>OX421405.1:8750000-10000000 GCA_949126875.1 Lochmaea capreae | reverse complement strand
TTATTAAAAAATACCGTTATGAAAAGTATCAATACTAAAAATTTCGATATTTTATCGATACGATATATTTCAGAAGCAAATTTCCCATCTCTAGTCACCTATGTACCGAAATTTTGTGAGTGTTGAGTTGTCATGGCATGTTATTTAATTGCAGAAGTGTGAATTAGAAGTTCATAATTCACTCTAGTAGATATATGGGTATCATATACCTTTTGTTAGGAGGTAAAATATTGACTTATTATTAAGTGGTCGTGGGCAATAGTATATTATTAAACGAGCAATTTATGATAGCCATTATTCACGCAGGGTGACGTTTGCGTCCCGAGTCGTAGGCGAGGGGCGCAAGTTACCCGAGTGAATAATGGCCATAAATTGCGAGTAGAATACTATACTTTGTCCACGACCCTATTAAATAAAAGTCAAGTAAATAATGCGAGTGTAGAACGGAAAGTAATAATTTGGTATTTTGTATTATTGACAATTCTGTCGTCAAAATTAATAAATTTCTGGTGTACGTCAAAAAATGTGACATATAGAGATGGACGATACTGTGTAAAGTATCGATACACCGTACCGTTAAAAATATAGCGTTTTAAAAATATCAGTATTACAAAATATCGTTATGAAAAGTATCAATAGTAAAAATTTTGATATTTTATCCATACGATATATTTCAGAAACAAATTTCCTAAGCAAAATACACAGATTTAATAGTTTGTTTCATATTGTACCCCCCTCTCTAGTCACCTATGTACCGAAATGTTGTGAGTGTTGAGTTGTCATGGTATGTTATTTAAATGCAAAAGCGTGAATTATGAACCATAATTCACTCTAGTAGATATATGGGTACCATATACCTTTCGTTATAAGGCAAAATATTGACTTATTATTAAGTGGTCGTGGACAAAGATATTTTAGGTCAGTACGACAGTCACGACGATATGATAAAATTTATGATAAATAATGATTTGCAACAAGTTTTACCCCAGTTTTATCATTATCTAAAAAATTAGACAATGGTTTTATTACTTTGTTTGACAGTCACCATTCCTGTCATGATGGCAAAGGTGGAGAGATCATTTTCTACTCTCAAACGAATTAAAACTTACCTGCGAAATACAATGGGCCAAAATCGTGTATACATGTTAGTTTAATATCTATTGAAAAAGATTTAGTAAAACGATTTAAAACAAAATGATACATTTTATGATAATATTATTGATCATTTTTCGCAAACTAATGACCGTAGGATTTCGTTAATATATAAAAAAAGTTAATAAAATCCATAAAAAAAAAACAAAATATGAGAGATTCAAAAAAAAAATTAAAAACCCAAAAAAATAAAAAACTAACAAATAAATTTTTTGGCAAGAGAAACTATATACCTCGACGTTGGTCTTGCTGGGCAACAATTAATTTTTTTCACTTAAGTCGCAGGTACGGTAGTGAATAGAGTATATTTTTACAAAAGCGTTCTATGTCCAGCCTCTTCTCTTAAAAAGTTCACGAGCCGCCACTGGACACTCGTGAAAAATCCGACAATAACTAGTGTTATAAATATCTATAAATTGGCAAATGAATAGATTTTCCTATTCATTACCACAATCCTGGAATAATTAATAATGTATTATGTTATCTATTAGTTCTGAAAATGGGTGAAGTGTTCTCACGCTACACAAACTCGTCTGAAGCAAATCCATCTAAATATAATCCAATTACACTAGATGTACTCCTGGTTACTATACTTGGGATTTTACTAGTATGGTTTGTGCAATTTTTGTGGGGAAGAAGAAGACTTTATAAATTTGCAAGCCAAATGACGGGACCACCAGCACTACCATTACTAGGCAATTCCATGTATTTTATGGGGAATAGTTATAGTAAGTATCCAGAATAATATAGTTGCGAGTAAAATTAGTTTGCACAGTTTCACAATAAAATAACTGTATGCGGCAAGGTCTCTTCGAGGATTAAAAACCCGAAAAGATAAAAAAGCAATAAATCATCTCTAGTCTTGACCTACCCAGAAGTGAACAATAATTGATTCTCATTTGTGTAATGTAGCTTCCAATTGGTCTATGAAAAACTTACTTGTTAGTCCACGTGGACTGTTGACGTCCCAGGGTGGGTTTAGTTCATTTCTGTTATATACGAGACATTGTGTTCATGGATGTTGCTGTGATTGAAATCTTGTTTTATTGACTAAAAGTATTTTGTTGGTAATAATCAGAATTATGGCTTTTTGGCGACATAAACATAAACAATGTCAAAGTTTATTTATTTATTCTGCTTGATTCCATGTCGCAGTGAATATAATAAGTTGTTTGATTGTTGTATGTATAAAACATAGAACAGGCTACTTATAATTCACAACGAGTTTATATCACCTACATTTATAAACCTTAAATTTATATGTTAATAATTCTGAAAAAAAATTCTTTTCTTTTCTTTTAGAAATATTTCAAAATATTTCAAACTTGTTCGAAACATACCCTGGAATTTTTAGAGTATGGCTTGGAGTTAAATTATTCTATGCAGTTTCAGAACCAAAATATTTTGAGATTTTGTTCACAAAATGTTTAGAGAAAGAACGATTGTATTATAAAGCTGATATAATAGTAGGAAAAGGACTATTGACAGCTGAAGGTGAGTAAAAACTAAAGTATACTTATATAGCTTATTAAGCTCGTTTGTAATTATCAATTATTTATTACAAGTTTAATGCCCGGTTGCAAGAACGCTAATCAAATCTCTCATCACATGATGGTTGATTAAAAAATTATGAACCATCAATGGGAGCCCGATTTCACGAAAAAAATAATGGTCGATTAATTGTTCATCATTGCAGGTACCTATCCGTTGCATTTTGATTGTGTTATTGATGGTTGATTTGAAGAATTAACGAGTTATTATTTCATTGATTAGCCGTTAATCATTCATCATTTTTAATAAGCGTTCTTGCAACCGGGCATAAGTCATTTTTTTAGTACTAAATTTATGACAATATACATTGAAACTATAAAATCAAATGTATGCAGTTTTATAATAATCTATTTAGGAAGTGATTATGGGCACTGCAGTTGGCGGGCTTAACTTCTAAATGTAGGTACCTAGGTATTTTTATCCTTTACAGTCAACTGTTCTAAATATATTTTGTTTTTTAATTAATCTTGTTTCATATTTTCCATCAACTTATTCAACATATCCATTATATTAACTTCTTAGCTCATCTGTCTTGATTCTTCCACTTTCGTTACTTTTACCATCTCCTCTGATGTCTTTTCTTGTAATTTTTCAGTTGTTCCTTATCTTGCATATATTCTACTTTAATACATTCATTCTCATAACTTTCCTCATTCATCTCTTTAGAACTATCCATTGAACATTTACTCCTGGTATTTTTTGTGATATATATTTGAAATATCACTTAATAATAATAATTATCTCCTTTTACAAAAACTATTTCAATGATGAGGTAATTCTGAAAAAATTAATTTATTGTAATTGTCACTGTTTCGAAATTTCACATATGTTATATAAATAATTAATTCTTAACTAAATCTAAATTCAACAAAGCCCCTCGTTGGGCGCCGTTTTATAATGATTTTATATAATTGCTCTATTATTTTATGATACTTAGTAGGAACGATTCTATAAATATATCACGACAATTAAAGTTGAACAGAAATAGGACAAGTTTTGATGATTTGAAAATTAAAAAAGAATTAATACAAAATGTGTGTGTATTTATCAATTATTTAGGATCCTAAAAAATTGACTAAAACTTGTATAATAATGTTAAATAATATAGAAATGATTTTCTGTTAAATATATTGATCAAAACTTCAAATTTTAGTTCCTATTTGGAGAGTTCATAGAAAAATGATAGCACAAACTTTTAACCAACAAATTTTAGACAGTTTTGTTGAAGTATTTTCGGAACAAGGGGAAATTATGGTTAATATATTGCGAAAATACTCCGGAAAAGGAGAATTTGACGTATTTCATGTTACATCAAGATGTACTTTGGATATTATTTGCGGTAAGATTTGATATTTGGATGGGGGAAATCTAACAATAGACCAATAGACTTTGATAGGTCGGCCATGTTGGGATGGGTCCCACGATCAGTTGAAGTTTGTTTGTTTTGCGTTCTACATAAGAGGTATATATATTTATTCCAAGTATAAATCAGGGTATCTATGGAAAAGAAGCATATGATATATAATACTATCTTTCAAAGTATTGTTCTCTATGGCTGTGAAACGTGGCAACTTAACAAAACATTAGAACGTCGATTGCTAGCCCTGGAGATGGATTTCTGGCGAAGATCTGCTGGCAGATCACGTCTCGATAGAGTTACAAATGATCGAATTCGACAAATTGTAAAGACCGACAAAACTATAGTTGATGAAATTCAAAGAAGACAACTTATATGGTATACGGTCATGTTGAACGTATGACAGATGAAAGACTACTTAAATTAGTACTTAGATGGACCCCAACAGAACGAAGAAGAAGAGGCAGACCAAAATCAACATGGATAGCGGGCATTCAGAAAGCGATGTCTGAACGAAATCTAGCCCCTGGAGATTGGACTGACCGAAGAGGCTGGCAACTGGGAACCGGAAGGCGAAAGACGCTATGAAGCCGGACTTATATATATAAATCAGGGTATAAGTTATCTATATCAATTTGCATATCTATTGGTTGGTTTACATGAAAATATTAATAACAATTGCTGTCGTGTCTCGCGTCAGAAGATGAGGAAATTAAAGAGATAAGACTATACAGATCCTGAAATATTTAAAGTTAGGTGAAGTATACCTTCTAAATTGAAAAATGTGTTATCAGACAGAATTATTTTGAAAAAAATAATTCTAGACTTTCTTATGTGATTTTGGCTGCAGAAACAGATATGATCTCTGCAGGCCTTATTCTTCCCTGATATTAGTAACTGTACTGTATCAGAAATTAACGGACAGAGATGTACGTTATCCATCTTATCTGTTTATCGAGTTTTCTTTACAATGCTTTTTATCGTAGATAAAATTCAAAGACTAGCCTCTATATATGCATTACAGGACCAAGGAGAACTTGCCCAACGGCAGCCATGGAAGTGATTCTCAATCTCACACAACTACAGAAATAACGAGATACAGACTAAGTAGAGAGGGAATCATTGAAAAAAACCACCTCCTTACTCCTTAGAAATCAAAAAACCTGGGACATGCCACAAGATGGTATGACGAAAAGGTATAACTTTTCAAAGAAATTCGTTACGGAATTAAGCAACAAGAAGGAACAGGATTCAAATACCATTACAAGACTTGGAAAGAATGCCATCCAATGCTAGACAGATGGTCAAAAGCAATAGAAGGAACTGGGATAGGAGTGTACGGCCCAGGAACCAAACACTCTGAAAGCTTGGGAAAAAGTATCTTTCAAGCGGAAATTCACGTCATAAGAAAGTGTGCACAGTTCAATATTGACAAAGGAAAGACCATTTTGGGGACCGGAACCCTTTTGCGGTATCAGCCCCAATATAATTTTTTAAGAAATAGGCAAAGTCGAAAAAAGAGAAGATCTGATCGTTGGCAAGATCTAGTAGGGCTTAGACAATCAAAGATTCTGATGGGTTTCTACAACCTGTTGAAATCAAATGAATGCATAAGTCAAAGTAAAACTGCACTAAGACTTTTAACAGGGATACTAACGGGACATTGCCACTTGAACGGGCACCTGAAAAAGCTCAAAATAGTGGAAGAAGAATGTAGATTCTGTGGTATGGAAGAATTAAGAAACTTCTATCCACATACTTCACTGCAATTCAGAATCCTAGTGCACAGCACTGGATAGAAGAGGGACATTTACCTAAGCTGAAGCCTGCAGATATCCTAAAATTCCTGAGGAAAATAGGACTAAAGGAGCTACTAATCTCTGAAACGTTCCTCAGGAACTAAGTAGAAGTAATAAGGGGACACAATAGATCTTTTAAGTCTCAGTGAATGTCACCCCATCATACACATACATCGTAGATTCATGGAGAAATCATCTTTCTTATATTTTTGTTTTTATTATTGTTTATTCTTTCAGAAACGGCCATGGGTGTTAAAAATAATGCGCAAACAAGTCACTCGGATTTCGGTAAATGGACAGACAGGTATAAATACCAAGCTTTGTATTTTTTTAATAATCTATAAATTTTTTTTTGTAATATTTCGGCTTCAAACTAGAATATAGTAAAAAAATAGTGTATGCTTATTTTTAGAATGATGGAGATAATATTTCTGAGAATATTTGTTTTGTGGTACCAAAATGATTTATTCTTTAACTTATCGCCGCTAGGAAAAGAGTCTCGTCAATTAACCAAAAATATGTTGGAATTTACTGGAGAGGTAAGTATACCATTCAAGCTCAATTTAACCATCTGTCATTGGTGTCAAACTTATTATTTATATAAGCTTTCTTTTGTCTCCACTGGCATCGCTAATATTCCTTTTGTACTGCTCTTTATAATATCGTATAGATACGTTAAGTACCTACAAGATACTCTTAAACTTAGTTTCCAGCTCGGTTCTACAATACTTGTACATAAAGTGGCTTTTTCATATTACACTCATTGTAACTATGTTGAACATTTAAATGGAATACTAACGCCCTCTTAAGAATCGTCATCTACTCCGACAGCCAAGCAGCACTAAAGGCGATAATCTCATATCGGATAACGTCAAATCTGGAGTGGGAGTGCCGAAAGGCCCTCAACAGACTAGGTAGTCATAATAGAGTGACCCTAGCCTGGGTGCCAGGTCATTAAGGAATAAAAGACAATGGTATGGGTATGGGTTGTTTAACCATCAGTTTACTGTGTTTGAGCTTAGGAATTGTTTGCCAGTATTTGAGGTGTTGTTTGTGCACCCACTGGTTTAATGTGGTTGCCGGTTCAGGGCCGGTGTAGCCGGTTGCCGATCCTTCTCGTGCTAGGGCGTCTGCTTTTTCGTTCCCTTCAATACCCTTGTGACCTGGCACCCATTTCAGGGTTACCTTATTTGTGGCACTGAGTAAGGTTTTCTAAGCACTCCCAGACAAGTTTGGATTTTATTGTACTACTACATGAGTCAATTTCGTAGATTTCTGCTTGGAATACAGTGGTATTTACTCCCAGTGAATGACTAATGTCACATCTGGGGGATTGACCGTATATTCCAGCGCCAGTACCATTGCCCGTTTTGGAACCGTCAGTGAACCAAACTATTTCTTGTTTGGGTGTTTCCTTGAATTCTCCTTTCCAATCTATTTCGATGTTAAAGGGTTTTTCTAGTGATGTGGTCGGCGTCATATAATCAGTACCCATAGTTAGTATGGGATTTGTGATTATATTGATAATTGTCGCATGCCCATTAGGGTTCCAGTTATTGTTTAACTGGAGAGGATATGCCCCAATTCTAGCCTATGCTTTGACGATTAGGTCAATTGGTGGGAGGTTTAGAATTGTTTCCATGGTTGCTGTCGGAGTACTTCTTTGTGCTCCAGTGATGCACTGATTTTGGTTAGCTCTAGGATTGCCTGTTTCTGGTTAACCTTATGCCACCAGACGAGTGCGCCGTATGTTATCATGGGTCTTACAACCGTTGTGTACAGCCAGTGTACCACTGCCGATTTCAATCCCCATGTGCTTCCAATCGCTCTTTTTAGTGACATCAGTGTCATCTTGCTTTTGGTAGTTATCTTCTTTATGTGTTTGTTCCAGGTTAGCTTCGTATCCAGGATGATTCTTAGGTATTTAGCTTCCTTGCTAAAACATAACGTTGGTTGAAAAAGTCTGGGGGTGTTAGATCCTCCAATTTTCTTTTTCTTGTAAAGGGGATTAGGGTTGTTTTGGAGGGGTTTACACGAAATTGCTCCTCCTTGCACCAATCCTCAATGTTCCTCAGAGTGTCTTGCATGAGGTTTGATATCGTTCTGGGGTACTCACCCCTAATTACAATGACTATATCATCAGCGTAACCCTGGGCAAAGTATCCCAGTTCGTACAATTGTATATAGGGCGAGTTCTATCAAACACCTAAACTCGGTTTAATGATAACTGATATTTAGGGGTCTATTTTGTAATTCGTCGTTTCCAGACGATATCGTTACGCAAACGACTTATTTGTCAACGACAATTTCTCTTAACTCTATTCTGTAACATTATCGTTCAGTGTCCATTTTAGTGATCAAAGTTAACGGCAAATTTTAAGGTTGGTATTATTAAATGGACAGAAAACGTACGTCGAATATTATTTTTCTAGATGTTTTGTGTTTCCAGTGTCGCTTCTAATGTCCATTTTGATAATTTGGGACTGTTTCTGGGTTCTATTGAGGATAATGATTCAATTAAAAAAACGTAAGTAGATAGATGAGGTAAAATTTCCTCAAATAAATCTTTTGCCGATACAACATCCTGTCTATATAACTGCCTAATAAGTTCCTCTAGGAGCTCAAAAGCATTACTGGTATCTCTCAGTGTACGTAATCTTTCTTGGGTTTCTTCTCTAAATGTAGACACAAGTTATTAAAAATTAACATTTTAAATAGATATTTATATGGACAATCCAATGCGTTACTTCCTTTGTAACTCATCTAAAACCAAATTAGCTATTTCACGTGCCATAATTTTTATTAATACGAACACTTCAGATAAATAAATGCGAGCACAATGACGTTCACCTTATTTTAGGTTAGTTAACGACTTTTTACTTTCTCAACGAGAGCTGTCAAGGTATCGTCGGTGGACAACTTGGTAGCCATTTTTGTCGTCCAACAACGACTACCGTTGACTATAAAATAGAGAAAGTCGTTCATAAACGATAATCGCTCCCGAACGACGTCGTTATGTGTTACAAAATAGACCACTTAGACTGGTGTAATTGATTGATAATAAATACATCAATATGTCAGTGTGTAAACATCAGTTATCATTAAACCGAGTTTAGGTGTTTGATACAACGCGCCCTAATAAGGACTATTTACAAACAAAATTAATCAACGCACGAGCAAAATCTACGCTTCAATTTTTGAGATCATCAATCGCTCTTTTAATACACATCTTAGCTACAAAACTTTTTGATCAATTATACAAAAGTATCTCATTCCTACAGCTTATTCGTCTAATCATACAAACAAGTTTTAGCGTATGTTTGGTTGTCTATAATAGCTCAAAATAATCGGTCTACACAAAAGTAATCTAAAGTGACAAGAAATTGTAAATTTTAGATAGTTAGAGACAAGAAAAAAGCATTTGAGCTCACAAGAAATGCCAATTTACAAGACGGATATTCTGAGGGTAAGTAGCTTCTTCGTCATTGAGCCTCATAAAATAGTGGATAGTTTACACTAAGCTTAGAACTCGAATAGTACCAGCAGCAGGTTCAACTAAATATTGAAAACATGTTTTACAGGACCACAAAAGAGAAGAGCTTTCTTGGATTATTTGCTGGAGGTTACCAATGATGATGATGCACCTTTTACTGAAAAAGAAATCCAAGAAGAAGTCAATTTATTTATTATTGCAGTAAGACTAAAAGGATCTTTAAGCAAATTTTAGTTTCTAATGCTATCAATTTATTTATTACAGGGATCTGACACTAGTGCTTCTACAAGTTGTTTTGTGTTCACTATGCTTGGCCTTTATCAGCAATTTCAAGTAAGTTGTGAATTATCTTTGCCATTTTAAGCAGATTAAATAGCAGTTACGTTATTAATAGAGTTTGTTACCAAAAATTTACTAAATCTATGCAACTTATAATGCAGATACGTCATTAGTTTAAATGTGAAGTTGTCGATAGTCTTCCTTTCCTGTTCCATGTATCAGCTGCTTCTTCTTTATTCAGATGTTTGAGATTATTTAGGACAAAAATGTTGACATCACACTGTTGATTACCTTGTTCAATTTGAATATGAAATAAATAGAATTTTTTAAATGGGGATAAAAGCAAAACAACACTATTAAATTTGATAAAAAACGGTACGACGTAATTTGTTCCCTTTCAATTAACGATCTGCTAATCATTAACTCGCAATCGTAATATCCCTTCTCTACCTCCCGGTAAAAGCATGCACAAACACGAATGTCACTTGCAGCTTGGCAAGTTTGCAGTTACTTTTTTCGTCTTCACAGAGCTGAAAATTATATAGAGCTTGACATATTATTCAATATTTAGTATAAACTACGATATTATAACATTGTGTTATAAATGGAATAAGTCCTGCAAAAGAGCTTGTCGTAACTGATTTAAAGTTAAAGGAACAGGAATACAATTTCGCCCCCTTTGCCCAATAAGCATGTCCAAACATCCGTTACTTAACGCTGGCCACTCCATATTAGAAAGGAGAGAGTCGGACATCATCGTGCATCAAAAGAAAGTCAATTCCAATAAAACCAACATAAGAAACAACAAAATCTTGAAGAATGTCATCTAAGTACCTGACAGCATTTAAGGCGTGTCTCTTTAGAAGGATGTACAATTCTCCAGAGAATTGTCGGCCCGAGAGCTGAAGAGGTACATTCTGCAAAACGCTCGAGTGGTCTTGGCCATGCATTCTACAATCTACCTTATACTTTTGATTACATTGGCATAATTCAATATTTAATATATGGTGTACGATATTATAATATAATTTATTAGATTTGTATATTATTATGTTTTGTATTGTTAGCATAGTATAGTCAGTATTTTTATTTTTTTCTATTTTTATCTTTATATTTTATCAATTTTCAAATTATCTCACTTTGTCCATAAAATTGTAAAATTTTTCATGACAATAAAAGCTTATCATCTCTTTCTAAATCTGGAACTTATCGCTAAATAAAATGCAGCCCCATTTATTTTCACCCCCCAGTGACCATGAATTCCGGTAAACTATAGAGCAATACATGACGCCTTACAAGCTCTACCACCAGGAAATGAAATATTTTATTTATTTTACAGGAAAAAGTATATAATGAAATTATGGAAGTTCTTGGTCCCGATCGACAACCTACGGCATCAGATCTGCCAAAATTAAAATACCTGGAAAGATTCATAAAAGAAACGCTTAGACTGTTTCCAGTAGGTGGAGTTTTGGCGAGAACTATAAATGAGGATGTGGATCTTGGTAAAATAAATTCAAATACACGTTATATTTTATGTTGAGAGTTCTGAAACCGTTGGCGATATTCCATAATAAACACTGCTTACACTACCAAATATCACCACTTTGCGTTATCTTACACACGTTTCGATACCTATATTCTTCAGAAACTGACATCCTTGTATTATAAATTTTATTGCGTTGAACTCCGCAGGAAAAAATATCCCGGCGTGAAAAGCTTTACAATTACTACTTTCTAATAAACTATCAAATGGATTGTAAAAGGTCCTTTATTGTCTTTATTCAAACTATTATTTCCAATATTTAGCTTTTTCAGTACTTTCAAATGCATCCAACATTCTATTGTTGGAAACATTGTTGAACAACACTCCTTTATTAAGATGAACTTGACAGATCTCTCAGTCTGCTCAACATATTTCATATCCAGCGCCGTAGCTACATATGGGTTCGGTGAAACCAGGCCCGAAATCTCAAAGAGCACACACTGCTAGTTATTAAATTATATTTTCTACCAATTTTAAGGTAAAATATCCTCATCTACCTATAGTTTAATATTATAATCATTTCTAGGTGATTGTACTTTACCTGCTGGAGCTTCAGTAGTATTTGGAATTTTAAGAGTTCACACTAACGAGAAATACTGGCCAGATCCTTACAAATTTGATCCCGACAGATTTTTACCGGAAGAAGTTGCCAAAAGACACCCTTGTACCTATGTACCTTTCTCGTATGGACCTAGAAATTGTATTGGTATGTAAATATTGATTCTACCCAGGTTACTATGCGACAAATAAACAAAACTGTTTTATTTTTTAATGCTTAATTGATATTGGAAAAATGTTCTTTGAAATTATAGGATATAGGAAGATTCGCCATTTTGATAAAACTATTATGGCGCAGCAACACGGTTCATGGTTCGACGAATCTGCATGTTGAACCGTGTGGACCATGGGCCGTGTAACGTGATACCGATCTAGCACCCTCGGTACAATTTCACGGAAGAAATAACAAATTACTGAGATAGTATACCTATATCAGATCGTTTTGACACTTCAGTTTATAAAATTATTATCCACTAACCAATTCCGTGGCTCGTCGAACCACGGATCGTGTAACTCCGCCTTTATATAGCCTTTATATAGCCTTTAGATGTAGGTATACCTTTATCGCTCACAAAAAGTATAATTGTTTTTTTGTATCTGAGCACTTCCCTACATAACGTTAAGTCGGTATCCAGCTGAATTCAGTACACCTATTGAGAAAAAGTCATTGAATTAAAAATTCGGCAAGTGCGGATATGCTTCAATTCTCTAAATTGACATCAAGTTCATTTTCGTAGAAGCTGTTCTTCGCTGACTAGAAGATTCTTAACATTGGCACTATAGGTACACAATACCAATGTGATTGTTAATTTCGTCAGCGACACAATATTAATTAATTATTAATAATTATTCATTATTTTAGGTTTGAAATATGCTATGATGGCTATGAAAAGTTTAATCGCTACTGTTGTAAGGAAATACCAAATATTTACTTCATATGAAAATATACAAGACATCAAACTTACAGCCCACTTAGTGTTGAGACCCAAAGACGGATACAAAGTTTTTTTACAAGCTAGAAGCACTAATTGTTGATATTTTAATAAGAAATAAATATTGTACATTATTTACTTAATCCTGTTTTTTAGTCTTAAAAAGAAATAGTTATGAATAATGTAAAAAATTTACTTACTTTAATACAACATACTTCAGTTATAGGGTAAAATGTTGGATATAGATTAGAGAGATTCTAAATAAATAACAACACCACACTTATAGCCTTACCGTTTCTATACAAACTAGCTTCAGGTATGAAAACATGTATATTGGAGTGATATTCACCGAGAACTAAAAGATCTATCACGCCGTTTCTTCTATTTAGTTCATGAGGAAAGTATCAGAGCTCCTTTTAGACCTATTTCCCGGAGGCGAGTTTTAGGATATCTATTTTAGTTTAGGTACCTAAGTGTTCCTCTTCTGTCCAGTAGTCTCGTAGAATTCTGCATTACTGTGCTTTCTGCAAGTATATGTGAATAAAAGCTTCTTCTTTCATGCCACTGAGTTTTTATTTTTCTTACTCCCCTAGATATTTAAGGTGCCCATTTAGGCGACCTGTCAAACCTCTTAGTGCAGTTTTACTCTTTCTAAGGCACTCGTTTGTTCTCACCAGGAGAATATTTGATTATCTAAGTCCCATATTAGATCTTTCCAATGATAAGATATTCTTTTTGGCATTGCCTATATCTTCCAATATTACATTGTAGCCGATCCGGTACACAAAAGGGTGTTCCAGTCCTTCTTTTTGCTAGTTCATCTGCTACTTAATTTCCTTCTATTCCAGTGTGTCCTGGAATCCAGAGTAAGGTAACGATGCTGTTCACGCAATAACTCAGTGCTTTAATGGCCGCTTGACTATCCGACATGATTTGCCTTCTATATATTTGATCAATAGGCACACGTTCCTTTGGCGTGAATTTCCGCTTGAAAGATACTCGAGGTTTTTTCCCAAGCCTTCAGAGTGCTTGGTTCCTGTCCTGGCTCCTTTCCCAGTATCTTATATTGCTTTGGAGCCATCTATATACCATTGAATGTCATTCTTTCCAAGTCTGGTATTCTAACAGTGTTGAGATCTTATACCTTCTTGTTGCTTAATTCCATATAGAAATTAGCAGCTACAGTTAACACAAGCAAACATAGGCCCCAGAAAATATGCAAACTAAAAGAAAGGTCATCGCAACAAGCCAATCCGGAGCTAATGTTAACGATTGTATATTAGTAATTGTTAACATAATCGAAATAATATGACCGAGTGATTTTATCAACATACATCAATTTTAGTGTCTGTATCAGTGTTGTCAATGCGAGGATAATTATCCGATTTTTACATGAAATTTGAAAATATAGACATTTAGGGAAGATGGTAGTTTTATTTTTGGTCCAATATAAATTGTTTTATTAATGTTTAGAGTTAAATTTTTAGCAAGTTTGACTTTGTTTACATATCTCTTGACAGTTAACACTAATCGTATCGATATTTGGTAACCAAATTTTGGTTATCGTGTGTTACTACAAAAATACAATTACAGCGACATGAACACGCCCACCCAGGGCTCACGTTTGCTTCTGCCGACTGTAACTGGAATTATAGATAAAGTGTTCCCCAAGATTCATGTCAACTTCATTTCATTTTTTATTTTTTCAAAAGCTCAACGTATTTTTTCCCATATTAAATAAAAAACATTATGTACAAAATAGTTTTAATAAACAAAAATAGATACCAACAAATAACAACAAACACTTTGTGCTTAATATAATTTTGTAAACAATTTATACTAGTATAATTAAAAAATATTTTTAAGAACATAAGAATATGATTTTTGCAAATTTTTAAAAATTAAAAATTTTATTTACATTAAATGTACCTACACATTATATTATAAAATACAATTACTTTCGGTAAACTAGTTACATTTTATTTTATTTTTTAGAAGAATTAATTCTATATTTACATAATATTAGGATTTTACTAATAAAATTACGTAACGGTAGAAAAAATTTTGGAGAATCTACAATAACTTTTTTATATGGCACAGTTTCGAGCTTTCCTTAAATTTGTGCAAAAACCATAAATCAGATGTTTTAAAATATTTTGTACAAAATTGTTTTTCCTAGATACCGAAATGTTTATACTTTGGCTAAGAGTATCGATGTTCTACTTGGTATATACACCTGAAACAAATAATTAAATATCTTCTATAAGTTCCTTGTGGCATTACTTGTTATTTTTTCTTATTTTCTTGGGAATCAAACCACAATAGTGTTTTTTTTTTATTTCAAAAATGTTTTAAATGCCAATAATTACCCGGCAGAATTTGGGAATAAAGAAATTAAGAATATAGAGAAGGGCTCATTGTTAATACCCCATAACAATAACAATAATATTAATAATTCAGCTAACATAATTTTTAAAAACTTGACAATACCGTATGTTAAGGGTTTATCAGAAAGAATTAAGAAAATTGGTAATCAATTCAATATTCGAACTAGCTTCAAATCTAACAATACGTTGAGATCTATTCTAACAAAAACGAAGCCAAAAAATGAAGAACAATCTTCAAAAAACTGCATATATCAGATATCTTGTGAATGCGACAAATTCTATTTAGGTGAAACATCTAGACCATTGAAAGTCCGAATAAATGAACATAAAAAGTATATCAAAGATAGGGAGTTCTTTAAGTCAGGTATTTGCAAACATGCTTGGGAAGAGAGGCATAAAATTCAATGGGATTCGACAAAAATAATATTGAAACATCCCAATAATAAAAGACGAAAAATCAAAGAAAGTGCTTTAATACAACTAAATTCAGATAAATGTGTAGCTAGTATTTCAGCCGAATGTAGTCAAATTTGGTTACCAATGTTAGAAAGAGAAATTTCCAATAATCAATTACCGGCGTTATCAGGATAGCATCATAAGTTTTTATCCAGGTTTTCTTATGATTTATCTTTGGAATGGTTGTTAATCGATACACACTTCAATACACAAAATCACCAAACTGAGTTATACATATTTTGAAAACAAAAATAATCATACACAAAAAAGTAACAACAAACGCGTTTTTATTAACAAAATTTCCAAAATAAGCAAGAAAAAAGAGCTATCCCAATAAAAACCGTTCCTGGAACGTGCACTTCACTGGATTCCATTTCTAGTGGACTACATATCGTTAGAATGTCATGAAATGAAATATTTTATTTCTCATTTTACCAGAGGTGTGATCTACTATGAATGGACCTTATTATTGATTGTCTAGTTGTCAAATTTTTTTCGTTGTGTCAGATAGGAACCAAAAATTTTTCATTCATTCATTATTAGTTAATCTTGACAAGCTGGAACGCTACCGAAACGTTGAAATAAAAAAATAAAAAAACATTATTGTGGTTTGATTCCCAAGAAAATAAGAAAAAATAACAAATAATTAAATGTATACATTATTTTAAAACAAATTGCAAAGCTTTTACTCATATTATCCAATCTAAGTACTAAATCAAAAAATTTCAATACAAACAGAAATATATCTCCCAACATACAATTTCAATTTAAAATAATTTAGTATTGAGCAAAAACTAAATAAAAAAAATAATACCTGTATGTAGTTCCGTCTGCCAGAATATCCTTCAGGTGTAGTAACAAACGTAACAGATTTATCTATTCTATCAAACCCACCAAATTCTTTGTCATCCGAGCTCAACACAATTTTGTAGTTTCCTTCGACTTCTACTCCAATTCTATAGTCAGCAAAACTTTTTGTTGGATGGAAATTGAAAACGAATATTAGACCTGCTCTTTCGAATACAATTACCTGAAATTAAATTTGATAAGAATGAAAATAAAACAGTAAAAATATGACAACACAAGTAAAAACGCAAATAAATGAACCCGTTTCAAAACTAGGGTTGTACCTGTCGAGAGTCGAGTAGTTAGGCAACTTCGCATTTTAAAGCGATTGTTAACCAGCTGACATTGACAAGTATGGTTAGTATTACACAGAAACCTGTGAATTATTTTCAAATTCTTATCGCGTAGGCATTAAAATTATCAATAGAATTGTAATGAGCAATTTTGTTTAATGTTGCACGAAAAATTATCATATACTACATTTGGGTAGTCTAAAATTCAACATTACCTTATCATCTTGATGTTTCGTACTGACATATGCTGGATTAGCAGCCAACCATCCATATTTATTCTCTGTATGATTCATAGCAGCATCCCAATTGTTCAGATATTTGTACTTTAAAGAATCATCATCGACGAGGTGCCACTGCCTCCTAGCATAGTGATAAGAGCTGTTATTACCCTCTCGAGGAAAATCTAGCCATTCTGGATGACCAAATTCGTTACCGATGAAATTTAAATAAGCTTCTCCTCCCAAACCGTGAGTTATGAAACGAATCAATTTATGTAAGGCAATTCCTCTATCGATTATGAGAGACGAATCGGAGGCGATGCTCATATGAGTGTACATTTCTTTATCCATTAACCTGAAATTAAATTAATACGTTGCTAAAACAACTTGTTACTTTTTATTCCCAAGAATAATGGAAAAGGATGAAGTAATTTACCAGAACGCAATAGTTTTGTCCCCTACTAAGGCTTGATCGTGAGATTCCGCATAAGCAACGTTACCTTCCATCCATCGCCTATTAGTTAAAGTGTGGATAATATCACCAATATTCCAAGAATCATCCGATGTATGTTTCAACAGCTCTATCCATTTATCTGGTATAGCCATAGCTAGTCTACAAAAAATATCAAATGCTTTAGGGTTCTAATATATCGACTACAATTTATAATAAATGTGTAAGAACAACAATTTTTTTTATATATAGAAAACTATTAACCTATAATCGAATCCCAAACAACCTTCAGTCACAGGTCGGCAAGTACCGGGCATGCCAGATACATCTTCGGCAATAGTAACAGAATCCTTATGAAGTTTATGAATCATATGATTGGCCATCATAAGATAAACGAATCCTTCAGTGTCTACGCCTAACCCGAAGTAATCATCATAGTGACCTCCGAAACCTTGTCCAATTCCTCTAGAATGGTACAACATTGAAGTAACACCGTCGAATCGGAATCCATCGAATTGGTATTCTTCCATGTACCATCTGATATTAGAAAGTAGAAAACGAAGAACTTCAAATTCTGAATAATTGAAAAGTTTGGAATCCCATAGGGAATGTTCTCCTCTACTACCAGCGTGGAAATAACCTAAAATAAAAGAATATAATAATTGCTACATACTATCTAATTTATAATAGGGTAAATCCATGTTGCGACGTCAAATGACAGTCGCTTTGAGGATAAAAAAGCGTTCTTTGCACTACACGTGGTTCTTAATAGTTTCGGTTTTGATTTAGTGCCTTTTTGAGTTGCTTTGAGCAATCCTTGCTTTTATAAATAGTGTCCCAAAGTGCTTTGTGATCTCTGATCTCAGCCAAAACACAGCACGTATATTTTATACATGATTTTTTGGCTGCCTTTCAACTTCTTTACTTGAATATTATATTATTAGGCGATTATCTACTGAAGTCTAACTAAAGTCAGTGTGATGACCATAAAATAAAGCAATGTTGTCAGATATATTTTCTAAAATTGTTGGGCTCATTATACAAATGTTTCCCATTACTTCAGTAAAATGTTAGCTGGCGATGTTCTCAGAAAGCTAGTTTGGATATATTTTAAAAAAAAATACATAATATAAATTTATTAGTAAGCATTAAAAAAGTCGCTCGAAATTGCTGTAAAAAGAGAAATTAATTAAAACAACTTTTTGAATGCCTACTATATTTAAGAAAATTTTGTATATCTGGCGACGCATTGCAGGTGTTCAGCGGTATACAATCATCAAGTACATTATTGTTTATATTATAATGGAGTAACGGGTCACTTACTAAGGCGGACTAACTGTAACTTAAAAAAAATTAAACTCCGAGGGTGGCCTGCGATATTAGAGAGATATTAGTATTGTGTGTCGATTCAGGGGTGTGTGTGAATATTATTACTGTGTTTACAATAAAATTAGCATAATTGATGTTTCTGGTGTGGCAGTCATAATTTTAAAAAGCAACATTCTTAATAACATAATCAAAAGTATTACCTGAGTCAGTTCCGTCGAATCTATTAAGTCCATCCATTACGTTCTTGCTGGCATGGGAGTGAACAAGATCCAACAGTACCATCAAACCCATTTCATGAGCTGTGTCTACTAAGCGTTTAAGCTGTTCAGGAGTACCATACCGACTTGAAGCAGCGTAAAAACTTGTAATCTATTTGTAATTAAAATTAATGTTAACAAGTACATTTTAATTTAAGATGAAAATTTAATTTGTTCATCAGGGAAATATAATCTTGTTCAATATTACGAATAAAAAATATATTTCTAGATTCTAAATGCTTATTAGCTTAGACTTAATTAGTTCTATTGCTGATAAATATCTGCACCAAAACATAGCAATTTATGTTAATTTCATGTTTTATTTACCTGATATCCAAAACTAGCATAGTAAGCATGCTCCATAATAGCCATTAGTTGGATGCAGTTATAACCTTGCTTGACAATTCTAGGAAGTATATTATCTGTGAAATTGTCATAACTACCAACTGTTAGTTCTGATGTAGCAATACCAACATGACACTCGTAAATTCGAAGACTCTTAGGACGAGTTACTTTTTTGTTTCTAAATATGTATCTCTAGAAAATAAAAATGTAAGAGATAGTAATTCTTGTTAAACAAAGATGTATGACTGACAGTATCTGCTTTATACAAAAATTGAACATGTAGTATTTATAATGATTAGCTTTAATTAATATACTAACCTCAGTTTGGGGTGGGTTCCAGAATTTATGTTTGTAAATAGTTCCTTCATGTTTTGGTGGTTCGACAACATACGTTGCAAAAGGTGACAATCTATCTTCTTTATGTCCTTCCCAATTTTGAACTACCACCTAAATAAAAATGATATTTTAAAATACTATGAAATAAAACAATTCAATTGGTTTAAATCTTTATATTTCATATTGTCAGCATGGATCCCTCATCTATTTGATATTTTAAAAAGTAAATCATCTCTTGCAAAATGATTGTGTAGTTATGCAGATACACAATGTATTTTTTACTTCAGTGAACATAAAATTAATTTTTCTATTTGTTAGAGCAATATATTATTGTACCAATACAGATTTATTTATTGTAATGACCATACCTTAAGTTCAGATAAATGCTTGATAGCTGGTGAACCATCTGAGTTTGGTGGTAATATCAGTTCCCATTTTCCATATTCCAATTTGTTGTATGGATGACAGTCACGATTCCAACCATCTAAAAACATGAAGAAACATAGTTAAGACCTAAGTAGTATGAACATGAACAACTTCCTAAAAAGTTTCTGCTGTGAATTAGGATGAAATCTAGATACCAACTGTGATTCCTCTTTTTGATATAGTAGTTCCATCTATTAAGATAAGTTATTACTATTTATTTTGCTGTATATGAAGCTACTGAACACATTTTTTCTTCATTGATCAATATTTAATGACTTCTTTTTTGAATCTCTTCAATGACTATAAACTTTTTTCTCATCACTCATTGAAGTATACACTAAAATGAGTGATTTTATACAGAATAGTTCAAAAATATTTATTAAATTGATCATTTTAGTAGTTCTTTTCCAGAAAAACTGAATGTCATAGTAAGATGAAAACAAAAAAGATATGATTAAACAAGGTACAGTTTTATTGAGGTAAGACTTTATATGGATTTAAGAGTATAAAGCTTTCTGGAACATTTTGGCATTCAAAACTATATTATCTTAACTAACCTAACATAGCCTACATAATTACTAATTTAATCATGAAATATAATAATAATAATAATAATAATAACGAGTCAAAAGCTTTAGTCAAGTCTAAGAATACACATAAAGTAGATTTACTAGTATCTAATGCTTGATATATTTTTGATATAAGTGTAGAAATAGCGTCTTGAGTAGAAGTTTTAGTTTCAAAGCCGAATTGCATGTGTGATATTAAGTTGAATTTTTTTGTATATGGTATCTGGTTTTTAAAATCTTTTCAAAAATTTTCGTGAATAAACTAATTAAGGATATCGGTCTTATACTATACTTACTGAATTCTCCAGCTAAAAACAATTGTTTTGCTCCTGGAGCCCATTCTCGGCATACTATTGTGTTATCTGGTTGAACATTTATTCCATAATATTTGTAGGCTTTTGTGAAATTATCCAACCCACCACCATTAACTTCGATTGAATCTTCAATGTCTTTGAAACAAGCATATCTACAAATGTTTTTTTTTAAATTGGGTGCGTTTAAAAAATGGAAAAAACAATTTTTATAATTTATTATCATCAACAATATGGTTGGTCATGGATAATTTATTGGGCTGCTACCAAAACGAGTTTGTAATTGATGCAACACAATTTCAAACCCAAAGAGACAGAGTGTAATTATTGAAAACTAGCCAGGTGTAAATAATATTTGTTTCTTCTTTGGAAAACATCCAAAATATTAAATTAAATGACAAAGTTAAACCATAATAAATTAAATGACAAAGTTAAACCAATATGTTTATGACCTTTTCAATGTCAAATTATTTTTTTTACCTCCTTCGAATTTCTTTTTCATACGGTCTTAGGTAAGAATCTCTGTTGAGTAGCGCATCTATTTCAGGCACTTCCACTTGCATGGGATCTAATTTTGTGTATTTACCACCCATTTTAACATTCAAATTATGCCTAACACCAAACTTGAACCGGTATTTGCACGGCCAAACTAATGAAATAAACGTTAAATATGCTTAAAACTCGCCTTTGATAAGAAACAAGTCAAAAAGTCAAACTTTTTTATCTCTTATTAAGAAATTTTCGGTACTCAGTCAACTGCGCCTTTACATTTTAACCGTATCGTATCTATTACTTTTCATTTTAAGCCTAAATTTAAAGTTTTGTCTGCCGACCGTGTAGGTGGTTTGGACTTCGGGCGCCATCGAGTATCTCCGGTGGCGCTCGGCTTTCATGCGAAGCGCGCATGGTTCTAAAGCTTTTAACCTTCTATACGATATCATTAATGTGTGCAGAGATTAGCCCAGCGTAAGCGTGCTGGGCTCTCAACACAGAGGTACCAGGTTCGAGTCGTGTCCGAGTCAAGATATTTTTATTTTCTTATTGTTTTTTTCAAAAATTGACTAAAAATACGAAGAATTTTTCGATTCGGATTAGGGTAGGGGGTAAGGTAGGGTGGTTTTAGTTGGGTTATTATTGAAAATTATTATAATAATCTGTCAATTACACAATTCAATTTTTCGATTCGGATTAGGGTAGGGGGTAAGGTAGGGTGGTTTAGTTAAAAAAGTGTATGGAAAGCGAGGAGATGTTCTTTTCATAGAGAGCAACACGGGGTGTTTGAACCGTGCGCGCTTCGCATGAAAGCCGAGCGCCACCGGAGATACTCGATGGCGCCCGAAGTCCAAACCACCTACACGGTCGGCAGACAAGAGTTAAATTTAAGGTTAGGAATTTAAGAAACATGTCAATAACCAATGTCAAATTCAAGGCCATGTGAATTGCATGTATGTTATCTTTGATTTCTACCTTTTTTCAATCCAAATTCCGAGTCGATTGGTAATTTTTTTTCAGATATGGACGAAACACCTGACACCTATTTATTCTTATTTACCAAAAAAATATGAGAACATCTTCCAAAAGTAAAATAAACAGAAAATAAGGTGTTCTCGGTGTGCGCTGTCTATCTTATTTTATTCTTTATAAAGATATTTCTTTTTCTCACTCTCTAAGTCTCTGATCTTTGAATTTTTTCTCTACCATTTAGAACCAGAAACACTGTTGTTTATCCTTGTCTTGTCTATTACTGTTGCCAACTCTAAAAATGTTTCACAAGATTTGTGACTTAGTGTTCTCCACTGATCTTGTAAAAAATTGTAGCCTCTACTATTTTATTTTATTTTTGTCACTTTTGAAACTTTTCAAGCAAATTAATTGAGGGGATTTCATGTGTATACATACACAAAGTGAAATAGCAATAAAATGTATAAAACATACCTCTGTATACCTAAGTATTAGCAAAGATTTTTGCAACAATAATCAGTTGCAATGCAAAAGAAATACAGCTCTTCTCTCTTCATGAACGATACCTAAAATATGGGTAAATCCAAAAGTAAAAAGTATTACAATGTACTATGGTTGTAAGAAATTTCGTAATTGACGCATTAGCTAATATTTAGCATTTCAATAATAATTGTCAGAGTTGTTAATAAGAATCTGGCAACGCGGCACTTCGGCCTGGCGGGATTCTATTGCAAGTGTTGAAAAGTTTGGTTAAGTTTCAAGCTGGTGTCTCTAGAGTGTATGTGTTTTGATGTCCTAGATGGTAATTTATAAAATATAATATGAAAATGTACTGGATTTAATGGAAAACTTGTAAAACATTTGTTTTTTGTAGGAAGAAAGAGATAGGGAACAATTTTAGCACACATACGCAACTTTAATATTTTATAACATTTTCAGACGCTTTATTTACGTGAGTATTTTCTTGAATATTTTATTTTAACACATATACATAAAAATAATTACTCGTTACTACCATGGGAATCATTATTATTATATGTGAACGAATTAAAAATGTATAATAATATCTTGGGAATACAATAGATATGTCTCGTGTATAGTTTAACTTTTCATGTTCGTTTGTGTCGAATTGTGTACACTACCTACAGTTATGTAGGATGTAATTTGATATATTATGTTATTGTGGTAAGAATAATAATTAAAATACCACAAGCAACATACAGAGATGATATTCTGATGCAACATTCTTACTTACCTAAAATGGATGTAGAGAAGGTTCACCCTTAGAGTAATACTACAAGGTATTAAACTGAGGGTTCACCCACCTCATTGTAAATACTCAGTATTGAACTCTGACTGCCAAAAAAATCCAGACACAATAAATTTAACACATTTTGAAAAATGAACCATATTTGCTTTTTATCATTTTTTCTTAAACTCTAGGTAAATACTTCTGTATAGCAATACATTGGTTGCAATTCTGATTTATTTTTAAATTTGAAAATAAAAATGTTAAGGCGTTTCTTACCTAAAATCTGAAATACCTTCAATAATTACTGAAATAATAACTTGAAATAAAAACCTAAACATTTATAAAGCATGGTACTACATTTTTACACCAGCTGTTACCCCTTGTTTGATGGTAGTGTAGTTAGCAGCATAGAATTCAAGAAAGATTTATTATTTGCTTTAATCATTCTTCAGACATTCATTCTTATGGAAGTCTCCTGTATGAGTAGATTTAAAAGTTGATAAACCCTGCTGATGTTGAATATTATGTTTTTTGCAAGATCTATTTTTGATATTGAATATTTTTACATTTGCCATTCAATATCTACCATGTTTTGAATGGTTTTTGCATCAGGATTTGATTACCTATAAGGGAACAACTTTCCATAGAATTCTAACAATATCAGTATCATCAGTTGAGCTTATATTTTCCTCAATATTTGTTTGACTTAGGAAGTGTACCAAAAATTGTGTAATGTGCTTTTTGTAGTCCTTTCATTTATATTTTTTATTAAAATTTGCCAACTGATCTAGGGATTGTGATATTCTGGGTATCCCCTCATTGATTGGATGTTCAGTAATTGTTGTGTGTGCTGGTCGGTAGTCAGATATTTATTAGTTCCTGTTGCATTAACACTTTTTTACCATTGGAAATAGTGTTGATTTATTTGCAACAATTCCGGCATTGTCCTCCTTCTGCTCTTTGTATATAACTCCATGTTCTTTCAGCCATTTTTTATCTTATATTCTTCCTTCACCTGCATTCCACCTATTTCCTCTAATGGACTAAACAACTCTGAATACATAGCTTTGTTATTTTTATTTTAAATTTATTTATCTATCAGTCCAAATTAATATGCATTTATTTTTCAGCTATAAAATGTCATATCAATCGGATCTCTTATCAGTTGAAGATCAAAAATACTTACTGTAAGTAATATCTTGATTTGAACAAGTTACACCTTGTTTTTTTTAAATAGACAGTTTAGCTTTCATATGTTACTAGGGATATTGTTTTCATATTTAAGCCAATATATCAATAGGTATTTGCCAAAGTAACGTAAGTCACCAAAAACGATTTGTAGAAAAAAGCGTTTCTTTTAGGGGTATGATTAAAAAAATTATGGACACACGTTTTTAAAATAGTTAAAAATAAAGTTTAAAGTATAATCTAGGCTTACTACACTTTGGCAATACCTTCTTAACAATAGCAGCTTTACGTTCATTAAAAACATGATTTTCACCAGAAATGTCACTTACGTTACTTTGACAAAAATCCATCGATATATCCATCATATGAATTGAAATAAATAATCTCATTCTCCACTAATAAATATTGAAAATGATTTACTGTCCATAACTCTTACCAATTTGTAAAACTATAATTTTATGTTTAATAAAATTATGTATGCTTTCACATATAAGATTTTGGTAGTTTTATTTTACAGTTGGTTCATAGCAATAAATTTAATCAGTTAGTTAATTAATTAGCTAGACAACCTATTACCTATTAAAACCTAGTAGTATCTATTAAAACTTTTTATAGTATACCATTTGCTCTTAAAAGTAACAATAATTTGTAGAGACCTACCATAAAATTAAAACGATTCTGATACAGTGGTTACTAATTGAATCAGGTTGACCATACAATAAGAGTTTGTAAATTTCTCATAAAAAAAATGTTTCTGCATTTTAAATAACTTAGTTGGTTATTATGTTTTAGTGGAGAGGTAGCTGACGATAATATACTAAAGTTATTCAATGAAGATCCAACTCTTCTGTCTAATGATGATGCTACAGTTTTGGCAAGTAGAAGATTTATATTAAAAAAATGTACATGAAAAATTGTTTTTAATTGATATTACATATTGTTTACAGTATGCAAATGTATGCAAGACCCAAAAATAATGTATTTGAAGGTAACATCAAATTGTTACTTGATTTTAAAAGTTTTATTTCTCATTTATCTAATACTATAATCCCAAATAAATACGAAACAAATTTTTTGTATAAGTCAAGGCAGTTGTTATGAAAAAACTTTAAAATTGTAGATGGAGGATATGGAACAATATCAAAATTTGAAAATACCCGCTCCTATGATTACCATCCCATCTAATGAAGAATACACTGGACCATTTGAGTTTGAAGTTGATGTCCTACCAAATGGATCAAAAAATGCTTGGGTAGTAAGTATTACTGTAATTTTTATAACAAAATTCTAAATTAAAGTCCTGCTCAAAGAATGTTATTAATCAATATGTGACTTCCCTATCATATTAGACAATTTTTTCTTGGTATACCACATATAATATGGGTTCTTACGTTTTTGACTTGCATAACCGACAACCATACTAGAAGTTTGGGACCAGAGCATATATATCTTCAAAGTCGAGTACACTTTTAAGCTGACTGGTAAAGTAGGTATGTTGTCATCATAGTACAATCGAGGTACCCTATAATGATACCAAAGTATGCTTGGTACATGCAAGAAAAAATCATCTATTTTGTTTTTCATATTATGCCTTTGCTTTACAATTTTAAATTATTATTTACCTTAATGTATTATTCAATATTTTTTCATAACTTTTTTTCCTTTCAGTATTCTTCTTTGCTCAATAAAGTGTATATGGACATGAAGTCACCATTTCCAGTTAGTTTTAAAGTCAAAGATAGACCTCCATTCCAGCTATTTATCAGAGTTACGCCTATGTATAGCTTACCTCAACATTCACAGGATTGTGTGTACAGATGTTTAAACCATGAATTTACCGATGATGGAAGCGATCGTGGTAAGTAGTAATATAATGAAATTTACACTTAGATCTTACCATGGTTCCTAAATAGGCAGTAGCAAGTTACAAGGCACCTATTTCAGTTATCCTTTGTAGTAGTTTAATTGTAGAGTTTAATTGTAGAAATGTTCTTTTATTTGGCTATAATAGTTGATCCTGGTGGGCACATTGAGGGATCAGGGTAAAATATTTTCTTGCACTACTTACTTTGTGAGTTAGTCATTTTCTCTGTGTTTGTAGATGTGTTACCACACATTAGATCCCATGTAATAAGATGCCACAATAAATCTGCTTATTATGTTGGAGATAAAGCAACAAATCAACGCTTAAGTGTAGTAGTTCCACTATCATTACCTCAAACTGGAACAGACAGTATAAGAGAAATGTTTGAATTTATGTGTAAGAATTCTTGTCCCAGTCCTGGAATGAACCGTCGCTCAATTGAGGTTATATTTACCCTGGAAAATGATCAGTAAGTGATAATTACAATTTACATATGACTATAATTATTAATTATGTGGTTTTAATTTCAGTTTTTGATTAACAGTTACTGGAACTGAGAAATACAAAATAATACATATTCTATTACAAATTCAATTTACATTATATGATTTCACTGTTGCTTGTTTCAAAGATCAAATTATAATTATTAGTTTCAAAATAAGAAAAATCTTTAAAACCCGTTGATCATATTGTGGAAAGTAATATTGTTATTGTAACTTTTGTTTGTTATAGAATATATTATGGATTGAGTATCCCAAGTTATCTTTTACAGGCTGTCATCACTAGAAATAAAATTAATATTTCACCACTTAAATTCTTCTTATCGAAGGATGGCTATCAATTATTTAATTCCTTAGCCATGATTTTCTTTTTTTTTCCTCTCTTCTTCCTGCATGTTTGTGTCTAATAGAAAGTACCTGTCATTATGAAGTATGTTGCCCAGATATGCTATCTTCCTTAGTGACCAATGTTCCTTAATACCTTTTCATTTGTGACTCTCGCGGTCCAGAGAATTTTAAGTATACATCTGAAGAGTTACATTTCAAATGCCTTTAGTCTTTTTATGGGTTGAGCTTTCAATGCCTCTAGTTTCTACAGATATGTCTTATTTGATTTGTCTTTCTCATCAGATATATAGGATATGCTTGGCTTTGTATTATACTATCCTTATATTCCTCTGTTACCAAGATGGATTTAAAATAACTGAGTCTTTGCGCTCTTTGGGGAAGTTTCAAAAGTAACAAGTTTTTGGCTTTATGTTTTATATGAGCGAGAGAAAAGCAATTTCATTGTAAAAATAAATAGTGATATAATTTTCCTCTTTAAATATCCACAAAGTGGGCACTGACGAGCCGCTACTGATACATGGTAGTTTTTTTTATCAACGCACAAATTCTTTGATCTGCACTAATGTCAAGTAGTGTTAACACTACTCAAAAATTTATTCTATTTGGCATTGATAGATTTAATCACAATCCGTGTTGTTCTTTGGACGTGCTGAAGTATGGTCAAAGCTTTTATATTATTTTTGTCCTTCAAAAGCGTCCCTGAACAATATCGATTTCGTCTTTATTAGTAATATGATAAAATTCAGTTAAAGTACACAAGTTTCAACTAAATACTTTGTCAACTTTAACTGTTCAACAAATGTTGAGTATACCATTACAGTCTATGTGCTTTAATTATTATAATTCACACTCCTAATCTGCCCACTCACAAATCATGATAATTATTTTTAGTCTGTTGAGGAACAGTTTAGAAGAAAACTATTTGCAGTGTCTTCAATTGTGAACACCAATCTTGATCTCATTTGGAAACTATGGTTGTACAAGATGTATTGCAAACGTAAATGGAAATGGCGTCAAGTAATATATTTCGATTTTTTACAGTTGAATATTCTTTTTAGATCTGAGATTTTTGGACGAAAAGCTCTAAACGTCAGAATTTGTTCATGTCCTAAACGTGATAAAGAAAAAGACGAGAAAGATAATGCCAAACAATTACATCCGCCACAAGGGAAGAAGAGAAAACTTCAAAAATCTGCTGGGAAAGTTGCTACAAACAATCAAGATGTTGATGAATTTGAAATTACAGTAAGTTTTTTACCATACAATTGTGATAATTTTAATACAAACAAAGTAAACTTCTGCTGTCATAATGATTCTCTACCCTAATTATCATACTAATAATAATTTTACTAGCCTTAAATTAATTTTTCTGCGACCGAGCGAAACGTGAAAATTTAAGATTGTACTTTTGGCAGGAGCTCTCTTAGTTACATTGGAAACCATAATGAAGAAACGTCTTTACCCTGTTCAGGTGTATTTTACGCCCGATGTAAACAAAACTCCTGATACACCTATACTTAATCCCATTTTTCTCATAATCTAAAACAGTTGGTAGCTCCATTTTTTGGTATTGTGCAGATTTATTAAATCTTTTGAAATGTATGTCTTTAAAATTGACAATTGTATTTCAGATTCCTGTTGTTGGCGAAAAGAACGTTGAAAGTATTTTAAAGTATTGCCATGATTTGATGGCAGGTGAAATAGAGCGTCATGCTGAGAACGGCCCGCAAGCGGTAATACCGTATCGTGAGAATTTGAAAAAAATAAAAGAAATGTTGAGTAAGTTTCACATCTAAAATTCTTTATAATTATTTAATAGGTTTCTTGAGGAAAGAGAAATTTCTCTTTACTCTGTAATGGACCCGTTTCACAGTTTTTATTTAATGAACCATATAATTGCACTTTTTAGCTTATAGAGGTGTTGAAATAAAACTCCTCATCGAGGTTTGCACAGTTGTATTAAAAAAAGGATACAATTAAAAAATAAAGGACAAAATTTTTGTAAAATATAAGAAAATTTACACAAAAGGTGTAAATTGTCCTAAGAGTATTTCACAATGGCAGCTCTACGCTTCCATACAATGGCAGCTCTACGCTTCCATACAATGGCGTTGTTTGAAATGGAAACGGAAATGTAATAATATTCAGTCATTTCAAAACAAATCCATGAGAAATTCAATGTTTGACGCCTCGAAATCAACACGGGTTTGCCAATTAATGCGTTACTTTTTCATGTGTTAATTTGAAGAAGGCGCTGGTTTGAAATGAACATGGAAATGTAAATTCGCGTCCCGGTAGGCGGCTTCTAATCGACTGGGTCGAAAAATTTTGTTAGGTCCGCTGGTTTTAAATAAAATTTATATAATTCAACCATTGTTCACGCAATAATATTCACATTCAGCTGAAAAATTCACTAGTTTTAATTGTTTTTGTCCTTTGAACATATTAATTGAAAATTTGCAAAAATGAGATAGGCCCATTGTTAAATCATAACTCTTGTAAGTGTTTAGGATACAGTGTGTCCATTTTGTACTCCTTTCGTCTTTTACTAGTTTGATTAGACATTGTAATAACGTTTTATCGGGGGTAATATAATATGACCCCATGTATGAGCGAATACATTTTTTGTTTTCCCACAAAATGTTAAAACATTGTATATGTTAAAACGTTGAATACACTATACCTTCTTTTTAAACTAAGGAGTGATTTTAAATTAATCTCTGGTACTTCTGCTGCCTAGTTATTGGTCATGCCGCCCGTTTTACACAGCTTTGTTGATACAGCTGATAACATTTGTCAGTTTTGTGCTTATTTATATAAAAATATTAATTAGTTCAATCTTTATTACCATTTTTTTTCATTTGTTCAACAAAGTATTATATTTCAACCAAGTTAGTTATACATTTCAGTTCAATATTCTGGTAATTTTCGATATCAAAACTTCTGTAACTTTTGGTTTGTGCTATTCCCAAGCTTAAAATAATTTAAACATTCAATTGCATTTTCTACATACTTATTTATTCTCAAATTTTACATAAATTACTTATTATAACCACACATTTTTTCACAATAATATGACATTTTTTTGCTCCTTTCCCATGGCTTGTGGCCAATGATGATTCAATATTTAGACATGCCTTGATCACCCATTTGCCACGACAACAGAACAATACAATATATATTTCACATGATTGTCTATTAGTTCAAAAAGTCTGAACAAAACCTTTTCGGAACACTCTAGTAACGTATCAATGGTGTTCTTAAAAAGCTTCTCCTAGTTTAAACACATGGTATAGACTGTTAATTTTTGTCTTGTCGAATATAATTTATCTAACTCACCTAATTGTTTGTTTTCTTTTACAGGTGAATGTAAGAAATAATGTCTTTTCTTTCTTCTTTTATCGTTATACAATTTTTTTTACTTTTGTATGCTACTTATACAGGGTGTACCAACCTTACGACAAACTTCGATATATGGGTTATTTTAAGAGATATCAAAAAATGTTATCAACAAAAATAGTAGATGTCTTTAAGGTCCATATTTTGAAATTATATAGAACTATACAGAGTGCTGCATAACGCCGTTACAAACCAAACATATGATTTTTCAAATGGGAACCCCTGTATATTATACCAAATTCGGATTGCTCTCATTTTTTTGAAGCTTTTGATATAAGGTTTTGCTACGTTATACAGAGTCCTTCAAAAGATATGGGCACGTTTATGTGAAAATCGTAGGTAAATCAACGCTCTGTAGCTTATTGTACGTAGAAGAAAAAACATTTATTTTGCCTGACAGAGTTTCGTAATATGATGCAATATTTCCCTGTAATATTGAATTTTGATTATTTTCTTTTTTGTATACAGGGTGAACGAAAACTCGAACCTGTCATTTTCTTTCTTCTTTTAAATGGAACACCCTGTATTTTATAGCAAAAATGGAATCTTCGATTATGTTACTTTAATTTTTGTGAAGCATTCCCTATACCCAAAGTTTATAAAAACGGAGTTATTTTGTAATATTTATTGTAAACTATAAGTATGGACCTATTATGTGAAAGGAATAAACGCTGAATGTAACAAAAAATCTTAAATAATAATAAATTTCAATAAACAATTTATCCTGAGCGCAAGCAGTCACCAGAAGTATAATTCTAAACGTAATATTAAACTAAATGTTCAAAGTGTTCACCGTTAACATCAATGCAGTGCTGCAGTCTTAGTTCAAATGATTGACTAACATTTCTCAGCATATCAACGTTAACAGATCGAAATGCCGCTCTGATTCTCCTTTTCATGTCCTCTCTAGTAGTCGGGGGAGTTTTATAAACCTCATTTTTCATAAAACCCCAAAAAAAGAAATCCATTTTTGTTAAATCGGGAGACCGAGCTGGCCAATCAGTTGGGCCCCTTCTTCCGATCCATCTGTTTTGGAATTCGGTATTGAGATGATCTCGTATAGGCGCAGTATTATGAACAGGCGCACCATCATGCAAATACCACATTTGTCTCCGAATATTAAGTCGAACTTCTTCTAATAAAACTGGCAGATGATTCTTAAGAAAATTTAAATAAACCGCACCAGTTACTCTTTCATCAAAGAAATACGGTCCTATCACATGATCACCTAGAATTCCACCCCAAACATTTAATGACCACCTCCATTGGCTATTACGAGTTGAGACGAAATTTGGATTAGAAGCTGCGTAATATTGAAAATTATGTCGATTTACACATCCATTTTTATGAAAAGTCGCCTCATCTGCAAAAAGTACAAAATCAAAAAAATGTATCTGGCGATTGATTTTAAATTGTGCCCATTCACAAAACGTTACTCTTTTTTCAAAATCTCGATCAAGTAACTCTTGATGGAGTTGGATATGAAAGGGATGCATTTTATGTTTTTTTAGGATTCTTTGAACCGTGCCATGACTCATGTCTTGATATTTTGAAATATTTCTCTCTTTTGTTGGGTGCCTTCCGGTCTGGAAATCTTTGAAGATAAACTTTAGATGCAAGCAAACAATTTTTGTTACATTCACCCAATACCCAAATCATGTCTACCATTTCTTGAGTAGAAAAGTGTACACTACTTATTCATCCTCAATAATTGTTACTTTATTTGAGAAAACTATGAAATGCAGGGGACACTTTTAATTACTGCTATTTTTAAGAAATAAAAATAACGACTGACGTTTATGTCAAATTTTGTCAACGCTTACTGAGAAAATGTAATGGTTTACAGCATTGCATTGATGTTAACGGTGAACACTGAATATTTAGTTTAATATCACGGTTAGGATCATACTTTTGGTGACTTGTTCTGCTTAAAATCAATAATTTATGAAAATTTATTATTTAGGATTCTTTGTTACATTCAACGTTTATTGCTTTCACACAATAGGTTAATATTTATAGTTTACAATAAATATTACAAAATAACTCCGTTTTTATAAACTTTGGGTATAGAGAATGCTTCACAAAAATTAAAATATCATAATCGAAGATTTCATTTTTGCTATAAAATACAGGGTGTTCCATTTAAAAGAAGAAAGAAAATTACAGGTTCGAGTTTCCTTCCACCCTGTATACAAAAAAGGAAATAATCAAAATTCAATATTACAGGGAAATATTGCATCATATTACGAAACTCTGTCAGGCAAAATAAATGTTTTTTCTTCTACGTACAATAAGCTACAGAGCGTTGATTTACCTACGATTTTCACATAAACGTGCCCATATCTTTTGAAGGACTCTGTATAATATAGCAAAACCTTATATCAAAAGCTTCAAAAAAATGAGAGCAATCCGAATTCGGTATAATATACAGGGGTTCCCATTTAAAGAATCATATGTTTGGTTTGTAACGGCTTTATGCAGCACTCTGTATAGTTCGATATAATTTCAAAATATGGACCTTAAAGACATTTACTATTTTCGTTGATAACATTTTTTGATATCTCTTAAAATAACCCATATATCGAAGTTTGTCGTAAGGTTGGTACACCCTGTATATTTTTACTATTTTTTATACTTGTTCACTAGTTTTTTTTCGCATTTACTTATAGAAGTATATAAAAAAAGGATTTTGTTTAGGCTTAGGTAAAAAAATATGTTCCTCTCTTTTGTTTTTGCAAGAAAAAAACTTTCTACTAACTGCCACAAACCAATCAAAACGTATTTTTATATAGAGTCTGTCTAAAATGTTTTGATAAACATTGTAAATAAGAGCAGAAGTAAGTAAACCATATGTGTAATTCAATTTTTAATAATATTCATCATGATTTTTGAATCAACTATCAGATGTAACAAGTTCTGTTAATTCCAGCCAAACCATATAAGTATTTTGTCTTCTTTCTTATCCTTCTAACTTTTTCTTACATTATCTTTTCACATGATTTACACAAATCTCAGTCGTTTACAATTTACTTATTTTACATTTATCTAATCTGTCAATATATTTTAGAAATTCTCTGTATTCATTATTAAATTAAGTTACTTGTATACATATCTGCTTACATGTGCACTTATTTGGATTAAAATGTAGGATACATTTTTCTATATCAAAATATAATATACCGTGTGGGTAAGCCAAATGGAATAAATTCAGTATTTCTGGAAATTTGGAACGTCTGGCATTTAAAAATGACACTATAGGTTCGTTCTAACTGATTTAGTATCGTTCTTGGGACGCTACAAATACTACCTTTTGGAAAGGGTGATAAAGTTGATGTGTCCATCCCTAATTCGAGTTTGCGAACTATACAGTACTCAAAACGAATCCAGAACGGTTCCTAAATGCCAGTTGGAACAAACTTTACAACAGTTAAGTGAGAACATGATGTTCCTGTACATGAGAAATGAAAAAATAATATCTGATGCTCAATTAGAGACTGTCAGAACCGAATTATTTATTGCATAAGTGCATAAGGATTTAATTTTCTTAAGTAGATAGAACGCAACTAAAACACGAATGCAATACAACGTTTTATCTTTTATCCACAATCACAGTCGTTTATAATGAGATTTCATCAAAATGTGATTTGACATTTCTCTTTTACAGCAGCTGTAACGTCAAAAATTATTGAAATCCAATTAAAAAATTATTGGGAGGTGTTGAATGTGCTGTTATTTAGTTTCGATTTAAGACTGTATTTTTCATTATTTCGATACTGGATAAAGTGGTACTTTATATGCTTCATAAGCGTGGATAAAACTCCAATTATAATGTGATTGTGGATAACAATTTAAACTGTGGTTTTTTATAATTTTTCAAAGTTAGGTGATGGTTAAGAGGTTATAGAAAATTATTTTGGCACATTCTTTTAATATCTATCTGTATCTGTGGCCACATGTGATCCATTATACATCCTCCCGAGGAGTTGTCATCGACCATCCTGTCCTTTCCAGGAAGGTGGACAGGTCACTAGGAGACATCTCCTTTATATCGGCAGGTGTAGGCCAAAACTCATCGAACACACACTCTTATTGACGATAACTCCGGGCACTCGCATAAGTCTTATAATATCTAGTTAGCAGAAAAAGTTTCATCTCTACGCTTAACCCTCTTCGAGTGACAGTAACAACCCCCATTTTTTAAATTGAAATTGGGGTCTTGAAAGTTCTTTTCATTCTCTATTATAATAAATTATCTGAATGCCGAAATTTGCTACAACTTCATAAATTGATAAAAAAAAAATACTGATTAGCTATTGATAATGTAAAAACAAAACATGAAGTCATTGGAGTAGATATTCAAAATGCTTGCCGAAAACGTCTTGACAAACAAAGAAAACTGATACGGTTTTTGTTCACTTTTCCATTAACAAGACCTAAACGGGAAATACCTAAGTTTTGAATGTTTTGTAGCGAATTTCGACAATCAGCAGTGGGAACACGAATCTACTCGATTATATCGAGTAAACTCGTTATGGTTTCTGGGATTATTTTCCGCCACTTTCTAAATTTCTAATAATAACCTTTTCGGCTAACGAAGTTGTGCGTGTGCAGCCTCAATATAACCTAGAAATTCACATCTCCGAACAAAAAAATAATTGATTGATTGAATAAGCAATTTGTTCCATTTGGCTTTTCTGATTTATAAAGAAAAGTATAAAAATAATGAAATATCTGATGAATTACTATTATTTTATTTAGGCTATGCAGGCATCGTGCCTACATACATACACACTATTGTGTGAGATATCATTTAAATAAATCTCTGTAAAAATGGTTTTTAAATGGATATTTATCAGAAGCACCATTCATTATTTTTATCTTTTGTTTTTATAAGAAACTGATTTTATAATCATCTAATAATATATACATAATCAAAGTAACTTTGTTTTTAATATAGTACAATTTTTGCAATTTCAAATGAATCAATACTTTTGTAAGTCTGAAGAATAGTTACATTACTCAAATTTGATATTTACTGTAACAATTTAAGAAGAAATATTTGCCAACTATTTGTATAATAGGAATTTTTGTGGGGATGTGGCAAAGTAAACTCTTTAAGAATTTATTTCCAAGCTTTCGAACAACTACGTGTTCATTTTCAAGGAATATTATCTAAGTGAGATTAAAGGTAAAATATTTGAAAAAATGTAATTAATTAAACATTGGTAATACAACAATTTAATTTGTTTAAATCTTCATTATATATTTGAACTAAGTTCAATATACATTCGTAACGCGTTTCGCTATAATGAAAAATGTTTAATTTATACAGTGTATTAATTTAGACGCTTTTTATTTCCATGTAAATAGATTATAATACTTTTGTCAATATCCGTAAAATTCCGTATTAATGCACTGTATAAATTGAAAAATTTTCATTATACCTCCACTCGTTTGAGAAAGCTACTGTGTTAGCGAAATGCGTCACGAATGTATATTGAACTTAGTTCAAATATATAACGAAGATTTAAACAAATTAAATTGTTTTATTTCATCGGTTAGTATGGATCTTCATCAAGTAAAAGCCTCATATATTCAATTTTTAAACATTGGTATATAAAACTCAAAAAACAATATAATATAAAATTTGAAATTCAATTGAATTTAATTTATTACATTTTTTAAAAATATCTCACTTAGATAATATATATTCCTTAAAAATGAACACATAGTTGTTCGAGAGCTTGAAAATAAATTTTTAAAAGAGTACAATTTGTATTATTGCCACATCCCCAAAAAAATCGTTTTTTTACTGTAACACTGGAATTTTAACTAAAAAAATCACAATTTTATAGAAAATTGTAAAATTACAGCAAGTAATAAAATTGCAGTAGTGTATTGATGCCCATTTGCACGCCTTACGTAAGAAGTTCTTGAATAAGCAGTTGTTATCTGTCCGCGTAAAATGTGAACATTTAACCTATACGTACAAAAACAATATAAACTCCTCAATGTCATGGAAATAATCAGATCGAGTGTAGAGCATTCTCGGGAATGTCCTCCATTGCCAGCTTTATTTTGTTAAATTTATCACACAACTAAACGTACCCAAGACCAATGCGAAGTCAAAGATAGACAAGTGCTTTCACTTTATTAAACTAAAGGCTGGTTTAGCCAACTGATAGTGTGTAATCCATAATTTTGTGCCTAATGTGTAATGCATAATTTATAATGCCTAGTGCAGAACAGAAAAATTCTTATGCATTAAAAACTGTCAGTTGACTGTTGACTCTAAACTTGATTGGACAAAACCTTAATTTTTTATATTTAAAAATAAAACTTGAAAATTTTGAGGCTATGCTGATCTTAATCATGGAAAAGAGGAAGAAAAATGGCCTCTCATGCGTACATGCGTTATTAACATAATTCTTAATGCATAAAGTTGAAAGTTGCGAACTTTGTGCATTAAGCATTAAACACTAAATAATGCACTATTCACTGTAGGTACGTTGGGTGAACGGTTACTTATACATTTTAAGATTTAAAAATTATCCATTACGTACTAAGAATTGTGTGTTACGCTCTATTCGTTGGCTAAACCAGCCTTAAGTTGCACTTAAGTGGCCCCAATCGGAAACTATATTAAATTCCTTAGTTTAAGGAATACTTAGTGTTGCTACTTTAATTTAAGATTCTTAAAGTAAATGGTGCAAAGGGGCATAAATTTCGGTAACATTCTTGGTTCTTATTAGATTTTGTTTATAAAAAATCAAATCATTTTAGTACAAATCTACAAAGGAATATTTGAGTACAATTCATATATTAACCTTTTCTTAATCTTTGAAATTAATCTAGATTCTGTGATAAGACAACGATCTCATTAGATTTGAATTAAAAAATGTAAAACGTCGCATGTTTTTTGAACCACACTTTCTTTCAATTTAAACTTTATCAATATATTCGCCTTTTTAGATTTACATTCAATTTATGTTTTAATTGTCACTGCCGTTATATAAACTGTTCATTATTGTAATAGTAAAAAAACTTTTAATTACTAGCAAAAACAGGAACTTAAATGAAATGCTACAATAAGGATATTTACTCCACAATTGCTACTTTTTTGCTTTAGGGTGACTATTTATATATACAGAAACCCTATTGTTTGATTTATTTTTATAATTCCGTATATTCTTGTATTTTTGATATCCATATATTTTTTTATACATTGACTGGTATATTTCTACACACTTTTCAAGATAAATTTAAAAATTGAGGCTTAACCCTTTATTCAGAAATATTCGTAGTGAAAAGTGACTTTACTTTTTTGAATTTACAGTAAATTTTAGAACGTATTCAATAACTGTGAAACCGACGCGCATTTAAATCTGAGCGGTAAACCCCAGTCATTAATATTTTTAACAGCATTGGACTTTTTGGATTCATCAACCCAGCAAAACTTTATTATCACAACAAAAATGTTGAAAGTACATATTATATTTGATATAATGCTCAGTAATTAAAAGTTTAGTAATTTATAGATAAAAAGACTAAAGAGAGATAATGAACAACAAAGCTGGAGTGGTGATATTGTTCAAATATTCATGGTTCCATCTGGAAAGACAATATTTGAAGTAATGTTAGTGTTTAATTTTAGTTTTACAATTTCCATTTTTTATATTACCTCGTTGATATATGTACCTATGTATAAGTTAAGTTTATATTTTGTATGTTGACATTGAATGTGTTTGAAGATTTTAGAAGTTATACATAATTTTATTTCTAAATTTGATAGTCATAATCCGAATATGATTATGGAAGTACCACAACTTTTTCTCTTCACTGTTCAGATTTTTATTTGACAAACTCAATTCCCAATTTTCCATTTCTGATACCAATCGACTGTATCCATTATTCTTGTCTTTTTTCAAACCCTCTGTGGTCAAATTTTCTGGTTGTTCATATATTGTTACTTTTTTTTTTGGGAATCAAACCACAATAATGTTTTTAATTTTTTTAATTTCGACGTTGGCAAGATTAACTATAGTAAAGAAATAATTTTTGGTCCCTATCTGACACAACGCTACCGAAACCTCGAAATTAAAAAAATAAAAAACATTATTGTGGTTTGATTCCCAACAAAAATAAGAGAAAAAATAATAAGTAATGCCACAAGGAACTTACAGAAGATACTGCTACTTTTGTTATTGTCTCTAATTTGTTATGTTTTTCGCATTTCTCGAGATTGGTAGAATCTTTCAATCCCCTTTTCTGATTTTAATTTATCCTTTGGTTCCAATTTAGATTTCTTACTCTTTCTCATTGGTTTTTCTTGTTTCATCTCCATTGCATTGTGGTTTGTCTATTTCTTATGTTCAATTTTCTCTAGATAGTTGACATCGTAAGTATATTTTGTATTTTTAGTTTTGTCATTTCAAGTAATTTTGTCTACTTTGTTTAAGAAGTAGTAAGTTTTTCATTTGATTCGTCAACAATTTTTTTAGTTTTTACATATTTTGTTGAAATATCGAATACCTGACAAGGCACTAGACCAAGTAAAATTATGTAGACTATGTAGTTAACAATAATGTTGCTTTATTATATGCGACTACAATTTTTAGAAAAAAAAACTCATCCGGTTGTTTCTTATAAAATTTGTGGAAGCAGTCGTCGTAAGGTGCCAAACAAAGTGAATTTATTGTTGACAAAAAAATTAAAATCGTTCAGTAGATAATAAGCAAATTTATATGCAATATTGTTGCAATATACCTTCTGGTCCGTTTAGTAAGTAATATTTTCTTATGTTGCTAAAATATTTTAGTATATTTTTTTCAAGTATTTTTATATGGTTCTATACCAGCTCAAGATGCAATAAAAATAATTTTTGATAATCGAAGATTTATTTTCCATATGTACCTATATGGATAAGCCCGCAAGCTCTGTAGAAAGAAAAAAATAATTTAAAGAACCAAAAATCCATCATATGGGGAAATGTCAGAAAACTAAAAATTTTCTAGTAAGTAAATAATTTAAGAAATAGGTAAAATGGAAAAAACGAGTATAGTAGATCTAGTAGAGCTAAGATAAATCAAATATAGTCCATGTTACGTCATCTGACATTCGCCCTGAGATAAACAACGGTTTCTGCAATACACGAGAAAGGACAAAATTATTATAAGACTCAGAATATGACACACCCGGCTAACCCATGAATATCTGATGTCTTCACAAAATCCTCCTACCTGTGAATTATGTGATAGTGCAAGACTTACACTTTTAGATTGCAAACACTTCATCTTAACTCGTCGCAAATACAAGCTCAGTGGAACTCTCAAAAACGTACTCAGACTACCTAACCAGTTTAGAGCTGTGATTCCTTAATGACTGTCGACAGTTTAATTTAATTTAATATGTAATCAATTGTATATCAGATCCCGTGTCAGTGGCCACTAGTTGCCGAGTTGAGATGACTGTTTGTAATAAAAAGTATCATTAATTAATATAAAACAACCAAATCTATCCAAATGATTGTTTATCGTCATGGCGACTGTCATTAGTGTCAACTTGTCAGTTGGTGGACATGTCCTATTCTCCTGAGAAACTGTCAAGATTATCTTGATTGATAGAATTGGATATACTTCATCCAAATGGACAGTCTAGTGAATTGGATTTTGAAAGCTGGAGTTTTTCGTACAGTTTCCACCTTCTCCAAGTTATTGTACCTAAATAATTACAATGTTTGAGAAGGTCGTCGTTTGGTATCGATTACAAATAATTGATGTTATTAATAAAACCAAATCGTTCATGTTAGAGCACTTTGTATCGACATTCCATGTCGACCATGACAGAGTCTATTATTATGTTAAAAAAGCTAACTATATTTCAACAAATTGTTGAGGAATAATCAAGATTCTGCAAACTTTTAATAATGTTAAATTTTTTGCGAGGCTTCCTCTGGCGCGAGTATACTAATACCCGCATTTATAAACAAGACTCAAGACTTAGTACGACCTTGAGCATTCGTTTGTGACACTTCTTCCATGTAAATCTGCCAAAAACTTATGACAAAGACATGCTCAGCCGAGAGTCTTGCTTATAAATAAGAGCATTAGTGTTATGCCAAAGAGAGTATGGATTTTTGATGGCCCTGTTAATAGTCACTATTGTAGCAATAGATTGAATCAAGAAAATGAGGACATGAGCATATGAACTGGTTTGTTCGTTATTTGTCAACTTTTAGATCCCTTGTCTAATACCTTAATGAGATTCACCTAAATGCGAAGAATAGAGCCAGCGAATTTAAACACTAAATGTGCTTTTGTTAAAAACATTTCTTGTAACTTTTATACACAAGAAGCCATTTTTATTTGACCAATTTATGCTTTTGTAAGTTGCTTGTAATTATTATTCAGTGCCATAAGATACAGGGCTAGTATTAGAGTTCCATCGAGATTTAGCTAACGCCTCGGTAGATAACAATATTATCCTGAGGTGGGTTAGGGGCACGACAGGAGCAAAGGTAACCGCATTGCTGATTCTTTAGCCAGGGAAGCGGCTGGACTAAGAATTCTTGGACCCGGCGACACCTATGGCCTGACGAATTCGACAATTGCGGAACTAGCTAAGCATTACACCCATGCTCAATCTCCAAAGAGATGGGATGAAATCAAGGGATGCAGTCTTGCCAGGATCACCCTTGGCGACCCTGGGAAGGTAGAGTCGAAGAAATATTTGGCGGTGAGCAGGAAAAACCTACGTTTATCGTTATCGTCAATAAGAGAGTGTGTGTCTTGGCCTACACCTGCCGATATAAAGGAGATGTTTCCTAGTGACCTGGAAAGGACAGGATGGACGATGACCTAGGAAGGCAAGTCCTCGGGAGGATGTACAATGAGTCACATGTAGCCTAAGCGCTGTGGGCCTAACTCACCCTCCCTACTCTACAGATACGGACAGAAAGATCCAGATTGTGGAACTGACTAAAAATATGCTATTAATAATAGATTCATTCCAACTTGTGATAGAATCGTTCACGCAAGTGCTGTAATTCTTTCGCGTTCCAACTGATTATAGTATCGTTCTTGGGACGGTACAAAAACTACCTTAAGGAAAGGGTGATAAAGTTGATGTGTCCATCCCTAATTCGAGTTTGCGCACTATACAGTACTCGATACAATTCCAGAACGGTTTGTAAATGCCAGTTTGAAAAAACCTTTTATACCATGTAGGAAAATGAAACAAATAAATTCAGTCTTGTAAAAAAAAGTAGTATTTCACAAAAAATGTATACAACAATGGTCAAAAACAAATAAAACAACATATTATTCCTCATCGACACCTTTAAATCATTAACCAACAAGTTTTTTTTTAAGTTACGAAATGACAACTAATTACATGTTAATTACATTACCTAAATGTGTCTTAAAATATATGTTCGTTGATGGTTAACTGTACAAAAATATTTTAATCTTTTAGCACTGAATAACCAACTCACACAGAAGCGAAATCTTCGTTCTTATTAAAATCAACCTCCATAATTAGGTGCCGATACTGTCATTTAATTGTATAAGGTTGCTAACTGAAAAGTAGACAACCCGCGCCACTTGCCACGTGAATGTCATTTTGTTAATAATTTCTAGTGTTCCAACGAGATTATCACTCTACTGCTTCCTTTCATTTATGTGGTTTTCCTGTTTATTTGCAATAGAACTATTTACATAGTTTTTAAGTTCCAGTTATTTGAACCGCTCAACTATTTTTCGCAGTGTAACTTATTTTGTCAGTTTCTAAGTCAAAATCTCTTACCCTAACAACAATGTATTTCTTAAGGAAATGAAAAAAATATGACCATTCTGTGTAAGTGGGTTATTTTGTGCTTTTAGTAACAACCAATTTATCCATTTTTCAAGATTGGCATAATGTCGTGCATTTCATGTTACTGAATCTTATAATTTATAATATCCATGCACAAAATTCTATTAACAACAGATGGAGCTAATAACAACGGTCATTTATATCCTCAGCTAGTACCGAGATATATCGAATGTTTTTACTTCATAAGAATTATAAAGACTAGACAAATTGACTGCGCGAGTCCAGTGCTTTGATCAATTTTTCTTTCATTGAATTTATATCTTCTTCTGGAAGGTTTCGTAACGGTGGTCTGCATATACCCACATTAAACGGAGCTATGAAATTCATGGCAACTTTCATTGACGATACCCAAAAACCTGTAAAATATTAATAAGCAAAATTTACTGAAGATAATAGAGAGTTATTGAAGATCTGTACTAAAGGCTGCTTTTATTAAAAGTTCCTTTATTAAAGTATCCTTTAACTTTTGTTAGAGTTTTGAAAGTAACAAATACAAGACAAAAAAACTTCATTTATTATGACATTTATGTTTTATGCTGCTTATTTATGTGGATCTATTATATATTGTAATATTAATTTATATTATGGAAGAACAATTAGAAATATCAATTTTAGCGGGAGCGAATGATGAAAAGATAGAGCTGTTGATTTTGTGTTGGCAAATACTTTTGACTGTAAAATCTTTTTTAGTGAGCAAAAACATAGTATATTTGATAGCATCCCATGTATGTTTGACATTTTTAAATGGATTCTGGGAGACCACTTCTCTTAGCATAATAATATATCATCCTCATAGGTGAAACGAAGACGGTTTTTCAACGGTTTTGATGATAGTTTCATAATTATATAAAAAATATAGCAAATCCAACGAAAAATTGTGCAACTAAAAATATTTCGCTCGACAAAACAATTATTTTCTGTCACATATTGACAAAAGTATGTCAAGCTTGTCAAAATTAAAAAGCTTTAACTAAAATTTTCCTTTCCTGTATTTAATTTAAATATAGGATATCCTTTATTTACATAAAAACATTTCAGACAAACTTAGGAAATGCGCGTGCGTATATGTCAAAATAGAGGAATCTTTTAATAAAGGAAATCCCAATAGACGTTTCAATAACTCTCTATTATATTTAACTTTTAATCGTAGACATTTAACGATCCCAACCGCCACGTTACCCTCATCCCGATCATTACAAGCCATTGAAATTGACATACTTTCTGCAGTTCAGCTTATCAATACGATCATAGACAGACTTCAGAGACAACATGAATCTAGCAAGGGCGCAACCAAAAAACTTTTCAATACGGTTGAATGAAAGAATCACCGATCATCAAACAAATCGGCCGATCATTCACACTCAGTCAGTTGAAGAATATTACCGACTTACGGTATAAATTTTTATTAAATTAAACATCATCCAGGTTCCCTAGCGTTACCATGAAAAGAATCGAACAGTTGTAAAAGTTGCAATCAAATATTCTCCACTAATATGGAACCTTTAATTTTGAGCATACATTTATTGGGTAGATTTCAAAAAATATGTTTTAACTTACCGTAATCTAGTATGGTGGTACAGTTAAAAATCAATTCTTTTTGTAACCTCCTCGCTTCTCCTGATTTTGAGTGTTTGGAAGATTTCATAATATTTGCAACTAGAGCAGGGTACAAATTACCTGTTGGTGTTATTGCGGCATCAAAGCCATTGGATACAGCCACCGATAATTGCTAAAAATACATTATTATTAGATACTCGATACATTTAGTAAATAATTCACTTGAATTGATTTATCTCAACAGCTAATTCATTTATTTTTAGTTTTTTTTTTAAATCTCTGTTTATTTTTGTTCATTTCAGGTTTATATAATTGATGTTATTCATCTCTAATTTGTTATTGGGAAACTGTAAATTAAATAAGTACATAGCCATTCATCACTTGTAAAAATCGATCTGCTTTCGCTACTGATTCTTTGCCACTCCTTCTGTTGTCATATTAGCAAACCATTCTAAAGTTTACATGTCAAATTCTAAATCTATTTGACAGATAAGAATTTAGACACTCCTTTGGAAGAATTATGATTAAGAAGACAAGTACATCCTTTGTGGCTGCCCAACAGTTTCATCGATAAGAAAATCTGTATTGTGAATTGTCTTACATCAGACTAATGCACTAAAGAGATGAGTATTCTCATCCGCCATTTTGGTGCCTGAATTTTATTGTTTTGTGATGTGTCGAGTTGACGTATCGTGTTGAAAAATTTTTGATATTGAACAGAACATTTTATTTTACCAACTTTCCTTCAGGTTATTAACACCAGCAAATTGAGAAAGTGCAACGAATGGATGCTGGTCACGTCTCTGAGTAGAAATACCGACTTTCATGCCAAATACTTGACCAACACAAAAACAACGTCAACGTACAAAATGGCGGATGAAAATACCTGTCTACAGTGCTCTACATCAGACAACATGAGCACGACATCTCTCGACGATGTCACAAAGTACGTAAAATATCAGGTTGGGTCGTTTTTGGTTTTTCCAGGGAGATGTACAATGGACCCAATCAGGTGCTACATGCTTTAGGTAATATTTTCCAGAGAATTAATATTTGAAAATAAAAAACATGATTAAGAAAAAAATATTTATGATTATTGAACTTACGGAATCAGCTCCAAAGAAAATTTTGTACCTTCCATTGCATGCTTTTAAAACTGCTACTGCGTCATTTACGTCACTTGATACAAATTCGATACCACAAAAAGTTGGAATACTTGCTGCACAATTAACTATAAAGTCTGCCATATTTACTGGAAAATTATTAAAAACTATCAACATGCTAAGATGTAATAGAGAAATTCTAAAAATTATCCTTACGATTAACTGCGGTCATTTCCGGATTATGACTATAAATCAATGGAATCTTAGGTGCTATATCACTTATATTTTTCAAATATTCTGCAAGCTCTTCATTACAACTTGGTCTATAATATAATTCGGGTATACAAAGAATTGAGTCTGCTCCCATTGTTTCAGCGTGCTTGGCCAATTCTTGAACATCCGGAAAAGGACAAGCACTTATTTGTACCATAACATGCATATTTAGAGGTTTACAAGCAGTTATCCATTCTTCAGTTACTAATTTTCTTTCAGTTACTGTCATTGACATTCCTTCACCTGTACAACTATTTACTAAAAATGTAAATAAAAATGAACCAGATTATCAAGCAGGTAAATATTGCATATTAATAGACGTTTGTAATCAATTTTTTTCGGCACTTATCAAAGTAAATTAAAGATGACTTTTCGTTGGAAGTATTGTTGGTAACTATTAATTTGGATTCGGTAAGTCCCTGACTAAGTTCATTATTTGAGTAATAAAACCCCAATTATCACTTAGGTCAAAAAACATTCAAAATTTGCCATATTGACAGGCTGTTTATGACAAAAATTATGATGCATTATGCTACAACCATCTCTACTTTTTGACAACCACCTTAAGAAATAATATTAATATTGCTAGATTAGTGAAACTTACCTACTACACCATTTATTCCATAACTAGAAAGATATTCAGCATATTTCAAAATACGGCCTACTTTGAGTGACCTTAAAACAAGAAATATAGTCAAAATCGTGTGTAACACTAATGCTCGTTATATATTTATACACAAGACTGAGCACAGTCTTGGTCATCAGTTTGCGATGTATTTTACATGGAAGTAAAAAGTGTTCAAAACTAATGCTTAATCTTGTTATAAAATAAAACTATCAGTGCAACATGGTCTTCAATTAGTATTAGCATGGTGAGATTTTAATGTGATTAACTAAAACTGACATCTTATTTACAAAAACAAAAATAACATTCTTAGAGGAGACTAGAAATGTAAAAAAATACAAAATAGTCAACCAAAAACTAGAGAATAATTTGACATGGCCAAAGATAATTTCAGTCAAATATCTTAGATAATCACAGTGATTCTAAAAGGGAGTTAATTAGATGAGCTAAATTATTATGAATACTTACAAATCATTTCGGAAAATATTAAAAACTGGTACACACACTCCTTTAAAAGAAAATTTGACCTAAAACATATGCACAAATAACATTTGACATACATGTTCACAGTTTTTATTAATTTTAAATCAGTTATTAGACTTACTTCACCCTCAGGTTGAGTATTATCATCTGGATCAATGTAAACTTCTATAAATTCAGATGCCTACAAAATATCAAACCTTATTAGAGTATTACATAAAATAATGTTTTTGTAATAGACCTAAATCGACAGCACTTCTGTTTTAATTGTAAGGGTAAGTAATTTGTGGTTTAATTTCCATACTTGGGTGTTTTGACAATAATTTCTTACATTAACTAATCAGAAATAACTACCTATAGGTTAATTTTAACGTGAATACATTTTGATTATAATATATACCTCCATAGTGTCTGCAGCGTTTTCATCATTATCATCATCTTCACTTTTTATTTCTTTCTTTAACTTATCCCTCTTTTTCTTTTTTACAATTTCTGGCTCCTAAAATATGATTTTCATATGTGTATTAGGATAATACAAATTGGGATTGGGCACTTTTCTATATGCTTTATCCGAACCCCATTTTTCAGATTTATTAATGGTAAAATATTTCTTACCTCTATCTTCTCACAAACATGATTATGTTTAGTGTTCATAGCAACTATTTGTAGAGCCACACCTGAGTTTAACAATTTTATTCTAAAATAAGCTGGGCACTCAGTTTTTGGACTAAAACAAAAACAACACCTGGATGAAGGAACATTCAGCTATTTTCTATTTACTTACATTCTAATTGTTCTCATTTTTCTTTTCCGATTTTGCTCTTTCAACTTAGTTGTACGACCATAAACACATATAAGCTTCAGCTCAGAATAGACAAAACTTTCTTTAGCAGTAGCAAACTCATTTGTTATTAATCTGGAGTCTTTTGTAGTAAATTTTGTATTTGTAACTTGACAGTATTCGTTTAGTTTTTCCATTAACTCATTGTAACTTTTAAAACAAGATCCTATTTCAAATGCTTCCATGTTTAAAAGCTTATTTCTAAAGTAACAATAGCTATTTTTAAATTAGAGTAAACCTATTTCATAAATATAAAACAAAACATCAAATGTGGGTTATTTATATTTTCTTATTTCTTCTTCGTTTTCCTTCAAATTTCTATTTTGCTACTTCACGTTTCTACATTATGGCCTTTAACTTACCACTGACTCAGTCTTCAACAAATCTACAGAATTGAGAATAAAATATTAAAATTAATGTTGGTTGATCCAATATCGGCAATATCCAATTTATACTGAGAATTCGAATACTTCCTTAATTTTTGGAATACATAAAAATTCAATAACAATCTTCCATTTTCTAGTGGTTGTTATCATATGCTATAAAAATTAATTTAAAAAAAGAGAAAACAGAAGTTTGTAAATCAGACTTTAACCTCAGCACACGTGTCAATGTCAAATATTTACATCCTTAGAATGTTCAAAATAAAATTTTCTTTAATATTGTTACCATGATATTATATGAAATATAGAAGTGGCAATGGCAAATAACGTATTTTTGTTAATATGTGTCTCTGTAATTATAAATTCAATTGGAATACAATCACAAATTGCTAAAGCCATGTTGACTACTCCCACAAGCAAACTGAATATTTCAAATCATGCTTTAAATACACCTAAAAGTGAAAGTAGCGATTCAGATGTTGAATCAGGGACTGTGATTAGAGGAATATTAGTTTTTGTCGGAATAGGTTTAATATTCATTGTATATATAGCTTGTCAGACATACAGGTAAATTATTTAATTTGGAAACTGATCAGAATGAACCTACTCTAAATAAATCATATACATATCGTGCACTAATAATTATATATTAATTAATAAAAAAATCTTGTATTAATCAGTAAATCAATAACCATACTAGAAAAGTATTTGAGTCACTATCTTAGTAATGCTTGTTACTTTTTTAGAAAAAAGAAAATGCCCTTAATAAATAAATATGGTGTTCGAGGAAATAGATCAGATGTAGAAATGAGACCCTTGCCTCTTGATGATGATGAAGATGATGAAACAGTTTTTGACTTGGGTAGTTTAAATAAACCATAAGTACTATATTTACATTGTAAACAATTTGTATATAATGTCTCCAATCAAATCTATCAGGTCTGCAAAAAATGTAAGAGTACTGTAGTGTACTAAATTACATTTAATTTTATTTGTGTGAATGTTTGATTTTACTTTTTTTTATTCTTCTTGATGGTTATAGATTATTCCATTAAAAATTAATTGACAAAAAGAATAATACAATTTCCATTTGAAAATTTACAAATTGAATGAGTATACTATCCATTAGGATATCCACCAAAACAATACAAGTTTCCATCAGTGTGTTACAATAACTCTGTAATATCACTTCATACCTTTTCCACTGTAACTTTGCTGACCATAGTAATATCAGTAAAAAAAAATTGAAAAAAAAACATTAATTTGTTCAGTGAGAATATTATAGAAATCATGTATTTAGATTTAAGCATTAATTTATTTTAATAGCTCATATATATAGTTTTATTAATGACTTGCACTGCTTTACTCTTATAATTATGCTTAAGAATTACACCTAGGATGAGTGATATGTATAATACATATTCATACCTTAAAAAAACATCGTGAATCTTGAAGACTGTTTTCTGTATAGTGAATGTTAATATTTTTTTAATGAAAAAGTGTAATGTAAATAGATCTCGGCAAATAAATTTGTTAATAATAAATGTTTGTGTTACTAAATATCGAGATAAATATTAAAAAATTAAAACTCGCTGGAACCTACATTTCTATATAGTGTATATGCTTTGAATCCAAATTTTAAAATAAAACACTTTTTTGGGTAATTTGAAACAAACATTCATATTTTGAGCTCAGGATTATATAGTAGAAATATTTCCAATTAGTAATGAAAAACCCTGTATATCAGCATAACTCACCAGAACTAAATGTGCCATTAGTGTAATTAATCAGTTGAAATTACTTCATAACAGATTGTCCTTATCTTACTTGTGTAATATCCGGAATAAAAATTAATTTGATAAACTAAATGGTAGTTGGGAGGTGTAAGTGAGGGTTCCGTTCTATTTCTTACCTAGATTACATTACAAGGGGGTCATTTGGGCCAATTATGGCCATCTTAGTCTGTGACCTGTAAGATCTATTGTACATTTTAGTCAAAAAGATATAAGTTTCTGAGCAAGTCTATTATCATTTTTGGAACTAGGTATGTAACATGATCAGGCTCTCAGTAGGCATTTGAGGTGTTTATAGAAAAATACCATGTAATTGTAGATAATGCACCTCGTTGCAGAATCTGCATGTTCCACTGTTGAATTCTCTCATCTTAGAGATGGTATTTTAGTGGGGAGTGTCCAGTAATAATTCTTACCTATTTAAACTCAGAATTTTAAACATATCAATATATAAAAATTAATACTTTCAAAATATTTACTAAAAGAGAAAAAGTAAATATTTTTATAAAATGAATTTTGAAATGTTCTATAATTTATTGATTGAAAGGTATTTATTTGAACTAGGTTCAAATTATAAATGCATGTAGTTAAGTTCTCAATAAGCACTGATAATACAATATGTATTTTGAAGGAGCTATAAATAATAACTGGAGGAAAAATAAACTTGTTTTAATTCATACTACTACTTTCTTGTGAATCTTGATATACTATTTCTAAAGCAGTTGTGATAGTTCGGACGTCTCCTTCTATTGTTTTTGCCCAATTTTCTACGTCACCCAGTTCTTTAAGGGCACCACTAAATTGTTCAACTAGGTTTATCCACTGCTGGGTCTGTTTTGAAAAATTTGTTGCACTCATATGTAGCTGTTTAGCTTCCGCATCCAATTTCTTTTGATTTAAATAAGCTTGAGCAACACCAACATTTAAATGATCCACCAGAGCTTGAGTTAGATCATTGGCCGTAGCACACGCTTCTTTTCTTTTCACTTCTTGTAATTCTTTTTTTACTACTTGTTTTGCTTGATGCTCCTTAACCATTAATGCCAACATTTTATTTCCTTTTTTATTCGTAAATCTCAAATTTAAAAGGGTTTTAAATTATAAACATGTTTTTATTTATATTCAGATCTTTGAACAAATAATTTAAACGTCACTTTTCATTGTTAGCCATAGAAATAAATAAGAGAGTTTTAAAACATATGGAACATAGATAAAGGATTATACATATATGGAAAAAGCTGGAACAACGTTTGTGCGCAGCCTGTAGCGCATGGCGCTTCAAAGCTCAAGGCAACTAGTGGTCGCTTCCACAGATATTTCTCTATGGATAATCCACTGTTTTCTCTGTCATAGATAACCTACTCTCTGCCTGAACTAACAAACATGTAGTAAGTATTAACAAACTATTATAGTATCTCCAAAGAATACATGGTGTATTCTTTGGTATCTCTGTAATGTAACAAACCCCGCCTACGAAACTTGCCATAATAAAATAGTTGGAGCTGGACTTTCTGTAAAGTACTTACTTATTATTTAATATTTATTTCTCTATTTGCAACACCATACTATTTCTCTATGGATAACACTATGTGTATTGTGCATATAATCTTTCGGGATTACATTTGATAAAAAGGCGGTAGAAAAACAGGTAAATTGAAATAGACGTTAATATATTTGATACCCTTTTATTCATCTATAAAAACTACAATAAATAATATAACAGTTCGAAAAATATTTTTATTGATTGACCTCTCTATCTTATCGTAGTATTCTATGATTTACATTTCTGGAAATCATAGAATAGATCTATGGAATAGATTGACATTTTATATTTGAAAAAATGGTATGGCGTTTTCACAGAGCAAAAAGCCTCTTATCTTTTACTATTTTTGTACATAAGTATTTATATTAAATAATTTCTCCGTGAATGAAACTTTTGGAAACATTATTAATATTATCGTTCTGAATTACACTTGGTCCAAATGCGGTATGTTGAAACAAAGGTTGCTATATTAATTTGATAGCTTATTATTGTATAAAAACTACAGTATATAATATTACTAAAGCAGTTAATAATCATTCACACCCTTCAATCATTTTGTGAAAATTGTCCATCATTATGTAATTATATATAGAATCCAAGAGAGAAATAAGGTACAATTATTTATTTGTTTCAATTGTAAATATTATTTTCTATTTTAGATATATGATTGTCTGCAAGTTGTCGTCGATTCAGTTGCTTTAATAACTAGAGTACCATTTTTATTGGACCAGTAGGGTATTGTAGAGTAGATGGAGTTTATATGCAGATGTACAATAAGCAATTGAAGTTCCTCCAGGCTTAACTATTTTCTGATTCAGTCATAGTCCTTGGTAAGTCTTATTTATAAATTCAAGCAGTTCAAATGAACATACTGCTGGTAGTTGAAGTCATTTTAATATTTGCTCATTTCTCAGGAAAAGAAAACGACACATTTTTCATTTATTAGTGTGTGTTTTAATAAATTTCCACCGTAAGTAAACACAATAGGGCAGTTTTAGCGAGGATACCGTTGAAGCTTCAGTAACCGGTATCGGTATCGTTACGGTATGTAATTGTTATCCCCACTACCAGTAACTGGAAAAGATCGCTAAAACACAAACGGTGGTAAAACGGTTAACACTTAAATTAAATTTGACATATTTTATATTTGGTTATCTAGGGTGTGTTGTTTCATAGAGAAATCTTTGTTTTGTTCGTTCTTGAGAAAAAAATTAAAAAAATGGAATTAAATCTTCAGTTACTTCCAGTAATTTGGGAGCTAATTGTTGAGGAAAACTTGTTTTTAATAAACAGTGCTCTTACAATTGAAAATAATATCGACTAATACTACGAACTACGACGATGTGACTGACACATGCTCCATGTTTGTAAACAAGATTTTCAGTAACCGTCAGTAACCTACCTCTTGACTCGTTGAAGTGTTTCAGATCAACGGTATCAAATAATGACGTCAGCATAATACGTCATAACACCTTCCCCTATGATACCGTTCGTCGCTGAAACAACGCGGTTAGTGTTCGGTTACTGAATCACTTCAACGGTATCCTCGCTAAAACTGCCTAAATGATGCATATTCTAAATATTAACCATAAAACTGATGAAAGTTGAAGAATTTCTGTGGCCAACGGTAAATGTTATTTTTATTGGAAATGACAAATGACAGATTTGACTTATGTGTTTTATTGTCAGTAACGGATATATGTATTCTTAAAAACCAAATATTAATTAATTTATTCAAATAACGCTGAGAAATAAATATATTGAGAAAATATAATCATGTTTCATTAAAAGTGTATAACTTCAGAAAAACGTTATAATTTAATACAATGCTGGGTTTCAATACGATTTTTTAATCATAATTATTCAAATGAAGGCTTAGGACAATAGTGAATTTATAGCTATATCTTAGTTTGTAAAGAGAATACGAAATGGAAAACACATCAATAATTTATAGATTCTAAAGGTAATTTTTTGGTACATTTTTAGCTATACTTGAGTAACATTTTTAATTTTCTAGGTGTTTGTCGAGGTGTTTATTTATTGTGATGATCTCTTTTGTTGAGTTTTATTATTATAACATACTATGTCTCGACAAGAAAAAGCCAAATCCGTTACATTCGTAAGTACCTACTTGAATAATGTTTTCTATAGTTATATATTATATTAATAAAATTATATTATTTTTTTAATATGGCCAATATTATAATCAAACAAGGAAGTGGTAAACTCGGTGATAGAAGATAAGAGCATAGTGTCAATACTTACTTAATAATTTTTTAAATATATTTTCCTATTTTATTAATTACCCATATTCAAGCAATTATTAAAGTTTAAAAGACATTTAAATCTTAAAATACGTACAAATGCAATTTCTAAAACTGAGTATCAAGATATACATAAGTAATATTTTGAATGCAATGTTAACCATCATTCACAAATGCTTAGATTACAATTTTTAGTGATATTTGTTTGATAATAGATTGTATATATTCTATGAGACCTAGATTAGTTTGTATTACAATCATTGATAGTATTTTGTCATTCTTCATTTATTAAGAGGCTACATAAACAAAAAATTTTATTGATCCTAATTCTTTTATTTTTCCATGTGGCAAATGAAATCTTAAAGTTATACCCCTTTTTCATATAATATTGGGTGCATTCTTTTTGACTGAGATCTCTGTTCAGTGTAGTTAATGTGATCTGAGATAAAGCAATGTAAGCCTCAAAAAGAACAACACTCAATTGAATCGCGCGATTTGCCAACATTAAAATTCAATAAAAAAAATTTAAATTATATGACAGATCTATATCAGCATATAATTAAGTAATTATTTCCATAATCCCTTGGATAACATTCACTCAAAACCAAAGAAAATTAAATTGTTGTTTGAAACTCAAACAAATCAAACATTTCTTCATCTCTTCTGCTTTATTTCTGACTCAAGTCTAACTGAGACCTCCACATAGCAAATACAGCATCATCATCTTGGCTCTTTTCGAATTTAAAAAGAACATACCTAATGTCTTTAATCATACATATTGGTTCAACATATGAAATAATAATGTGATTTTTCAGAAAACTGTTTAAAATAATTGTAGAATGCATTTTGTGCAAGTTTCATTCTGTGCACAAAAATGTAACTTGTTATTTTGTATTAAATTATATTATTTTTTAATGAGAATTAAAAAAAACTAGTAGCGTAACCTCAAAACTTGAAGAGAGTAATGATATTAGAAATAACTTACAATTGCAATAGAATTGGCAACACTCCTATATCCATTCATGTGAATTCCACTGTGGGATTTTTTGTAGTATACATTTTTATCTACCCCATCTTATCATTACAAATTTTGTTTGTTTGTGCTACTCACATGCTCTAACTGTTCATTTTAATAATTTCAAAAATAGTCATTTCAATTATTAGAAATGCCTACTGTTGCAAAATCCCTAACAAGTATGCACAGTGTTTGAGACTGTAGTTTATACTGCTGAATATTTTAACCAATTGCTAGGCAGTATAATATCTATCATCCTATCTTTTATTGTCTTTTTGATAACAAAAAATATTTTGATAAGTTTACTTTATATATCAAAGGTTCGATAGATATAATCACCTATTGAATATAAAAGTCAATAACTAGGTATCCTGAATTATTTTTGGCAATTTCTCAATTTGAAACAATATGATCTGGTTCTAAATCAGAATAGTTCTATGCTTCATTCAATAATATACTTGTGGGAAAAACCAAATGGAATAAATTCATTATTTTGGTTACTGTAGATTTTTATAGAAAATCCTGAGACACATCAAATTTAAAATATTAACATTCTTCAAGGTAAAAATGAAATGTAGTAAGTGCCTAGGGCAGCTCTATCTGAAAATGTAAATGTGTGTGAAAATTCACAAAAACGCAAACTCGAAGAAACCTAAAACTAATCAATTCTGCAGAGGTCACTTGTCTGTGTGTAAATAAGTTTATCAATTTTAAATAAATCTTTAACTTGGAAGTAAAAACAAAAATGGTTTGAAAGCTTCATTTGTTCAATAATGCATTCATTTAACAACATATTTAGAAAACAATGTTAAAATTTGGCTTGCATATGCTTCATGCGTCAAGACCAAGAACGCTTAAATGTCCTGTCCAATGTATGGCTAAAATGTGATATATCAGTTGCTTTTTACCTTCTTTGAATATACTTTTAGTGATTTTATTTAGTTAAATGATTATTTTTTTTATTAGGAATCTCATAAAGACCTTTAACTTTTATCAACTGTATTGAATGCCACCATAATGTTATTAAATGCAAAGTCTATTTTTATAATCATGTCAGATGAGTTAAGATTAGATTTCCCTGATATTGTCGCATTATCATTAAAATAACTGGAAGGAATGAAACTATTTGAAACTAACCTCTGTATTAGAAGTCGCACCTTAACATTATTGGAGTTACACATTGTAGATAACACTGTTGACAGAAAAAGTGCTTAAATCAAGAATTTATTATTTAATCATACCTATAGATAGGGATTAGTTATCTTATCATTAAATTGAACATACGAGAAAACGTTTGGTTTGTACTGTTGTGTTATAACTTCGTAACAGAGTATTTGTTGCTAAAATGAATACGAAAAAAAGTGAAAAATCGGAAAAAAAGTCTATTCGCATGTCTTTGAAGAAAAAACGGAGTAAAACTGTTAGCGAGGTAAGCATTTTACATAATTTATTCAATAAAGTTTAGAAATATGTAGAATTTGTTAAATGAAGAAATTCTATTAAAAATTAACATTTGTGATATTTGTTAGGTTTACGGTTAATAAGGTTTCTTGTCTGGTTTGAATGAACTTTACTATATGTTAAATGAAATATTGCTGAACGAGGAGGTCGACATTGAATATTTTCCTTATTGTAGTACCACCGCTAGAGGGCGTTAAACTGCATTGAAAATACGAATATTTTTTGTTCCAAACATTATTAATTTGGTATAATTCAACTGCACAGTGTCCTAAAGACTTGATGTGGACAGGTGGATAAGGAATTTGGTTTTGGTAAAAATTGAAATTTGTCAGATGTGTCACTAATTCAATTGATATATATATATATTGATAATAATGGGAACGACAATATAAATATGTAATTATATAATCAGGGATGGGTCTAAATCACTTTCCTGTAGCAAAGTACCATAAACAGGTTAGCAAATGAATGTTTGGAGACACAGCATTGTTTCTGAAAAAAAATTAGATCATAGCTTGTTACAAGCGGTTGTGGTTGTACAGTGCGTGTCACATACAACTGCTACAACTATAATAATCGAAAATAGTTTTTTTCTAGCTGTGTGAATGGATCTTTTACAATGTGCTAAACTTGTAGTTATTATGGTATATTTCTATGGCAGTGATGCCAGCTCAAGAAAAATGTTAGTAGATATAGAAAATTTCATATTTTCCTACCACTGCGAAGGGAAATTGCAGAACAATTTTGTCATGTGATATCAGTACCAGTGGCAACTTGGACTGAAGTCCCCCATTGATTATTTAAAGGAAAATCCCTTATAGCATGCAAAAGCTGCAGTAAACTTCAGGAATTTTTAGAAATGTAAAAAATTTTTCGTATGTTTATTTAAGCATACAAGGAATGTATGTACACTCATTTGTTCAACAATTTTTTTTTCATAAATTGGAATGTTTTATGATATCGACATTGTTTGTTTTTCGATTATATTGTTTTATTGTGCTATAAAAAATTTCATAACATCAATGCAGTGGCGAATTTCTACATTTTGCACTGAGTCTATAAAATTGCCGGACCAGAAATTAACGAAAACAAAATTTTTAGGTAATAACGAAAAAAAGTTTTTTTACATACAGTGTGACACACCTATCTGAAGCTGCGCGACGTCGGTGAGGGTTGAGGTAACGTGGTATCAAAGGCAAAACAAAATAATTGAATAGAGATTTACCAAACCTTTTAAATGAGACTTGCTACCTGACTCCTTTTGAAAAAATTTAAGGGGTATCTCCAGTAGAAATGGGATGCATCTGACGTTTAAGACATTAGGGCTAAAAAGTTACCCCCTGCAGTTAAAAGTTGACTTGTTTCGGCCTTTCTCCCCAATTTCTGAAATATTAAGGGTGGATCCTTTTCAAATGAACACAGTGTAAAATTTTTTTTGGTTTGGTATTTTTTTTTGATTTGGTATTTTTTTGATTTCCTCTCTCACTTACATCTCTTAAGGCGATTCAAGCGAGTTCTGATCTCATCGACTTGATATGAATGTCTATAAAACGTATTCTTAGTACCAGTACAAAATAAATAATAAACAAGGTTGTCATATCTAAAATCTGATATGATGCAATTTACAATTAGAGGATTATTTTATACAAGCAAAATTTATTTTTATATGCGATAATTATTTATTTATAGATAGATAATATAAAATCCTTCAAGTTCAAAGTGCTTATAGTCTAAGATCCGAACTAAGGTCGTCCATCACCAGACTAGTTTTAAAATAAGATAATCAGTAGTAATATAATATATAATAGTAATACTTTTTGTACAGTGAAACATTTGTATTCTAATGCTAATACATGCTATATACATTCATATGTTTCTATCCGAACATCACCTGATCTATTAAAACTCGATCCTTCGGAGTAAAGTGTGTGGCCTAAGTCCTAAGTCGACATTTTTTATGAAAGTAACGAAAGCGTGATGAACAGACGTCATTACTATTCTATCTTTTTGGCGCGAAATTTAATTTATATTTCATAGGTAAATTTCTCAATCAAAACGTACAACCTATAATTTGTACCAACAGCTATTTAACAAAACATAGATTATATAATATATTCATAATCATTTAAATTAAAAAACTTCATCTACAAAAGTTATAACTTTTGTCGTTTGTTTAACATCTGTTTATACATAATATGTACGATTGTGGTATGTTCTTTGGATTTGTTACAAGGTTCTTTGATTAAATATTATGTGCTTCAAGATGACATGTTATTTTTATTGCAAGCTCTTTACAGAAATAGTATATCGTTAATTATGTTTAGGGTCGTTCTGTAATTTTTATTGATATTTTATTGAATCATGAACATGTGATTAAAATATTATGTTTATGGCGTTGATTGAGAATATAATTTTCATTCAACGGTTTATGGTTATATATCGATGACAACTTTTTGTAAGGTTACACGACATATATAATTGTTTTTAAAAAAAGATTTACCGCATATGCTCTGGGATTCCATAGTCGTAACATCGACACAGAAAATAGGGAATACATTCAGTCGTTACATTAATTGAAGAATATTTTACCAAAAAATTTGGATTTTTATTCTTAGTATCTTTAATGTAAGGATGATAAGTAATCTAGCCTTTTATCAAACTGGAACAATTTCAAAGACAATGGTTACTTCAACTGTGGCACGTGGGGTTATTATGGGGTTATTATGGAATTACATACTGCCATGTCCTGAGAAGTTGGCTTCATCTGTAAACAAAAACTGGAATTGTTTGGAATGTTTCTTATAATCCATTGACAATACTGCATAAGGAGTGGGGCGGGAGGGCTGAATATGATATGGATGTATACAATAAATAAATAATGAATAAAAAAAATACACCAAATGAAAAATCAGTGGTGTTACTAATTAAAGATTATGGTCGATATAAATTTCATTTACAGTTAGAGCTGTATAAGCTGCAAATTAAAAGAGAAAATATCACCAGGGTTCGAACACGGGTCGCCTCGAGGACGAAACTATTAGGACAAAGACACATGAGAAGCCTTTTAACCGAGCGGTCCGACTTAGCACACGGTTTTATGTTAATTCATGGAAGCGCAAACACGTTACGTTTTCTTAGGTGACACACCTCGGCAGATCATGTGGACCATGATACGACCGACAGTAACAGTAGCCCAAGAACTAGGTGTAGACTGGTAAAAAACTGTAAAAAATCCCTCAACAGGCTGGCAAGAGACAACAAAATATCTCTAGTATGGGTGCCGGCACATGAGGGGATTACAGGTAATGCAGTGGCTGACCAGTTAGGCTCTAAAGGAGACTTAATAGGTCCGAAACCGTTTTGTGGAATCGCAAAAGATTGCATAAGAGGGGAAATCGGGAACACCAACTCAAATGGAGGTCGACCTCCATACAAAGAGTTTACTGAACAAGGTAGACAAAGAACTGTCAACCAGGCTATTGAAACTGGGTAAGAGACATTTGAATACAGTTACCGACCTGGTGACTGGACACTGCTCAAATTGGGCAAAGTTAGTGAACCTAGTGCAGGAAATGTGAACTCTATGATGAAACACCTACTCACATACTCTGCTTCGGTGAGAACTTACATGGACTCAGACGGAAGCACTTTGGAGAGGAAATAATACAACCATTACCACTACTGAAAATCCCTCCAGTCAAACTAGTGGCCTACATAGAAGACACACAGCTTCTGGAATGGGAGTGGTACAAAGATTCAGTTCAAGTGCCTGGGCTGTTGAGCACAACCCAATCGAATGAATGATGACCGATGATGCCGCTCGGCCTTCTGTCTATTGGTATTATCAAAGAATACACCAAACAACAAGAACTGAATGCCGGCGAAAATCCTTTGATGTTCGAGGTACAAAAATATATAACCTTGAACAAGCGTCAACTACCTTATTCATGCACTGAGAGACATAATTACACTCGATTCACACTGAGAAAAAGTGTGTTAGTATGAAGTCGTATTTTATGAAATGTATTTGTAAATATTGTTTTCTTTTGGTAACTATTTCTGCACGCTTCGTTGATAAAGTTGACGTGAATTCTGCCAAAAATAGTTCATAATAAAACACATTTACGTAGGTATCTAGATATATAATTGTAAAAAATAAACGAAATATAATTCTCATAAACAAAGAGAAAGCTAATATGAAGAAAACCAAAGATTTTAACTTAATAATAAATATAATATAAGAAATTTAGGCAATATCTTCTTTCTGCATATATTTTGCAAATTCTACACAGGATGTAATGCGAAGTTGTCACTAGGAAGTTGAAATATGTTTGTTGATAAGTGGGAGTTTTATTGAAAATTTGTGTCTCCCTCTTAACTCGGGAGAGGAGGCAATCCTAAATCTAATCTAATTTGAAAGTGTCGCCTCATTTTTCAATAAAAACTTGACTTGTATGTATCTATGTGGCGAATAAACTCATTTTGAATAGAATTGAACAGTGCTTTTCATTATCATTTGTATTAATAGGGATTAAAAGAAGACAACTATTAATTTTTGAATGTTTTATTAAATATACCAATTAATTACACACAATAACCCAAGCCACAAAAATAAAAGCAAATAATACACCAGCTAATTAGACAAACCATTAGCAGAATTTTGTAAAAACACAAATTAAATTAATCAACACCCACATCACAAAACCCAACAACTTCATTCTTACCTACATCAAAGTATAAATGAGATTTTAGGACATTTTATCTAAACAGACAGCACAATGTTTGTCCTGTTTCAATGCCTAAAACACTTCATTATTTTGAAGGCCAGGTTTTGGTATAAGGCTTTTAGTTAATTTGCAAAGTTTTTTTAGATGGCAAATAAAGAATTTTTATGGTAGTGGAGTCGTCCTATGATTTATCTTTTATCGTCTCACGGAAATCCTTGCGTTACGTTGCGTTACGGAATCTATAAATCAGGGGTTAGGTTCACAAAAAGTCGCCGTGACTAGCGCTGCGTCACCCCACCATGCTTCGTCTCATTTTGCGGAAGTGGCTTAAAAGGCGCCTCGTGTGTCTTTGTCCTTACGCAGCTCCTACGCTACGGACGGTAATCTACTCTAATTATAATAAAGTAACCCAGAATAACAAAAATTCACCTATAAACGTGATTATTGGGCGTGCGAAATTATTGATAATGCATAAAACATGTTTACCCGACTTTTTCCTTTGATCGGCATGAGCATGTTCAAAAAAGAATGTGGTTTAATTCCCATTGAAAACAAATAAAAGTGCCATTATGGAAAATTTTATTTTTGGTTCTTAATACCTTTAAATAAAATAACCGCATACGCCCCTGTCCATGACATCATTCAGATTAATAACAGCAACGATTATCATCCTCTTCTTTCTACAATGTTAAACGTTAGTTTGTTATTGCGTTGTGTTGTTTACGGACAGGTTAAACTTTAAATCCTGATACTATTTCGAAATAATTACGGTATTGTTTACGTTGAAAAACAGTCAACTTCACGGACGAGTACGTGCGCACGATTTTTCAATTAAAAATCGTTGCAGTTTATTTTTGAGGATTTTTTTTTCACCTAAAGAATCATTTTTAAATAAGTCCGATGACATCACGAAGATTCGGTTAAGTGGGGACTTCAAACCGCGTGATTATTATGCCTAGTTTTTAGTGAAAGTTCGTTTAGTAATTTTGTGATGATATTTGTTGTGATGTTTAGTTTGTTTATGGTTTAAAAAAACATGTACGGATATGTATGTATTACCTGCCAAATTTCTTCTTATTACTGTTTATTTTACAATTATATTAGAACAAATAGGGGTGCTGGGTGTGTAAATAAGAGGGGAAAACTTAGGAAAAATGAATTTATGAACAAGTCAGTAATTTATTATTTGTTATTATAAAAAATAATTCATTAAACAAATCAATAACAATATATTTAGGTACTTAGTTAATTTTAATACACTTGGCAACAACGCTGCTATCTTTTTATATAGAGTAAATGGCCACTTTTTAAAAAATTATACAGGGTATTTTCTAATGACACTTCCAACGTTTGCATGTAAAATTTTTAAAAATGATATGGGGATTGAGGGGTCTAGCCTATTTACTTTTCGAAATACAATACATTTGGCAGATTTACTTCAAATGTAAAAAGACATATTTTGATGAAAAACATGTACATTTGGAAGAATATGTCACCTTTCCCCTCCCATTTTTTACGCCACTGGCCTTTGAAGCCATTTTCATTTTATTTTGTATTCCTCAATAGTTTTCACGTGAAAAACGCATAAAATTTACATATGATAAAATTTGTAGTATTAATGATATTTAATGTTTTTATGAAGTCTCCAAGATCACTTTTTAATAATGAAATGAAAACAATATTTCTCTTCAATTTATTTCAATAACTACCAAACTACGGTTAGAATATGTAACAGGAGCATTTATACATAATCTGCAACGTTTATGATATATGATAATATGATATGAACATATATTTCCAAAATATTTTCAGGTAACTGAACTAGTTTTTGTACTGTGTCATATTTTCTAAATACATGTGTGGAGACTAATTTGGATATAAATAGGATGTCCATAATGATTTTTTGAAATACAGGACAAGTGAGGTCTGAAATCCGGACTTTGGCGGACAAAAATTTATTTATGTACTTTAAAAGGTTAAATTAAAACAAAAACAGAAGTTAATTATTTTAATGAACGAAAAAACATTTTAACGCTGAAAATTAAATAAATGCTTATCATTAAGGTAATAATAACAATGGTGATAACAATGATATAAAGATGGGGTACGTTGTATGTTCGAATATGAGTGGATATTATTATAGTAGAGAAGTGGCGTCGCGTCGTTGCGATTGAAAAAAAGTTGTTTTATGGTCAGGTTTTCCGGATATTTTCTTAAATTCCGGCTGGACTTCCCCGGACGCCTTGAAAACCCGAACATGTCTGGCTAAATCCGGACGTATGGCCAGGTCACCCTAGTTATAAAAGAAACCGTCATAATTGGAACAGAAGAAACAACGTCAGAAAATGTTAAACATTGTAGTGTATAGCTACTTATTATCATTACGAGAGTCAACTTTTACATTTTACGTATACAACTAGAAAAAAAGTATTCTGCACTCCAAAAAGGAATGCATTTTTTCATTCCTTGGATTAATTCCACTCGCTTGTTGGTACATTCAAAATAGAGGTTTTGAAGGCGTTGACTGTATTTTCTGGGCACTGGAACCTTTGACGACGCAGTTCATTCTTAAATAGTAAAATAGTCGATAGGACTTAGTTCGGGACTGTATGGAGGATGGAGGATTACTGAAATAATAATTTGAAATAATTGTATAGATTACAAAGATTCTAAAACAATCATTTATTTATACATTATAACTGAGATTATATTTATTTTAATAAAAATATAAAGACAAAATATGACAATCCGCCATGTTAGCTAAAACACCGATTACAAACATGTGACGTCAACCTTTTGCATATCGTTCGAACTTGTATCGTATTTTCTGGTTTTGCATCGTTTAAATGATATTTACACTCTTTATAGATTTCATGACATCACACGAAATAATTCAAATTGGTGATAAAAACAAATTTTTAATTTGCAAACTGTGTGGAGTATATAAAGTATTTACAGATTTTTTATGTCATAGAGTCGCCATTACTATTTTAGCGGTTTAGTACGAAATTTAAATTGTATTTTAAAAACGTAAATTTCTCGTATAAAAACCTTAATTTTTTCAAGAAACTACATTTTTTTTGGATGAAGTTTATGCGTACCAACATCGTGTAGTAATTTTTAAAAAGATGTATTGTTGCTTTAAAAACTCGTTTCTCGAGCTAAGTGGGGAACAGCGCCGATCCTAGGGTGTCGGCCGCCCGCGTGCAAGGAACTAAGGTGCCGCCCCCCTCTTGAGAATGTTTCATATTTTTACTAATACTTAACGATGACATAAACTCATCTACAAGTCTAAAGGTGCTTCCTCACCGAGTCGACACTGTCGACCGAAATAATAAATCGATCGACATGTCGAATTGTTTTCCATCGGTAAACATGAAAGAGCAGTCGATCGACTTTAGTGTGTGGACGTGTTTTCGACGTTCGACATTCGACAAATGGAGTACTCAGTGACGTCTTGACGTTTACGTTGACATCGTAGTCGTGTATTTTCTTAGAAAATGGAATCGGAACAAGACAAAGTCATAGCTTTTATTGAGGCATATCTTCACATCTTCGTCAGACATGTTGATTAGTCTGATCGACATTATTTCTGCCAACTCTGGTGTGGACGGATGCAGTTCTGTCGACTTGGTGAGGACGCACCTTAAAAACAAAGGGTAAAACATAAATAAAAATGCAAATAAAACTTGAAAACCAAAATTTTATTTTTTAGCCAGCCAGGTTAGTGTCGCGAATTTTGCTATCAAGTGAGGAATGTGTGTAAGAGTATAATAGACAATAATGGATCACCACATTTAACATTTCTTAAACTATGCTGTGGGCAAAATGGGACTTGGGTATTTTGATTTTTAGATAACTATTTAAATTCAGCATATTTATTCGACTTAATTAGTTGTATTTTGAGCAATACATACAAATTTTTGCTTGATTGATAAAGTTAGATGAGGCCTGCGGCTGTCCCTTGTTTTGGCCGCCCGCGGCTCCCGCGTGCGGTGCACCCGTTGCACACCTATTGTATTGGGTCATTCATCATTGGGGGTTGGTTTTTCGAATCTCAGCAATTACTTCCGTCAAACAAATACGTACCAAATAGCAGTATCAATTCTTTGATCTTACAGAAGAATTGTTGATACATCCATGACCCGCTTTTTTGGAAACTCTTCGAGAAAGAATAACTTTCGCCGGTTTTGGTTAATCTTGGAACACCCAAACAGCTCCAATTTCACGATATGTGACAAGTCGATCTTCTTAGATCAGCTTAGCTCACGTACAGCATCGAAGTTTTCCATGGTGACTACCGTTGTTGGTAGACCTGTTCTTGGATCGTCGCTAAGATTAACCCGTCCACTTTTAAGTTCTCCATACCAACATCTGTTGCATCAATTTCGTACTAGATACAGCTTTAAACGAATCGGCCTGAAACTTTGGCGTTAAGTCAACTAAACGTGAGAGTTTTTTTTTTTTAAAGGAGCCGTCCCTTCGTCGGCACCACCTCAGCCTCTTGGGCTTATTGTGGATCCTCCTAGTGTTCTGCCTACAACCTATTCAGCCAATCCGTTCCCTGTATTAGCTCATACAGGTTCTTTACTGGTTGGTTGTAGAAGTCTTCTGGAGTAATTTGGGGTCTTCCATATAGTTTCCGCCTCCTGTGGTCCAGCGTCTCACAGTTTCATAAACGTGAGTTAATTTCGACATTTTATATTTGTCGCCAACACTCGTATAAAGTTGTTGTTTAAATCGTAGATTTTTTATAAATATTAACGTTAAGTATTAATTGATTTTTACATTTTTTCTATTTTCATATTATTCTTTTTCTAATATAAATTTGTATCTACTTAATATCAGAATATTTAATATCTCAATTATCAGCCTATCTCTATATGTATAATAATTATTATACTTATTATTTTAATAAACTACCTGTAGTAACGCTCCTGACTTCGAAATATGTCAGTTAGGCCAAAAAATCAGGTAGTTCCTAATCCTACCATTCCGTTGGGCTTAGAGTATGAAATCAAGAGATTAACTATTTCTACCTGCACCCTTAATAAACTTTTAATGCAAAGTTAGGCAGTCGTATTGTGTGTTTTCGATCGTTTTAGACTGTAATTCTGTGTTCTTGTCTGTTTTTATATGTATTTGAGTGAAATAGGATGGAAAATGGTCCAATTGCTCGATAACTTTCGTTTTTAGGTGTATTCGAGTGGTTTTGTGCATTATATAGTCATCTTGTGTGCTTTTTAGTGGAATTGAGGGTTTTTGAGTGATTTTGAGCTCCATTAACCGTTTTTGCCCGTAGTTACGAGAAATTGAGAGTTATTGGATGAAATAACGTCGCATCGTGTGTTTTCGATCGTTTTAGACTGTAATTCAGTGTTCTTGTGCGTTTCCATATGTATTTGAGTGAAATCGGATGGGATATTGTCCAATTAATGCGTACTAACTTCCGTTTTTAGGTAGATTCGAGTGGTTTTGTGCATTATTCAGTAATCTTGTGTGCTTTTCACTCGAATTGAGGGTTTTTGAGTGATTTCGAGCTCCGTTAACTGTTTTGGACCGTTTTTACGTGGAATTCGATGAAATAACGTCGCATTGTATGTTTCACCTAATTGATAACAATAAATATTTCTAGTTTTCATTAATTCAGTCTTTGATTAAGATGGAATCATCCCCAGTGCATTTAATGTTTAGTGAGAAAGGTTGTAAGTTATTGGTTATGGATAAATTTAAATTTTCTAAAGCAAATACATTAAAGTGCGGTAAGATACGTTGGAGATGTGTGAATCGCAAATGTAGTGCAAAATTTTATACCTTAGAAGATGAAAATACCGTCATTGAAAGTGATATTAATCATAATCATCAACCTGACAAAACAATAAGTAGACAGGCTGTGAGTAACAGCCTAAAAAGAAAAGCTGTAGATGATCCAACGGAGAGGCCGTCAAAACTTATTTATAAGGAATTAAAGGTATGTTTTTAAACATAGTAATAATTAGTTTTTCTGTCATTAGTTTGTATGGAATCTATTATTCATCTTAAATAAGTATAAAATTCCAAAATGTATCCAAAACTTAACAATAATTGTTCCCGAAATTAAAGCTTCTATCATCATTAATAAGACTTTTAAAACTTTTTAGTTTAATAGTTTCTACTTTTATTAATTTTTTTTATTTTTTCCAGGATTGTGAACACTTTGATGAACTAAACATCGAAGACGTGAATTGCATGCGGAGAAATATATATATAGCTCGTCGTAGCATTCTACCGAAGCTTCCTCAAACGCAAGGCGAAGTGCTCGATGTATTAGTTAACTTACAGCCGAAAACTTCAGGAGACGAGGATTTTTTGACTATTGTAGATCGAGAAGACCGTAATATGTCAGTTAGGCCAAAAACTCAGGTAGTTCCTAATCCTACGATTCAGTTGGGCCTATAGTCTATTTCGGAAAGGTATAGGATAATAAAATGGGGAATTCCGTCCAGTTCGGCTCAATTCCGGTGTCGGCCATAGGCGTAGGTCTTGTAATAGTATTGTTTGTAATATTAAAATTTCAAGTAATTGCGAAGAGAATTAGGAAAAGTATGTTTTCTGGCCTGAAGTGTTTAGACCTTTATAAGTATATTTGTTTAGTTTAACGCATCAGTATTTGCCGTTAAGCCGTAAATAGCGTTCACAGTATTATAATATTAGTAATAAAATGGCGACATTTACACCAACGAAAAGATGTTCCAATAATTCTCCACTATCAGTGAATGAAAAACTTATTATTTTAAATGTACACGAATGCATAAAATACGATTACCCGAAATTTACTGTACAAGAAACTGTCGACCGATGTTCCCGAATGACTGGAGTTGGAAAGTCCACCGTTTTTAAATTATTGCGGGGGAGAAAGATAGCAGGCCAAGTTGGCCTCCCAAGAAAAGTCCAAGCAGACCAGTAAAAGTCCTTGATGAAAACATCAAAAGTGTAATTCGAAGAAAAGTTCACTCTTTTTATTTTAAAAAAGAAATACCCACCCTAGATAAGATTTTAATGGAGCTTTGCCAGGATGACAGCATTCCGTTGATAACTAAAAAATGTTATGGACCACTTTGAGAAATATGGATTTTGCCTGGGAAAAGCATAACCGTAAAGCACTTTTACTGGAAAGCGATGAAATTGTTTGATGGCGACGAAAGTACTTAAGAAGTATAAAGCAGTACAGAACAGAGCAGAAGAAAATCTTTTATCTTGATGAGACGTGGATTAATGAAGGTTATACAGTACGAAAAATGTGGCTGGACAAAAATATAACCAGTGCTCGCCACGCTTTCATGGAAGGCCTGTCAACGGGTATTAAGGTGCCTTCAGGTAAAGGGAAAAGACTAATAATCGTCCATATTGGAAGCGAAGAGGGATTTTTAAAAGAAGGTTTGCTAACCTTTCAGGTGTGCCATACGGGAGATTACCACGAGGACATGGATTCGGATGTTTTTGAAGAATATTTTGGTGAAATGATGAAATATCTTCCGGCTGATTCAGTAGTAGTTATGGATAACGCAAGTTATCATTCTCGATGCATAGAGAGGACTTCATCTTGGAGAAAACAAGAAATTATTGACTGGTTAACCACCAAAAGTATTGAATTTGAAAATAATTTAATAAAAAAAGAACTATTAGTTATAGCAAATTTACACAAAAATCGTTTTATGAAATACGCCGTGGACGATATAGCAGAAAAACATAGTGTAACTGTGCTGCGCACACCGCCATATCATTGCGAACTAAATCCTATAGAACTTATGTGAGCGCAAGTGAAAGGATTTGTGGCAAGACACAACACGACATTCAAAATGAAAGACGTTAAGCTACTGTTTCATCAAGCCATTAAGGAGGTGACACCAGAGAACTGGCGAAAAGCAGTCCAGCATGTTATTAAAGAAGAGAAGAAAATGTGGGATCTTGACTACTTGATCGATGGGACCGTCGACCCGTTAATTATAACGTCAAGAGGAGATGACAGTTCCTCAAATGACGAAGAATATTATGATTTTTTATAATTTAGTTTCTGTATAATGTTCAATAAAAAATAAGTATACCTAATACTATGTACATAATGACTAATTTTTATTCTGTTAAAATAAAATTCTTTCCTTTCTACGAGTATCCTACCAGTACGCCTTTGGCACACTATTTTCAGTGTTTGTGAATGGATAACAATAGGCTAAACCCATATATTGACCCCAAACTGGGTGGTACTACCTGCACTTGATAAAAAGAAAGAATTTTACAATGAAATCAATGCCAAACTATGAAAGTGGCTTAAATATTCGTTGGGTAACTCAGAGCTCCCTTTGTATACCCAATGAGATTTTATTACCCTATACCTTTTTGAAATAAACTATAGAATATGAAATCAAGAGATTAACTACTGGCATTGATAATATTTTAATGCAATGTTAGGTAGGGTAGGTTAGGTTTGATTGGTTCTAGCAAATACATTAAAGTGCGGTGATGTGTGAATCGCAAATGTAGTGCAAACATTAGAAGATGAAATTAACGTAATTGAAAGTAAGATTAATCATAATCATCAACATGACAAAACAATAAGTAAACAGAGTGTGAATAAAAACCTAAAAGAAAAGCTATAGATGATCCAACGGACCAACAGATTTAATATCCATTTATTACATACAATTGGGAACTTCTTTTCCTCATTAGTGCGTAAAGTAAAGTTTTACGCACTCCTTAGTATGCCTAAAGTAAAAGAAAAACTTTGTTTTGCACAGTAGAAATTAATAAATGCTGGCAACAATTCACACATTTTGGCAAGCATAATAAAATTCTCGTTGCACTGTAGAGTCCGGAGTAGAGACAGGGAACGCAGTGCATGTGTGAGTTTTCACAGTTTCACATCTCAACCTCAGTTAAATCGGTTTCAATAGGAATCTATACACATGGTAAAAAGTTAGGAGTGTTGAATATTAATATTTTTCACATTGGACTTGACAATTTTTGTTTCGTCTTTGCTACCAATTTCAAATGTTTGTACGAATTCATAGAGAATAATTTTTTTTTAAAATAAACTTTCTTCAATATCCCTAACTTTTTTCCGTGTGTATAGTCTGTTAAGTTTTAAATAAAAGTGTTAGAATTCAACTTCCCGCTCGAATCGAAGCAACTATGACGCAACAAATATTTCAAGTGAGTAGTGGAACGTTACTCGAGTAGTTCAAGTCGCTTATTGAATGCAGGAAAAAGTTGATAAGAAACGGATAATTAAGGATAATAAGGAAAGCCCTCCTGTAAAATAACAATTTTCCTATAGTTTATTTCAGAAAGGTATAGTTTAATAAAACCTCATTAGGTATGCAAGTGGAGCACAGTGTGACCCAACGATTATTTAAGCCACTTTCATAGTTTGGCATTGATTTCATTGTAAAAATCTTTCTTTTTATCAAGTGCTGGTAGTACCACCCGGGTTGGTGTGAATATATGGGTTTAGCCTATTGTTATCCATACACAAACACTGAAAATAGTGTGCCAAAGGCGTGCCGGTAGGATACTCGTAAAAAGGAAAGAATTTTATTTTAACAGAATAAAAATTAGGCATTATGTACATAGTATTAGGTTATTTTTTATTGAACATTATACAAAAAATACATTATACAGAAATTAAATTATAAAAAAATCATAATATTCTTCGTCATCTGAGGAACTGTCATCTCCTCTTGACGTTATAATTAACGGGTCGACGGTCTGATCGATCAAGTAGTCAAGATCCCACATTTTCTCCTCTTCTTTAATGACATGCTGGACTGCTTTTCGCCAGTTCTCTGGTGTCACCTCCTTAATGGCTTGATGAAACAGTATCTTAACGTCTTTCATTTTGAATGTCGTGTTGTGTCTTGCCACAAATCCTTTCACTTGCGCCCATATAAGCAAAACGTAACTGTATAATCTACTACCTAAGTAATCCCTACACAATATTTCGATATTGGCACTTCAGGCCAGAAAACATACTTTTCCTAATTCTCTTACGCAATTACTTGAAATTTTAATATTACAAACAATACTATTACAAGACCTACGCCTATGGCCGACACCGAAATTGAGCCGAAATGGACGGAATTCCCCATTTTATTATACTATACCTTTCCGAAATAGATTATAATTGTAAAAAATGCATAAACTTCATTGCTACTTTTGACAGCATCGTTGATAAGCATTTTAAAAAAACAATTTAAGAAAAACGGACCCCTAGCTTATTGGCCCCTAGGACTGAGGCACTGGCAATGCTCGAACAATAAAAAGTGAAGATGTATTTTGTAGTTTATATCTCTATTTTCATTAATATTCATCTATAGGATTCCAAAATTCTACAAGAATGGTTTCTCCAAAGATTTCTTATTGAAACTTAATTTTTGAATCTGTTCGCTCTCAATATTTGTTTCATTGGTCCTGTATTGATCTGAAGCCGGTTCTGTGTATTGATGTTAATTATCTATCTTGTTGAGTATTGTGACTAATATTTTGCAGATATTTTTTAATATCACCACTTTCCAACATTATTTTTGTGAATTATCTACTTTGGGAAATTAAACCACAATCTTTCTTATATTTTTTGAATTCAACGTTTCGGTAGCGCTCGAGCTACCGTTATCAAGCATGTTTGCAAATATCCGACTTAAAACTCCTTATCTTTAATATATTTTTTGTGTTCATTTATTCGGATTTTCAATGGTCTAGACGTTTAACCTTTAAATAAAATTTATCGCATTCACAAGATATCTTATCTTTGTTCTTCATTTTTTGTTTTATAGGTCGATTTTGTGTTTTTCGTAATAGCTTACGAATCTGTAGCTAACGAAAGTTCTGTAAATGGGATTTTACAGAATCTGCGATTTTGCGATTCTGTGATGTTGTCTGTAACTCACTGAATTACAGATAGACATTTGAACTACTGTACGTCAAATTTCGATACTTCTAACCTATAACTTTAACCAAATAACCAGAGACAACCTCAAACTGTACAAAAATATTCCATTTCCAACGACAGCAGTCAATACACACGTAAATATTTACCAAATCTGTAACTATTTTAAAGATTCCTGTAAGATACAGTTGTACGCAGAATAGCAATTCCTCTGTAAAGTTACAGATTATCTTACAGACGTGCACAGAATAGACCCATTAGTTTTTGTTAGTTCGAATATTGAATTAATTACCAATTTACCAAATTCTTTTTGATAAACCCTTAACATACGGTCTTGTTAAGTTTAAAAAAATAAAATTAGTTGAATGATTATTATTTTTTTTTATTAGTATTGGGTATTAACAATTATGTATATTTCTAATTTCTTTGCATATAAATTTTGTCAGGTAATTATTGTTATTTAAAACTGATTTTAGTAACGTTTTCTCTTTAATGAAGATATATTTTTTTTTATTTAAGTATGCATAATTAAATAAAACTTTAGTTTTATGGTACCGTGAACGTAAGGCGGTTAAAATTGTGCAAAACTATTGTTTAAATGTTCAAAAAGTAGTAAAATTTGTGGTTTTGTAACAAAAAAATATAGTGAAACTGAACGATATTTCGGCAAATACAACCAAATAGAAAAAAATGTTGTTTCCGTTGATTCAAACTTCGTGATAAATGTTAATTTGGTAATTTACAACTGGTAAACGCTCTATGCATTGTATTTCCCAATTCTTTGTATTCTCAGCGTAAAGATTACGTTTTCCGCTTTCATTCACAATGACTGTGTAATTTTTCCAAGGCTGCTATCACTTTGGGTTATCAATATAATATTTGTAACATGCGATATATTTTTAAAAATAAAAAAAAATTTTATTCAAATTATTGATAATGAAGAATAATAAATCTTACTTAACTGGGCTTTATTTAAGCACCATATTGTGAAATATAAATAAATTTATTGGCAATAAAATAGGGCATTTAACATTGCTGGAAAAAATAATTAATTTAAAGAGCTTTATATTACTATATCCAAGAAAATTTTACATGCCTACGGGGCTGCTAAAACAAAAGAAAAACTTAAGGTACCCAATTACAGTATTTTGAATTGGCACCAACTAAGTCGGTTAGTTATTTATGCGTTCCTTAAAATGATTTACAATACAACTTATTCCAGTCAAGTCAACTGATCCAGTAATTGCACATTCACATTTTATTACCGCAAATTCTAAGTACACCTACACACTATAGAAAAGGCTAGCGATTCACTCGGCGTTAAGGTTTTGCTACTTGAAATAATAATCTTCATAACGGTATATTAAACGTCTAACTTTAACTAGCCTTTAATTACTTCTTCAAATTCATATCTTCCAATTTTCACATCTTTTTGTTCACAATTCTTTTTGAGTCTTAATAATTTGGTTATATGTGTCCAATTTTCTTTCCTACCCTTATTATTTCCTCCAACATTTCCCCCATTACCATTCTGTTTTTAGTCACTAGTGCTACGTCGTCTGCATACGCTATTATTTGTCCTCCTCTGGTTCTTAAATTTCCTTTACATATTTTCTTCAATGTATATTCTAGTGCCAAATTGAATAGTGTTGTCGACAGAGAGTCTCCTTGCTTGACTCCTTTATTATATGTAAACTTCTCTCCGCTTTCCTTCTTTGAGTTATTACCTCTGCTACGCTCTGGTCTAGTGTCATTTTTATTAATATCAGTCTATTATTCACTCCCATTTCATTCGACGCTTTCACTAATTGATTCCTTTTTATTCAGTCAAATGCTCTTTGGAAGTCAATGAATAGTATTTCAATGTCTATGTTATATTCGTTGGACTTTTCCAAAATTTGTTTCAGTATGTGTATCGCATCTGTAGTTGACTTTCCTTTTGTAAATCCGTTCTGATATTCTCCACCTATGTAACCTGCGTCATGCAGTCTTCTTTTTATAATAATTGTTGTTATCTTATATGCTGCATTCAGTAGCGTAATTCCTCTGAAGTTCTTACATGCTTGTTGGTCTCCCTTCTTGTGTATTGTTACTATTTGTCCCACCTTCCATTCCTCCGGCATCTCTTCTTCTTCCCATATTTTATATATCAATTGGTATAATTTTTCTAACAGCTTTGTCCCTCCGTACTTGATAAGTTCCTTGTTAATTCCGTCGCTTCCTGGCGCTTTTCCGTTTTTACTCCTGTTAATTATCTCTCTTATTTCTTCTTTAGTTGGTTTCTCAATTACCTCTTGTTTGTTCTTTTCTTCTATCTCAACCTCTTTTCTTACTTCTGTTTCTGTTAAATTTAAACCTCCATGGAATTTCTGGTTATTCCAGATATTGTTTGTGTCAAAATTATCACAAACTTATTTTCTATTATACCTTTCTGTTTTACCTTGCCAAAGAGCCCAAAACACGGAACCTTCAAGGTTATATTATGAAAGCGTGCAAGTACAAGTTTACCAATAGAAATTAAAATTGAAAGGAAGAGACGTTAACCAGTTGGAAATTAACAATTTGTTGATTACCAAATTTAAATTAAACGTTACTTAGAGTATTTAGTGTGTTTCACTTTAATTGCAAACATTAATTACTTAATTTTAAAGAAAAACGTCGCATAAAAACTTGATGGGAAAGTTCCCATTGAGAGTAATTTATTTCTGCTATCTTTATTAAATACATAACGTTTATTTACTTGATATATATTTAAACAATTGGATAATGATATTTATTGGATTGAGTACTTCGATCAATAAACAGACAATACTGACAATACATTTTCTTTGAAATGAAAGTTCAGGGTTGTTATTTGCATATGAAACGATAAAAACCCGCATTTTCTTTTGCTCACTTCACCATTTTCTAAATACAATTTAAACGAATAAGCAAATTTTCTTAAGTTGAACTCATTCAACTTGCTTCACAAAACTGAAACGATAAAATGTTTGGTACAAAAACAAAACAAACATCTGTCAACCATCGGAAACTTTCTATATAATCGGATGAGATTTGTTGATCTTGGAATGTAAAAAAAAACAATAATTCTTAATGGTAACATTAACAAATCATAGCCACTTTTAAAATTAGACGTTTCGTGCTCTTACCATCATCTCCTTTTATTTCGGTTATTAAAGGGGCTTCTTGTTACAAATCAGCTGATTGCGTTTTAAACCTTTGAAGTACCAGAATAAATAAATGTGTGGATACGATCTATATTCTCAAGTTTGATAAACTAACGCCTCCCTACACTGGTCTGGGACTGTCTACAAAAACTATTAACCCTGGCTAACCATAATAGAGTTACTCTTAAGTGGGTCCCGGGGCACAAGGGCATTGTAGGAAATGAAAAGGCAGACATCCTAGCAAAGCTAGGGTCTGAGACTGCATTCACTGGTCCTGAACCAGTATTTGGGATATCTAAAACTGCTGCACTTGGTTGTATATCTCGGTGGACTCAAACTAAACATCAGTCGTACTGGAGACACGTGCCAAAACAGGAACACAGCAAACTCCTGGTCAAAAAACCCTCGGGAGACGCTGACTAACGAAATACTAAACCTTAGCAAAGTCAAGATAAGGATAGTGACGGGTTTACTCACCGGTCACTGTACCCTAAGGAAGCACATGCATACAAGGAATCCATCTGTCGGTTGAGCATGAAAGAGGGAACAGCCTCTCACATTATCTTCGATTGTGAAGCATTGTCTCATTGGAGATATAGACTCCTAGGACTAGAATATCCAAGGGAGGATTTCTCCAAGAAGGACCTAGTGAAAAGTCTGTTGAGCCTGATCTCTTCCTGGACTCTTCACATAAACGGCACAACCAAGGGCACAAAAAGGCTGAGGCGCCGATAACTCTAAGCCTTTGACTGGTGTGCTGAACCAATCGATCAATGCCTCCCTCATTTTGTTCTATTTGTTCCGTTAACTTTTTCCACTTGACGAAGTTTGTATGTTTTATCGAGTATCCTGCTCTTGTCATTCCCGGGATTCTTGTAAAACTCATTTTCTGTAATTTTCTTTAAACATTTCAGTTGTTGAAAAATGGTTTATTAATAATCTTTTTATTAACATTCAATAATACTAATTTCTCAGTCCTTCCGTCAAGATTTTTCCTCTCAACCAGTTTTGTAATTATTCTGCCTTGGGATAATATTTGCAACAACTACAAATTCTACTGCATTTTCCAACCACGTATTGCAATAACTAAAATGTTCTGGTTAACGGATTTAACGGTGCATCTAATGAGGAAATCGTACGGGTTCTCCTGCCGAAAAAGTGTTACAGTTATAATTAGCATTGATAATAACAGGATCTTGAAAATTTCAATGATTTGTTAGACTGTTTCTTTTTTTCTTTAAATATACTGGACTGGAAAATATTGTGTGACATGATGAAAATAAAATTCTGCAAAAGTTTGAATTCTTCATATTTAAATTAAAAGGTGACACATTCATAATTTCTATTTTCGATTTAAATAACATGCTTTGATATTTTGGGGAGCAATACTGCAAAATGAATGAGATATATTCTTGTAGGATATTTTACGCTCTTCAAAAAGAGGCAATTATAATTTTTTGATATTGAAAGTTATTCAAGGTTAAAGTTTAATTAGTAATAAATTTTTACATTTTTTCAATTTTTCGACGCTGCAATTAAGTTATGAAAAAATTTTATAAGATATTTTTGTAGGGCGTTTTATTGACTATAATTTATCTCCATAAAATTTCTTTATATCTTTTATGAGTCTGTAAGTTATTCGTATTTAAACTGGAAATTTAATCATAGTTTTATTGTTTATGGTTCATTATATTAATGGAATAATTATATTTTCAATCTGAAAATTGTTTTTTAATTATGTTTTTATTAATTGTAATTGTTAAACTGATGTTACACAGATTCATGCGTATATAAAAGATATGAAGAAAATGTATGAAGATAAGTTTTAGCCAATAAAACGCTCTACAAAAAATACCGTATAAAATTTTTTCATAAACTTATTGTAGCGTCGAAAAATTGAGAAAACGGACAAAATTTATTACTAATTTATCTTTAACCTTGAATAATTTTGAAAATAATAAAAATATCAAAAAATTATAGTTGCCCTTTTTTGTAGAGCGTCGAATTTCCTACAAGAATATATTTTAGTTATTCCGAAGTATTGCTCCCTACGTGAGTTATAAAATTCCAAAGCACATGACAATTTTGTTTCCATGGTTTTTAAATGGAAAATAGAAATTATCAATGGGCACCTCTCAATATAAATATGAAGAAGAACAGTTCAAACTTTTCGTTGTGGCCAACAATATTTTCAGTATATTTATAGAAAGAAATTTTTTGAAAAAGTCTAACAGTGTATATACTTTTCAACTTAATTATCTTGTAACATGCCTATCGACCTGTTTCGATTTTACCAAATAAGTTCCCTAATTACCGCTCGCCGTTATAGTAACCACTATAGTTCTGTGATCTAAATTTCTCCTACTCTCGTTGACCGTTAAGACAATAGACATATGACGCCAACGAACGATTCCATTTTGAAAACCATCGCCCTTTCTTTCCGTTACCGACAGTCTTACAGTAAAGACATACCTTATCGTCTCTCCAATTCTACCTTAAGTTTTACCTTAATTTGCTGTGGAAAGTTCAAAATTATAATTATATAAATACTAGTAGAAAAAGCTTGATAAATATAAATTATAATTTTGGACTTACCACAGCAATTTGGTAAGACTTAGGTAAAATTGGAGAGACGATAAGGTATGTCTTTACTGTAAGAATGTCGGTAACGGAAAGAAAGGGCGATGGTTTTAAAAATGGAATCGTCCGTTGGCATCATATGTCAATTGTCTTAACGGTCAACGAGAGTAGGAGAAATTTAGATCACAGAACTATATTGGGAGTGGTTACTATGACGGCGAGCGGTAATTAGGGAACTTATTTGGTAAAATCGAAACAGGTCGATAGGCATGTTACAATCTTCTTCATAAAATAACATTAATAAATTATTTCTTTGTCAATTATATAAAACGATACGAAAAAATTTGCACTTCTACATATTTAACAACTTTTGCTTCTTGAAGGATGACTTTACGTCTCCGACTATTTCTATTTCGAACACTATACATAATTTTATGTTATATTAAACTGAAAATTAAAATTCTCTATCATTTAAATTCGTATAATGACAGTTTAAATTCTATATTTCATTGAATTAATAGCATCTATTTTATATCAGTAATAAAATTTGTTAAAATTTAAAATATAAAGGAAATAAGTTTTTTTGTTACATTAATTGTTTTTTTTTTATAGAATTGAATATATACTTGATTAGTCACAATATAAAAAGATGACCTTGCGGCTAGGTAAATACAGCTGATCGTTCTTCAAAATCTGTATGTATCATGAATACCTATGTTAATTTTACAGGGTAATGCCAAGTCCATCGTATGGCTAATGCTATGTCCGCATAAATGATTTTTTTTTCGGGCCGAGATGGGAAACTCATGTCGAATGGGACATATCCCATACAGTGCTGGACGCATAAATGATTTACGACAATATATTATAACATAATTCCTTATACTTCATTTATAAAAGTATTTGTACATCTTCAATATAAATTCCAGGCATTTATAAGAAAAAACTTGCACTAAATAACAGCAAATTTAAATGAAAATTTTCAATATTTACCTAATTTTGACACAGTTTCAATCAGGGTTCAATGAATGGAGACGTCTCCGTTTTATGTAAAAGATATTAAAAAATTGTATTGGCAAAATAAATACGTGATTTTATGTAGAAATTACTTGAAGGAGCAGGAGCTATTAACTTCCAGACAATTTGATTTTGAATATCTTGAAAATACTATCACCTAAACATGAATCTAATCTTCTAAATTAAACTGAAACAGTCTAGGTCTAGATGAATAACACACATTCCTGGCCAAACACTCTGCTCAAAGCAATCATCTCAATCGATTATTCTATTCTAAAACAATCAAAGATGACTTTTGCATGAAAAATACTCGAATATTTATGGCTGTGAAAGGATCAGGCTCCAATTAAAGCCTACATATGTCAAGGAATCATCTTAAACTTGCTATAATATAGCCTATCAATTTCATCCTTTCATTATGGATGAAAATAGTGATGTCCACAAGTCCGACGAGACGAGTCTTGTATCGAGTCTCGTCTCGCTGCCTCCAATCCCGTCTTGCAGCCTCCTGTTTCATCTCGTAACCTTCTGTATCATCTCGTAGCCTTCTGTCTCGTATCCTATCTCGTCTCACGGACACCAGTCTAGTCTCGCAGCCTTCTGTTTCGTCTTGCGTTCCGTACGAGTGCTGTAAATGCATCGAAATCTCATCATGCATAATTATATTTTATTCCATTACGGGAAACTTACTTGTTTTAATGCAGTAAGGGCAGGGTTGTGGTGAATGGGGAACTTGCTATAATATAGCCAATAAATTTAATCCTTTCATTATAGATGAATATAGTGATGTCCACGAAACGAGAATTTCATTAAGTCTTGTATCGAGTCTCGTCTTGCAGCCTCCTGTTTCATCTCGTAGCCTTCTGTATCATCTCGCAGCCTTCTGTCTCGTCTCCTATCTCGTCTCGCTGCATACAGTCTAGTCTAGTAGCCTTCACTATGGGAAACTTACTTGTTGTAATGTAAGTAAGGGTAGGGTTGTGGTGAAATAGGTTCATTAGGGCATTACAACGAGGTATAGAATAACACACTTTCTCTTTACACAGACATCAACATCAATCACAAAGTTCAAGTTTTCTGCTTCAGAATCTTCTAGATTCTAGATAATACATTGGAAACTAACACGAGACGTCCCACACAAGTCTCGAGATGAGACCAATACAAGTCACGTCTCGTGTTGTCCGAGTCTCTAAACCGAGATCGATACAAGTCACATTTCGTGTTATCAGAGTCTCGAAAACGAGATGAGACCATGCTAAACTCTACAAAACGGGACTGTCGTGGACATCACTAGTTAAAAAGTGTTCATAATAAGGTCATGGTTATTTTCTGTCGTTTTGATCATATCTGTGTAAAGATAAATATAAATTTAAATATATTCGACTTAAAATAACGTAGAGGTCATGGTGCGTCGTTATATTTTTATGTCTATGCTGAATATTGTCATTTAAATTGAAAAAAAATGTTTTTTTTGCAATTTTGTTCGTAGTTGATTTAAAAAATAAATAAGAAGCCAGCTGTAAATCATACTGTATAAGTCATGCTGTCACACCCACTCTGATACATAACCACTTAATACGAAACGAGTTCTTTTTAAAAATAGCTATTACGAAATTGTGTCGAAAACACAAATATCTATTACCAATAGATACCTACCTGTTAACAAATCGTTGATTGACGGTGTTTCATTTTCAATGCTTTGTATAATATGGGAATTGATTGTTTTAGGAAGGTTAGAATTGTAGACATGTTAATTTCGGGAAAAATGATTAAAGTAATTAGTCTAGTCGAGAAGTTGATTTCCTGCGTACGTTATCATTACTTACAAGTCTCCTAAAAATATGGTTGATGGTTTATACGATCCGGAATGGCATCTAGAAGAAGACGCATTTTGGATTTTTACTGCCGAATAAAATTACAATTGTTATTAACGAAGAACTGTCAAAAAATAGGCGTCCACTGGCGGATTTACCAGCAGGCTGAGTAGGCTAGAGCCTAGCGCGGCAGATTTTAGGGGCGGCGAATTTTATGTCCCACAAGATTAGAATAAACCATTTTTTTGTATATAAACAATTCAATATGTAGGGAAACGTGGGGCATCGATGACTTCATAAATATGTTTTTGCTACTCTTATGCTTTAATTCCATTATTAGAAATGCAGATGTATTCATTACGACATTCAATAATTTTGATAAATCGGAATCTGGATCATTGAAACATCTTAGTTCCTGATGAATCAGAAGTTGCAAAATGTTTATCCTAACTTGTATATAGCAATTCGCATAGCTCTATGTTCACCAGCAACAGCAGTTAAGTAAAGCTTTCTTGGCTGGAAACGAGCTAGACATTGTCTAAGATCTACCTTAAGCCAAGAATGTGTGATGTGTAATCAGTTCCAAAATGGTGTGGGAATGCCTAGGCAAACTTAATGAACTAGGCGAGAACAATATAGTCACCTTACTGTGGATTCCAGGACACACTGGAATAGAAGGAAACGAAATAGCAGATGAACTAGCAAAGAGGGGGAGTGAAATACCCTTTTGGGGGCCGGAACCTTTTTGCGGAATCAGCTCCAATGTAATATTGGAAGAAATAGGTAAAGCCGAAGAAAAGAGAAGATCTGACAATTGGAAAGATCTAGTAGGGCTTAGGCAATCAAAGATTCTTCTGGGTGACTACAACCTGTTGAGATCAAATGAATGCATAAGTCAAAGCAAAACTGCACTAAGAGTTTTAACAGGAATCCTAACGGGACATTGTCGCCTGAATGGACACCTTAAAAAGCTCAAAATAGTGGAGGAAGAAGATTGTAGATTTTGTGGAATGGAAGAAGAAACCTCCATCCACATACTTGCGAACTGCACAGTATTTCAGAATCCTAGGGCACAGTACCTGGGAGACTACTGGATAGAAGAGGGACAGTTACCTAAGTTGAGGCCTGCAGATATCCTAAAATTCCTCCGGGAAATAGGACTAAAGGAGCTACTAGTATCTGAGACTCTCCTCAGAAACTAAGTAGAAGTAAGGGGGCACAATAGATCTTTTAGGTCTCAGTGAATGTTACCCCAAAATACATACATACATACATACATAAGCCAAGAAAAGCAAAACGCCTTAGATTTGTTGTAAAAAGATGTACATAATGATATTGTGAAGCTTTTATACCTGCTGTGATGGAATGTCATCCACATTATCAGCTTGATTCTTGCTAGATAATCTATTGAAGCCAACCTGTTTCTTTTGCATTTTCAACTAAATTGTTGGGATTTGAAAATAACTTAGAAACTAACTCATCGATCCCCTAGTTCACCATCGTACTAATTGCTGGAAAAAGTGTTGTAATTAGGACGGTAGAGTCCTTTTCAATAAGCCACCTGAAGTTGGCGTACCGACCTGCGCATAAGTCAAAATCTGTCGAGCGATCGTTCCATGCCATTGGCGTTACAAGCCATGTTTCATGCCGACAGCAATTAAATTGTGGACATTGAAACATTTGAAACAATCATTTACTGTCGAATATTTTTCATTTTTGAATATTTTAAGACGTTCTGCTAGTTTATTTGTGAGTGCTGTGTGTTTTATTTGATCTAAAACCATGCCTCCTACAAAACTGGTTGGTGTTAAAAGAAAAGTTATCCACAGTGAAGGCCGACAGATTCTTGAAAACATTGCAACTTTTATGGAGTCTGAAGCTGAACCAAATTCCTTTAAAAAATCATCGGTAAGTCAAATAAGAAAGTATAATAATCCAATATATTACTCATGGCATTCAGATTGTTGTAAAATATATGGAAGAGTATACATTACTTCAAAAATAATTGAATTCTGCTAATAATTCATATAGTCTGCTGCACTTAGCAGTTATTTATATGGTTCTAATACTTCTAATTTTGTGTTACCCTACAAAATGTGAAAACATTACGCTACTGATTTAGATTAAAATATCAATTTTTAAATATGGCGCTGGTTTTGACATCAAGGTCGCGCATCGACTGCAACTTCAGGTGGCTTCTTCCTTATTGTAACGGACTCTAGTACACAAACCATGAATTTAATTGACAAGAACAATTTTATTAATATGATTGTCAACTAGGTTATCGAATTGTAGAGATCGGTAGGGACGGCAAAATTTGAATAGCCTTCTGGCGGAAAATGTGTAAATCCGCCTCTGTAGGCGTCCAGCTTTTTGCCAAGATCTCAAAAAGTATAAGTGATAGCTCAAATATAAAAGTTTCTAAAAGGGTAGGAAATTTCAGTTAAAAAGTTCTGGATTCCCGTAATTGTAGCTCCAATGTTTATACTTTTAATTTAACGTTGAAAATAGTGAGTCATTTTGGGTATGCGTGCGCCTCGTCTAAAGCGAAGAGGTCAAATTAAATAATTTTTTTAAGCCTTGGTATTTTTCGGTTTTTATGTCCAATCACGTGTTAATGGAGAAAGGACATGCTGTATATATTTTTAACTAATTTGTATAATTCCGTTAATTTTATGAATAAATTTTAGATAAGACGAAAACCACAGTAATTAAACGTTCTTACCAAATAACCCGCATAAGTAAATGATTTGTTGTCTCCTGCTTAAAGCATATAATTACGATTTTAATGTTTATTGTTCTCGTTTAAAAACTAGGTCTTATTAGCTTATCTTTACAGTTTACCAGTCTATTAATTGTATAATGTCAGTTGATTTATCTTAAAATGTGTTTGTTTTTCAAATATCTGACATGACTAGTAGGTACACACACATTTAGATGATTTATTTTTTTTTAGTTGAAATAGGTTACATTCAAGGTAGATATATTATATTAAGGAAAACGTCAACCATGTATTTATCGTTGGCTTCTACTGATATAAATAACCTTTCCACTTAATCCTCATTTTGTAGGACCGATAATTATATTTAAAAAGCTATAAATGGTTCCAGGTTCGAATTAGAAAGGGTCCAAACAAAATAAAATAAACATTTAAAAACCATATTTTTATTTATTATCTAATGAAATTAAACTAAATAAAATTTTCTGAAATTGTACAATGTTACACATTAAAATACTAAAATATAAACAGTAATAAATTCCTCAGGGAATTAGGACTAAATGAGCTACTAGTCTCTGAGACGTTCATCAGGAACTAAGTAGAAGTAAGGGGCACAATAGACCTTTTAGGTCTTAGTGAATGTCACCCCATCAAACATACATACATACATAGTATGCTGTTTCTGTTTCCAGTGTGATATTCAACTTGTTTCCGTTCTATTTTTTCTAAGATACCTAGTAGTTTATTGTATTCTTTTGTCTTTGAATATTTCAATATTTAATTCCACCAGTTTCTAATATTTGGCTTTTAACTTTAATCTGTTGGTTAATGGCACGTTTTTTTTTTGTTACAGCTAGAATCATGGTTCAAAACAAGCAGTGCAAAAAAACCAGCGGGGCAAAGGCCCACCTCCACGCTGACTGCACGGCCCAATTCGGAGATAGATATAGGAGACGCTGACGATGAAGATTTAAAACTAATTGACGCGATGGATGAAAAAGAAGTTAACGTAAAAATCGAAGAGTTGCTGGTAAGTTTATACAAGTAAACTACTTTTAGAAACAAGGTAATTATTATTTGCATAAAAATGTTTCAAATAGTAGTAACTAAGGTTGCCCTTAAAGCACTTCAGAGCTCTAAGGTGAGATCTCGGCTGGTATGGGAATGCGGCGAAGAACTTAGAAGACTGTCGACTCGGAACAGTGTAACACTGGAGTGTGTCCCAGGTCACAAAGGAATCGCTGGCAATGAAAAAGCGGATCGTCAACTCGGATGAATGGGCCCGAACTATCTGTGGTTGCATTCCCAGATGCTCCACTAGGTCATGGTTAAAAGGGTGGGTAAAAGAACAACACAAAAAACACTGGAAGAATACGCCCAGGCAAACACATGGGAAGAAATTCATAAAAGAACCATCAGAAAAAGTAGCGAAAGAACTGCTTTCAATGAGCAGGAACAAACTACGCACCATAACGGGGCTTCTTACGGGACAATTTCCTACAAAGGAGCACCTGAACAAAATAGGGATGTATAACGGAGACCTTACATGCAGAAGATGCAAAAAGGACACCGAAACAGCTCTGCACATATTATGCAACTGTGAGACGCTGGGCCACAGGAGGCAGAAACTATATGGAAGACCCCAAATGACTCCAGAAGACTTCTACAACCAACCAGTAAAGAACCTGTATGAGCTAATACAGGGAACGGATTGGCTGAATAGGCTATAGTCAGAACACTAGGAGGCCCAAGAGGCTGAGGTGGTGCCGGCGAAGGAACGGCTCCTTTTAAAAAAAAGCTAAGGTTGTTACGCTGTGAAGCGTCCGTAGCACGTGGTAAATTTATGATGACTGTCAGAACCCGAGCTTGAGATCTCATTACCTCTGCCAATCGAAATATCTTTCTAGATATAATTCTGGTGCAATCTGCAAAAACATTCATTTTATAACTACCAGTACTACTAGTAGCAAAAAAAATTGAAAGGGTGAACAAAGAAGTAGAAATAATAAAACAAACAAAAAAATATCACATTTCAATAAAGATCCCCAGAACAATATGGCATTCAAATACCAAAGAAAAATAATTAAAGATTTAGTAGCAGCTGCAAAAGAAAGATAAAGTTTTGAAATGATTCAGAACAAAAAAACAGATAAGACTGATTTCGTGGCCAGATGGAAATAATATTTACTGGAACAACAAACACAGAATACTGAGGAAAATAAAGCAGAACCTACAATAACGACCAAAGAATTGAAATTGAGGAATGTGATTATACAACTAAAAAATGGAAAAGCACCAGAAAATAATAAGAACACGGCTGGATTGATATGTGGAGTGAGGTGTATTTACTCATTCCTTCTATGACCATTTTAATCATGGAGGGTCTCCATGATTCTGATCATTTTAAAACAATTTTTATTTTATTTTCAGAGTGATATGAATCTGAATGACGACAAGAAGAAACCCTTGAGAGATATGTCTATCGAACAGAAGCGAGCAATGTTAAAAATGCAGAACAAAAAGAAAGGCCAACAAGACACTGGCAGTAAATTCAATGATCCTGAAGATTATTACAAATACCTCGATCAACATATTAATTCCGAATATTTACAATTGAACAAATTGATAAGTTGTGTAGAAAGTTTAAGGGTGGCCCTTACCAATAATCCTCTAAGTTGGGTTGAAAAATTTATTGCGAAAGGAGGTGCTATAAAGATTGAACGAGTTTTGGATATAGGATTAAAAAAGTAAGTTGAATCATTTTTATGTGAACCAAAGGACTTTGTGCCAGCATACAGACAGACAGCTTGGTTGGTTTTACATTAACAATACCAATCTCTCAAGTTCTTAGGCCATTTTCTTCCTACACTTAGTTTTCTCACTATTTTTTCTTCAATTATGAGTCTGAGTAGTCGGTATTTCTGTCCTCGCTTGATATGTGCCCTAAGTATTCTACTTTTTATTGTTTTCTATTAAGTAGAGCTCATTTTTTGAGTTCTTATTTGGTTTCCCTGCTTGTTCTCAAGCGGTGACTATCTCCAAGACAATTTCTTCTAACTGCTTGAAAAAGTTGTTCTACTTCTAGTACAGTTCAGTGTCTAATCTTTCTTAGCCAAGACAGCATTTTAAGAAGTCTGTACTTCTGGTCTTATAGTACTTATGACTTATGATAATATGACCAAAATATAGGTCTTTTTCTCTTTTAATAATGCCCAACACTCGATCTACGAACTAAGAACTTCTTCATTACTAGTACGTGAGGAGCAAGAAATTCTCACAACTCCATTTCAAATGCCTTTATTTTATTCATGGGTACAAGCTCCAAGGTAAATGTCTTACATTCATATAACATAATCGAAGCTGCACAGTTCCCAGATATTCTTTTCTAATAAATTAGAGCTGAGACACTGCAAAAAGGAACCCACCAAAAAGGTGTTTAAGGTTTTAGCTTTTCTCTTTGTTAGTTTATTTGCAATTTTATTTCCTTCTATTCCAGTGTGTCCTGGAAGCCACAGTAAGGTGACGATATTTTTCTCGCGTAGTTCATTGAATTTTTCTAGGTCCTCCCATGCCATTTTAGAACTGATTATACAAGAACTCAGTGCTTTGCACAGTGCCCTTAATATTTACAGGTTATCTCGAGTTATTACTCACATATTTTCTTAACGTGCAAAGGTGTATTCCACATTTTTCAAAGTTTGAAGCAGCGAGAAGAAAAATTGTTAAGAAATTTAATATGTCCCTAAATTTTCTATTCGATTAGAACTGCTACCAAATGTGATGAATATTTTTTATGTTCGACTAAAAGTCAACTTTTGGGTCTTCCCACAACGTTCCAGCTATTCTGCTTAAATTGTTTTTATTAGTTTTTGTATTAACAAATAATTTTTTGTTCCAGTAAGGATATTCGACTACAAACAGAGTGCTTACGCTGTTTTGAAAAACTTATGAACAATACTACAGGACTAAAAGCATTTTATAAATTTTCTAAAGCTCACATAACTGTTGCCAAATGTTTGGACCATGAAATACCTACTGTGATGATACAAGCCTTGAAGGTAAAAACATTTATATACAATCTGCACTTCAATTTATTATTACGTTTCAAATCACATTTGCTTATTACTGAGCGATGTTGCCACTCGAAACATAATTTCAAAAAGGATTTCATCATATGTATTATAATCTACTCTAATATTCTTTCAGATACTTGCTCCAATCTGTGTTCTAAACGAAGATACAAGTGGCGAAGAAGAAGGAGTGAAAAAGGTGCTAAGAGCAATAACTGAAGTGGGAGAAATTCAATCCAGGGAGAGGTTTTTACCTGTTGTCCTGGGTATTACCCGAAATGACAATGCAGACTTACAGGTGAGTGAGAAATTCTAGTCTTCACTACTATTCTGCAGATTTTGTCAAAATTTCCAATTAATCCTGACATACTTTATGTTTTTGATTTTGTGATGTATAGTGATACAAAAAACTAGAAACAATAATAATATTTTCAATAGTTTGCTGATTGCTCAATTAAAATAATGATAATATTAATCAGTATAACTGGAATTTATAAAAAATCATAATATTTGGAGTAAATACCCAATCGAAAATTCATAATTTAGAGTTTAATTCCAGCCTTATGACTTATTTATACATACTACCATTAAAATTGGGAACTTGGGTTCCTATACAGGGTATCCCACTGGGAACGGTCCATTAAAAGAGTGTTGGGTAACGGATGTCGATACTTGCTTGCTTAACACCCTATATATTATTGTAATTTTTTATTCTAAGTTCAATTTTTATACTACGTCGGTATTTTTAGTTGATAATTTTCAAAATATTATATGTAATTGAATCTTGAAAGTGACAGAAGTACATATCTTCCGAATTGTAAATTGTTAACAAACGGAGAGGTATTTTGTAACTGCTTTTTGTCACAATATAGTAGAAAGTTCATATTTTAGTATTATGCTACCAATCTTTGCTTAAAACTTTCTACGGGGTGTCCAAAAAATAGAGCCAACTTGAACAATCAAAAAATGGTCAAAACTTGAAAATTTCAAAGGAAATTACCAGGAGTAGAATCGCATATTCTTTGATTCTAGTTTATTGCAAATAAGATTGACGTATCTAGGAAAACATAAATTTTTTTCTCAAACGACGCATAACGGTGAGATAATTGTCCTTAATCACCGTCCTACCTTCTGGTAAGAATTCCGACTGCACAACACAGCTATAATAGAAAAAACTGTCAATATATTGATTTGATTCAGTTGATGACCTGCCCGAGCAAGGCAAATCTTTCACCATATCTCGTCCACTTTTGAATGCACTCAATATTCCTTATATAAGTTTCTGCTCATCGGCACACGAAATTTCGTTTGCGATGCGAAATTTGAGACTAACATATGTTCGATTAATGAAAATGGAGCAATGTAATTATAGTTTCTTTCAGAAAGGTATGTTGTAATAAAACCTCATTAGGTATACAAAGGGAGCACAGAGTGACCCAACGAATATTTAAGCCACTTTCATAGTTTGGCATTGATTTCATTGTAAAATTCTTTCTTTTTATCAAGTGCAGGTAGTACCACCCGGGTTGGGGTGAATATATGGGTTTAGCCTATTGTTATCCATTCACAAACACTGAAAATAGTGTGCCAAAGGCGTGCCGGTAGGATACTCGTAAAAAGTAAAGAATTTTATTTTAACAGAATAAAAATTAGGCATTATGTACATAGTATTAGGTACACTTATTTTTTATTGAACATTATACAAAAAATACATTATACAGAAATTAAATTATACAAAATCATAATATTCTTCGTCATCTGAGGAACTGTCATCTCCTCTTGACATTATAATTAACGGGTCGACGGTCCGATCGATCAAGTAGTCAAGATCCCACATTTTCTCCTCTTCTTTAATGACATGCTGGACTGGTTTTCGCCAGTTCTCTGGTGGCACCTCCTTAATGGCTTGAGGAAACAGTAGCTTAACATTTTGAATGTCGTGTTGTGTCTTGCCACAAATTCTGTTACTTGCGCCCATATAAGCAAAACGTAACTGTATAATCTACTACCTAAGTAATCCCTACACAACGAGATGGCGGATGCACTGGCTGCGGAAGGGGCGGCAGCTCCCTTCTGCGGCCCGGGCCCGACCTTGGGCCTAACAAAACAAAGAATACGCAAGGAGACGAAGAAGTGGCTGAAGAATCAGCACCTCGCTCATTGGAATGCTATGCAGGGTCCTAGGCAATCCAAACTTTTACTGAAGGGATGGACTGATGGACACACTAGAGCAGCTACTGAACTACCTAGAAGTAGGCTAAGGAAGATAGCAGGACTCCTAACGGGGCACTGCTGTATGATGAAACACCTCCACAACTTAGGAGTAGAGGGAAGTTCCCTATGCAGGGGTTGTGGCATGACTGACGAAACGTCAGTCCATGTTCTCCTAGAGTGTCCACACTGGGCTGTACTACGCAGGCGAATCTTCGGAGTCCCTGTTTTGGCCCCTGGAGACACAAGCAGGCATCCATTGAAAAAGGTTGTGGCCTTTATTGAAGGGCTCGGCTTTATGGATGTCTAGGTAGCAGGAATGGCACAATGGGCCCGCCAGTGGCCTCAGTGCCGGAACCTTGGCTTGAGTTTGTCCAGGACAAGGTTCGCCTGCAAACTTAGTAGTAGTAGTAGTAATCCCTACACAATATTTCGATATTGGCACTTCAAAGCAGAAAACATACTTTTCCTAATTCTCTTACGCAATTACTTGAAATTTTAATATTACAAACAATACTATTTCAAGACCTACGCCTATGGCCGACACCGAAATTGAGCCGAAATGGACGGAATTCCCCATTTTATTACCATATACCTTTCCGAAATAGACTAAAAACTAAACTACAGTTGGCTGTCAAACTTCGCGTTAGTATAGAGAACAGTTGTGCCATAAAAAAATTATTATTTTTTTTAAATTTCCTATTAAATCAACCCATGAATATATACAGGATGTCTCAGTGGGTATTTCAGTGTTTGTATGCGCTCTGTGCCGATTCTGTACAAGCTAAGAAAAGTAACTAACGGTAGTCAGGAAGCAAACAAATGCAGATTTTAGCCATCATGGATAAAACAGTAGTCAAGTGCGCATGCTTTCATCTTGGAGGCATATTTAAAGGCGAAATACACTAGTTAGACGTCGGTTTTGTGTTCATTTAAACAGTCAGTCGACTCATCTTGTAAAACAAAACCGCAAAGCTTTCGAAAAACATGTAGTACTACTTTGGTAGCCAGATAACTGTAAGAACACCGCCAAGAAAATATTTTGGCATACTTGTCATTTCCGGTTATACCGAAAGCGAACGACAACTTTGTTATTTTAATTGTTACACACTGAATATTATTTACTTTTTCGGATTCTACATTAAATTTTAATGTCACTGTGTAGAATATCCTATATCTAAAATTTATACTTATCGAGATATTAATTTTTTAAACAAAAAAATTTACAGTTGCAAACCTTCATATTGAAAATTTTGTGTATACAGGTTTCTTAAAAAAAATAATGAAAAGTTCAAGTCCAAATATGGTAAACGGCAAAAATAACTAAAATTTCAATTTTATTATTATTATTATTAATAACAGACTTAACTTTTGCTTGAAAACAACCAAATATTGATTAATTGTTTAATATTCTCTTCACTGTGTGACGGCTGGGTCGGTGTTGCTCTGGGTATCTTGTAGCAAATAAAACACATGTTCTAGTAACAAATATGACACATTCACCATGTATTAAAAGTAAATGTACACAATCTTCATTGTTTAATTCCAAACGAGATATTTCTATCACTGTACGAGGCGATTGCCTTCAAGTAATGACAATTAACACTATTTAATTATGTCAGGTAAATACACAGCCTGCTAAAATACACGGCCTACGCTTAAACACTGTTTATATACCCTGATTAAAAACTGTTCTTATTCTTCTGAATTAATTATTAATTGCGATATATTTGACTTTACAACTGATGTTTTTGTACATTCTTTGCCAATACGCTTTTTGTTAAAACTGATAAAAACCAAACTAGTTTTTGGTTTTCCAGTAAACCATCAATAGAGTACATGTGTTACTAGCGAAATGTTTGTTACAAACCTGGTCGATTCAGAAAGTAAAGTTAACAATTTATTTAAACCCGTGATAAATTTTAAAATATATGTTTAGAACGTTTTTTAGTATGTGATACGTTATTTGGATTTAGATTAAAGTTATATAAAAAATTGAACTTTTCAAAAATTAATTTACAACTGCAACTATATTTGATTCATAATAAGTAAATTCAGAGATTGAATAGAAAACCGTGATTTATTTTAAAGTGTGTGTGTTTGCAAAACGTTTTTCAGTTTGTGATTTTTTAATTGATTGACTATTAGTTAATAAAATATGGAAAATGAAGTTTTGCAAATGGACGAAGAAGAAGCTGATGAAATGTGCGGTAATAATTTAAAATAATAAGTTGTATTAGTTGTGTTCATAACGTAGTAGACTCTTCTCCCACTATTATATCCTGTTTAATTCCCCATTCCACTATATATTGTTTTTTCTAATATTTTTCATTTTCCTTCCAACCCTATATTTTTTCTGCTTTCTATAACTCCATTAATCCTTAATATATTTGTGTCCCATTTTATGTATATTTATTGTTTTCTCTGTGTTTACGTTTCTTTTCTACTATTTTGCGTTGTGTAGACAATTATGTTCTTTATTATTTCTCTATTCTTCAAATTTTGGAATGAATTCAATATTTAACCAAACGTGGAGAACAAAATGTATTAAAGGTTTTTATGATTATTTCGAAGTGGCTAATGAGACATGGAAACGGCATGTTCGAGAATTTAAACAAAGTGACTTATGAGCAAATTTTCAAAAGAAAATAGTTTTAAGACGAAAAACGTAAAAAATCGAATGCTGTTACTTTGGGAGTATTGAAATTCAAATAGATCAGTTGACCAATCAATGTAAAATTGTATTTATAATATTCCTTTGATATAGATATTGGAGATTGTTTATTTTGACAAAATCTGCACATTATACCTAGTACCCAAGTAAATAATTGACTGTACAGTGTGCGTTAATGTCATATTAGTATTGTTTACAGTACTTCGTTGCGTTTGGTTTGAGTGATGACATTATTTAAAAAAAAGTTACTGGTGAGAATAATTTTGATTATATTCTAGTTCAGATCAATAATTTTCAACTCCTACATTTTTCTTCTAAAATGTATCATTATTTTTTTATAAATATATGGCATTATCATTAATCGCTGTTATCAATATTAAAATAAGGCGTTAAATATACAGTATGTAATTATTAGATTGGTCATAAATAATACACACAGAAAAAGTTGTGTTGTAATATTGTACATTTTTGTTTTGAATTGATTATTACAAACTCAACGGTTTAACTATTCTTGACATACCTAAAATAACATTAGGGATAAAAAAGATGCTTTAATTTATAATATCAATTAAAATACTAATAAGAATGAGTCTTTTCACAAGATAACCAGATGTTTCCGTAATTTAATCTTCAATTTTAATTGTTGCAGCTCATTACGATAATGCTGCAAATAATTGTTCTAGTCCAACCCTGAATCACAAGTATTTTAATATTTATAATGTAATCCTAAACAATTGTTTATGAATGATTTAAAATGTTTAGAGGAACAAACAATAAATATATTTACCTATTAGTGCAAGTTTGTTTAATACTCACAAAGGTAGATTACCAACCCTCATCCAACTTGAGATAATTAGAGATTAGGAAGAAGGAAAGAATCATCTACCGCCGTCACTAATGCGAACCATTAGTTCCTTTAAATTTAGGAAAACTCTAATTTTGTTGTATCTAATAATTTTATAGATATAAAAGTATTGCTAATTTTTGTTTGAAAGGTTCCTTTTGAATGGTTGTATCATTTTGTTGCCTATCATCGAGCAATATCGACGTTGCAAGCTCCACATTTCCTTCAGGAAAGAATAGAACTGCCGCGTACCTCATGAAACTTCGTCTTGCAACAAAAGGCGATGTAGGAGGTTTCTCAAAGTTCCTAGACTACACACGTTTGTCAGTCTCAACAAAATTTCTCGCCAAAAAATTATGCAACCATTGCGTTTCAAAGTCAATGGTTACTTATATAGTGTGCCCGTGAGGTATGGAATTGATGAATCGTTTCCTAAACCAAAAATCTAAAAGTCAATTTTTATTTTTAAGGTTGTGCATTGTACAAAAAAATTTCATCACACTTCATGATCCAAATTAATGGCTTTTTTTAAATACCCTGAGTACGACTCTTTTGGCCTAAGGAACTAGTATAAAAATTTCTTATCTATTGCAGAAAAACCATATCTTTTTTGAAAAAATAGCATGTTTGACTTTCAATGATTGATTTGTATTTATTTCCGAGTAATAAATATCCAGTGCAAATGTCCTTTTCGCACAACGCAGTAGCATTTCCAACGTACCACTTCGCCCCCCCCCCATACACCTCACAGCACACTATTTATTAATTTCCTTGGCCACCAAAACAACGCAGGGCGCCCATGGTGGTTTACCATCCCCTTTGATTATCTACTATTTATTTTATTAATAGCTGGAAATTATTTTTATAAGCGTGGATTTTTTAAATTCTATCCGTTAGACCAGGCACCTACGTATAGTAATTTATCGGAATAAACTGGTTAAATCTGAAAATATTACCAAATTTACATTTAAAAAAATTGCCGATGATTATATTAGTTTGCATCACTCTGTATAATGAAATTTTGTTGTACAATGCAGAACCTTAAAAATAAAAATGAAAGTGTTTCCCGATTTTGGTTTAGGAAACAATGAATTTATTCAATTACGGACACATTGTATGTTAAAAACCTTGCCTAAAATTAAACCTTATTTATACATTTTCTTTCATTTCGTCCCTCTTAATTAAATTAAGTTTATTTAAATTGAAAAAAAACTTGAATATCCAGTAACTATTATAGAATAAATTGCCTCAAATTGATTTTTTTTTATCTGATTTAAACCACACACCAGATTTGCATAACAAGGAATCTCTTTATATACCTACTTCTATGTTATTCCTATTATATTTAATTATTATTGTATTATGTTTCCTAGATATTATGGGAAAACATAACCAGAAAAATGAAATAAATGATCTTTAAATTCTAATCTGTTATTCCAGAGTATGTGTTTCCAACTTATCAACGCACTATTATCAGAAACAGAAGATTTCGAGTTTCGGATGCATTTAAGGAATGAAATTGTAAGAAATGGGCTATACGAAAAATTACGTAAGTATTCATATCTACTACTTGACTCATTATGTTAAATTTTTAAGTATTGTATATTACTTATCGTTTTGCAACCCGTTCTTACCCATTTTTTCGGCTCGTACTACATGCATTATTTTGTCCACTACTGTTTTATAATGTTTACATTTTACGTGTGCTTCTTCAAGTATAATAACGTACATTATTCACTAGGTGTGGATAATGAACAGATAACATGACACGAATCAATAGGACCTATATTGAAGGTTGTTTATATATAAATGTCACAATTTAATGAAGAAAAATTATCGCGGCCAGGATTCAAACCCTATGCTTATAATCCTTTATTTCATGCATTCAAACCTCTAAACCACTACCAATAATTTATTAAAAGGTGACGTTTTAAATAATTTATAGCAATATTGATTATTATACTGAATTAAAATTGAAATTACTAGAAAATATAACATGGAAAGCGCAACAGATATTGAAATAATAATAAGAGAATAGTATAGTTGAATTCATTGCCAGAAAAATTGAAAAAATTGCAGTTATATGAAAGCCTATAGTCCCATCCTAAATTGGAGAAAAGAGAAAGAAAAAATTCATTTATAAACAGGTAATTAATAGTGGTGGACAAAATATAGTATTCTACTCGCATATAATAGCTAATATTCACTAAGGTGTTTATGTAACACACCATCATGAATAATAACCATCATTATATGCATGTGTTAATTGACTTTTAGGACTCTTTATGTAAAGACTTGATTTATTTACTTCATTATTTGAATCTTGAAACAATCCTTGTACCATGTTCTAATCAATGACGTACCTAAGAAGTTTTTCTTGTGCATTGAATGTATATATACCCAAAAGATCTGTTGTGTGTCCTTTAGACCTGTTTCCAAAGGAATTTTAAGATATATACAGGATTCACTTTAGGCTCTTATATCCAGTAGTCTCCTAGGATTCTGAATTGCTGTGCAATCTGCAAGTATGTGGATGTAGTTTCTTCTTCCATGCCACAGAATCTACATTCTTCTTCCTCCAATATTTTGAGCTTTTTCAGGTGCCCATTCAGGCGACAATGTCCCATTATGATCCCTGTACTCTTGTGCAGTTTTACTCTGATTTATGCATTCATTTGATATCAAAAGCCCTACTACCCTACTAGATCTTTCCAATGGTCAGATCTTCTCTTTTTTTTTGGATTTTCCTATTTCTTCCAATATTACATTGAAGCTGATTCTATATTTGCCAATGTGGGAGCTATTTCAAAAATAATACCTATTGTAATCGTTTCTTCTGCTCCATACTTGAATGGGTTAAAAATTATTTGAATAAATACATATCTTAATCTCAATTACGCTCAAGTGATTCTTTACTTTAGTTCATAGAAACTGAAGTTGTTTAATTATTAGATTATAAATAAGCTATTGACAAATAATCAAAGTAAGAGAAATTCCAAATTAATTAAGAACCACTCAACTAAAATTGGATTTTTTTATCGATGGTACAGTGCGCGTCTTTTACAAATTGTACAACTATTATAATCGTAAATAGTGTTTTTGTAGCTGTGTGAATGGATCTTTTAAAATGTGTCAATGCTAAACTAGTTGTTATGATATAATTTCTAGGGCAGTGATGCCAGCTCAAAAAAATGTTAGAAGATATAATGTTAGAATTAAATTTTGTAAAGCAATGAAACGAGGTAGAAAAAATAAAAAATGTTTATAACATTTATACAAAAAGGGTAACTAACTTAAATTTAGAAATTTTGTGTTATTTTAATAAATACATAAATATAATATGTTTACTGGTACAATCATTTTTTAAAATAGAAGATGGTTGGTTTATTAGATGACTGATTTAAGAAAAGGTGGGATGAGGATCAAACTATTGTCAGAAAAATAGGAAAGTCCCTTTAATACGGCAAGACCTGCAAAAGTTGCCCAACCTTTTTTCAATGTTTTGAATCGTAGTTTTGTTTCTATCAAACTCTTCGCTGAGTCGTCTCATTGAGCAATTTGACACATGCGACTGATTGTCATTTTGATTAGTTAAGTTAATTTTACATTGGGAAAAACAAGTGTTCCAGCTTTAATGATGTTATTTTTCTTTGTGATGTGAATTATTAAATGGAATGCTTTTCAATCAATTGGAAAGGGATTCTATTTTTCATATTAATTTTATTATTGTTAAACTTCTGGTTCTTTCTTGATCCAAAATAAAAGTTCAAAAACATCAACAATCTGTTAAATTTGAAATATTCAACATATTATTGTTCAAACAATTGAGTAATACATTTGATTTATTAGCACCTTGTCCATTTCAAAATACACTCCAGTACTAAATCCAGTGCTTGAAATATGTGAAATTCTCGATTTTTCTCTGGAAATTTTTTTTGTAAACTTTTTATGAAATACAATTTTTATTTTATGCAGAAGAACTACGAAACGAAAGTAATCCTCAATTGAAAACTCAGTTTGAAATATTCGACTCCCGACGGGAAGATGACGCAGACGAATGGCATGAACGTTTTGACAAAGTCAGACTCGAAATGGATGATATGCAAGATTGTTTTGAAACCCTTAAAAATTTGACTTTGGATACACCGTCTGAGCCATACTTTTTGAGTATTCTGCAGCATTTATTGTTTATTAGGGACGACATCTACACAAGGTGAGAATGGATTTATTTTTTTATAAAACTAAGTTGAAGGTATAACTTTCAAGGAAACTAAGTAATGTTTTTTTTTTAATTTTAGGCCAGCCTACTTTAAATTAATAGAAGAAATTACATCACAAATAGTTCTAACTAAGTCGGGCTTAGATCCTGATTTCAAGAAGAAGCACATAGATATCGATCTTCAGCCGCTGTTAGATGAACTTAAAGGTAGGATTTCGTTTCTTATTATCAATATTATGGTAATTCTATTTATTTATTTGACCTGTAAAAAAATATATATAGGTATAGCTCGTACAGTATAAAAACCGTTTTCCATGACGTCTGTCATAACTGGACTATGTTGCCAAGAACTTGAAATAGTATGAGTATCTAGTAAATGTCAAATAAAGTTTATCGAATATTCTTCTTTTTGTTTTGGCATTGTCTAACAATGGTTTTATTTATTGGTAAAGTTAAAGGTAGCAATGGACCATTGTTCTTGTTCAAAATAATTGGTTAATGAAGCCACAAGTTCTTTGCAGCGGCTGGTTAATTGTTTCGGCATATTTGCTCTAATAAAAACAGTTTTACAGTAATTTAATATCGCAAAAATAAAAAAAATTAAATGAACGAAATAAACTACGTCAACTTAACCACCAAAGTTGCAGAAACCATCTGAGAAATGTCAGAATTTTCCCGATGAACCAATTTTAAATGCGGCAACAGTGTGCACTATTGCCAACATATAAAATGTTATTAATGTTAAACTGAGACTGCCGTTGGTTTGAATTTGATTTTGATTTCGTTGGAGATTAATTACAAAATGTTTCTTTAAATATATATTTTTATTTTTTAATAACATGCGACCTATAAATTTCAATATTTTTATTAAACTTAAAAACACAGTGATTGACAGCAGCGAACGTCTCTATCTCGGCACTTTGTCACGTGGAAGATGGTTTTTATAATAGATGTATTCCCACTGAAAATCCCCAAGTATCATTCGAGCGGAAATTCCCGTCATAAGAAAGTCAAGCAGCCTTCAAAGTACTGAGCAATCAGTTCCAAAATGGTATGGGATTGCCTAGGCATACTCAATGAACTAGGCGAGAACAATATAGTAACCTTACTGTGGTTTCCAGAATTTACTGGAACGAAATGAAATAGCAGATGGACTAGCAAAGAAGGGGACTGAAAGACCCTTTTGGGGACCGGAACCCTTTTGCGGATACAGCCCCAATATAATATTGGAAGGAATAGGCAAAGCTGCAGAAAAGAGATCTGACCATTGGAAAGATCTAGTAGGGCTTAGACAATCAAATTTTCTGAAGGGTGACTACAAACCGTTGAGATCAAATGAAATCATAAGTCAAAGTAAAACTGCACTAAGAGTGTTAACAGGGATCCTAAACGGATATTGCCGCCTGAAAAAGCTCAAAATAGTGGAGGAAGAAGAATGTAGATTCTTTGGCATGGAAGAAGAATCCTCCATCCACATACTTTCTTCAGAGTCCCAGGGCACAGAACCTAGGAGATTATTGGATAGAAGAGGGACATTTACCCAAGTTGAAGCCTGCAGATATCTTAAAATTCCTCAGGGAAATAGTACTAAAGGAGCTACTAGTCTCTGAGACTTTCCTCAGTAGAAGTAACGGGGCAGAATAGATCTTTTAGGTCTCAGTGAATGTCACCCCATTATTCATATATAAACACATACATTAATGTTGTATAAGACAGCTGTTGATAACGAGCGTTACTATTTTTTTTTCGAAATTTAAGTAATACTGAAGTTTGGACATTTTATTTTTTATATTCCTTATCAGACAATATTGAATTACGAATATTAGATATCTCGCTAATTTTATCTGATGATTAGTTCGAGTTTTAGATTAAATTTTAATATTTCAGTCACGTACACATCCATGGTGAATGCACTTTAGTTACTTAACATCTTAAGAAGTAAATAATAAGGGATATGATGGTTAGGTACTCAGGAACCAATTTTCTTTCCCCAGACTTGAAAGGTGTTGAGTAATTAGTTTGTATATTTACCGCAGACATTGTACGTTTCTCTTACACAAAGTGGTTTCTCTTTTCTTAATTGGTAAGCTTTTAGTTATTTTTAAGTAAAATTAATGAAATTGATTTTTTTTACCCCTTTTGAGCTTTCTAGTTTTGCTTTTTTAAATTATAAAGCAAATTTTCTACGACGCGATATTAACTTTCACTTAATTGATATACAATGTTGCCACATCTTTAAAACCCACTGCAAATACATGAAAAGTTTTAAAAACATTCAAGTTTTATATTTTGATTGTTATTAAATGTACAATACCGAACACAAGCTACACCAACCCTACACTAACACTACTCACTTTTACTCCGGAGACAGAAGGTGCTGGTGTATTTGTAGCTTTCGGTATCAAATATCGCTAACAGTTCCAGGAATCCCAACTGTATTAAATGTTTGTATATTCTTCTCGAAATTCGCATTCAATATATTCTTATTATTTTGTAAAATGTCTGAAATACCCGGTTTACATATTTTTGGATACAATTCTGACGAAAAATCGTCATATTGCTTTGCCTATAGCCCATACTGCCCATCTCAATCCTCTTGCATAAGCTCTCAGTATTCAAGGTCATTACAGCCTTTTTCCCGTTTTTTCATATTTTGTAACCAATAGAATAAGTCTAAGTACATTTGTTTTTGTAGATAAACCAATGCAAATTGAAAGCGCCGAAGTCGAGAGTTTAAAAAAACAACTCGAAGACGCAATTGCAGCAAAAACTGAAGCTGAAGCCAAACTAGAACTCGTACAAGGCCGAGCAGGAACAACCGAAAGTTCTGGTAAATTAGATCCAGCTCTTGTAAGTAAAATAAATGTTCCGCCGCCACCACCCCTGCCAGGAGCTTCAGGTGGAATACCTCCACCGCCTCCTATTCCCGGTATGGGCGCTGGTCCTCCTCCACCTCCGATGCCTGGCGGCGGCCCACCACCACCTCCAATGCCGGGAATGGGAGGTGGACCACCTCCTCCTCCTATGCCTGGAATGGGTGGTCCGCCACCTCCACCAATGATGGGAATGGGAGGAGGTCCACCTCCACCTCCGATGATGGGTGGTATGGGTCCACCGGGTATGGTACCTTTACCTGGATTAGCAAGACCTGATCTGCTTCCTCATGGGTTAAAGCCAAAGAAAAAGTGGGAAGTCACTGGGCCACTAAAAAGAGCAAATTGGAAAATGGTAAGTTACAACCTTATAATATGAAATCCTATTTGTGATTTTTGTATTATTGTTTTTTTTTTCGTTTTATGTTGGCAAATATTGTTTGTATTAGAATAATTAAGCTTTCATGGTCGGAATTATGAATATTATGATTAGCAGAACTGAGGTAATATCCACGCAACGAAACAGTTCTGCCAATCACTAATTTTACGAGAAAAATTTTCGAGCAAATTTAGTGATTGGCAGAACTTTGAGTTAAAGAAAAATTTATCTGATAAAAGAAAAGCAAGATAAATTAACGACAGAATATATGGATGAACAACAACAATAATTATCTTTATTAATACAATAAAATTCGATTATTTGAAAGTACAATTATTAAATACACAACTGTTATAAATTATTGTTAGCTTTGGTGTACTGATTTGAAAATTTTCTTCTGTGGTATTCACACATGTGGAATATGCATTTTGATTTCTCGGACTCGAGGATCGTAAGGAACTAATAAGATTCTCATGATGTTCATGGTCAATTTGGAGATAGGGTTTAATTGAAGAAGATGATGAGTGTCCCGTTATCTTTATAAGCTGTTGTTCCCTTACTCCTGCATTTGCTAATTGAGACACTGTACTAGCGCGATTTGAATGATTGGTAATTTTATTATTTGTGATGTCGAGTCCAATTTTAGTGGCAGAATTTTTGGTCCAAGGATACCTAGTGGAACATTTTTATACCAACCTTTAGAATTTGTGTTTTTCCAAAAGGGGTTTGGAGTTAAAAAAAGTCGATCGGATGTTATGTGTTCATTTCTTTTTTGTAAGAGTAATTTTAATAATCTAGCGGGACAAATACTTTCATTCATTTCATTTTTTACTAACCATTTGCTGTCGGTCAATTTTTTCGATCCACCTTGTGTATATTCAAATCTATTTGTTGGAATTCCATCGTGGTTTTTTTCTTCTTTAAAATGGTATATTTTACAGTTTACAGCTTCTCCTCCCCTCCAACCTAATTCATAAGAAGCTATATGAAAAAATCTTTTTTGTAGTCCTTCTGCATTCCACAATTTTGCCATTTTCAGTATATCTTTCTTGTCCAATGCTACAGAACATACCTTCCTTTTCGCTGGAATAGCTTGTAATTCTTTCCGTTTACTATTTCTCGCGTCACGAGCTTCTTTAAAAGTTATGTCGACAAAAGGATTAAATTTAATATTGTACTCACAGAAATATTTTTCTTGTACCATCTTCGCAGTCGAATTCCAAATTGATTTAACCACATATTCTTCATAATCATCTCAATTTTTCTTTTTCATATTATAGGCCCAATCCTTTAATATATTTGCTACTTCGTGTAATGGAATTATTTCGGACAATTCATGCTCTCGAACTTGGCAAAACTCCATAAATTGTCTCCAGATTGAAGCTTTTGTGTTTTTTGTAGATTGCGGTATAGATTTCTCGATATTTGTCGTAATTTGCTCTGTCGAAACTTCACCAAAACGATTCATCTTTTAGGTTTTTATATCAACAAAGTTAAATAATTACCACACCGATTCAAAATAAAAGCACTATATGTTTAAAATTCAAAAATCTGACAGACTAATTGACAGTTTTTGCAGTTTTGCCAACACTTAATTTCTGTGAAATTATAAGTAACCAAACTTGCGACTCATTGTCATTGTGTAAAAGTGACGTCCGCTTACTAGATATTGAGGAAGAGAAGTTTTTATCCGATAAAAAAGGATGCACCTTTTTTATCGATGTCAAAGTAACAATAACATTTCCAGGTATATGACATTTTAACATTGGAGTTTATTTATCAAAACAAAAATTTGATTTTTCAGTGACAGACATTTTTTGACTGAGTCCAACGTATTGAACTAGATTTCGATGTCGTCAGGGCTCCAAAACTTTTTTTATTGTATTGTTTCCCTTTGAGTTTCATGTTTGCAAATGGCGTTTGTATTGGGCAAAACAAAAATTTAATTTTTTGTCTGGTAGTGACTGAGGAACATGCCGAAATTGTTTTACTGAGTTCAATGTACTGGACCAAATTTATCAAACGTGGTCTTGATCAATTGTGTTGGTGGTGGGTAAATTAGAGTCTTATGTTAGTCATTTTATGGAAAGGGTAGACGAAGGTTATGTCAATATAGGCGTAGCAACAAAAGAATATCCTTTGTTGTACCAACAACTATTTAACTGTTGTTCTTTTTCGTCTCCCTATATTTTGAGTTACCAATTTTTTTGACGTTTATCATATATATTTATTTGATATTTTTCTTAAGTTTGATTGACATTGTCATATGACCGAGCTCACATGACTATTTAGTAATCTCTGGTTTTTATAAGATGGAATATTTAGCAAGGTTTATTATATTGTAGATTCTACCACAAAAAATGTCAGAAAAGGCATTTTGGGTCAAAGCAAAAGAAGAAGAAATGGCTGAACCTGATATTCTCGATGGCTTAGCCAAAAAGTTTTCATCAAAACCTGCCAAATTAGCAGAAGATGTTACAGATAAGTAAGTATAAGTTGTTAGTTAACGTTTAGTCTTATTATGTTGCATATACTTTTATGGAAAGTGAATTAAAGTAACCGATATACTGCCAACCATTTAGATATTAATTTGATAGTGGAATTTTAGTGCGAACTTTGTTTATTTTATTATGAACACAATTCACAAAACAATAGTTTTATCAATCTTGAGGTTTTTAAAATTATATGAGAAACCTACTATTTATAAATGTAAAAGTATATAACATAATAAGACATATTTACTCGGTGGTGGTTTCTTTTTAACAATAAAAATGTTTAGATGAGACGAAATCGCAGATATAACTCGGCTTGTTGCAATTCATCATCTAAAATTATTTCAGTTGTCAGGTAAATCCATATAAATGTTGTCACTTCGCTGTGTATGGTGTGAAATAACAATATAACATGCATGAACTATTATTAATGGTCCATTAGTTTAATTTTTCGATTAGAATTGAATGTATAACGTTTAAAATCAGAATTATTGTGATAATAACTTTGCTCTCTATTTAATTCTCATGTCTGAATTAATGCTAGTGTCAAAAAAATATATAAAAACCAAATATATTGTGGTTCTTTTGGAAGATTCAATAAGATCATGAATTTTATGTTTTGGATATTTCAGACATTGATTGGCAATGTGTAATAGCGTTGATTGATGAACGGTAATAGGTACACTTTGAGGGAGGATCATTTGGTCTTCTTATATCAATAAGACTTCCCCGATATAATGTGTTATTTATATAACATTGTGACAACTTGAGACTAACTTTTTTCAAAAAATAAAACACATTTTTTCAAATTGTATCAAACGTGCTTTGATTTTTACTATTAAAATATTTTTGTCTAAATTGAATGTTTATTGTATAACTCTGTGCCGGTTGTCAGTTGTCCAAAGCATTGTGTGTCAGCTGTCAATGCTATGCTGTCAGCGGACGTCTCTCGAACTACTGTGCTCATGACGCTTAATATATCTACTGACTCTGTCAATGAAACCGTTTGAGTTCGTGTTCCTTATCTAGTCTCCATGATATAAACATTCCTTTTATAAACTTAGGCAACCAGTTCTGGACGCAATAAATTAGGTTTGCTTAAGTATAGTTATAATTTTAATATCCATTATTATTTAAGTGTACTATTTAGTAGGGTTTGATTATATTAACTTGATAACTAATCATTTTATAATGTCATAAACTGCTTTTGTCACACAACCGTAGTGTTTAAAAGTAGTGCATATATTTCATGTTTTTTTTTTAATTAACAAACACCTCACTTGTTCTATGGAAGCTAACTGTAAAATCATATTATTTAAAACAAATTTAATTGTAGAAGTAACCACATTGGCACCATGAAAAAGGTTAAAGAACTGAAAGTTTTGGATGGAAAATCTGCACAAAATATAAGTATATTGCTAGGAGGATCATTGAAACATATGCCATATGACGATATCAAAAAGGCTTTGCTAAGGTGCGACGAACAAGTATTATCAGAAAATGTTACCGAACAACTTATACAGGTAAAATATAACTATAGTTTAATGATATATGAATCTTTACCGTCACGTTACTTATTCCCGACCCAGTTTTTTACAGATCATTATACTACGGTTTTTGGTATACCAAGAATATTGTCCTGGCTCACGCTGTGCACCCTCTGATCCTATTTTTGCAAGCTTGTCAGCTTTTTCATTGCCCACGATACCTCGATGACCTGGCATCCAGGTCAGCTTCATATTTCTGTCCTACTTCTGTGTTTTATATCTATCATCTATAATGTCTTTGTTCTTTTTTTTTCATTTTACTTCTTCTTTTAGTATTTACCACCTGCCGATCAGCTGAATAAATTACAGAATTTCAAAGATAAATTTAAAGAGCTAACAGAAGCTGAACAATTCTGTGTAAAGATGTCTGAGGTGAAGAGACTATTACCCAGGCTGAAATCTCTTAGTTTTAAACATCATTATGTGGAAATGGTACAAGACACGAAACCGGTAAGTTTATATTTTCACGCATATCCCTATTCCAAAAATTTTAACTAATTTTTTTCAAATCGTCGTTTTGTATGCTACAATTCCTAGATACTTTTGTTAATTTACCCATTGAAGTTGAATATTCGCCGAACTTGTATGTTAATGTAATATCTACAAATTTTAGGACATCGTTTCTGCTACAGCTGCATGCGACGAGGTGAAGAAAAGCAAAAAGTTTGCAAAAATTTTGGAACTTGTTTTACTTATGGGAAATTATATGAATTCTGGAAGTAAGAACGCTCAAGCCTTTGGTTTTGAAATGTCTTTTCTCACAAAGGTAAATGTGATTCTTTTCATCATTGGTCGCGTTCATCTCAACGTAGCGCTACCAGAGCAATAATCAATTTTCTGCTGAACACGTGTTTTGTCAACTGATTGATGTGAGCGCTGTGCATATTTTTGTTTGAAGCATATTTTATACCTTGAAAATGAATTAACACCACTGGGAACTATTAAACTAAATTGAATTGCAGATGAATGAATAATTATTGCAGTCATATGTCAAATAAAATTTGATTATGTTGTTGTATCATGATTAGAACGTTCAGCAGAATTAAGAAATGATGGATTACTCTGAAAATCGCTACCTGATCAACTTTGTTGGGATGAACGCGACCATTAAAACATTTTGGCATTGAGAGCTTAAATCGTCAACTGATTCAACTTATTTATTTCACATTATCTTTTCATTCCATCAATATTTATAATTATTATAACAGTGGTTAGTGAAGGAATCAAGTGCACTGGAGGATTGTTCACATTAACTTTTATTTTTGTATTTTAGTTAACTGCCACAAAAGACATTTCAAATAAACAAACACTTCTTCATTATATGGTACAGACGATAGAGAGCAAATTTCCAGATCTAATCAATTTTTATGATGAAATACCTCACATAGATCAGTAAGTAATAAAGATATTCATGAAAAGTAAAAGTAATTTTCGAAAAATTTTTAAGGCGTTAAAATAGTATTTAACAATTACCTTTGACATTTATTGATAACATGCTTTACTAAAACGACAATTTTTTACAGGAAATTGTAATTAAGTAAATAATTGCAAAATCGAGATGGTTTTTTGTCAATATAGAATTTTGGTTTGTGGTTAGATGTGGGAATGGCGCTGTTATTGCATTCTTAACTTTTCCTATTCATATTTTTTATACAGTAAAAATCACGAATCTTTCCCGTTACGTCATACTTTCCTGAATGTATCAAAGACACTCTAATTTTATGTGCGTATGTCCAATTTATACAAATGGACAGGTACATAATATGTCTTTTGTGTCCCTCTTTCAAACTCATACTAACAGGTTAATTTTAACAAAAATCGGATGGTCGGACTGGATGTTCAAAAAAGATCGTTCGCCAGCTTGGCAAATAGCGCAACACAGACCGACATCCGTCCGTCCGCTGGACGTTTAAAACGTCCAATGGATGGATGTTTTGGAATCGCCGGCGGAGCGATTTTTCCTTCGCATCCGCATGGACGTTTCTCCTGCACATGAGCTCTGGGCCCGGTCACACGCACTCCACTCGGTATCAGACAAAACTACCCTAGTCCACATGGTTTCTCTGAAAACATATTCGTGTAGGATACTCTTCTCGCATTGTTTTCACAAGTATACCAGTTTTGTACCAAGTTTATTTTGTTTATTTCTTTTACGTTTAGTTTAGGTTTATATTTTTAAGTTTCGAGTGTACAAGTTTATTTTGGCACACCAAGGCACATTAAACGACATTATTTATGCACTGACTGCACTGCTACTGACACAAGTGAACAAAATATTCGTTGATGAAGAGATTCATGAAAACATCCGTCCTCTGGATGAATGCTTTCGGTGTGAATCGCTCCGTGGACGTCCGAGGTCGGACAGATGGATGCCGGTGTGGTCCGGCCTTTATTTCTTGATTCTGGACAAACTTTTAAGGTTAACAAGTATGACAGTTACATTTGGGAATAAAAATACGGTGCAATGAAATCCACGCAGGCGCACTTTCTATTTCGACACATTATTATCCATAAAAGTTAATAGTTGGGAACTTCAAGGTTATGCGCTATGGAATGTGCATTACAACTAACTGTTACGAGTTGGATAAACCGTCTCATTTGCAACTACAGTGTTCAACTTTTATGAGTTATGCTTTAAAGTTATGCTAACACAAAAAATTATGCTATGCATCCGCTAAATCCGCCTTAAAGTTCATTTACATTTATTGTGATATTTTTCGACAAAATGCCTGGTCATTTGGACGAAAATAAACATGAGTTTATTAGAAAATTACATGAATATTTCCAGAAGGAATTGGCTAATGGCGGACCACTTCTGCCGTTAAATGCCATTCAAGAGGTAAGTTTTGTAACAATTTATTTGTAGAATTTCAAATTGTAGTCTAACTATGATATGTTAAATTTGGTTTTTATTTATTTCCTCTCATAATTAGATCACCAGAAATACAAGCCAAACCCTCTAACAATGATGCGCCGCTGGTGAAAACTGTCTTATCGATTTGATTCGGATGTTTATGAGTTATGACATAAAGAGAAAGATTCGTGACTTTTACTATACATTTTTCATTACGTAGTGATCATATTCCTATTGTAAGGACTAAATCGGACACGGTAAATTGAAGAAAACGTTGTTCACTACAGATAACGATAATTACCGGAGACCATCTCCATAGTAGTACTTCCAATAGTTCGGATGAACAGCTCGTAAACGTTACATCATACATGCAATAAGAAATTGTATTCAGTCATTTAACATAATATAGTAGGTAGATTATTCCAAATTTGCATGAACATATTTTATTTTAGAGCTAGTCGTGTGTCATTGGATACCCTCCAAAAAACTTTAAAACAAATGGACAACAGTATAAGAAATCTAAAAACGGACGTGGCAAATAATAGGGTACCTCAAGGAGATGATGACAAGTTCTTGGAAGTTATGGAGGTGAGTTATTTGTTCCATAACTATTTTCTTTGTCCAGTCATGTAAATCTTCAATAACACTTGGGGAAAATTTGGTAAGATGGTACTTTCTAGTGCGTTTTACTGTTAATTTTTTTCGAGCACAGCCGAACTGGACGAACTAATTTTCAAAAACGGAGTAACGGGGGTGATCACAAATTGTTTAACGAGTTTTTAACAGTCATATTTAAATTTTATCATTATGTATGTAGGAAATGTACTTCAATCAGTTACAGATTGTTCTTTAAGTTACAAGTTTACATCCCATAATAATGCAATATCCCAACATTCGGTAAATATCGAATGTGGTTATGACCACCCACCTGACAGATCTTGAATTAATTAAATTTACCAGTTTTCTGCGGTTTACTTGTAAGTTATATCTACTTCATCTTTAATGATAAAATTAAAGTATGGGGGTAGAAAAAATATTGTTTGTAACTCACATTTAATGATTAAACTACTTATTTTTTTAGAAATTTGCGGATGAAGCAAGAGAACAATGTGACGTGATGCAAAAAATGTTAAAGAAAGTAGACAACCTTTATAATGATTTAGCTGAATATTATGCATTTGACAAGCAGAAATATACATTAGAAGAATTCTTTACCGATTTGAAGACTTTTAAAGATAGTTTCTTGGTGAGTTTTATTCACTCTCAATACAGCCCTGGTTTTGTTTCCAATTACTCCTTTTTCCCGTATATACTGAAGGGTTGTTTTATTCACTTTTGTAAATACTTACCTTATTTCACAGAAATTTTATTAATTTTAGCAAGCTAAAGCGGATAATCAGCGAGAGAGAGAAATCGAAGAGAAGAAGGAAAAAGCGAGGTTAGCAAAACTAAAACAAGAACAAGAAAAGGAAGAGAGAAACAAACGAAGGCTGATAGATATGAATCCTACCGAAACGCAAGAAGGAGTCATGGATAGGTAAGCTGTTCGACTTTTATAATTTTTGTATTAAATCTACCTAGTACGAGTTTTGCATAAAAAAATCATGTAGCAAACGTTTTTAATAAAATACGAATAAAATGGAATTAACCATTATATCATCACCAAGGAAATAAAATCTATGCGACATCTGACAATTGACACATTTGGTGAAGGCGTGATAACAACAATAACGTTTTCTTTAGATATAAAACCATTTTTGAAAATTTTAATGTGTTTGCTTTTTTTTTCAGTTTGTTGGAAGCTCTTTCTACGGGTAGTGCCTTTGGAAGGGAACAAAAGAAACGAAGAGGTCATCGACCAGCTGGAGGTAAGATAAATGCATTTTTTCTGTTTTGTTTTGCATTCAATATTTTAAATAGTTCTTACAACATCCTTAGAGTGCATTTGGGATGTGTTAGGTATGTGCGCATATAATTTTTATAAATCCATACGTTTAGTTTGGCAAGTTTATCCGAAGCCGTGAAAGGAATGCAGTCGAAAACATTCGATATTGCCACGTTTAACTATGTATGTAGTGATAATAATTAGAAAGTGGACTTTTTATTATTAACAATATTGAACGTTAATTCTTTAATGTGCTTGTTTTTTTGGTCTATTAACATTATTTTTTCAATTTATGAATATTAAAAGATGAACACTTTTCCAATTTTGTTATGGGCTTCTTCAAGCTCTGGCAGCGTTGTGCGAAAACCATAATTTTCACGCCCTCCGAACTAACTCAATTGGTGAAATTTATCGAAAGGCCATCGTTTCTTAGCGACCAGCTGACTTCATATTGGCAAGCGCGTGCGTGTGTTCTTCCCTCTCACTTTGTAAATTGACTGACATTGATTATCCAGTGGCGTTGGTATTGTCAGTGTCAGATTTTGAACTATTTCGTATCCATATTGAATTCAAGTACGCTTCTTAACATTATTTGTTTTTAACAAATACCGTGTTTTGAAAAATACCTTACCTTTAAAGCAAAGCAAAAATCAGTTTCTATATATAATTATTATATAATAATAATAATTATTTTTAATATTTTTATAAAAATAGGTACCGAACGCCATTGGTACGTTTTTGACAGATATCCGCCATGTTTCCTCACCCCTTACCGATGTCGCGTATTGTCCGTTTCATTTGGGAACGGACCACTGACATGAAATGTGCGCAAACAATATGGCCGCACCAATAATAAAGGTGAAAATGGACGACGGCCCCCTTGTTGCTCGGCAACTATCGAAAACTCGTCTCTGCGCATGTAAACAAGCTTTCCGTTCTCTAATGAAACGGACTCTAGCTTCAGATAAACTTGCCAAACTATATATATATTTTTTTATTATTGAAGTAGGCGAGGTGTGTCCACTTTTGCCTATTGCTGAAATCATATCAGCTGGAGGGGGTTTTGAGTTGATACAAATACATATTTTTAAAGAACAAATATATCTCCATAAGTGCCTATTTGCAACATTAAAAATATTTATTTGGGTTAAGGGATAGGATGAAGCAACTTTCAAATCACCCATACAACGTTGCCATTCAAAATTTTAATTCAATTATTACATCGTTTGTTATTAAAATAATTTATTTTTTGATTCCATTTTTCATTTGAATTTAAAAGATAGTTGAAAGTATTTTAGACACACAACACACTGTATATAATGGACGAAAATAATGCAAGTATTTATTTTTAACTTGAAATATTTCCATTTTCCAGCTGAGAGGAGAGCCCAATTAGTTAGGTCTAGGTCGCGAACAGCTTTAATATCAGGAAGGGAATTAACTAGGTAAGAAACACGTATTTTATTAAATATTTGAACAATTTCTTTTTGTCTGATTATTATTTATATAGATGTTAAATTCGCCATTCCAGGGCAACATCCTTAAAGCTAGAATCTCCCCTTATTGAATATAATCTGGATGAAAATGAACTAGATTATTCCACAGCATCAGTGTTTTTCTAAAATTCCTGACAGTTAACGTAGGTGGTAGCTTTTTGCTTCGTATTGACAATTAATTTTCAGTTGCTGGATTGGCAAACGATAATGTCTTTGTTAAATTAATAGTTCGTATTGTTTACTTTTCTTTCACTTTTATTTTAACATTAAGACAAATTCAATCAACTGAATAAGCTTTTAATAACTAACAATCATGCCCAGCTTTTATTCCATAAGTTTATTGCTATTAATATGTTAATTTTTCCGGATTAAGGTTACTAAGTCTGGAAATTTGAATAGATATTCTTATATACATATGAATGATTGAATTCAGTGTGGCCAAGTTATGCCCCTTCTGTACTCGTTAAAGCAGTCCCTAATGCTTCAATTACGAGGTGCAGGATCTGTTGGGGTTTGCAGAAAGTGATTTCTCTCCCTCTCTTCTATTTGGGGTTTGTCTAGGTGGTAAAGTCTTCAATGAGAGAGTGTCAGGAAGTGCAGGAGAGTTTCCTCTTTTTCCGACAGAAACGATATTCATTCGAAGCAAGGATTCTTAGTCGGTTTTTGCCAAGACTTACAGTTCCTTTTTCGGTTGAACTTTCCAAGATGTATTTTAGACTGGTTCAGCTCTGGAAGTCGTTTCTCTGTATTTTTTTTAGTTCCGCTCTGAAGACATTATTGTCAATCCTACAGATTGGTTTTTGTCTTACAAAGGGATTGGCTGCTGCCTTCAAGGATAACTTTTCAGATATTTCATTTTCTTGTACTCCAGCATAACAAGGAAACTGGTTTTCTCCGAGTTTATTAAGTTTGTCCCGGTCATCTTTGAACTGATGAGTTCAGCGCATTGTTTGCGACAGTTTGTATCCAGATTGAATTATGCACATATTTCCATTAGTGTGAATTTCCGCTCGAAAGATGCTGGGCAAGTTTTTCTTTGGCACAGCATATCGAAGTATGTGTCACTAAATTCAAACCCCTATATATTCTGCTGTTTTTGATCCATCTGATGGTATGTTTCTTAAGGGCCTAAATTAGCGAAAAATATGTTTTCAACACGAAGAGCATGACATTTTTTGAAAATTCCCACACATTTTGTATGATATTCTATTAAACTGTTAAATTCTAGTTAATAATAATTTCTATACAAGTTATTAAAAAAAATAAGTTGATTCTAAATAATGTGCATGCATTTATAAAGTTGCTTTTTTAACATACTAAATTCAAACTGTATTTATTGAGTAAATATGTTAATTTAATTATTATTATCGATTAATATATGGCATTTTTAATAATCAATTTATTAATAGATGTAGATGAGTATTTTAAACACAGGTAGCTTTTCTCGTTATGGATATTCTAATTCCATATCATGGCTTATCTTTCTAGAGAAATATGCCCACTAGAAAGTGGTTAGCTCAGAAATATCTAGAGTGGTGGGGAATCTCACGAGGGTAGAGACATTAGGGGCCTTTTGGAAACTCGTTTCAGTAAGCTACAGTAAAAGATATGGCAACAGCTCGTTGTTTTGAGATGATAAATGGTTGAGAGACTGTCATTGTATATGTCAATTCTCCCTTTCGATTTTTAGACAAATTTCGCTTCATTTAAATTAAAATTGGGAATATCAGAATTAAATTCTCTCTTAATATGATAAATGTTTAGGGATTCAGTGGAAATAAACAGTAAGAAATGAAAAGAAAGAGGGAGTGAGTGAACCTAAATAATGTGAGGAGTGTCATCTCAAAACGACGTTCTGTTGCCATATCTTTTACTGGAGCTTACTGAAACGAGTTTCCGAAAAGGCAGTAGATGATATTCGCCAAACTTTACAGCATTCCTAATAAGCAAAGATAGGAAAACTATCAAAAACGTAGTAGGTTTGCTAACGGGACAGTGTAGACAACCATAGAACTGAAAAGGTCGCAATGTACGGGGGTTGTCTTTTAAGTGTTGTATATAACAACACATTCAGCGCCTGTCAACAAAGGTCAAAATGAATTGTCATGTTTCACACCGCTTCGTATAAAGCTGTACTTAACTAAGGCACTATGAGAGATGAGTACTCTCATCCGCCATTTTGGTGCCTTTTGGTGGAAACCAACGGAGCAGAGTCACTTTTAATTAACATTGTGTTTTTTATAGATGCAGTTCTGTTCTATCGGTTCTGCTAAACAGTGGTTTGTGGCCAACCGCGCATTCACAAGTTAAACTTTTTTTAACTTTTAAATCAGCTTAAAAATGGTTCATAAAACACTTTTAAGCAACAATATTATCTATTTTATAAGGATTCGACAATCGTTCACAAGCTTTCACTTGCGTTACTCGCTACCTACTACTCGGCGAATGCACCAAAATGGCGAACGAGAATAGCAATCTTAGTTTTGTTAATGGTGATGAATATACGATTTACTCTTATGAACCCTTAAATAAATGTCAGTGCCGAGATGAACCAAAAACTGACAAGTTTCCCAAAAAGATGGTGGCGACATTTGTCTCAAAAGCGGGTCATGTAGCAACAATTCCTCTGCAAGATCAGAGGACTGTTTTTTGCTGATTAGTACAAATCGATTTGTTTGCCGGAAGTAATTGCCGAGTTTCGAAAAACCAACCCCCCACGACGAATGATCCTCCACCAAGACTATGCAAACACCCACAAATGTTCCAGTCCACAGAAGATGCAGTCGACGCATTCAAAAACTTTATCTTGAATGTACCAACAAGCGTGTGGAATTACTTCTTCCAGAATTAGTTCCAAGAGGTGCAAAAATGCGTTACTCTTCGTGGAGAATTCTTTGAAAAAAATATTTCATTTTTCTAGCTCTATACACACGTATTAAGCCAATTAGCCACCTCATCAAATGTAATCTAATCTACCAGCAAAATAGTAGATAAACACATTACTTTTCAACAGTTTCTATGAATTCTATGACGAATTTTGTCATTTTATATAATTTTTATTTGAATATTCTCAGATTTTGCAGTAAATACAGTTTGATATTCAGTTTCATGTTCTAATTATTATTATTTTTTTCAGTGAAATATTGGCGTAGCATTAAAAGAATGCGTTACCAATGCACAACGAATTTACCGCTCAAAAAAATATTTACATTGAAAAGATTTTATATTTTATAATTTATTTTGTAAATGTTTTCCATTGTAAATAATAGTTTGTATCTGTATATTAAGTATTGAACGAATCTCTATATATTTTTTTATTTCTTAGCGTGTAAATAAGGCCAAAAAGGGTTTAAAATATTTCAGTCTTTTGTTAATTTCGTTTGTTGTTGATTACACATCAATATCGAACATACTATTTGTTAAATGCATTTCCCGTCTTTTCAATTTCAATACTGCGATTTTTGTTTGTTTGTAATTATGTGTTAAAGTAATTTTAGATTTTAAGTTAATCGAATTCAATTTGCTTGTTAATTTATGAAGATTTTAATATTGTTTCATATTTTGTTGATCAATCGAAAAAAAAATACAAAAACTATTTAATTTACGAGATTAAAATGAATAGAACATTCATAAGCAAACGTAAAAATATTTTTCAACTTTTTAAATTGCATGTTGAATGTGCAACTGGTTTGCATAATGCTGCTCTCTGACAAGAGTGGCATTAATCGAAATTTGTTTTTGTTCAGTAGAAGCAATTAAAATTTGTTATATTTTGTTACATAACGCACCTTTTAATGAATTTTTCTAATCGAGTTTAAAATAAGTATAAATAATTACAATTAATTTAGGTCGTTTTGCTGGTAAAAATTTCGAGTTGTGATCTTGTCGGGAAGCAGCAACTTATTGTTGATGGCTGAAAAACTTTTTTACTAGATAATTCTACTTTATTGATATTTTTATTATATTACACACTATTATGTCCATTCTGTTTTTTATTCAGCTTGATAAGTAACTTTTGATCTATCCGTTCAATAGATATTTAACAAAAACAATCTTAATACTTACACTTGAATTTGGATGAGCTGAAGAGTGTTTACCAGAAGAGAAAACAAATATATTTTTTTTGAAATATGAGCATATGAAATTATACAAAATAATAATTTCTGCTTTTGAAATATTTATCTGAAGTTTCCAAACCGTTTTACAGCCTTTTTTTGTATTATTACAATTTAAATTCTTCTTGAGGTGAATTTCCACAGATCCGTCATACGATGTCCGATTGTAAAGCGGGATTTATAGTTTGAAGACTGTAAACGTAGACGCACTGTGGAAAGACCAACTATAGAATTTACGTACCTTGTTTATAAAGGAACGTAAGTGCATGACGTAACGTAAGGGGAACTGACTGGAACGGAAGAGTTGGCCAACTTTTATCTTTTTACAGTGCGTTCTTACGTCCGACCAATCAAAGGAAAGAATTTTGTGTGATGTCAGCGTGGCTATCGGCTGTCATTTAATGTTGTGTTTTTGAATGTTTCATAGATTGGCATAGATATCCTTTGTTTACTGTTTAGTTTAGCGTCGTTTTTCGAGTTTGTGCTTGTCGACACTTTTCCAATGTTACTGCACACAATAGTAGTCCCACAGCTCCAAGAAGCATATCTTCATGTTTTTCTTAATCCATTATGATCCAAACTATATAAATATTTAGATTATAATACAAAATTTGAATCTCAAAACAACATAGGACACAGGCTGTAGATGAATTGTATAATTTCTAGGTTAATTTGAATGTCGCGAGTACGTTACCTCTGCCCATGCGCAAAATTTCCGTTCCGTTTATTTTAACTGCAACAATTTTTACATACCGCTCATTACATATCCAGTGCGTCTATGTGTGGTATACGTTTACAGTCCGTCAATCTATAAATCCAGCTTAAGTCGAATCTCGTCGTATCGGATGAATGCAAATGCCAATTTCCATTGCTTGGAAACAATCGTACGTTTTAGTAACAAAAATAGTAACATATCACTTTTAAGTTTGGTAACGTGAATGACAAGTGACAGCATATAAGTCATTGTCGACAGTTTTTTGTACTTTTAAATTTTACCTTACTGGTTTGTTGCACAGTTTGTTGTTTGGGTTTGGTCATAACAAAGTTAGGTTTAATCAGATCCGATGACGGAACTTATCCGATAACCGACGTAAGTTGAAACTTTCGTACAAATATTTCGCGGCTTATTAATTTTGAATTTTTCTACCAATCACAGAACTTTAGGATGATCGTATCGTCGGAAGACGGATCTGTGGAAATTCACCTTTAATCGTATGCTACAGCATTTTTTAGTTCAATACTCACGCGGTATGGCAAGTTTTATAAGAAAGTGAGGTAAAAAGGGCCTTTACGATTTCATATACTAATGGATGTTTACATTTTTCATTCATGCGTTCAGTTCAACGCCTGGAAAGGGTTTGGTATCCATCTTGAGTCAAGATTTCAGGCTATCGTACCAGATCTCATGTGATTAAACAAAAATTGAAATATTATGAACAGCATTTTTTAATTTTGATTGGAAGATAGGTCGTTAGTGAATGTATGGAAAATGTCTGACAAAATTAAACTCATGGACGCATCACTTAAAATTTTGATTATTTTTTATTTAGAATACTTAACTTTTAATTTGCAATCGATTAAAATGATTTTCTTGGCACATTGTAGATAATTCATTAAACTTATCACAACCATTTTGAATTTTTGTAAAAATACATTTTACAATTTATTATACCGGGTGGAATGAAACAATACAAATGCAAATGTATTAATTCTCGATATTTGTTTTTGGTTCTTTCCAATATCCTTCTCTTTACAAAAGATACAAATTTTTAAAGAAAATTACAATTTTTGCGATGTAAGTGAATTCTAAAAAAAACTAAAAAATGTATTCTTGATATCAACAGCATCAATTATTATTACATTTAAATTAAACGTAAACTCAGCTTGGATTCGTCGAGGTAAGCTTGCTATTAAATCATTGATAATGTTGTTAACTTACGCCAAATAAATGTAGAGTTTTCTTTAAACATTTGTATCTTTTTTAAAGAGAAAGATATTGGAATGAATCAAAAAATATATCGAGAATTAATAAGTCTTTCCAACAATTTGCCAAATCAAAAATTGGTAGCCATTAGTTTACCCCACAGGGTGTTTAAAATTTACGGTACAAGAACTTAGTTTCTATAATAAATTGTCAAATTTATTTTTACAAAAATTCAGAATGCTTGTGAAAATTTCCTTCAATTTAAGGAAAAAATAATTATAAACGGTTGAAAATTGAGAGAGCTATTCTAAATGAAAAATAAGCAGAATTTTAATTGTTGCATTAATTTGTCCATGAGTATATTTATTATTTAAGGGCTGGCTGACAACCGAAACAACGATCAAGATTTTTCCGGAAATGTTGAATTCGAGTTGTGCAAGTTCAAAATTATCTCTCGATAAAAATCATGGTCTGCTTAACAGTCCGACGCTGTCAATTTTTCGATTTGACTTTACCTGCTTTACATGAAAAACAGTTGTTGACCAAGAATGGCAGATATACGAAAACCCTTCTCTTTATCAGTAATTTCGCTTATCCCACAAAAATATCGAGTATTTGCGTTGGTCCGGCAAGAAAATATATGTCGCATTCCCAAATAATTCTTGCAAAACTATTTCTGCACTTAAGAGTTGTTACTTCTCCTAATAACTCTAGACAATTGTTCCAAATATATGTGAAACTTTTTAACATTTTCATTTTTTTTTGGCCTACTAGGCTAACCTCTTATTTCTTTGCAAAAGAAATATTCCAAAATAAAGCACGCCCCAAGACATTTAATTAATACAAATTCACAATCTTTTCAACCGTCACCGACATTGAAAACTTTTGCGACACTATATAGTTATCCTTATTTTGTATGCCTGTACAGGCTTTAGTGTTCTTTCCATAAATATCTATTATACTCAAAATTATAGTCTGTCATTTTATATTAACTAACTGAAATTTGTAAAAAAAATTATTCTGTGCAGCTGAAAAAAATTGGATTAGTTTCTTACTCAACACATACATTCGATATATTTAAATTATTAGCCTAATATTTCTAATGCACAGAGAGACATTTTTGTTTAAAGGAAAATTGTAATTATACATATTTATGACTGTTTTGGTTTGAGTATGTCAACATTTGTACACTACTTGAAGTTTTTTCTTGGTCAAATCAGACAAATTGCCATTGGTGGAATGGACTTGTACATATTCAGGGTGTCCCATGTATAAGAACGTATACATTTTGGCCAAAATATTGTAAGTATTTCAAATAAACTTTTCTATTCAGGTCCCCGTTTCCGAAATATAGTTATAGTTTACCATATTTCTAATGAGTTTTTTATTTTATTACCTTTTAGATTAGATTAGAAATGGAGTGGCTTTTTGTCATATCCCACTGCGACCTTTGCAAATCTATTGTGGTCCTCCCTAGCCTTAGAGCTCGATATCTAGCTTTATTCTTTTTGTTAGACCTATTAACCTGGATTCCGCCTCCCTTGCGTAGCTCTCTGCCCTCGGTTTTTCTTCTCCGAATAGGTGAAACCGCACCCTTACTAGGCAGAGTATGTGCTCCGTGGTTTCGTCTTCTTCCTGGAAACCAAACCTACATATGCTTCCTCAGCCTACAATGTCCGATCAGCATTCCCACCATCATCCTTGTCGTTTCTCGACTTTGACATAGTAGGTCGTGTGACAGTTTGGCCGAAGGGCTTTTAAGGAATAGTTTAGCGTTCCTTTGTCCTGGGGTTTTATGCCACCAGCACAGCGCCCAATTGTTTATACATTGGTGGATGCTCTCCTTAGTGAGTTTTTTTGCAATTCCACAGGAAGTTTCTGTCCCTATCATGACCTCAGTCGCTCCCTGCTTGGCTAATTCATCGGACTTTTCATTTCCTTTTATTCCTTGGTGACCTGGCACCCAGGCTAGGGTCACTCTATTATAACTACCTAGTCTGATGAGGGCCTTGCGACACTCCCACACCAGATTTGACGTTGTCCGATATGAGCTTATCGCCTTTAGTGCAGCTTAGCTGTCGGAGTAGATGACGATTCTTTGGTTATCCACCTCCCGTCTTATCAACTCTTCTGCACAGCGTTGCACCGCCATTACCTGTGCCTGAAAGACAGTGGCCCTAGGCTTAGAGAGATCGTGATCTTCTCTTGTACCCCATTACCTTTTACTATCGCCTTTACTGACTATAGTCAGTTGGACCAACCCACAGATTTATAAATACTTACGTAGTCTATGGAACAACCTAAAAAAAATTAAAAAAACCTTTTGTTGGCAACTTAAAACACCGATAAGTGATCCTTTCAAATTTTATTTTAAGTCTTAGGGTTACTTCTGACTTCATACAAACTAATACCAATTATTATGTCCTCGGAATTATCTTCGGCTATCTTTTAACGAATTCCAATAAGAGTGCCTTTTCGTGAGCTTAGGGTATGAGGGATTCATTAATTATATTTTCATATAGGTGCTATCATCCCTGCAAAAATTTTGGATGTTTAAAAATTACACGACTGGTACATCCCTTGCTTCAAAGCAATAGTGAAGAATTCTTTCCGCTTTCAAAATAAACATACACATACGTCCTAAGAATACTGATAATTTTATACAAATAAAATGTCAAATTTAAAATTTTAAAGGTATACAACTCGGAAACGAAGAACTGAATAAACGTGACATTATTTTGGAATAACATATACGCTCTGGGTTTTATTCTTGGATACCCTGTATATTTTGTGTTAATGGAACAATATAATTGTTCAAAATTGAAAATAACAAGAGATTGAAAAATAATCTGTAATTATCAATCAAAATTGAAATAATATTTTTAAATAAATTGTATTTTATATTAATCTGAAAGCGAATACTTAAAAATTAATTTCCTTTTTGTATTTGCACTTAAAATTTGTACTTCAGAAAATGCTTATGTAATGTTTATTTTTACAATTGATACTTTTTATAACATTTATGAATATATAACAAATTTTAATAAATTATTTTGAATTGTTTCCGTTTCGTTAAGTACATATAAACCCAGTGTCTGGACAGATGCAGCCACGTACATTTGCGACCCTCTTACTTTTTTGAAAAATTGAAGTGATAATTCAACTGCCACACATGCAGGGTATTGGAGAGGAGAGCAGAGATCAACTGAACAGCCAATTAGGTGTCCTTAAAAAATCAGAACTATTGTAATACACACGAGACAATCCGCAGTTACCTTGTGAATCGCTATGTGGGTACTGTACTTAAGGGTGTTCAGCTTTATCATTATTCGAAAGATTAAGAGTGGGTCACATACTGCAAATATACGGGACCGCAACTGTCCCCAGATTCATAAACCTTACCTTAATAGCTTTAAACCAATTTTTGGAGAATTTTCTAGCAGTCTCGAGGGAAAAACTAAAAAAAATAATAGTTAGAAAGATGTCGGCGCTAGAGACCAAGGGAAAATAATCGGCATAACTTATTTAAAACATTGAATATGAAAAAATTAAGTTACAAACGTCGATTTAAATTTTATTTATATAATAAAATTTTTATAATCTTTATTTACAATAAATACTCTGATAAATGTATTCAGTTGATTGTTAGTACTTGATTTACTTATATATCTTTATAACTCTATTGGTTTCAATCAATCACATTGTTTTTAACCTATTTACAAATATATCTAGTAAAGGATAAGTCTCAACGCATGAACGTACGTTCCAATAACATGGAACATTTAGTGCTGCGAGTTACCCTATACATATGTTTTTAAATTGAACCCGTGTGCTTGTCTTACCAGTGCGGTTTATTAAAGATATAATATATTTTTATAGTTCTATCTAGTTATTATTAAGTACTACATGAAAATAAGACTAATATCATTTCCTCACAAGCGAACAAGTATAATTTCTAGAATATTTGAAACGTTCACTCACCTCTACATATATTATATCTACTATATCAACTTGTAATGGTAGGAAAAAAGAATGATTTTTTCAGCTTTAACAAAATTCACTATTATATATTTCATAAATCTGTTATTCAATTTTCATATCGCGGCAAAGTTTAAAGTTATTGGGATGCGTAGGAAATTTGTAGTAGATTTGTGCACATTAGCTCGTATGTACGAGCTTCGTAGCTTGTTACAGTAAAATTCACATTTAGACTTGGAAAGAATGCCATTCAATGGTATACAGACGACTGGAAAGCAATAGAAGGGAATGGGATAGGAGTGCATGGGACAGGAACCAAACACTCTGAAAGCTTGGGAAGAAAAAAGCGGAAAGTGTGCCCAGTTCAATATTGATAAAATATATTATAGAAGGCAAAGGATTATCAAAGTCAGATAGTCAAAAAGTCATCAAAGCACTGGGTTCTTGCGTAATCAGTTCTAAAATAGTATAGGAATATTTAGAGAAGCTCAATAAACTGGGCGAGAACAACATCTCCACCTTACTGTGGGTTTCAGGACACACTGGAATAGAAGGAAATGAAATAGCAGATGAACTAGCAAACAGAGGGGCTGAAACACGCTTTTGGACAACGCTGAAAAGAGGAGATCTGACGGTTGGAAAGGTCTAGTTGGGCTTAGACAATCAAATATAGTTCTAGGTGACTACAACCAGTTAAGAACAAATGAATGCTTAAACCAGAGTAAAACTGCACTAAGAGTTTTAACAGCTGTTCTAACGGGACACCTGTGTCTGAATGAGCTCAGAATAGAGGAGCAAGAAAAATTTAGATTCTGTGGAATGGAAAAATATACCTCCATCCACATACTTGCGAGAGTTCAATACCTACTGGATAGAAGAGGACAGCTAAACTTAGGCCTGCTGATATCCTAAAATTGTACAATTATAAAAGTAGATGATGCAAGTTTGCGCTTCACGAGTTGTTTCGTATAAAATTGAGGTGTGCTGTTACCGGCTGTAATACTGATAACCAAACAAAAAGTTGTCATCATTATAAGTTCCTTAAATGCGAAAGTTGGGGTAGGTATTTAAAATTTTGTAAGGTAAGAGATTAGGGATTTTACACTTCACTGATGTCATACACAAGACGGTTTGAAACTGGTTTCCCACGTGTTAGCATACGATGTCATTTGGTAATGACCATAAAATTGAATCACGGTTTTATAATTAGTTAATGAAAAGAAAATATTATATAAAAATGTATGCATTGTACTGTGTGAATCAAGACAAAGCTTGTGAACGTCAATAGTAATATAAACCCTATTTTTATTGTTTACGCTTTTAGTATAATGTTCTCTTAAGCACCGAATATTGTGAGAAAATCACTAGTTGTAAACGTTATGTATAAAGACTACATGCACCATTTATTATTGAGCGTTAATATTGGAAATTTAAAAATTCAAAATGTTTTTTATTTTATTAACTACTGTACAAAAGTGAAAAGTTGGAAAAAATTATACAAACTGAAAAATGTAGTACCTATTTGAGTTGTAAACTCAAATACGCAGTTTAATTAAAAATTAGTATGCTCATAATTAGTGTTTGCAAAATGGTGTAGCATACACAAAGAATGGGATTACCTAAACGTATTCCACGAAGTTAGATTAATAAAGTTTTTATTGGGATTAGTGAATGGTTATTTGCGCAACCAGTTGTAATAAGCACTTTTTTTTGTGATGAGCGGATTTCTGAAGAGAACGAGAGAAGATAACTACGCAAAAGAATGCGAGTTTCGAAAAATAGTGTTTTCCAATGTTTCTAGTAATTTTTAGTATGAAATGATACAAATTGAAGATATAAAAAAGTTCCACCTGTAATTATTTATAGATGCTCTATTCTTCTAGTGAGTGTTTTTTTCTTACTGTACGTTCTTCGTGGTTAATCTTTGATTTGTTTTTTCTAAGAATTAAACCACAATATTTTTAATTTAATAGTTTCATTTTTAATGGATTAATCTTCAGTAACACTGAGACAAGACCTGTTTATAATTTTCAAAAATACAGGAATATCATGATTGTTTTATCAAAATTTTTATTGTAAAATGGTGCATTTAGTCGCAAAACGAATAATGTGTTTGAATGATGCAAATCATCGTTATAAATAGTTATTGACTTGTAGGCCTAAACATAACATTGGTATAAGGACAGGAAATTATGACGCTTCGTCAGTATTCACATTATAAAGTAAATAATTAAACAATGAAATTAATATAGAGAATAGCTTGCGTCAATATTCTTTAAAAAACGGAATAACTTAACATCTGTGAACATCTTTATGCATGTAGTACTGAAATTATGAGACTTTCGATACGAAAATATTGTATACATCGGTCGGAATGTATTTCACCGAGTTTTTTAAATTTATTTTAAGAAGTAATAATTAAGCTATAGGGTCTTTTGTAAAATGGGTAAAATCTAACGTTCACAGAAAATTTAATGTTTCAACCTGCAAATATTATGTCATGGTTATGAGGAACTCAAATCAATTTATGCAATTTATTTATTTTGTTGTAGAACTTTAATGAACGAAAACACGTCGATACTGATTTCAAATTTATGTATATTTACTTCTTGTTTCAAACACATTATTTATTATCCCAGATATAAACTAAATTCATAGTCAAGCTGTTTTTTAAGAAACGAAAAACTTTAATTTGCCAACAATTATAATAATAGAAATATCACAGACAGGTGTGTACACAATTCAAACAAAATATGGTACTAATTTCGGTATAACATTTAACTGACATTTAAACTATCGTAAATGTATTTTAAAGCTAGAGATTGGGTTGTGCTCAACAGCCCAGGCACTTGAACTGAATCTTCGTACCATAGCTGATGAGGCTGTTACTTGATGAATAATCATGCTAACTGAACTGGAATAAAACAACTTAATTTGCTTAAATCTCTACTATATTAGTGAGAAAATGTTCAATTTAAAATTGTGATGCGTTTCGCTAACACAGTAGCTTTGTGATGGAAGTATAAAAAGTAACTGGAGGCAAGAGCTGAGGAAGATCATGGTTTACTAGGATGTACGTGTACTGGAGTAATATTCACTGCGATCTATTGTGCCCCATTTCTTCTACTTAGTTCTCCTGAGGAAAGTCTCAGACTAGTAGCTCCTTTAGCCCTATTTCTTGGAGGAGTTTTAGGATATCTAAGTACATACTTTAATTTAGGTGTCCCTCTTCTATCCAGTAATCTCCTAGGTATTGTGGCATAGGGTTCAGAATTGATATGCAATCTGCACCACTGAATGTACATTCTTCTTGCTCCACTATTTTCAGCTTTTTACCCATCAAGGCGATAGTGTCAGAATACCTGTTAAAACTCTTAGTGTAGTTTTACTTTTGCTTAGGCGTTTATTTGATCTCAATAAGTTGTAGACACCCAGAAGTACCTTTGATTATTTTAGCCCTACGTACCTAGATCTCCTCTTTTCGACGTTGCCTATTTCTTCCAATATTACATTGGAGCTGATACCTCCCCAAAAGGGTATTTCAGTCCCTCTCTTTGTTAGTTCATCTGCTATTTCATTTTCTTCTATTCCAGTGTGTCCTGGAATCCTCTAGTAGGATTGCTTAAAACCTATCTTGCAGATTATGGATCAAACAGAATACACTATACTTTTTTTAATGTTGATATTCCTATACACACCTGTGAGAGATAACCAAAAGTAAAGTATAATTTGACCATTGGAGTGTAGCAAGTGAATCTCATCGTCCATAGTATGACCTGTCTCAAAACACGTAAGGAATGTTGGTTTGTTAGTGGTAAAAACGATTAACATTGTAATAATTTCTCATGCTAAAGGTACCGTGTCGTACTTTGGGCGGCAAATCGAAGGGTGTTTCACCGGTACACCGGACCGTGTCCAAGACGGAACCGTTTAGCAAAATCGACACCGCGGCCCGTCCGAGCATTTTCTAAATGCAACACCGAGGGTCGTATCGGATGAATGAAAATGCCAATTTCCTTGCTTGGACTACTTACGTTTTTGGCAACTTAAATAGTGACATTTCACTTTTAAGTTTGGTAAATAGAATGACAAGTGACAGCATATACGTAATTGTCTACAGTTTGTTGTAGTTTTACTTGTTTGTTCGTTGTTCGTTGCTTTTGCTGAAGTAGTATCCCAAAAAAAGCAAATCATGAAAAAGTTGGGTTAAACCAGTTCCGATGACGGATGAAAGTTGAACATTTCTCAACTTTTTCCCATGACGGACGTAAGTTAAATCTTTTGGACAAATATTTGGCAGCTTGTCAATTTTGAATATTTCCACCAATCACAAAACTTTCGGATGATCGTATCGTCGGATAACGGATCTGTGGAAATCCTTCTTCACTGTTACTTAACATATAAACCATTTTTCTTTGAACTTAACCAAGCAAACCGGGTTAACAATACCATGACGTCACGGTTAACTTTTATGACGTAACGGTTTGTGGAAACCCTGAAATAAACAAACACCTAACCTCAAATATGATAACTACTCTGTCAAACTATCTCAGTGAGCTGGTTTGTGTGGTTGGTTAACTGTTACGTCATGGTTTGGAATACAAGTCGAGGAATATTGAATGGTTAACCCGGTTTGTGTGGTCAAGTTCAAAGAAAAATGGCTATAGTGTGTAACAAGAACCAATGTCCATACCAAGTTCTGTGGCTACTATACCTACTGTAGTCGGGACACGGGAATTGTACACCGATAATTCTTTGACGGGACACAGAAGCTCGGGTACTGCTCGGCCTAAAATGAATGCATAGGTATGTGCAACAATGATTGGCCGTGCCTTCACCGAGCTATGTTTTTTTATCGGTGATGGCTCGCTGCTGTCACTTAATATCATAACATTTATGTGTCAGGTACGTACCTACTTCTGAATCGTCAAATAGTTGGTTTTGAATAGCAATAGCAATAACAACTGCGATAACTGCATTATCACTTTTTATATGCTCTCAAGACTTCGCAATAGTCATTAACACCTTAACGGCGATCTCTGCACTCGGTTATAGGTTGATGTAGCAATTTTAAGGTCCGAGTATAATCAGTCGAGCGTCAAAAATCGCGCAGGTTTCTGCTGGGCCCGTAGCATGTACTGTTCATCGGTGTCCGAGCCATTTGAAAAATAACGCATTTCTCTGTACTTTTCAAATAAAAAATGTTGACTGATAAAACGCATAATGTGATTGCAATTTTTTGGACCGATCATCATCACTGAATATCGGTCTTGTGTGGAACGGACCTAAGTTATACGATTTCTTTGCAAAAGCTCATCTGCACACTATAGTGGTCAAGTTATAATAAACAACGAAGATCTACTAGAATAACATGTTTTCTAAACAAGAGATTGAAATAGGTTTCATGGAAGTCAATAGTGAACAAAAAATGTCGAATATCTATTATTATGTTTACAGGTAATTAATATTTAAATTTTATCGATTTTAATTTACTGAAAAGTAACAGTATACAGTTTTTTTTTTATTAATACTTTCATACAATTACTTTTTAACTTTACTTTATAAGCCAATCTTTTCAAAAACTACAAAATTAAAAAACTTTCATTAAAATAAAATTACCTAGGATCAAGGGGTTGACATATACCTACTTATTGCTGCAACTTGAGAATGTCTCAAGCAAATTTCCGCGTTTTCCGGTTTTATTAATAAAATCATTAAATCTGTTATGCATACCGTTCTTTATCGCTTTTAAATATTAAATAAAATATGTATAGACTAACTGGAACCCGAGTTTTTATTTTCGTAGCTTCCGAAAGGATTGCTTTTTTATTTTAGTATGAAAGACCTTGATTTTTTTTAAAATTTAATTTCTTACTAGCTTTTAGACCGAACTAATGGCTTGATGCGATGTACAGTGACTGTCGGAAGAACATACAGACAATGGTATTGGACTGTATGTCATGTTGTTGTAATCGTTACAGTTGAGGTACAGTCTAGAACTGGTACGGTCACAATCCGGGCATGGCCGTTTCTTCTTTTTATTTCTTTTGAATAGTTCGTAGGCACATCTAGAAAAATAAATAAAATCTTTACAGGATGAAACAATACTACATACACATGTGCGCCACAGAAAAGTAACTCTTTTCACCGAGGTTTGTTTACTATTTTATACACAAATATAATTAAGTTTACATAAATGTAGAAAACGATAAAATTTTGACATGTTTATATCCATCAGCTCACAATTAGACACCGTTTCACATAAGAAGAAGCCACGTGCAATTAATAAGTGGCAAGTGGTTTATTCAAAAATAAAATTATATCATATTTTCTCTGCTGATTAAAAGAAAAAAAATTTAAACAAAAATTTACATAAATTATGCAACTTATAATGCAGATACGTCACTAGTGTAAATATGAAGTTGTCGATAGTACCTATTCGTTTGTTGTTCTATGTTTCAGCTTGTTCTTGACAAATATATAATAACGAGTTGACATTTATCACTGTTGTTTTCTTGCTAAAGTTGAATCAACGAATAGTAAGAATCTGTGTTTGGTGGATTGAAGGATTATTTTCCACTTTTATTTGTGCACCTATCAGTTAGTGGACATTCTCTATTATTTGACACTTCGACACAGGACACAAACTTGTTTTTATAACCTAATTGTTAATGTTTTTGTGTAGTCCAGTGACGAACTGATGTATTTTGAATTTATTTATGTACACCTCCCGAGTTAGTATAATTACGAGAATGTGCAGCTAAAGCTGAACAAATCTTATTACCGGAGAAAAGTAAAGGAAGATAGGTGCTATAAGTCGTAATTTATGTAATTTTATCAAGCGCAATAAAAAACCGACATAATTATGGTTGTAAATCAAACTTTTACCTTATTTAGAAAACATATAAATTTTATACTGTGATGTAATACAAGAAAAGAAAATAAATATTATTATTAGATATTAGATTATAATATTATATAGATTTCCATAAATACGAGGAAGTATAAGGCTCTTCCAAGAAGCTTGAAAATTAGTTCGGAATTGTACTTTGAGTAGATTGAAAGTAGTGTTCCAACAAATCAAGAATTAGTACAAATAAACGAGCTATACCAGAACTAGTTCAAGAACGGTGAATGGAATTCCGTGTCCTAATTAGGACACACTTAAGTAGAGGCGTGTGACGTCTGCGCATGAAATAATTCGGGTACTATACCATGCACAGACATAAAACTATTGATTATTGTAAGCAAATGATAAACTACAATTATTATGGATTTATTTTCAATTAGAATAATCTCCCCACAGAATACAAAATACCTTACCTTGCGTGAAGAATATGAGCACAAGGCAGGGCTTCAAGAGAATCACTTTCAAGACCGTATGGAGATCCACATCCACCACACTGGAGATCTAAATCCTCTTGGATCCTAAGAGCGAGTCTTTCATGATGTAATTTCTGGTCTTCGTCTCCTAAAGCGTGGTAAATTCGAGACAGCCTTATTCGAACTTTTCTCACTAGAAGCTGTGGATTACACTTTTACTTATTTAGAAACGATACAATTTTTTTTGGAAATGTATTGTGTGTATAAACAACTCAAATACTGAAATTTTCAATTAAAATCGATGGAATTGCAAGAAACTGGTAGAAAATAATATTTTATTATACAAGGGTTTATGTGTTTCAGTTAAAAAGGTGTTCCGTTTATAAGTAATATCATCTTATGACATATATGTACTTACCTTAGCACCAACCGAACTAGCTACTTCCAATAACCTAGAATTAAATTCTAAGGGTCGGCAATTGCAAATCTTGTGTTGGAGTCTCAGAGCTTCTAGACACCTTGCAGCACCATCCATAGATTCCATTTGGATGACTCTATCTCCCATAGCAGCTGCTGAACCCATCGCTGTTTCGTACTGCCGAAAAGCTTTCTACAAAAAAAGTATTTGATAAAAAGTAGGATTTAATGTAACGAATTGGTCAATAAATTTGTTCTTACAAATAAAAATGTATTTTTGTTTGTTCGTATTTTATGTGGTGCCGAACTGCTCGTCTGTTTGCACTTGCGCGAAGGTTATAGGATCGTTTCTAACCCGATAAGTGTTCCTCAATATTTTTTATCGCAAATTTAAAAATTTTAAATTCTACTCGTATAAATTTTTGAAAGATGACGGTGTAATATGTAGCACCACACTCACACGCCCTTTGTTATCTAGGTTGTGTAAGTATTCAATAGATGGTGTTTTTTTTTTTCAAATGGAACACCCTATATTCTACTACTATATTGTATTGTCATCGGTACTTGACGAGTGTGCAAAATTTTGAATTAATCTGAGCTTTTAAAGTGGATAAAAATCGAGTTTAAACGTTGCATTATGAATGGAACACCCTATATTTTATTACTATATTATATTGTCATCGGTACTTGAGAAGTGTACAATGTTTGAGTTAATTCTGTTCGTTTAAAGTGGGTCAAAATCGAGTCCAAAGGAGTCGGTTATAAACATACATAAACACATACAAGTGAAGCTAAAAAAACATGAGGCCGCGGAGATTCGAACTCGTGATTTCCTGTGAATTTGTTCTAGTAGAACGTTTCAAGCAAAAGCGATATATACTTCATGGATTTTTTTCTACAATAATTTCAAGGTTTAATAACACCCTATATTTTATTATTATATAGTATTGTCATCGGTCTTTGACGAATGTACAAAGTTTCGAATAAATCTGTTCGTTTAAAGTGGGTCAAAATTAAGTCCAAAGGAGTCGCAGCTTAAATAATAAATACTTCAATTTTTAATTTGACAGAATTGTAAGTGGGTATCTCAAAAATATTTACTTTTGTACGTCTTCGATACGAACAATTATGTATTCAAGTTTTTAGTGGCTTACGGATAACCGAGATCATTTATTAAATACTTTCTAACCAATCCTCGTATTAAATCTCATTAATCAAACATGGTTTCCAAATAAGTAGTTTTAAATAATTTATTTGTATATCTTGCTATGCTATTCGTATAGCATTGAGCAAAAATCCAGTTCCAAGTGGTTGGATTTAAACTCAATTTTCGATTTCCATTTGGTACAAAATGTAATTACTGACCATTATTCAGTCATTTGTGTTTGAATATCAGAATCATCGAACGAGCCAAATGTTTTCGACAACCAATCAAACAAATCAAGCATTTAAGCAGGGCAACTGCTATTTGTTTGCTCTAGTGCAATGACTGACTAATTTCTAATTGAAAATGTACTTTAAAATTTCCGGTTCAGGATAGATTGAATAAGTCATGTATTTACCAATCCTTAATGCAGGAATATTTTTTATGTATGCAGGAGGTCACTACTTAGTTGTTTAAATAATAACAGAAAGAATAATGAACATATCACAAGGAACATACAGAAGATTTACTTACATTTATATCAGACTTCTTTCTGTAAATGTCACCCATAATTCGTATACTTCTGGCGTAAGTTGCTTGATCTCCAGAAACTAAAGCTAATCTCGTTGCTTCCTTAAAACCAAAAAAACAATCTTAATAAAATTACTTTATCTACAACCCTATACAAAAAGTCGTCATTTTGTAATAGAATACGTGATTTCCGTCACCAGTGAGAGAAAGTGTCATAACGTTAACTTTCGTCTCTAGTGACGAAAGTTAAATTTATATTGTCAATTATTTGCTGCCCTCGTATATTATAATGTTTGACGACATAATCGTATTTGGAAAATAATAGAAATTTTTTTTTGAAGATACTAACTATACATATTCATATTTTTAATCTAACACTTATATATCGCCTCTTTGCAAGAAAAACATATTATCTGATAAACTTTAAAAAATACGAAAAAAGATGCAACAATTTGAAAGCTTTCTAGGATAAAAAAGCATAATTTAAAAAAAACACCTTTTCCGAAATGTCACGTTTTTCTCGCAGAGGCGATATAGCAACTCTTAAAATATACTCACTGAACAATAATCATGTGCATCTCCTAATTCTCCTTGTTTTCGAAGTGAAGAAGCCATTTGAAGAAGAGCTGCTCTGATGGCCAAACATTTTTAAATCAACATACTTACAATAAATTATATAATCTAAGGCTGTTTTGCCGGTGACCAAATATCGGTAAAAAAATTTCGCCATTTTTGGTATAATTAGGGAAATTAGTTCGTCAAAATCTATTTTGCTCACCCTAACAAAATGTTTAAAGGAGCTTCTAATGGTATTTTGACCAGGTACTATATCGCAATAATCTTCAGGAAAGGTTTGTAAATTCTAGAACTGAAATTATATTAGATACCAAATTTTTTCAACAATAAATGAAGTTTTTTTATAATAGTATATTACATACCTAGCGGGGAAGTGGATCATGTCCCGATGCGCTTAGCGCCGCGCTGAGGGTCGCTAAAAGCCGTGGATGGAATGATTCTTCCCGCGTGGTATGTAGATATATTATTTTATTCACAATCGCTTAATTACAAGCTTTTAAAAACATTAATTATTTTTTTCGACAAAGAACTTCATGAATCTGTTGCTAGACAATATTACTAATTTATCGGTTTTATTATTTATTGATTATGTTATAAAATATTCTTTCTGTCACGAAATTATAATTTTTTTGCTGAAACAAGTACATTTGTCTTATTTTGAATTAACCTGTACTCCTCCGGAAGTCCAAGAAGCTGCGGTTGAGGGAATAATTCCGTAGAAAAGCAAAGAAAGGTATTAACTTTTTTTTTAAACCAGCTAACACAATATTGTCATACTTCAGAAAAGTGACACACGCTTCTAGCCGGAATAGTACATAATACTATAAGGGAGAGAAATGCGTAATTTTGGCAGAGGTGCAATTTGAAGCCCGAGGGCTACAATGCACCGAGGACAAAATAGCATCTCTCCCGAATGCTATATACTATTTTTTCCACGGTCGGGAGTATAATGCTTCCAAGGGAGTTTACATTATGGAGAATGTTTTTCATTATACTCCCTTGGGAATAATCGACTACTTCTGTTTTAATTTTGATGTCATAGACACTGATTTCTACTCCCGACCGTGGAAAAAGTACTTTTTTTAAGATCGACCAGAAAATATACACATTCTGGACAATTTTTCGTCCAGAAAATAACGTTTTGCTGATCAAGACCGGAAAATGGACGTGAGGGACCGGAAAAAAAGCTTTTTCCGGCCCCTGATTTTTCATTTTTCCAATCGCTCTTTTATAATACAATCTACCTTGATTTCGTTACTATGATAATAACGTTTCGATATATTGTCGAGTGATGATACAGTTCGTTGATTTTTAATTTGTCGTTTATGTCAAACTTATTACGCGAGTGCGCAAATTTAACAATAATATGAATTCATATTTTGAATTATCCGATAAAGAATTAAATGTATATCGAAGTGTCTGTCTTAAAAAAATATTGTACGTCACGCAACCGGAAATTAGTCTACGGCTCGCCCTGGAATCTGCTTGTCTCGACCTGAAAAACACTACTTTCCGGTCTTGTAACGTAAATTAATATTTCCGGCTATAGCGTGGAAATGAAAGTAAGTAATGAGTCACTTCCCTACCGTTTTAAAGGTGAGAAATGTCTATATTACTAACCGATTTTGAATAAAATATATTATACGTATAGGTACACAAAGTTGTTAAAATTAATAAAAGATCATAAATTTAGCATATTTTCTACTTTACTTTTTGTTGCTTTAATAAAAAGTGTACTTGCTTTTTTACATCTCAATCTAAAAAAGGAAAAATCTTATACCGACACGGAAACTGGGAACAGGGAAAGTCTTTTCAAGTATTATTTAATATAGAAATCATTCTGCCCTAAAGATCCGAATTATTATATTTGAATAGAAGCCGTGATGTGAGAAAGGGGAAAACAATAAATTTCCCCGGCGAAATTCAGAATTCTTACCTGTGGTGTCTTGAATTTAAATCTCCCAATTGTAGAGACCGGGAAAGATCGTAAGCTTTAGAGGCGTATCTAGCGCTTTTGTCAGCATCTTGAAGTCTGTTAAAAAGTTCCGAAAGTCCGACGTACACCTAAAACGTAGGATACGGTTTGTATTTATTTGAAATATTTCTTCATCTTAAAAGTAACCAAATAAATCAAATCAAATACAATTTAAGTAACTAAAAAAGCGAAGCTTTTTTATTATACCAGGACTGTTTGATAAGTAGGTGAATTTTTGAATTTTTCGTGCAGTAAATTCAAATAAAACAGTGCTCCTGTTAACTGTCATTTTAACGAAAATGGAAGAAATTAAATCCTTACTTCAGTTTATGGAGGGTACAACTAAGGAGGACTTTCTCATTAGAGAGATATTAGGTGCAATTCTGTAAGCTAATGTTAAATTTTAACGTATGGTTAAAAATTAGACAATCTTCTAACTCCATTTTACTATTCTGTACGCATAATAATCTTTAAAATATGAACGGAGAACTCTTAATTGGACATCAAATCTGTTAAAATTCAAATCCTAATCTTGACTATGTATAGATTAAAACATTTCTAATAGCGTAAACTTCGTCAAGTATAACGGCTTACCGTTAATTTTTAACCATTTCTTATAGAATTGACCCTATTGCTTGTTAATTAATGGTCTGGGGTAATTACGTTTGCGGTATTTTGACGTTTATTAAATGCGCGATTCACATTTTTACGGTTACGTACCGTTGAGTGTTATTGTAAATACGGCACATAATTGCCCTGCGCAGTTGACAAAATATAACATCGCAACGGATTTCTGAATATTTACCAAAATGAATTCAATAATAGAGCCTTAGCGATCTTCTATTTTGGTTTTGCTCCACTCCAAGCAGTATATTATGCAAAATCACATATTCAATATCATTTTCATTAGCACCAGCTAAGATCGCCGCTTCGAGAGCTTCATCCATATTTCATTACTTTTATTTTTTTTTAATAGGCAAATAGTAAGGTTGTTTGGTTTTTTTAAAATTATAGATAGAAAAAGACAGGTTATGTCACTTCCTACATAACGCAGCGCTACGTTATTAAATTATAGTGATGGCAATAGCTCTTATTTCCAAATAAATTTTAGGTAGACCGTTATTAAAATAGCGCTACATAAATACCGCACCGTATGCGGTATTGCCTCTCTATTGTATTAAAAAGTGTCCGTTGAAAGGGAACAAATTAAGGTGGCGCTAGAGTAGCAACCGAAAGAATTTTAAAAGGAACAACACAAATTATTAGAGTAGGATACTAAATTAAAAAAGGACAGAAAAATCACTATGTACGCTGTTTCTGGAGTTTCATGGGTTATTATTCACTAAATTACAGTTGACTACGTAAATAGTTGAGATTTTAAATACTGCATATTTCTTAACTAGGAACAGGAGTAAAAAAAAATATTAAATTTTTCAACCCAGCACACTTCACTCTGTTTATAACTGCTAAATTCATATCAATTTATGCTCATATATTAATATCATCACTTTTGATTGCTTTCTCACTTTCAAAACTTTCTACAGCTCGGGAAACAATGATTTAAAACAATAAATATATAAATAAATCTGACGAAATATAATTAAAAACAAAAATTGTCTGAATCGCAATACAATAGATTAATAAAATCTGGGAAACTTTTCTTGTAAATTTAAAGATTAACCTCCACTAGTTACATTCCTACACTAGCGCTATTTTGTTCGAACAATAATTTGCTGCTTACAAGTAGACACTTTTTCAACTAATCCCCCATACAAGACGGTTCTCCTTACTTCTACCCTCCATACTTCAGTTAATTCAAATATTCGTCTCACCACGTGAAATATATGTCTTGCTTTTAGCTTGGAATTATCGTTCTAGCTATTTGGTCATGGAAATAAATCAATGAAATGTATAGAAGAATTCAATATAATAGGACAAAGAAGTTTAGTAAAAACGTAATAGAGAAGCAACAGATAGCAATAGTAAAAAAATAATTGGGAATACTGTTCTGAGGTAGGAATTTGACAGACTGAACTAAGGAAAATAGAAGACAAATACGAAAATTAGCAAAGATACTTAAAGCCATAAAAAAATCGAAGCTAGTCAAGTACTTGACGTTGCTTCTTTTACATACGCTCAGTGGCGTAGCTATCATAGGGCCAGGTGGTGCAGTGCACCAGGTCCCCGGAGCTCAGGGGGCCCTCTAACCTCAGCTTTGAAAAACAAAATAATTATTTAATATTCTCGAACGATACGACGCATTGTCCATAACAATTACCAAATTTGGAGTAATATTAGGCAAAAGCTGTTCGTCAAACTTGGGCTTTGGATGAAACAACAGATACATTGAAAAAGTATAGAAATGACTTCGAGTCCTTCAAATCCAAGGCCACCGAAACCGTACGCATGTAAGCTGAGTAGTTAACAGGTGTTTGAAGATTGCGTGTTTTGAACTTTTCAGCTTTTCTATAAAAAAACAATTTGATGGCTTCAAAATTTAGTGTTAGTTGGTTGTTTTTTGTCAATGATTTAGCGCCTTTTTGAAGCATTCAATGCATATATCAATAAATATTCCTCCTTGTCTTCCTCATCCTCCTCAAAAATAATAGTTTGGACGTATTGTATAAAAAACCTGTCCATGTTTGTAATTCGCTAATAACTGCTTAATAATATTTATTGAACAATTTAAATCTTTTTTACAATTGAATAAAGGGTCTCTGATAAAGATAAACACCGAAAAATCTATCCACGAAACTTTTAATAATAAAAGGTTTGTAGGTTAAGTTTTAAGTTTGACATTTCCACAAAAACAGCTCGCGTCGTTCGGAAACTCAGATAAAAATCTCGTTCATGATTAGGATCCGCAATCAGCTGATAGGTGATCTATCTAATGCAGGATTACGGTTTCCGAAAAGCCCTTATGGCGGATTTGTCAAAATCAGGTGTTCTGGAATGGTCTATAGGACTAAAACCAAGCGATACATAACCTAAGGACAACCAAAGTTATTCCCGACTAACCGCCTAAAATCAGCTCTACATAAACCAACACAGAGATCACTTCTTTGTTCCGTAAAATTTCACCGCGGTTCTACATAACAGTCTCGTCGAATCACGAACCGTGTAACCGTTAAGCGGGATTTATAGTTTGACGGACTGTAAACATAGACGCACTGTGAAAAGATCAACTTATAGAATTTACGTACCTTGTTTATAAAGGAACGTAAGTGCATTACGTAACGTAAGGGGAACGGACTGGAACGGAAGAGTTGGCCAACTTTTATCTTTTTACAGTGCGTTCTTACGTCCGGGCAATCAAAGGAAATAATTTTGTGTGATGTCAGCGTGGCTATCAGCTGTCATTTAATGTTGTGTTTTTGAATGTTTCATAGATTGGAATAGATATCCTTTGTTTACTGTTTAGTTTAGCGTCGTTTTTCGAGATTGTGCTTGTCGACACTTTTCCAATGCTACTCCACACAATAGTAGTCCCACGGCTCTAGGAAGCATATCTTCATGTATTTCGTAATCCATTGTGATTCAAACTATATAAATATTTAGATTATAATACAAAATTTAAAGCTCAAAACAACATAGGACACAGGCTGTAGATGATTTGTATAATTTCTAGGTTAATTTGAATTTCGCGAGTACGTTACCTCTGCCCATGCGCGTTACATATCCAGTGCGTCTACGTGTGGTATACGTTTACAGTCCGTTAATCTATAAATCCAGCTTAACAGACCCATAACCGGACTCGTATGAAAATAGTGAAAAAAAGATTAAACTATTAATATTGAAAAGTGGTACGGAGTAAATGAATATATTTTTATATAATATAATTTCAAAAAAAAAAAACTGGAAGATCGCTCTCAATTTTTGAACATTCTCTCCAACGGCGTGGAACTGAATTATGATAATCATAAGCATAAAAGTTCTCGAGACTTTTACGATTATTGATAAACTGGCTAAGTATAAAAATACAACATAAAACGACGACGACAACAAGTCTTAAGAAATTCTTCCAACAACAGCCATAATTTGATACAAGAAAAGTACCCGACATAATAATCAGTAGCGTGGGTGGAAAAAATTATCCTACCAGTGGAAAAAAATAAATTAGTCAGAAGGCAGATTCCTAATTTATAAAGAATAGGAAAATATGAACGTATTATTAGTGGTGATTCTTAAAAAAGTTGTCGAATGAAACCAATGTATTGAATTCGCACTTCCAGGACAATAGGCTGATTTTAAAAAACTGTTTGTACGCATTAATGGCGTCTCTATGACATCACACATCTGTAAATACTTCATATTCCACACAGTTTGCAAATTAAAAATTTATTTTGATTACTAATTTGAATTATTTCGTGTGGTGTCATGAATTCTATAAGAAGAAAGTATCATTTCAACGATGCAAAACCAGAAAATACGATAAAAGTTCCAACGATATGCAAAAGGTTGACGTCACACGTTTGTAATCGGTGTTTTAGCTAAGATGGCGGATTGTCATATTTTGTATATATATTTTTATTAAAATAAAGAATCATAGTTGTAATGTACAAATAAGTGATTGTTTTAGAAACTTTGTAATCTATACAATTATTTCAGCAATTCTTAGTGACCGTCATCATGTCTATTAATATGTTTAGATTTGCTGACAATAAAGACAAAGCCATTCTAGTGCAAACGCGAGTCTTAAAAACAGGTGCAATAGGTAATGCTTCCGTTCCCCAGTACTACTAAATCAAGCAAGAAGCGACACTTTCATTTAATTTCGCTTCAATGAGGGCTTTAGAACAACCGGTGGAATTTACAACGATCTGTTCATTATCCATGTACAGACTTTGGAGAGGAAATAATACTACCATTACAACTACTGAAAATCCCTCCAGTCAAACTAGTGGCCTATATAGAAGACACAAGGCTTCTGGAAAGGAAGTAGATAACATGGGAAATGGTACAAAGATCCAGTTCAAGTGCCTGGGCTGTTGAGCACAACTCAATCGAATGAATGAATCCGCAAGTCATTCCTAAAACTATCCGAAAAGACGTCTAACATTCTATCGCCATAAATATGTTTTCATCAATGACTTTCAAGGAGTGGGTAGAAGCTGTCGGACTAGTCGGACAGTGCCACTGGCCAATAGAACTATTTACTTACAGGTGAAAAGAGAGGATAGGAAAACTCCGACTGTTTTTTTGCAAATTTGGCACTAACGAACCATGATTTTCACAAAAAATATTGTATTTAATTATATCTGTACGCACACACACAAATATCAGTTGAAAAGACGAAAACAAGAGCTTCAATTAACTAGGAACGTTGACACTTCGTAGTAAAATCATGTAAAATTGATAGTAAAATGGTTTCCGCCCTTTTCTCGGTGTTTCCATATTTCAGACAGACAAAATTATTAACACGCATTTGTTTCGTTTAAACCTCAAAAGTTTCAAACAAAAACATATTTTTATTACATAAACTACTTAGGATAATTATTTTAAAGTCGTTTTTATGTAATTTCTTAAAAGTACATTTTTATTTTGTACGTTTTTATCGTGTCCTATAATTCAGTTGTCGCAATTCAAAGGAAAAGTAAGACATCTGGCAAAGGGTCGGCTAGTTCCCTTAAAATGTGATGTAATGTTGGGTTCACTTTTAAATGTAAACAAATGTATCTTTTTAATGTATTAATATGAGAATGAATCCATGTTCGCTTCTCCATGTGTGATAAATATGGTCATTGTAAGTAGTGAAATTTTTAAATTATGTTTCAAAAATTTTAATAATTCGTCAAACCCACGCACACACTCTGTCTAAGTGGGTATACTTTTATTCGGAATTTTCTGTGTACTTTTTTATTGTAAATGTAAATAGGTTCTTGAATAAATTATTATTATTAAAAATAAATTATTATTATGTACAATTTAGAATAGAAAAGAACAAATAATAAAATGGTATAACATGACGATAAAGACTAGATTTACTAAAAAAAAAACATCTGTGGCTTTTAGTTGTTTTGACAATATAGTCAGATATTGATGAATTTCTGTCTTTTGTTGCATCAACTCAGGAAAAAAAAAATATAAATATCGATAATTCCTTAGATAATAAATTAGAAAAATGATTTTGCAAGTCGAAAAAACTTAATATCAAGTCGCTATTCCTCTAGACTGTACTGTCTCTTCAAAAAAGTAATTTAGTAATGTTATTGGTTCAATATAAAAAAAAGATTATAAAAAATCTGACTATGCAGTAAACCTGCCAAAGGATATAAGCAGTAAATCGATTACAATTTATATTTCGAAAAAATGGTATTATCCAGAATTTAATACTGTACTTTACTGTACTTTTTCTATCAAAATTTGTTTTCTTTTTTTTCAATACTTTCTAATTTATCGAAGTTTTATAATGTTAACTTCATCAAAAATGACATGCTACCTAATCCTTAAAAACATGTCCATGATCTGTTCCGTCATAAATTGTGAAATATGAAGCTCCATTCTAGAAAATTTATGGAAGATAGTTTCGCCCGTAATGCTATGATAAATTAAGTAAAATGGAAAGATCGATAGCGTATTGAAGTTTTTCAATGATGTCAGGAACTTTGAATATATTATTTGCGCGATTGAGTAGTTATTCAACTGCTCTATTAGAAGTGAATTTTGGCTATTTGCACGTGAAAGTACTGCACGTGGTATCATTATCTTTAAATATATGTATACTAAAAATATCGTTTTCTAACTTAACCTTTTTGTTATGTACTTGATTACAGTTTCCCATATTTAAGTAAAGCTTGTTATGAATAGACGTCAAAATAATAGTGTAAAACTTATAAAACGCTTTACAAATTAGAAAATTACTTTCCAAAGGTTAGACCGTTCACCAGGAAGCAACATCTACTTCTCGGGCAATATGCCCCGCCAAACAATGAATTACACTTCCAAGATAAACGGGGTTGGTATATATGAAAATTTTAGCATGGCTCCAATAGGGCATGTCAACCAACTGACAAGTTGACACTAATAACAATCGCCCTGAGGATAAAGAATTATTTGGATATATTTTATATTTGTAATTTGGTTGTTTTGTATTGATTTAATGATCCTTTTATATTATAAACAGTCATATTATAGCTTTTAAAATACCTAAGAAATTAGAACAACGTCGAAAAAAGCACTAAATCAAAATAAAATGGAATCAAACACGATCAAAATAACAATTAAGGTCCACAATTTATGCAAAAAACACTTAATTGTGACCAGATTCATCCATCAGGGCGACTGTCACATGAAGTTACGTGGACTTGTCTTGTATCAAATATACATATATATAATAAAATACTTACTTGTAATTCTAAAGCAGGATCCTGAACAGCTTGGGCGATTCTGTGTGCGTGTTGAAAACTATCAAGAGCTCTATTAAATCCTGCTAATTCCAAATAAACAGAGCCGACTGTTAGATGAACATGACCGGCAGTAGCATGTTGTTCGCATTCATTATACAGAGAATGACGTGCGTAAGCCAATGCTCTAAAATGCAAAATGAATTGCATATACAATTTGTGTTACGAAATATATATCGGGAATAAATATTAGAGTGAAAGTTCATAGTGATGCGTAAATATTCGGATATTAGTATTTGAATGCAGCAGAGTTGATCAAAACAATATTTTTTTGTACTTAGTTTTTATATTTATAATAATGAACACGTAATGAATTAGTAATGACTGAAAGAGGAAGGGATACAGCGGTAAAAACATTCTTATCTGCTCAGACAGTCAAGCGTCAATTAAATCACTTAACAGTAGTACAATAAAATCCAAACTTGTCTGGGAGTGCTTAGAAAACCTTAAAAAACTCAGTGCCAAAAATAAGGTAACCCTGAAATGGGTGCCAGGTCACATGGGTATTGAAGGGAACGAAAAAGCAGACGCCCTAGCACGAGAAGGATCGGCAACCGGTATAACAAAGGCTTCGGTAAGAACCACATTAAACCAGTGGGTGCACAAACAACACCTCAAATACTGGCAAACAATTCCGAAGCTCAAACACAGTAAAATGATGGTCAAACAACCCATACCAAAACTTACTGAAGAAATCCTGAAGTTAAATAGGAGAGATATCAGGCTGGTAACCGGCCTTATAACCGGACACTGCGGCCTGAGAAAGCACCTTCACACAATGGGGATCTTCCAAGAAGAACCTACATGTAGATTATGTGGTGAGGAGGACGAAACAGCCACCCATATAATTTTCGAATGTGAGGCTCTACGTTGGTGGAGGTATAGACAGATAGGGCCGGATGACCCTATATACAACCTCACCAAAAGAGATACTGTGAGGAGACTTCTAGATCTCATCAAGGTCACAAATCTTCTCACGGACTAGCAGACAGACAGGACAATACAATAAGCCAACGGCTGCAGTGTTGGGGCCCACTAACCCGGCCTGTTTTTCGTCTGTGTACCAACCAACCAACCAACCAACCAACCAACCAATGACTGAAAACAGTTTTAACTCCTGATGTATAATAAGACTACAACTGCATTGAGTAAACGTGCCCATTTTTATTGTTGAATATTATGTCATCTACGCATAAGACGAAAACTCTGTTTCCATTATTTCTTAAGACTTCCATTTGTATCACACTTTAAAATAAACATATATAAAAAAAAATAGATGACATGCTTTAATAAGGTCAATATAAAATGTAGTTTAACAGTGTGACTATTTGTAGGAGCAATAATAATGTGTAATGTTAGGTTAGGTTTGATGTGATTGGGTCTAATCGGCTCTCTACTGCGACTGTGACCACACATACTTTATTTCACCAAACACATACAGTTTCAATCAGTTTATTTGTTGGATGATGTGTCAGGTTTGAAGGCGTGAGAGAGAGATCCTGCCAAACAACGGAAACTAGATTTCGGAGCAGGTAGAAAGTATATTCTTTGTTGTTCCATCATCTTCCAACAGTTCCAGTCCTACACTAGTTTAGAGACATCCATCGAAGGATGTATAAAGGCATCCGAATGAACCAGTCCTGGTAAATTATGCAGGAAATCTAAAACTACTTGCTGTTCTGGTATTTATTGTTTGTCTGGTAAAACTTAATAATATATCAATGGCAGATTATATTTCGATAAAACCACCTGCAGCAACCTCTCTTGCAAGTGAGGTTCCCTTTCCGTGTCCATTCATACCAGGAATCTAGTCTAGAGAGTATCTTTTTGTGCACCTACGATTGCCTTCGTAGATGCCTCTTAAGATGTAGAGAGTGAACATTGTCTATACGTTTTGGTTGAGTATTAAATTTGTCAGTTACCTTTCTAATCCTCCCAAGCGTTGATGTGCTTTCGCCAGATTTAAATAAGACTCAGCTCTCATATTTGGACTATCAAGTTCTTCAGATATAAAGAGTTGTCGATGAGCATATTCTAAAGCATCTCTGAAAAAAATAAAAGTATTAATATAATACACAAAAGGGATCAAGAGTTGACTTGACATTTTCTAGCCATATCTAAGCAGGAGAATAATCGGCCTGAAGAAGATGTCATGACTATTGACATTGGACATGACCAAGAACTATGATGATTTTTATTTTCTCTTAGCTTTTTGAGATTCTTAGTAGGTATTCCAGGTTTTATCTCGGGTAGTAGATATTAAAAGTAATTTGACTCTTAAATGTCAACGTCATTAGCTCTCGACACTATAATCAACAGCGAAATTCGGAATAAATCGTTTTTCCGTGCTCTATTAGTAAAGTTGTCAAAGAAGTAGAGGACCATAGAATTGCATGTGGGGAAATCCATTCTTGGTGTGCCAGAACCGAGCTTAATGACAAATTTTAAACAAGACTTGGAGCTAATTCGTAACATATTTGAACAAAGATCCTTTGAACCGTGTTTGGTCAATTGAATTATGAAACCCTTATTTATCAAGAGACCATTTCGGTGTTTTAATGGCCATTTCTAGGCAATGAATCTATCGATTTTCCTTCTCTTTGATGTACCCAATTATACATTCACGCCCCGATGAAGAACATATTTCGCAAATATTACTGACTTACAAAAAGAAATGAAAACATATTTTACCTTCTTTATTAACGTTTTAACGATTCACAAAATGGCTGTGAAGCTTGTTTGAACATTTAGATACGAGATAATAGAAAAATAAATCATTTTTATACAATAAAATTAAGTCACATTTTTAAGAATACACAATATTTACCTGTATTTTCCCCAATCCATATAAGCTAAATAAAGATATCCAAGTAAGCTGAATTTGTCTTCTCGTTTTTGAATGGCTTTTAAAGCTGATTTCCATTTTCTAACCGCTTGTTGTTGTTTATGTTTGTTATATAATCGTAGACCCTGGTCAACCTTAAACAAACAAAATAAATTATATAGAAGGATTGGAATATTGTCAATGAAGGCATTAAATTGTTTTTCTTTATATAGAGTCCGACCACAATAACTTTGGGATACCACATGATTCAACGTAGGGCCGCCTCGAATGCTATGCCGATCTCGGACTGGCTGCGGCTTGGAGCCAGCGGCGGAGCAGCGGGCGATTTATTTTATATACTTTCTTCGTTTTAATTTCAGTGTTGACAGCAGACCAGACAGTACTTTGCTTTCGGTCTTCTTGTGCGATTTTTTTGTTGCGAATAGTGAATTTTTTATATCTTGGAACTTTTTGTGTCGTGTCACCCAAGAGAGTGAAATAAGGAAAAGCTTTGCATAGTCAAACAAAGGAAATTCTAGATCGGGTAGCTGCATTTATGCCCACTTATGTATTGGATCAGCCGCGACCACGTGGTGTCCCAAAGTTATTGTGTTCGGCGCAATTTGCTGAGTTAAATCTAAAACTAGGTACTCTCGTCAACTGTCATCTATAATTAACAATCCTGTCAAATAAAATTCAGGGAAAACAAAAATATGGTTTTGGTCTTTCGATATACACAAGAGTGTTTATTTTGGAGAAAGGTGATTATTTGGCTTTAAAATATTGTATTCTGACTTTATAATAATAATAAACAATTAAAAAATAAAGTTTTATGAATCTTGCATATGTGAATTTCGGACCAACTTTTGCAGATATCCCAGCCCCGTTTAACTTAGAAGTGTAATTCAATGTATGTCGGGGCACATAGCTCTAGTGGTTGCTTCTTATGAAACGGTTAATGTTCTTTAAAAAGTAATTTTGAAAAACTTGAGCTACTAACCTTTCTCTTGGCGAAACTGTGATGTATTTTAGCTCTACAAGCTTGAAAGCATCCCCAAGTAAACCTTGGAGGACGTGGGGTTCTAACTTCGGTATAAGTATCTCTATGAAGGCTGGAGTAAGAATTGGTCCAAGGCCATACTTGTTCAAGGCCATCGAGGGGATGACGGGATCCATCGGGAGAGGAAAGAAGTCTTGTAGCTGAAAGTTGGTGTCCGACGTTAAAGTTGCTGTAATCAAAAGAAAATATAATTAACTTACATCATATTAAAAATATTGAATTAATAATCGGAAAAATGGCGATTTTAGAAGAGCTTGACTAATGTCCATATTTATAAACAAGACTCAAGATTGAGCGTAAAATGTGAACAAAAACTGATGCTCAAAGCCGTGCTCAGCCTTGTTTGTTGTTTATATTATTGCAAAAATGTCTGATACAAATCAATAACAATCAGTAAAAGTAGATAACAAAGAATTTAACTATTAACGCAAATTGAAAACAAGCAAGATTTGTAATTTTAAAATATGGGGTTAACGTTCAACATCGGTATAAACGTAATTTTAAGGATAGCGAATAACCGAAATGGCGAAACAAAATTGGAAACGGATTACACTCTTGATTTGAGGAGATAAAGGATGTAATCGACGGAAACGAGATCGGAAAAACGGATTAAAACAGTTTAAGAAATCACGCTGATGGTGTTTCTCAAGAGTTTTATTTTAAAACCTTCATTCCAATGTGTTAAACAGTTAATGTGAGCCTTGATATGAGGTAGAGTTTAATGGAAATTATTAAACATACCTATACGTTTCCGTCACCAACCAAAGCCGAAGGAAGCGCGATGGCAGTATTTTTACTTTAAAGTATTAAATAACAAAAAATATAATTAAAATTACGAATTACTACTCCGGCCGTTTTTCTTACTATTAGCATTTTTGCACCCCTCGTAACTTTCAAACAAAAAGTCCGATTCGAATAATTTAAAGAGGAATCTACGTGTACATTTTTAATTTTATGATCAGAATGTAAGAAAACACAGGCTTTCTCTAGATAATGATGAATACTATAAACATTTATCATCGCGTATGCTACAGACACTGAACGTAATAACAAAATGGACGGAAGATCTGGGCTTAAAAGAAGGGATCTAATGGTATTGTGATCATTATCCTTTCAAAGAATGGAGATTTACTAATGGTAGCAATTGACTCAAGATTAACATGGACCAAACAATTGGAAAAAGTAGCGACGTGATCAGAGACCACAAGCAGAGGTTCAGCAACAATATATGCTGGACCAGAACCAGTCCTTGGAACAACAAAGAAAGTAGTCAGAGGTTAAGGTACAAAGACATACAGTAGAAAATACGTGCAAAGAACTACTAAATATCAGTAGGACTTGGTTAGGAGTTATTAAAGTTATCTAACAGGTCATGCCCGGTAAAAGACCACCTGCATGAAGTATAGGGTTGTATAACGAGGATCTCAGAAGCAGACGTTGTGGCTTGGAGATCGAGACCGTAACCCACTAAGCCAAATAATTTTCTGAGAGGACAATGTGCTACCTGAAATATATGGCACACATCCAGTGGACCTATATCCAGGGGATATCTGGGTGGGAAGATTCAATATGGGAGTAGAGTGGGTATAATAAGTCAATATGTCCAGGCATCATCTAGTGAGGTATTTGCATTATTTTAAGTGATGAATCGAATTACAAATATTTGTTTGATTCCTTTGAAAAAGAGTTCTAATATTACTTAGTTACTCCTTGATAGCATGTAGCTGCTAAACTTTTCGTTTATACATCGTTACCTTGACGTCGATTGGGCCTCCATGTAAAATAAGATGGTTTGCTTATAACGATTCAGACGAAACTTTTAACTTCAGCGAAATCCAGCAAACATTAATTTTTGTAGACAAATGAAATTCCTAATTAACTAACCTCAAAGTGCAAAGTAACAAAATCCATTAAACTTTTAATTTTATAATCCGTTCCTTCCTCAGGGAAATGGGACGACAAAGTTTAACGCCATTTAAAGTTTGAAAACAACTGTTTTTTCGACCAAAAACTTCAAGATTCCGAATAACTCTAAGGACTTTAAGGAGTTATCGATGCTGTTGGCGTTAACTAGACGTTACCAACTAAGTAGGTAGAGCTAAATCCGAATCCTATAAATTTTAAAAACATTTTTACAAAAACATTATCTAAATAAAAAGTTTCATTGTTATTCAAATTGACTGAATACAAATTGCTACGTCATCTGGCGGAAACTGCTGAAGTAGGTTAATGTGTTCAACAAGTGTGATCAAATCTTCGCTGGTTTAATATACTAAGGGCTGGAGTAATCTAATCCATACAATCACGGACATTATGTCTGCTAAACAGGATTTCGAACTCACGCTAGATGTAGTTAACAATGATCGTGAATAAACACAAAACGAAAGTTACGGAGGGGCCCTCTCTCAGCCAGAGTATATATTGCGTCTGATAGTCAAGCTGATTTAAAGGCTCTTGTGACTCTAAAACAGTCTAGAGCTGCAAACAATCCCTTAAGCATCTGGCTAGACATAACAAATGATTCCTACCAGAACCATTTTGTGGTCTGTCTGTCTGTAGAGTAGGGAGGGTGAGTTAGGCCCACAGCACTTAGGCCACATGTGACCCATTGTACATCCTCCCGAGGAGTTATCTTCCTAGGTCATCGACCATCCTGTACTTTCCAGGAAGGTGGACAGGTCACTAGGTCACAGGTCCTTTATATCGGCAGGTGAAGGCCAAGACTCACCGAACACACACTCTCTTATTGACCGGACACTCGCATAAGACATGCCTGACAGATTCATGTTCCAATTCACACATCCTGCATAGAGGTGTGTCCACTAGCCCCATTGTATGGAGGTGTTTCCTTAATTGACAATGGCCAGTCAGAAATCCTACTGTTAAACGTAGGTTTTTCTTGGTCATCGCCAAATATTTTTTCGACTCCAGCATCCCAGGGTCACCCAGGGTGATCCTGCCAAGACTGCATCCTTTGATTTCATCCCATCTCTTCCGAGATTGAGCATGGGTGTAACGTTTAGCAATTGTCGAATTCGAGGTATCGTCGGGTCCAACCATTTTGTGGTATCTCATCGTGGAAGAGATACGAAATTGGGAAAATGAACTTAGTGCAGAAGAATACTCCAAGCTAAAGACAGACAAAAAGGTTTTTACGACTTTCTGCTCAGTACGCTAAATTGCTCTTGTATTTTCAGAAATCTGATCTCAGATTAATAGTAGGAATTCTCTCTGGACACTGCTCACTCAAGTACTGTCTCTGTAAGATTAGAAAAGTGGAAAATAGAACTCGCTGATTCTGCGATGCTGCAAATTAGACAGTGAAGTACATAGCCTCAGCAACTACTTAATTAATACTTTCAAAATATTGGATAGACATGTTTATCAACAATGATATGAAAGTAATAGTAAGCATAAATATATATAAATGTAATAAATAATGATGGGAGAACCCAAAGGAACTGAAGAGAAAGCAATACAAGTTAATGCCTTTATTCCAAGTTCAAGGTTTTGTTTGTAATTAAAAACTTCATCAGGATAACTATAAAAATATATGGAAAACACTCCATTACAAGTATGTTTGAGTCAATTATTATTGAACACTCACCAGAATCAGCAATTAAGCTCTAAACATCCAGCGACCACATTGTAATAAAGTCGGGTCCTCTTCAGTTCCTTTGGGGTCTCTCATCATTATAGATTACTTTTGTAAAGTAACCAGTACTCCGTTACTGTCCTTCCTCTTATATCATAAATATAATATATTACATTACATATTTACAAATATATTTATAACTTGAACTCCACTGAGTTCAGTTGGGCTCACCGGAATTTAAATAAATACATTTTTATGTAAACCAATAAAAAGTGTAAACCACAGGTGACAATTTAATACGTGTTTTAATAATACCCATAATCAAGTAGTATACCTAGACCTTTTGAACTAAAACATAGATTTATGGTATAAACAAAAGGTCTTATAGGTTGCAGTGTGGTAGGTTTAGGTTCTATGCGAGTTGGGCCTTCTCGCCACCTCCCCTGCGACCCCCGTTGGGTCTATTGTGGCTCACCCCTAGAGATTAAAACTCACCCCACAAGCCTGTGCTTTTGACAAAGTCCATGGTTTTATTTGGTGATACTTTTTGGAAGTCGTTCGGCTCTAAGGTACTAATACCCAATATGTTATACATTACCCCACCCAAAGCTGGGCATGAGCATATATGTGCTCCGCAGTTTCGTCCTCCAAATTACAGAACTGACAATCCGAGGTCTGAACCAGACTCATCTTCTTTAGGTGGTAATTTAGACGACAATGTCCTGTAAGCAGTCTCGACAGAATGCGTAGGATTGCTCTACTCCATTCAAGGATCTTGCAGTGTGGTAGGGCCAAACGGGTCAATAGTTCCCCTACAATAAGGTTGAAGTGTCGCGTGTTGAAATATTTCTACTTTTTTGTAGCAAATATTTTAGTTTCACTACAGTAAGGACATTATAATATAATACTACATAACAACCATTTTTAAATTCCATTTTTATAACATTATTCGTAAATATGATGATAGAATACCACTTACACAGTTATCACGCTTGAAAAATAATTCAAACTTTTCCAGTTGGCCCGGATTATATCGCTAATGGACCTGAGGATCTACGAATAGGAATAAAGTTTTAGCCGCTACCAAATTTTGCAGAAACGGAACTTTAGAGCACGAAGTTAGCTCGCTTGCCGGATTATCTACAACTTTTAATATCGGTGGTGGTCGGAAACATTATTGTCGAGTGTAAATCTGCATTCCTTTTTAATGCAAGCTTCACGGAAATCACGGAATATTTATATGCTTTTTTTTGTTCCCAGTGAATGTGAATATGCGAGTTTGTCAAAGACTAACATTTTAAATTTCGAGTAATTTAGTTTCTATGAAAAGCGATTTGAAGTGAAAAATCTAAAGAAAAATAAATTCAAAGATAAAACCGTTGGAAAAGGTTGAAAGAGCTTCACTAGAAAATTTAAGAAAATAGAGAGTGAAATTTTCGAGAGACAACCTCTACAGAATTCAAAACTATTTGCAATACAGGAGTAATGAAAACATAAATGCCTCCATTAGTGAGGCATTTATCAAATCGAACAACAATCTTTTGGTTCTCGTCGTCCTAGAAGTATGCCGCCCGATTCACGATGGTTTTGACGTTGTCTTTGTCATTGCACTGCACCTTCAAAGTGGTGGTCACTGTGCTCTAGATCGGGGCTGCCTGAAGGCTGCGTGTAGCCGGGAATTGTTGTGAAGCAAAATGATCAGTATGCCGCGTATTTTGTTGTCGATTAATCGATATTGTTTTCTTGATAGCCTTATTTCGGGTCTTAATTGGGGTTGCCAGATATCCGGGATTGTGCTGAAATTTTGTGTGTTGTCCAGTGTCCAGTAATCGAGCGTTATAATCCCGGAAACCCAGAAATTGCTGTGTGTCCGCGGTACCGATTCGACACTCAGTACGAACGATTGTACTTAAAAAGCGAAACGTCACTGTATACGGAAATCACAATGATGCGCCGCTGGTGAAAACTGTCTTATTGATTTGATTCGGATGTTTATGAGTTATGACGTAACGAGAAACATTCGTGAATTTTACTGTATGTACTTTTCTATATTAAACTTGATTTTCGTTTTTGCGAAGTAAAAACAGTCAACCATTAATTTAATTAAAAATATTCTGTCAAGATACACTAATGAAATATTAATTTAATAAAATAACCAAGAGAGATTTATCGCTAACCGAATTGTTTAATATCAGATAATCCGTTCATCTAGCGCAAACATTATCTTCCCATTGGTGGAGATTTTTTGCGTAAAACGAAAATTCGCGTTAGGTACATCGCGAAGTATTTCGATCGATAAAGTTATGTGTATATTAATTAATAGGTGTATTTTAGTTCGTTCGTCTCTTTTAGGAATAACTCGCCAAATGTGGAAAAAAACTCGGAAAGAAAAACTCATTTTTCAGTATGAAACACAAAGACTGAGTATATAAAATCAGTCTCCATCAGAGCAGCCAGAAAATAGCTATTTGTGTATCAAGAGCAGAAACTAGTACTTTGGTAGTCGAGACAGAAAGTTGGCAATCTGTCGAGACTACCAAAAGACTTTCTGCTCTAAATACACTCAAGACAAGATTTTTTCTACTATCACACCAAAATTAACTACTATAATAGCTCTCTTTTATCTATAAATAAAATTAGGCGTGCACCAAAGCTACTTTCTGCTAAGAGCGCCAATAATGTCAAATTATGACAGCTCGCGGAAAATTAGGCGTGCTTCAAAGTTAATTTCTGCTTAAGAGCTCCAATAATGTCAAATTATGACAGCTCGCGGAAAACATCAACTTTGCAGTTGCTTTTTAAGACACAAAAGACATCTTTCGATAGTGATAGTAGAAAAAGTATTTTAGTTACTTTAAAGTACCTATGTAAGTTCCTGTGTCTTAGTTCCTTTATTTTTCGGCAAAAAGTAACTAGTATCTTAGATACTTTTTAAAAGAAACTGTATCTTGTAACTTGCAAAAATTATCTTAGGTATCGAAAAGTAACTTGTAACCTGCTTTCTGCGGAATCAAAAGGGTTACTCGAACTTGGATGTGGCTCAGTTACGCTTGTCCGATTGCCCGACCCATTTGCACCGTATTTGATAACGTGACCAGCCTGGACCGTTGCGTCCGTTACTTTCTTTTCCTCGTTATTTTGTCAGTCCTATAGATTTATAACTAAAATAGACCACAGAGTATCGATATCATCATCATCATCATCATCATCAAGCCTTTAAATCTAATAGATTGTGGCTAACGCTAATGCGCTTTTAAATCCATTTATTAAGGTGGATTATTCCCTTTTCACTCCTTATTATTACAATTTCTTGTGTGTCCTGGCTTCAAAAGTTATTTTCTTCCATTCTGCTCTATTTCTGCATTTTTCTCTCACCTCTTTGATTCCCATCCTTTTTGTATCCTCTTCTATCTGATTCCTCCAACTTTCTCAGGGTCTTCCCATTCTTCTCGGCCATAGAGGAGTCCATTGTGTTATACTTCTTATCATTTCTCCAGGCTTTCGTCTCATAATATGTCCTGCCCATTTTAGGCGTTGTGCTTTTATATATTTCACGATTGTCTCATTGCTTAACTCGCTTTCTATTTCTTTGTTAGTTTTGAGTTTCCTTTCCCCAGTTCTTGTTATGTTCGGCCCCAGTATAGTTATAAGAATCTTTCTCACTATGATTTTTAAGTCTTCTGCTTCTTTTTTGTTTATTACCGTTGTTTCTAAGCCATACGCGTAGTATTGATATAATAAAGGTTTAAATGTCTGTTCCAGAAAGAATAAACGCCACTGCAGTATACTAAGTGAATTTGATATTCAAGAAAAGTGGCTAAATTAAATTTTGAAGTCCTACCGATTAAACTGAAAATCAATCTAAGCATTTTCCAACATCGAATTTCACGAATCAAATTTAAGTGAAAATCAATATGTCTGAACGTTTTTTAATATCGAATTTCAAGAATCAAATTTAGCAGATTATATTAACATTCTTTAGAACAAGCAGAGTGGTTGGAAAAGTGAGAGAAAGCAATTTTCTCGTACAGGATTCACCACGGTCACTAGATTTAAAATCGAGAAAACCGCGTGGGATTGAATGTATTACAACCAGCTAAGTGTCTGTAAACCTATTGAACTGAACATTTTTTGACAGTTCTAGCAACCAATAAAATTCTGTCATTTTGTGTTATTTGAAACAATTTATTCTATTGTAAATACCCACACATTATTAAAGTTTCATTTCCTTTTTTTTCGCTTAAACTACTGAGAAATTTAACAACTAGGTTATTGACAATGCAGTACTTATTGTTTGACATTAGCATTGCAAACAAAAAAAACATACTAACGAAAAACTTATCATCTTTATTAGACCAGTCATTTCAATAACATTTTTTAATAAAAAATTTCTGATACATTTATCTCTAATTCACAAACCTTTGGCTTTGGTTTTGTACTATAAGTATTATACATTTTCAGCCATGGAAGTGATTCTCAACCTCACACCACTACATATAGTGGTGGAAAGTGTTGCAGAAGCAACGAGTTACAGAGTAAGTATAGACGGAATCATTAAAAAAAACACCTCCTTACTTCTTAGAAATGAAAAAACCTGGGACATGTCACAAGATGTTATGATGGAAAGGTATAACTTTTCAAAGAAATTTCTTACGGAATTAGAAGGAATGGGATCCAAATACCATTACCAGACTTAGAAATAATACCATTCAATGGTACACCGACGGCTCCAAAGCAATAGAAGGAACTGGGATGTATGTATGTATGTATGTATTTTGGGGTAACATTCACTGAGACCTAAAAGATCTATTGTGCCCCCTTACTTCTACTTAGTTTCTGAGGAGAGTCTCAGATACTAGTAGCTCCTTTAGTCCTATTTCCCGGAGGAATTTTAGGATATCTGCAGGCCTCAACTTAGGTAACTGTCCCTCTTCTATCCAGTAGTCTCCCAGGTACCGTGCCCTAGGATTCTGAAATAATGTGCAGTTCGCAAGTATGTGGATGGAGGTTTCTTCTTCCATTCCACAAAATCTACAATCTTCTTCCTCCACTATTTTGAGCTTTTTAAGGTGTCCATTCAGGCGACAATGTCCCGTTAGGATTCCTGTTAAAACTCTTAGTGCAGTTTTGCTTTGACTTATGCATTCATTTGATCTCAACAGGTTGTAGTCACCCAGAAGAATCTTTGATTGCCTAAGCCCTACTAGATCTTTCCAATTGTCAGATCTTCTCTTTTCTTCGGCTTTACCTATTTCTTCCAATATTACATTGGAGCTGATTCCGCAAAAAGGTTCCGGCCCCCAAAAGGGTATTTCACTCCCCCTCTTTGCTAGTTCATCTGCTATTTCGTTTCCTTCTATTCCAGTGTGTCCTGGAATCCACAGTAAGGTGACTATATTGTTCTCGCCTAGTTCATTAAGTTTGCCTAGGCATTCCCACACCATTTTGGAACTGATTACACAGGAACTCAGCGCTTTAATGGCTGCTTGACTATCAGACATTATGATAATCCTTTGCCTTCTATATATAAGGAACTGGGATAGGAGTGTACGAGCCAGGAACCAAACACTCTGAAAGTTTGGGAAAAACCCCAAGTATCTTTCAAGCGGACATTCACGCCATAAGAAAGTGTGCCCAGTTCAATATTGACAAAGGATATAGAAGGCAAAAGATTATCATATATCGGAGAGTCAAGCAGCCATTAAAGCACTGAGCTGTTGTGTAATCAGTTCCAAAATGGTGTGGGAATGCCTAGGCATACTCAATGAACTAGGCGAGAACAATATAGTAACCTGACTGTGGATTCCAGGACACACTGGAATAGAAGGAAATGAAATAGCAGATGGACTAGCAAAGAGGGGTACTGAAAGACCGTTTTGAGGGCCGGAACCCTTTTGCGATATCATACACAATGTAATATTGGAAGAAATGCAAAGCCGAAGAAAAGAAAGAGAAGATCCGATCATTGAAAAGACCTAGTAGGGCTTAGACAATCAAAGATTCTGATGGGTGACTACAACTCGTTGAAATCAAATGAATGCATAAGTCAAAGTAAAACTGCCCTAAGAGTTTTAATAGTGATCCTAACGGGACATTGCGAACGGGCACCTAAAAAAGCTCAAAATAATGGAGGAAGAAGAATGTAGATTCTGTGGCATGGAAAAAGAAACCTCCATCCACATACTTGCAAATTGAACCGCAATTCAGAATCCTAGGGCACAGCACCTAGGAGATTATTGGATGCAAGAGGGGCATTTACCTAAATTTAATCCTGAAGATATCCGCATAAATACCTCACGAAAGTAGGACTAAAGGAGCTACTAGTCTCTGAGGAAGCCTCAGGAAGTGAGTAGAAGTAAGGGGGCACAATATATCTTTTAGGTCTCAGTGAATGTCACCCCATCATACTTTATACATTTTTGTAATCGTCTATTGTTGCGGAATTCAAAAATGTAGAGAAAAATGTGCTGCTCTATTTAAAAAAAAAATAACAATGCTGTCATGTACGCAATAGTGGTGACGCCATTCATACATCCAATGATAGAGTACGGTGCGCAATTCAAAATAAAAATTGACCTGACCAAGCAATTTGTTATAATTGCTTTAGACAGAAAAATACTGAATTAATTCCAATCTAAAGTTCCTCACTGTGTGCTTCCAGGATTCATCTATTCTGTTTAATGATGATTGGATGAATGTATTCAAAATACAACCATTCAGGGTGTCAGTTGTTTAATTTGTGGAGTCGTGCTCTGCATAAAACTTACACTTGATCAACTAATTGAGGGACCAATAAAAAAAACAATATAGTACCTACTACGAGCTAGCCAATTATTTTAACTTGTATTCAGAAAGGTTAAAAACAATATTGATCTATAATAAACCGCCGACATATTTATTTTATTCACACTGTAGGTTTCACGAATTTTGTCGCTAAATTGTACACAAATCGTATTTCTTCGACGTCGTTTAACTTGAGTCTGATTCACGCTAGAGTTCGCTTTCGCGAACGTATGTACGGACAACATAATATCCTCCGAAGAATATCCTCCGAAGGTACTAATGCTTCTATTGTAGATCGTTGTTATTCCAACCGAAACATTATCTAAATTCAAGTTCTGAATGTCTACGAAGTAATGCTTTATATCAGCTTTTCAACTGAAAACAAAACACTTAAAGGAGTTCTTTTGTGTAACTTAAGTGTTTACTAACTTTGCAGACAACAGGGTGCTGTTCTATTTTACAAAATTTTATTTAAAATTATTTTCTATATGTATTTCTATTTGAAAAACAATAGATTATAAAAAAACGACTCTAAAAGCAAGCAAAAGCAGTGTTGGGTATGTCGTTCAATGTAATAGTTCTTTTCATAACGTGTTTACGTACAACGTTTTATCTAATTCCGCGCTTTTATAATAATTAATAGAATCTTCAAGTACAATGAAAATATTAATGGTGTTAGAAGTATTGTTACTATGGAACCAGGTTTTGAAGTATCGTTACTATGGAAGCAAACAACGATTTTTCAAAATAAGTCAAAACAAGTCAGAAGTAATAATTATTTGAAATGTCTTCAGATCTAATCAGACATTCCATTTGAAGTAAGAGAGTGTGCTGAAAATAAATCAACACGGAGGATTGGAAATCCAACAGTGTAGCCGAAGGCTATGTTGAGAGTTCATTAGAAAATAAGAGAAGAATTTCAGAAAACATTCTGGGTCAAGCCTCTGGCACACTCGTAGATATCACAGCTTCAAATGAAATTAACATTAGACAAGAAGTTCAAGAGAATATTCACCCAGAAAATGGACTTACTTTAAATAACTGTGTCTTCAATAATGTTGTTTTCAATGTTTATAAATCTTAAAATACTATTTAATTAAAATAATGAGCAGATGAAACTATTTCAGGCTCTAAAATACAATATATTATATCAACAATTAGAACCTAATTTTGTTGCCTTTGTTGGATACATTTTTTCAGTTTGAAAAGAGAAATATTTCCTGTCCATATTAACATACCTATAACAATATCTTCCTCTTCGAATGGACGCCAAAAAGCAATAATTTTGATTACTACCAACAAAATAGTCTTAATCAATGGAAAAGTTTTAATCAAACAAAATTTTAATCACAGCAACTGTTAACAGATACAATTCTTATTCAAATTTAAAATCACGTATTATGCTCTTGTCCAGCTTTGGGCAGGGTAAGGTATAACATATTCGGTTTTAGTACCTTAGAGCCGAACGACTTCCAAAAAGTATCATCAAATACAACCATGGACTTCGTCAGAAGCACAGGTTTGTGGGGTGAATTGTAATCCCTAGGGGTGAGCCACGGGGGTCGCAGTGGAGGTGGGGAGAAGGCCCCACTCACATAGAACCCTACTCTACACAGTGAAATTTAAAGCAAAACTTGAGCAAGAGTTGAATTCGAATAATAAAGTATCGTCGTGGTGAATGCAGTAGGTCGTATGTCAAAAATATCGAACTTTTCAGAAGGGTCAAAAAACTTTCCCATCTTAACATTTTGCGTCCGATTCGTTTGACTTTTTTTTTGCAGGAGAGGGACAAAGTCGATTTCCTGTTGGTCCACCGACATAGGATCTATTGCAGGTTGTGTATTTGACTAAATTGGTCAGGTTAGTGCAATAAACGAAAAAGTGCTTTTTTTGACATACGACCTATTGCATTTACCACGACGGTATATCAAAACGACGTCGGTAATGTATTGTATCAAAGACCTTTGACTCTTCTCGAAAAACTATAAAGTAATAGCTGTACTCAATCAATTATTTGTGTAACATTATTCTAACAGATTAAATAGTCTAAAAGAGTGTAGTAACTTCCCTATCACTTTGAAATTCAACAATATAATCAATTTTCTCTAATATTTGTAACGTCGTATTTTTATGTAACCGAAAACGCCGAAAGAAATTTGTTTCGTCTTTGTAATGCAGAAGAATTACTCGTTTTCGGGGTCTTTAAGTTTAGACTCTGATTAGCTATCGAACCTTTTGAGACGTTCTACAAAACGTACAGCTCGCATATTTTAAAAATAGTAATTAATAATTAAAAATTTCTCTCGACTCTCTATCAATCAAAATGACAACCGAGAAGTGTCAAGTTAGGTTTTTCCTAACATGTTTAGACAGACTGAGCGAGCTGTCCTAATATTAGGTATTTCCTATCTCTCTTGGGTATTTGCAGTTAGGATTTCCTTAATCCGTTTCAGGTATTCCCTAACTTTAGGAAATGGATAGACCAATTCGGAAGCTACATTGCACCAATGAGACTCAACTGTTTGCTTGTGGGTAGGTCAAGACTCTAAGGGCACGTTGTATCGAACACCTAAACTCGGTTTAATTATAACTGATGTTTCGACTGATGTAATTGGTGATAATAAATATGTCATAGTCTAAACATCAGTTAGGTGTTCGATACAACGGCCCTAAATGATTTATGGCTTGTTTATTTTTTCGGCTTTTTAATCCTCAAAGAGACCTTGCCGCATACTGTTATTATAACGTGAAACAGTGCAAATTAATTTTACTCACAACTATATCAATAGTAAAAAAACTAGAGATGGGATTTTTAAAGTAATTAATAAATCCCAAATAGACTGCGTGTTATAAACGCTTTTGTTTCATATTATTTTGGCCACTCGGTATATTCCACAAACTACAAAGTTTGTCTTTAAATAAAATATGTTTTGGTCTATAAAACATTATCTAAAATTGTGATGAGACGAAATGAATAGCTTCTATGTATAATCGGACATAAACAAAAACTGTCTTTTAATAGTTTTATTTTCGATAGCGGATTTCTTGGCAGTAAGCGTATACAAAATTTACGGTATAAGAAACTTGGCAAGCTGTGAACTCCGTGTATTATCTTTAACACATGAGTTATGTCCAAAACGAATACAAAATATTTATACAGTATGTCGTATTTACTTTGTCGCAAACTAGTGAGTAAATACGTTATAATATTTCTATTATAATACACTACGCGTCTAATTAAGTTGACTTACGCGGTGGTATGTCGGCGAAAAAAACAACTCCTAAGTTTATCTTAATCGAATAAATATTATTTCCGTACAAATCATTTAGAGCTCAAACTATTTGTTACCAAAGTAGTACTAGGACAAGGAGAGATTTTAGGCTCAGAAAATAGCGGATATAAATAAAAAATAAAAAAACGAGAGCTCTGTCAGTATTTTTTAATCAGTACCTACTAATAATAGTAATACTATTTCATACGTTTTTCGATGGAGTTAAATTACTATTCAATTTATCAACAGTATCAAAGGTTAGTAATGGGGTGTTTATTGAAATATACAGGGTTGCGATAAAGTATGGAACCAAGTAAATATCTTTTAAACGAAAAGAACGATATTTATGAAAATTTGCAGGTAAGTGCAATGGAACAAAATGCATCTGATGTACATTTTTTTGTTGATAATATACTTCCGGTTTAACCGGAAATGCCATCAACTTCTTTAATTTAAATGGGACACCCTATATATTTTTACAGATTTTAAAAGAGCTTGTTATTTTGAATTCATACTGAGTTTAGTGTAAGAAAAATTGTAAAAACGAGGAATATAGCACTTTAATCAACCTCCTTTGAATTTTTTGCATTAGAGCAAAAAACTATTTAGATAAACTAATTGATGTTGTTTGTATGCATAGTAATAAATAAACGAGTACTGTTTAGTGCGTCTTTTGTTCTCCAAGTGTCAAATTCTAATTGACGGAAATATATTTTACAATTTGGAATGGTTCAATTAAGAGAAAAAGAACGTATTGAAATTTTAATGATGATCGGTTATGGTGATCGTGTTAGAGCTCATGAAGAAGTGTGTCATATTTTTAATAATTTGCATCCAGAGAGAAATCCTATATCACGCTCAGCAGTAACTAAAACATTACAACGTTTTAATACAACTGGGATGGTAAAAAATTTGCTAAAACCTGGAAGACCGCGGACTGCAACGAACGAAACTGTTAAACAAAATATTGCAATCGATTTAGAAGAATCACCTCAAACTTCTACCACAAATTTGGCACTAAACCATGGTATCAGTCGACGTTCTGTAGGAAAGATATTAAAAAGTGAAAAGTATCATCCGTATAAGGTACAGTTGGTTTAAGAATTGTCAGACGATGATTTTGACCGAAGGCTGGAATTTTGCGAACGGCTAATGGACATCTATAATGTCGGCGACAATTTTGCTTCTAACATAGTTTTTTCCGATGAGACAACTTTTTGTTTAAATGGAACAGTTAATCGCCATAACTCAAGGTATTGGTCAAAAGAGAATCCTCATTGTTTGGATGGGAATTGTCGAAAATAGGCTTATAGGCCCATTTTTTATCGACGGAAACTTGAATGGTGTTAAGTTGGATCTACTAAATAACGAAATTATTCCTGCACTTCAACAGAATGGGCAATTACCACAAAATGTTTCGTTTCAACAAGATGGAGCACCTCTCCACTATGATAGACGGGTTAGGGATTTTCTGGATGCGAATTTTCCAAATCGATGGATTGGACGTAGACGTTCTCCGGAGATCTTAGCCCGTTAGATTTTTTTCTTTGGGGCTATCTAAAATTACGTGTTTACGTTAGACGACCAACAAACTTACAGGAATTGAGACAAAGAATTATTGATGAATGTGAACTAATACGTGGATAAGTCTTGGAAAGAGTGACTCAAGAATTTGTTAATTGTCAGCAAGTAAACGGCGAGCATTTTGAACAGATGAAGTAATTTTGTTTCTCATTATTCTAAAATAACCTGTTGTACAACTAACAGTGAGTTATTCCTCGGTTTTACAAATTTTTTACACTAAGCTCAGTACGTATGAATTCAGAATAACAAGCTCTTTCAAATTGTGTGAAAATATATAGGGTGTCCCATTGAAATTAAAGAAGTTGATGGCATTTCCGGTTAAACCGAAAGTATATTATTAACAAAAAAATGTGCATAGATATTTACTTGGTTCCATACTTTATCCCAACCCCGGATTAATACTTCTTTGCAAAAATTAATTTAAAAATTTTTTAAACCGAATATTTCAAGAGAAAGCTGGAAATTAAGAAATCCTAAATGTTTGCAACTTTCACTACAGATACATCACAAACCTGAAGATGAAGTTAGCCACTTTCTGATTATATGTTTTATGAACTAATAACCAGTTACAAAAAGGCCATTAGAATTTGAAGTTTGAAGAGCTACCTATAATATTATATATGAGTGTTTTGTTTGTTTTTGTTTACAGTTTATGCGAAATTAACGTTTCAATATTATAAAAAAATAAAAGCATTGTGTTAAAACTACAATTTTTCAAGTTAGAATAATGACAATATCATATAAATCCTGTTTTGTATCATACGGAACGCCTCGTAAAAAGTTTGTAACTGTGCCTGCAGTAAAAGTTGAACAAAAATTATGGTTTGAGGATGCTAGAAGAAAATATAAACACACTACAACTATAGTTATTGTTGTAAACATCATTTTGATGTAAGTATTTGTGTGTATTTGCCTGTACGAACCCAGTCGTTCTATTAATCAACGGAAAATATATAATACTAACAAAAACTAAATTAACGAAAACTAATAATGGTAAAAGTAAAATTTATAAAATAATCTAATAGCCGTAAAAACAATATAAATTAGAATTAAATGTAAACAACTAATATTCACGTAATACAACATAAGCAGAATGTTGGTCCTATGTCGCCCCTTATGTAGCTAACTTCTCTTTTAGGGTATGTACGTCACAGCATAAATATCGAACTATTTAAATAATCCAAAAGTTCAATTTTGTTGGGATGAACGCGACCAGTATCAATGTGAAAGGATGGAACGTAAGTGTCACTATTAAAGCTCACCCAGCTTATAAATTGTTGCGAATTAGTGGGTCAGAAACCCTTCTAAGGAAGTTCCAGTTATTGGCTCTCGAAGTGACAAATGTTAGTTGTTAACGTAAAAGCTTTCTCAATATCCTTTCTCCAATGAACGGTCGGAGTCATCCTAGAAAAGAGATTGTGTTTATCTTTTTCCGTTTTAATGTTCCTCCATTTTTCGCTTGACTTAAAAGATTAAAACGGAATTTAAATTATGTGGTTAGTCACGGTCCGAAAATGAACTCTTGTTTATGTCTGTTTGAATTTCTCTATCAGGCCCGGTTGTACATTTGAAGCTTAAAATTGAGCTCAACTGAGCTGGGCTTAAAATATAAGGTCTTCTCGGGTGTTGTACGATTTCAATAAGTTCCAAAAAATCCTCATCGTGGGATAAAATATCCATACTTAACTTTGTTTAACTTTTAATTTGAAAATAAATTAAGTACAGGTTATGTTTGGATATAATTTATTCACATTTAAGCTACGGAACATGATAACAATTTATGTTCCGTGCTTAAGCTTACATTAAACCTGCCCTCATGAAGGCTTTACTAAGCTTAAGGTTTAAATCAAGCTCAACCATAAGCTTACTTTGTACAACAGCAATCTGACGCTGAACCTGAGTTCACACTTGAGCCTTCACTAAGCTACAATTGTACAACCGGGCCTTAGTAGTTAATATTTTTTTCTATTCTTAACCTAGGACATTAATGGACAAATTCAGGTATTTTAAGAATCAAGATATAGTAATTTAACAAAAACTTGTGCAACCTAATTTTGTGTACCCAGGAGATTATCTTTAACATATTTTCTGATTGAAATTACCAAACAAGATACAAATATTTGAATAAAAATGCCATTAGCATAAAATTCGCGATCAACCAAAACTGACAGGCGCTGCCTACCGTTTTGTAGATTGCCACTGCTTCTGATGCTCAATAGCTGAGAGGCAGCATACCGTCTGAGCGCAGCCCGCTGAGTCAGCAATTTAACCATTAAGATATGACACTAATGTATAATCCTACCTTTAAAGCATGAGTAACGAGCTTAAGACCATAATACGTGTGGCCTTAACGTTGCGGATGCTAGATTTCTCAATACTGAAACATTTTGAATTTTGTATCTAGCAATTTGCATCTGTGAATATCAAATGAAATTTCAAAGCTATTTCACAATCTGTAGCTACAATTTCTTTATTTTCTATGGTGTAATTAGGTTAACTTGTACCTTTCGACTTAGACACAGTTCAAATACATAATTTTGGTTTTGAAATTTGCACCGGGTGTCTGATTATCAATTTAAACTAATTATTGTACAACTTAGAGAAAAAATCTGTATCACAAACTCGCATACGTGAAACGTGACCACAGAGAAAATAACCAAATAAATGCTTTAAATGACACTTTTTACTTCCGTCAATGATAGTCTCAAACACCAACCGGTGACCGGCGAGTTGCATCCCCAAAACTAAAATTTCACCTGAACGAAAAAAGGTAAAACCGTCGAATTGCATCCGTAATCCAAAAAGGTCTGTTCATTAATAATCGCCTATCATGGTCATGGTAAAGTTTTTGTATAGTTCGTAACTCATAAATATCAACCAACGTGATCAAAGTGCCAAAAAAGAGACGTTCGCTTGTATTATGTCATTCTTTTGCTGTTGTCAATCAGTATGTTTTACAGCATTAATCATAATAAATATTGAAATTTATAGGTCGCATGTTATCAAAAAATATGAATTATTGCTTAAAGAAAGGTTTCGTAATTGATTTCATATGTAATACAACTCGTGGGTTACTTAATTATTAAACTCAAACTAACATTAGTCGTACTAAAAACTTTATATGTTGGCAAAAATGCGCGCTGTTGCCGCGATTAAAATGGTTTATCTGGTAGGTACAGTTGACGTCTTGACATTTTTAAGGTTATGTTGTGACAGTTTAATATTGATCATTCAATTTTTCGATTATTTCATCTTCTTGTTTTAAAAAACTGCGAAAAACTGAGTAAATTTTCACAAGCAGTGATGAGTTGTCAAAGTTAACGTATAAATGAAACTTAATAACACTGCAATAGTTGATGTATTTACTATTCATCTATTCCTGACTATTTACAGCAAGTATGAAGCAAATGAGTATGAAATAAAACAATAAAATTTTTTGTTTTATTTCATAGTTAAGTATGAATCTTCATCAAGTAAAAGCCTCATCTATTCAATCAAATGAGTATGAGTTTAATATTATACTCAATCAACTGTATTTATTGTATTCTGTTACACTATTCATAATACTTAGCAATTTTATTTGCACAATTTATTTACAGATAATCCATTTCACTTTAGAAATGTTACTGTTGCAATTGGAGGAATAATAATTATTTAATGTAGAATGTTCCTAATCATAGTTCCCTAAAATATGACACACATCCACACAGTGGATTTCCAAGAAAAATAAACCACAATATGAATATGTTTTTATTAAAATGAATCTTGAATTTCATACATACCTTTTTAGGTTCAATAGGTTTTAAAATAATAATTTCTTACTTAGTGCTGTACTTTTAACATACAAATAAAAGTTTTATACAGAAATAGGTTCAAGTTTGTTTATATACAGTAACTATCAAAAACTAAACCTAACCTATAGCCAAATAAAAAGAAGAATATTTGATAACTTCATTTGACATTTACTAGATTCTCATACTATTTCAAGAGCTTGGCAACATAGTCTAGTTATGACAGAAGTCATGTGGGTTGATATTTATAAGTTACAAACTATATTACTTTTCCTTATTAGAGGTATTTCTCCGCCCTTAGTGAGCCCCCGCTCGACTTAGTCCTGGGCCCCGCAGGGGTTAAATCCGCCACTGCTCATACATAAATGATTTGGAAATAAAAAAAAATCCTACCGAATGGGGCTGAGACCTCATCACTTAAAAAAAATGTCTCGTACAGAAACAGGGGACATTACAGGGTTACCTCTCTTAATCAGACACCGGGTTCAAACCACTATTTTTAACTAGCTAACGTTACGATAAATGCTCTAAAATGTTTCGTAATGTTATCAACCCACTTTTGTGAATATTGCATGTGCGCTTACATGTTAGCCTTGGGTAGTATAGTTATCCTTATACTACTGCTGATAGAACTATCTCCATAACAATAATGCTGGGACGCTTCGATGTTTCTCCATTATAAAGATTCTTGGGAATGTCAGCCACAAGCTTTTTACTTTTATATGTGTCCACGAGTTTATTTTTATAGATATCACTCTTTCAAACTGCTTAATAAAAATTTAAAATACGGTTGTCAGCAGTGATGGATTTATGAAAAGGCCCTGATGCCCGGGCCTAGAGCGGCATTTGTACTTTGTAAGTACTAATTTCTTCTCACATCGTTGGGAGTTTTTGGTGCAGGGTACAAATTTGAGAGTTACGATTCTTACTCAAACTCGTTGGTCTGCTCGACATGATGCCTACGCATTAGAAAATTAGTAGTTTGGAATAATTTATAGACTGGAATTTATTGCCGAGAGCAGAAATGAGAAACCGACTACGCGATCTGCAGCTTCAGGATTGCAGCGAAAATTACAGCGTCTAGAAACAGCAATTCTAATAATTGTTTGGAATGTAATTTTAGATCGTTTCGATACTGCTAGTAAGAAGCCGGGCCTAGGGCGGCAGAAAGCCTAAATCCGCCGCTGGTTGTCAGTAATTTGAAATTTTTACTGAAATAGGTGGTTACTAGAGTCGATCCTAATAATTTTACGATCCTCGTAAAATATAATATAAAAATAGATTAAATTTATTTGCCTGTCGCAATGTTCGTGGAGTAGAGAATGGGACATCTAACAAGTTAAATATGTAAATGTATTCATTTTATATGTGGGTCAAATTGTAAAACTGCATTAGGGTAAATGAAATGCAGAAATTATCATCTGGTGTATAAATTATAAAAATTGATAATATTTGTTTTACTTTTTCATATTTTGCACAATTTCTCATTGTAACAATTAATACAAAAATAATATATAACTTGGCCATTTGTGGTTGTTGAGATTATGTTTAAATCTCTGCTATGTGAAAAAATAAAATTTTAAAAAATATATACTCACATTTTTTAATTAATATTCTGAAAAGAATCCATGTTACAGTATTATGCTTAAAGAGTTTTTGGATATCCGCCCTATTTGTCAATATAATATTTATTTTATCGAACAATATATTTTATTTAATTACTTGACTATTTATATGCAATAAAATGTATTCGTTACAGAAGCAAAATGCAGTGGTGTTTATGAATTACTAAAGAAGTTACCCAACAATAAATAAATGTTCATAAAATTCATTTCTACTTGCCTTAGATATTCGTGATGAGAGTTGACAGATTCCCAAGACATTTTGAAAACTATATTTCAGCAACAAGTCCTTAAGAAAACTACCGCAGAAAATAGTAGCCCGCGGCCGATAAAAAGTCTAAGACTATTCATTTTAAATATTTTTTTATTTTCCGTTCGTTAAAAATGAACACGTCAATAAAAAAAAACATCGATTCACCCCGACAGAAAATCGCACTAGTTAAATTTGTTTAAAAAAACTGTTCCGCTATTGAAATCTAACACCAGTTAATGCAACAACACCAAACACACCCCTTTCTCGTGATGCCCAGCCTCCCCTAATCAGTATCTGGACCAAATTGGAAGCAGAATTCAGCACAGGATCGGAGAGCTCCGTCTGGATTCGAGAAATACACGAAAGGACGTCTAGAGCCGGTTTAAGGGAGGAAGGTATAACGAATGTGAGCAGGATATAATAGACACGAAATCGTAAGCCCAATTTGAACATTTTTTTTTCATTTTTAGTGCAATGCAAATCGCCAAATTGTTACTAAATCATTTTCACATTGATATTTTCTCTAGCATATTTGATGCTATTCTACCATTAAGTTTATTGTAAATATGAGCTTAAGCATATAATAAAAAATAATCAAAATACATAGTATAGTACCAGCATATTATTTCTATGTTTCATAGGTAATATTAATAACAAAAACGGTCAAACAGCAACAATTCTCTTAGTTCTGAGCTTATGATGACACTGTGTACCTAAGTTAGGTTAGGTTAAAATGTCTATTGCGGCTCACACCAACTGATGTTTTAAAAATAAATCCAGCTTCTTAAAGAAGCCGATAAATTGGTAACCTGGTAAATTTTGGCAAAAAACTCTTCCTGCTGCCTAGGAGTTAAGAACTTGTTCGGTCAAAAATGACTAATGGTTTTGAATCAATGAAGCCATCTCTATCATTTCTCTTGAAAGGGATTCATTCCTTACCAAGAAACCAGGCTAATATATCCAAATTCCATCCGTTTTACCTCAAACAATGAAATAAATGTTTATTAATTGAATAGATGAGGCTTTTACTTGATGAAGATTCATACTTAACTATGAAATAAAACAATAAAAAATTTTTGTTTAAACCTTCATTACAATTGAACTATGTTCAAATACAACTTGTGACGCGTTTCGCTACACAGTAGCTTTCTCAAACGAATGGAGGTATCATGAAAAGTTTTTAATTTATATACAGTGCATTGATAAGGAATTTTACCCAACGAGCAGAACGAGTTGTATTTTATTACCAAATAACTAGAGGTCCCAACGAAAATGACAATAACATAAACCAAGGTAGAGTTTCTTCAAAATTAATTGCAAAATCTAAAACACGTGCACATCGCACTTGTCGACTTTCTTTGTATGCAGATCAACAACACTGCTTTTTTGTTACCGGACCAATTACGAAAACCAAACTGTCACTCACTTTTTAATCTATAAAATACATCAATTTATTTTTTAACATAAGCGAAAATGTTGAAGACGTTCATTTACATTAGAGCGGAGCAGACCCTGCACAGAGCGACATATAGGACTTTAGAGCAAAATCGAAATTCTTGTTCTTGTATTGCGGTAAAAGCACGTGTTTAGTGTAGATGGCAAGGATTTTGGTATTTGAGGCAAGGATTAGATGGTATAATAGTCATTTTTGGAATTACATATTAAATTTTGTCACCCTTAAATACAAGCACAAATAAATGAGGTGAATAATGTATAAAATTAATAATTTTTTGAATAAAAAACACAAATAGCACGACACTGTTATTGCAGGCATCAGTTGTTTGCTTCAAAGAATGTATATTGCTAAGATGGTGTGTTAATTATCTAGTCTGTTTAATGATCGAAGTTATTGACAATGTTAGTGTTGGAATAAGGAATAAAATAATAGTTTTTCAACAATATAAGCGAAATATTTCGTAAAAGTCAAGTTTCTTTTTTTTATAAAATGTGAACGATAAAATATATCACAATGAGTAACATATTAAAAGCAATAGATGATTATTTTCCAAAATTTCAAATGGAAAATTTGGTTTCACACCTACAGGTGTTTGTATATTATTAGCTTCTATCGACATCCTGATATGATAGAAACAGATTTTAGGTTTGCTAAAAGCCAATGACATAAGTACTTTATCTTTTTTTGGCGGTTTTCCAAGGAAAATATTCGCTATTTGCTAAACCATTCCAAATTCTAGGGCTTTCCAATATCATTGTTTATCTTCTGTAAAATATCGGCTCTAGTTGTGGCCGTAGTTTTTTTACAAGAAATAAATGTTTTTACTAAATTCACACTTTCTGAAAGCGGAATTTGCGGTTTTTTATTTTTTACTGAATGTTTCCGGTACAATAGTTTTATTTGCTTCCAAACAGTGGAGGATTTTGTTTAAAAATATTTAGGATTATCCTTAAAAAATCCTATTAAACCCAAATCTTCTAGTAAAATATTACTTTTTTGGAAACAAATTGTAAAATCCGACATACAAAAAGCTTGATGACTATTGTGACAGATAAAATTAATAATATCCTAGATTAATGAATAATATAATAAAAACGATAGGTAAGTTGAAAACTAGAAGTAAGTTTTATACCTTTTTTTGGTTAATATTATTGTATGTTTGGTTGCCTATACCACTATCGGTTAGAATTAGAAAACCGGTCATTAATAGGGGGTCATTAATAACCTATTTTGTGTACACACGAGAAATACATTTTTGCATCCTTTGGAACCAATTCTGGAAGCAGTTATTGCACTCGCTTGTTGGTACATTCAAAATAGAGTTCTTGCTTTAAAAACTCAATTGCTTATGGAGTTGTGTGGGGACTTGCATAGTCTTGGTGAAGAATCGTTCGTCGTTAGGGGTTAATTTTGACATTTGATACTTGTTGACAGGCGCCAACTATGTTGTTATATGCAACACTTAAAACATTCTACTGACGTGCAAAATGAGGTAGAATGAAGTATATACGAGGGTTGCTATTTATATTTTGAGCCTTGGCTTTACAGGCGCCATCTGATGTTTTCAATTGAAAGTTTGATCTTTTTAACCATAACCTTCTTCAGAACTTTTTGTCATTTAAGTATAACTTGTGTTATCTACAGCGACTTAAAAATTTTGCCTCAGCGAAAAAATGGAATTAACTCGTGAACATTTTCGTGCGATGATTTTTTACGAATTTCGACGTGGCTTATCAAGGCAAGAGTGCATCGATCAACTCACTTCGACTTTTGGCGATGAAGCCCCATCCTCGGCCACTGTTAAACGCTGGTATAACGAATTTAATCGTGGCCGCAGTTCGCTCGGGGACCAAAGTCGTGAAGGTCGTCCAAAATCAGTTGTTCTGCCACAAAACATCGATGCTGTGTACGAACTGATAAAGCAAGATCGACATGTGACATATCGCGAGATAGAGGCATGTTTGGGCATTAGTATGACAAGCATCAATAAGATATTGCATGAACATTTAGCTGTTAAAAATATTTGTTCGCGTTGGATCCCGCATAATTTGACAAAAGCTCAAAAGGATGCTCGTGTCAATTGGTGCAAAGAAATGCTCAAGAAATACAATTGTGGTGCATCAAAAGCTGTGTATAACATCTACAGAGGTGACGAATCTTGGATCTATGCATATGAGCCCGAAACAAAACAGCAATCCACTGTATGGGTCTTCCAAGACGAACCCAATCCGACAAAAGTGGTTCGTGCGCGAAGCACCTCGAAGCAAATGATCGCCTGTTTCTTCGGAATAACTGGACATGTGGCAGTCGTGCCGTTAGAGCAACGTAGAACGGTGATTTCTGAATGGTACACAACCATTTGTTTGCCAGAAGTGCTTCGTGAAATACCAAAAAACAACCGGCAAAGAAGGATCATTATTCATCATGACAATGTCAGTTCTCACACATCGGCTAAAACAACCATCTATTTGACTGGCCAAAACGTCGAATTGATGGGTCATCCTCCGTACAGCCCTGATTTGGCACCAAATGACTTCTTTTTATTTCCGCATATCAAGAATAAATTACGTGGCCAACGTTTTTCGGCGCCTGAAGAAGCTGTTGATGCATTCAAAAACCATGTTTTGGAGGTACCTCAATCGGAATGGAAAAAGTGTTACGAAAATTGGTTCCAGCGAATGAAAAAGTGTATTGATCATCATGGAGAATACTTCGAAAAACAATAAAGCCATTTTTAATAATAAATTACTGTCTTTTCATTATTAGGCTCAAAATATAAATAGCAGCCTATGTAATAATGAAATAATCAAAACATGGAATACAATAAATAAGGCCTTGAAGGACTGGAATGAAACTAGTCATGACAAAGAATTTCTGATCTATACAAGAAAATGTTATTTTTTTTCTAATCGACGATACCTCGTAGATGCTACAAGAACAAACGCTATATTTTTTCATTTAGTTCCGTACTGTTGAGTTTGTTGAAAGAACAAATCAAATTTTTTATTTATCTATAAAAGATGCCAGTCATTTTGATATGCGAATCACGCATTAGCAGTGTAGCAGACGTATTGTAGGTATTTGGAATTTTTCTATCTGATTTTCTTTCACTAATACTATAAAGAATGCGTGAAGGAAATCTCGGCAACTATTTTATTTTTCCAACCAATTTACGAAAGAATGTTGAAAGAAAGGAAAATATATTAACTGATATAAATTACTTTTTGTATTTTTTTCACTAGATAGGGGTTATATAATACGTTACCGCAATTTAGAAAAGATCTTTGAAAAATGACTGCATTTAACGATTTTATTGAATTACTTTTTTTATTTGTTAGTAAAATAGGTGACATTCACTGAAACCTACAATATCTATTCTGTCTATAGTCGAGCCTGAAAATTGAGTCGAGGCGCAGGAGGTGGTTAACTAATAGTGACCACAGTAGAGGTGATAAAATTCCTCCTTAAGGACATCCTTTTACTGTATTCATAGTAGTTGATTGATCTCCGAATAGGATGATTATTTTTCTAGTATTTAGCATGGATTAAACCCATTTGATTTTGTTAAGTTGTATGCCTTTTGCTATTGCGGCGACATATTTATATAGTTGCTAGTGAGATTGAACCATTCAACACCAGTTAGTAGTTTCGACTTGCAAAGAGTTTCAAAAAGGTTACCATCAATATATGGGAATGATCAGAGGCAGTTTCATAATGATACTCATTATAACACTGGTTTTCATTATGAAACTGAAAAATTGACCAATATAAATCTAGATTTTTAAATAACCAACTAGACAGACCCAATATTTTCTGTAGAATGTTTGACAGTTTGTAATAGAATCGTGTTTTATGACAGTTTCAATCTTTTGCGGTAATCAAAAAGATAGATACCTTCCACTTTTTAAAAGAAATGTCGAGCAACGAAGAATTTTCATACATACCACCTGAAAAGGCCAAAAATGTATCCAATAGTTCATTACCTGCAAAATAAAAAAATATGATAAATTTTATGGTCAATTTATGGATTGGAGGGTAGCAAGAAAAGTGTAATTTGAAGAACACTCAATCAAACTGAATTCCTCATCTCTCTGAACACATTACTCTATTTTAAAAACCCAACTTAACATAAAAGATAAAACTGATATTAGCAAATATCCAGAATTTAGTGTATGCAACTCTCATGTAATGGTTATTAATACATTCGCATTAACCTTCGACTTCTTTCGTATCCCGGTTAATGCTTGTGTATTAACAACCATCATTACATCATCGTTGCTTAATATACTATTAAGTGATAGGTGCAGTATTAAAAACTGTATCAGTTAACATTTTGATAATCGATTGAGTAAATTTGTGAAAAATAATAGTTTAATACTATTATAACGCCTTACAAAGTTTTTGAAAATTACTTTTTAAAGAACAGACACTGAGAAGCAACAACTACTTCTCGGGCTATGTGCCCTGACATACATTGAATTACACTTCTAAGTTAAACGATATAACCAACCATTCTGGTTTGTAAGTAGAAGGGACAACATCAGTACAAGGTAGATATCATCCGTCCACAATCTCTGAGAGCATAATCCTTCACTAACATATGACAATGTTTACAGGAAACTGTAATTAAGTAGACAAATCTGTAAGTTTTCCAAATAACCGAACAAGACCGTGCAAAAGCGTGCAGTTCAATAATTTGTTAGTTTGGAATTTATTCCTAGAGCTTTATCTGTTGACAATAGAGAAATTGGTTTTTCAGAATTGAGAGAGCAGCTTCTTATTGAGCCGAATCTCATAGCAGAAGATAAAAATCAAGTTAACGACTATGGGACTGACAAAGGATTGAGAGTTTCTAGTGGAAAACAAGTGGTTTTTTTTACTTCAAATAGGCACGTCCATCAACACCGAGCGTTAAAGATCATGTTTTATAGCAGAAACGTACCCGATCTTGACATTTTTGAAAATACAGATCAATGTTTGATGCATTTATCGATAATTACATTGTTTTGCTATAACTTGGCCAATGTATACACCAAATTTACAAAAACTGCTCCTAATCGATAGGGAATAGTACAGACATCAAGTAATGGAATATCTAAATAATCTTGTTGGAAAGTCAGTTGATATATTCAAGCAGATGATTCGTTTATGAGCGAGAAATCATGAATAGCGTTTTGTACACAAGTTGTGATACCAATCCAGCGCTATATTTATTATGTATGAGCATAACGTTACGTGTTTTGCTAGCAAATCTCGTACCAATCTAACTCTGAAGGTCACTTATGTCACACTGCTCTCTTAAATGAATCCACCACTGATTAAAACCATTCGTACGAGTGTCGCATATAAAGGGCATCTGAAGTTTTGGTATTTGAGCTGTTGATTTTAAAGATAAAAGCTATGATAAAGATACTGGAATAATATGTGAATACGTTTGAGTAATATTTTTTCACTTATAATTGCACAAGTGGTTTGTATTTTATCGGGTAAATTTGGGTTGTTTAATGAGAAACTGTTTCCTAGCAATTTGACGAGAATAACTGTCAACTATTAATTAGGTTGACAGTTATTCGAGTCAAATTGCTAAAGGAAACAGTTTAGAATTTGAACAACACAAATTTACCCAATATCAATACAAACCTCGAGTGTAATTCGGCAGGACAATTTAATGAATGAGAAATTTGGAAACATATCAATGCAAACTTTATTTATGAAACATTAAAAATAAACACATTTTTATTTTAATGTAAAATTATTAAAAACGCAGTTATTGAAATTCATACTAGGAACAGTGATATCGCTGCGGGTGCCACAGCTAATCGTTTCTGTAGTAGATGTTGAAGTTTTTTCATTTTCCAAACGAATTGATTGAATAATGCTTGAATGATACTCTTTGTCAACTTTGTCCTGTTATTTTTATTAGAGCTTGTTCTTCAATTCCGCTTTTACTTAATTCGCTAACTGCTGCCGCTCGATTTGAGTGATTTGTAATTTTGACACATCTAAACCAATGCGTTGTGCTGAGCGTTTAGTCCATTTGGAAATTTAATTAATTCCAATCGGCAAATTCTTGTACCAACCTTTAGAATTTTTCTTTTTCCAAAAGGGATTTGGTGTAAGAAATACTCTGCCCGAAGTTATAAAAGTGTTTCGTTTTTCCATTAACTTTTTGAATAAACATATTGGGCAAATATCTTCGTCGAAAATATTAGGCGTGATCCATTTGCTGTCACATAATTTATTGTTGCCGCCTTGTCTCGTTTTCGAAAATAGAGGATTATACTCGATACGTCTAGTTTCTTTTCCATAATTCTCAATTTCAGATACGAAATAAGTGGTTTTGCAGTAAGGTGCTTCTCCTCCGCGCCAAGCTAGTTCAAACGCCAAAATGTAATATAATGTGATGTAATATAAGTCCTTCCGGTTCATTTTCGTTATATAATCTGGCCATTGCAAATACTTCAAATTTATTACGAGCTGATGCACTACATTTTCTCGTTTCGGGTTGTGCTTGTAGGATTTTACGTTTAGCATTACGTGCAGCTCGTGATGAATTAAACTGAACATCGGTGAAAGGGTTGAATACAATATTAAATTCGTTATAATATTTACTTTGTAGCATTTTAGCGGTGGTGTTCCAAATTGTTTTAGCTACCGCTTCTTTGTAGTCTTCTCCGTTACTTTTTCGCATATTAAATGCCCAACCTTGCAATATTACATTCAATTTCTCGATGGAAGTATATGGCTCAAATGTGTATCTTTTTGCGTCGCAAAACGTAGAAAATTGTCGCCAGATTGATGATTGCGTCGCAATTGTATTAGTAGTTACACAGGTATTAACAATTTGACTAATTTCGGCGTTCGTAGACACACCGAATCGACTCATTGTTAGTTCTTGAAAATTCAATAAGTTGTTGACAAACATGCCAAACTATTTATTCTGGTAACCAACACCGCGATAATTGAAGAACAAATGAATAAGTGAAAAAACCACTAGTGTATTTGTCGCTGTAAAAGCTAACTTCTGCCGCTGTAAAAGTGACAATTGCACTGTGGCATATGCGATTTTTTTGTACATGAATTAAATTGTCATTTTCATTTTTTCACGAACTAATGAATAGTATATATCATGAAATTTTCACAGCTGTCTTTTTAAAGTTTGTACTAACTGAAAAACAGGGGATTGCAATAAAACTAGTGACATCGTCCGTTTCGGGACTTTTCCACTGATTTCAGAGTGTTTGGTTCCTGGCCAAATTTGGCAAAGGTGTTGGTACTTCAAAAAACCATGAACTGAGCGTACCTGCCAAGAGGATGAAAAAATAAATTCGCGGGCTACAGAAAGCCATGGAGGACATAATGCTAGTAAGGAGGAGAGACGACCTTGCCTGAATCATAAAATGTCGAGTTAAAAGAGTAGATGAGAAGTGTCATTCTTTAATAGGAAAATTAAAAAGCTGCTTGTTCTCTAGTTACCGATTATATCATTTTACTTCTAATCTACGCAGAATTTTACATCTACCTATTTTCTTTGAGTGTGCAGAAAAGTATGCTTTTAGAATTGATTTTATTGATTAATGAATTTATGAAATAAAGTCTAGTATGATTTTTTAATACCAAATAGCACACGATTTATTGATGCACAATCCAATCGTTTAAATTTACTTCTGAAATTAATTTGAAGCGTATCTTATTTACAAAGTGTACACGAAACGCGATAATATTTCAAATACCACATTAAAACACGTCATATTGCGCGCCTGCAGAGCGTTTAAAGTTATAACTTTTAGATTAAGTTTGTTTTAGTTAGACAGCGACTTCTAACTAAGCCGATTCCAAATTAAAATGCGGAGCGTCCCATAATGTTCAATAGAACTTATATTTGCTTTGACATATTATATTAAGATGGAATTTGTGTGTATATTTGGTAATTAATCAACTGTAACTAATTTTCAACAAGAATTAATAGTCGTTAATTATTTAGATGCAGACTTTATATATTTGTTTAAAGACTAGAAATACAGAGCATACTTACAGTTTAAGTATGGGTAATTTGTCGGAAGATAATCTTCCAACTCACTATTATTTTTAACTGTTTTACGCGCATCTTGTTAAACGTAGGAAAAGATGCGTGTTTTTAAGTATGGCCACGCACCCCTAGTACGCAATAGACAGCGGCTGAATTCATCAGTTGCTAGAGGTGAATCGATGAGGGAAAATTCCAGAGTACAGTTATTGAAAGTATAGTTGTGTTTAATAAAAAAAAACTAAAAATGAATATTATCAAAATAAAATAAATGAAGCAGGTACTGATACAAAAAAAGTTTGGAAGGTCATAAATGATATATCAGTTCGTGTAAAAAAATAGATCAAATACCTATTAAAAATAATAATACTATTCTTACAAATAAAAATAAAGAAAAGGCTATTTTGTTTAACAACTTCTTTTCAAACATTGGAGTTGAAATGGCAAATAAAATCCCTAATATTACCCTGCCGGACAGTTTTATGGTTAAAGATAAAGTAGATTCAAGTATTTTCTTGAAACCAGTTACAAAAAATGAAATAATTATACTCATATCCAATTTAAAAAATAACTCTGCCCCTGGCCCTCATCAATTGCAATCAAAAACTATTAAATCCATTCATCAGCATATATATTGCTGAACCTTTGTCACACATTATTAATCTCTGTTTTCAAAGTGGCAAAATTCCCCAGCAATGGAAAGAATCTATCATTACTCCAGTTTTTAAATCGGGGAAAAACAGTGAAATAAATAACTACAGACCTATATTATTAACAAATAACTTTGCAAAATGGCATTAAAAGAAAGGTTGCTTGATTTCTTTAATGCAAACAACATTATCTTAAAGAGGCAATATGGTTTCATCAAAAATTCTAGAACTGAAAATGCTGTGATGGATTTCCTGGGAAATATTGTCGAGGTAATGGATGAGTCATTAAAATGTATTGCTGTTTTTCTTGACTTGGCCAAGGCTTTCGACACTGTTTCCCATAAAATGCTCTTGCTCAAATTATGTAATTGTGGAGTAGTACGTGGAAATGCGCTGAATCTTATATCAGATTAAGGGTAGGTGCTGACATAAGTCCTAAATGTCTCATAAAATGTGGTGTACCGCAGGGAACGGTTCTAGGGCCGCTGCTGTTTGTTATATATATGAATAGTATGACAAAAATAAACAATTTCAAAGGTCATTTAGTTTGTTATGCTGATGACACAGCAATAGTATTCACTGGGAAACATTGGGACGAAGTTAAACAAATAACAGAAGTTAATTTAAGGAAAATAAATGTATGGTTAAATTATAATAAACTTACCTTAAATGTCCAAAAAACTAAATACATTGCTTTCAGTCCAAATGTAGTTGATCAACCATATAAATTAGTAGTAAAATTTCATAATTCAGATTGCATCGATAGATGTAAGTGTCCCATAATAGAAAAAGTTGGTTCTATAAAGTATTTAGGTGTCATTATAGACCAACACATTAGCTGGTCTGAACACATAACAAATGTAAGCAAAAAATTACGTACGTTAATGCACACATTTTATAATCTGCGTGATATTCTACCAAGAAGAAAATTAATTATGGTTTATAATTCACTAGTTGAAGCAGTTCTAAGATACTGCATTGTTGCATGGGGTGGAGCTTTCAATACTACTCTTAATATACTACAAACTACCCAAAATGCAATTTTGAAAATTATAATCAATAAAAGTAAAGGTTATTCCACGGAAAAATTATATAATTAAACAGGAGTTTTCAATATAAAACTACTTTATGTTTATAGCTGTATAATGAAAATCTACACAAGCCCTACTTTATTTAAAATTAAAGATACCCGAGTAACTAGATTCACAATTAATTTGGACATTATAATACAAACTTTTATAACTTAATTCCATTGACTCTTAAACTAATACCTAAAGATAAAAATTCAAAGAATACATTAAAAACTATCTAATGATCCACCAAAATTCATTTTTAGGGATAATATCGTAAAATCTCACAATTTTGTAAGATAAACAGACTTAGTAGTGAAAATTGTAAATATCTGAACCTCGCCTTCTGTCCTAGTCCTAGTATAAATACTAAAGGTATAATTATGTTTCTCTGTCGTCTCTTTCCCGAATGACACCAGGATGTATCTACTTCTTTATTGTGCCAACCTAAATTTATAATAAGTGTACAAATAAACAGGGTTTCCAGAGTTGGCACATTACTAAACAGGCAAATCTTGCCTAGGTTATGATGCCTAATTATTGAAGAAATTTGAAAAATAAAATTTAAAATTTGTTTTATCAATATTAAGTCAATAATAGCTTTTAATTCTGTAGTAAAAGCTAAAGTGTTAAAGATTCAAGCTAGAGAATTGGTTGCAAACGTTGTATGTAAGTTTTACCGCAATAAGAAGGATTTTTTGTGAAATGAAATTTGTGGATGAAGGCGCATGTTTCTACGACAAAGAACGATTTTCAAAATATACTTAGAAGAATAGAAGTAATTTACAATAAATTTACAAATAACACAAAAAAATCCCTACTTTGCTCCGCACACACAGGAAATTTGTTCACGATTATGATTACAAGGAATATCATGAAAATGTAAGGAAAGTAATAAAATCACAGGGATTTCGTTGTAGAAAAACAAAAGATAATCGAAAATTGCTAATGGAAAAGCCCGAAATTCAGCACCTCAGGAGACATTTTCTTAAAAACATCAGAGATTATGGCGCACAAAACCAATAATTCAGAAGTTCGAGTGACAATACTAGCGAAGGCTGTCATAAGCCTGGGTCGAAAGGATAAAGATTAATTATAGTGTACGCGAACACTGGGAATTGTTTTGTAAGAAACGCATATCTGAAGTTTAAATCAAATACAAAATAATTATTATAGCGAAATGAGCTAGAATAATTATAAAAATGACTCAAAGAAAAACTTCTACTACCAAATAACGTTCTTGTGATTGATAACGCTTCATACCACAACAACAGCTAGACAATTGTCCAACTATGGGTAACAGGGAAGATGAAATGAGAGAACGGTTTCGACAAAAAATATGCTTTTTACAAATAACTGATTTCTATAGCAGAATTAAAATTTGCAAGACATGACAGATAAAATAATGGATGAAAAGTCACTTAGTTTTGAAGATTATCATCCCGTCTTCTACCCAATTGAACTAGTACATCGTAATCAAAGTTTTAAAATGTCTGGAAAATAGTGCGAGAAAAAAGGGTCTCCAGTTAAATGAACATAAAACAAAATATATGATAATGAGAACAGGTAATGAACAACTGGATAGAGAACTGACTTTCCGGAGTATTTTAATTTTAATAAATAATACACTATTGAGAATACAAACGAAATAAGCTACCTAGGAATTAATATCAATAACAGAAATGATGAGTCAGAAGAAATTAATATAAGAATAACGAAAGAAAACAGGAGTGCACTATTGAAGACATTTAAATCGAAAACGGTATCAAGAAGAACAAAAAAAAGAATTCATCAAACGACCATAAGACCGACAGTCTTATATGGAGCAGAGCTGTGGATCATGAATAAAAAAAGAAGAGAAATTACTCAGAAGAATATATGGGGGAAGAAAAGTAGGAGATATCTGGATCAGAAGAACAAATGAGGAGCTCATGGTGTTATATGAAAGCCCTCCGATATCGGGGGTAGTAAGCTCGCAACGTATAAGATACTTAGGGCACATGGAGAGACTTGCAAATAGCAGAGCAACAAAAGAAGTACTTAGAAGAGAAACTGGATGTAAAAGAAAAAGAGGAAGACCAAAAAAGGAGTGGATAGAAGCAGTAGAAAAGGACCTAGAGCTGTTGAACATACGCAGATGGGCAGACAATGTTAAAAACCTTTGAGAAGCTTTGCGGTAATTTCCTTATTAACAAAAACCACCATCAGATCAAATATTTGATATAAAACTCACCCCAATACAGGACATTTTTGAATATAGGTAAATACATAGAGATTGCAGCAATATGTCACTGCGCAGTTTAAGAAAAAGCCCATCGCTACCTTATCTGCGTCCTATAGAAATAATCAGCTACAAACTTGTCTGGATTGAGTAGAAATCTCATAAGAGCTGGATAGCCAAAGCCGATTGTATTTATTCTGATACCAGAATATATAGGTTAAAAGGCATTTCTACATAAATCATACATAAACAACGTTAAAGTAAATATTAACCTATATGTCAATTAATTGATAGAAAATATGAACGATTCTATAAATATATCACGTCAATTAAAATTGAACAGAAATAGGAGAAGTTTTGATGATTTGAAAATTGAAAAAAGAATTGATACAAAATGAGTATATGTATTTATCAATTATTTAGGATCCTAAAGAATTGGCCAAAACTGAATGAGTCATTGAATATTACAAACGGGCTTGAAAATACAAATAAAATAAACTGAATTTTCAGTTAAAGTTTCCAGAAAACCAAACCATTATTCTACCCTGTCTCATTATCACGGTTTCCACGGCTATTATCCTGTCTTCTCTTATTTTCCAGCCGATGTTTCCCAACTCGGGACTTGCCAAGGTTCGGGCAGAATCCGGGTTACTAGGACATCAGGTCAACTGATCTTTTTCCAGCCCTTCGAAGTAACGTTTTGAAAGTGAAGAGATGAATACATGGTCTTAAATTTAGTCTTGATAATGGAAGTATACTCATCTTTGTTGACAGATAATATTGATATAAGACAGAGAGGGTATAGATTTTTTTTAACTGTGACAAGGTTATAGAAAGATGATAAAAGTAATATTTAAAAGTATATTTGTCTTGTTTACTCAATGAGTTGAAATTTTTAGGAAAAATCTAGGTAAAACTGCTTTTAATTATAATACATTTCTTAGGACCAGCAAGAAGGGACATGTCTATTTCATTTTGCTTTAATTAGCGCTTGAAACTCGCTGTTTGGCGAGGTGACGCAAGGAGAGTCACTTCGAGATTTTGTGAAGCTAATAAATGAATACCATTGTGCATATTTATTAGCAGTGATGCAGTTTTTGCGCCCTACAGAACGCAGTGTCAATCGCGCAGTTTCTTGTATATTCTAGTCAAAGGTGTTTCAAATTTCTCTCACAAAGTTTATGATTTTTATTAGTTGAAAAATATTAAATATAGTATCTGTCAATAAACAGAAATTTAACCATAATTGATATTAACTTAATTTCAGGGATTAGGCATAATTACAGTCGCTAATAATCACTGAAATATTTGTATAGGTTTAGATTAGAAAGCTAATCGGAATACATGCTAACAATTCGCCTCGCAAAATGCTTTTTTTCTCTAAAATTCTGAGACAATATTAAAAATAATTATCCCGAAACCCCTACTTTCTATTTTATCTATAAATATTTTCATCAACATTGGTTTTTGTTCAATGTAGAACATCAAAATTTACTTAATTTCAGTGTCCTGTAAATAATTCTCATTTTAGTAAAGCGTGTTATCAATAGATGTCAAAGATAATAGTTTAATACTATTATATCACCTTACAAATTTGAAAATTACTTTTCAAAGAGCAGACCGAGAAGCAACAACTACTCCCCTTACTATATGCCACGAATGGTATTGAATTACACTCCCAAGTTAAACGGGGTTGGTATATCAGCGAGATATAACAAACCACTCAGGATCGATATTGTCCATTTATTGTATTAGATTTACCTGAATATAAAATTCTTCTTGAAGTAATTTACATTTCGTCATATTCTATAAACTTACTTTCATTAAAATATTCCCAACATTTTTAAAAATCTAAACCAGATGAAAATTAAGTTTTTTATTCTAAAATAAAATACTTTTTGTTGTCCCTAATGTGAATGAAGAATGAAACTTTTCTATTTACAGCATATGGAATTTCAAGTATTCCACGAAGCTATGCATTATTATTTGTTTTAAAGAGATTCGTTGTCGTTCTCATCTGTTTACGTAAATAATTTATAAATCCCTTTTACTAGACTTTTACTACAGGAAATTAGACAAATTATGATTTCTAAAAAATCTAAATAATATTGCGGAATTTACTAACAGAAATTGCACCTGTAGAAGAATCCAATAAATTAAAAGTACTTAGTTATATAGTCGAGGAAATAGGGCTAGTTCTTTGATCTGATTATAGTGTGAATATAGTTTAATATTTCGGTTTTAAACTGTCAGTGGTTGAGAAATTTATGACTTTGAAGGATCAAATTCTTAAAGTCTACACTTTATAGACAACAGCCATTGGGCGCGTTTAATTATTATTTTGATTCACCAATGTTCAGTAGCTGGATGCTAAGGCCCGGTTGTAAATGCATAGTTCAACTGTGGTTCTGCGTTGAACCGAGTTTAATTGCAAATTTTTGTTGTAAAAACCTCAGTCACTACTGATCTGTGGTTCAAATAGAAGTTTACGTGAACGGTCCTCGAAGAGCGTTCAAAGGCGGTTCAAGAGGGTTTTGGCATTTGACGTTGAGTTGTTAACCTCAAAAAGTGAGGTTGAATATCTGATAATTCAATATTTCAATCAAAATGAACGAATTATTAGAAGAATTAACCGACGATGAAGATTTTTTACAAATTTTGAATGGTTTTTTACATCCTAGAAGACCGCAAACCTTTAGAAATAGACCCAGTCATTTTGAAATATGGTCTGATATTGAATTTAAATGTAGATATCGATTAGAAAACGAACTATGAGATTTGTAATCGATCAGATCTCAAATATATATAGTTCCAATCCAAATAAACGAAAATGAAACGAAATATCATAAGTAACATCATATCACACCATATATGTTACGTATAAATAAGGTTAGGATATACGGGATATACGCGCCAATCAACACTGTCAACTGTCAGTCAACGATCAAGTTTGGCATGGAACATTAAAATTTCAGATGAAAAGCGTTGTTCAGTGCAACCAACGTGACCTGAACGGCGTTCAACCAAACTAATGTTGATCTTGCACTCTACAACGAAAACCAAAATGAACTCGGTTCAAAGTTGACTGAGTTCAGTTAAACTAACGTTCACCTGTGACATCTAACAACCGGCCCTTAGAGTAATACTACTAATCTGAGAAGGGATGTGAACGAATGCGATAGTTCGCTAATCTTTAGCCTAGACAAGAATATAATCTCTCAGCTGCTAAGTTATGGTGCACATACAAAACATGGAAAAATGGTCATTCAAGGTTTGAAGTATTGAAGAAACCCAAGGATTAATCATGATTGAATGTCGTCTGAATAAGAGTTCAACTTAAATTAATTATACAGTGCGGATATTAAGTCTCACCCCCTGGAAAACTTTATAAAAAAGGAGTCAAATTCCTAATTTTAATACATGTTAAATTTTGGATAAACCTATTGAAATATTTAAATTTGAAAAAAAGTGAACTAAACAAAAATTGGGACGTTGCGAGATAAATAAGTTAAGAAATATATTTTTGATTATCTAGAAGTCGCGTCGAGAGACAACGTAACCTCGAGTTAAAATCTAATATTTTTCTCGTGTATTATACACTATTTTTTTCTGTGACGGGAAAAATGACGATTTAATATTGATTATTTCCTTCCTATTAATTTTGACCAATCGCTATCAAGAATTGGTATGTCAAATATAAATTTTAAGTGGAAAAATTAGGTAACAACTGTCAACTTCTCTGTAGAGTAGGGAGGGTGAGTGTAGGCTCACAGCACTTAGGCCACATGTGACCCATTGTACATCCTCCCGAGGAGTTGTCTTCCTAGGTCATTGTCCATCCTGTCCTTCTCAGGAAGGTGGACAGGTCACTAGGAGACATCTCCTTTATATCGGCAGGTGTAGGCCAAGACTCACCGAACACACACTCTCTTATTGACGATAACTCCGGACACTCGCATAAGACATGCCTGACAGTTTCATCTTCCTGTTCACACATCCTGCATAGAGGTGTGTCCACTAGCCCCATAGTATGGAGGTGAACTGTCAACTTAGCTGTCAGCAGTTTTTCCGAAAAAACATGTTGCCTTGTAAAAACTCTTATTATTTTAATTAAAAAAAAATGTATTAAAATAAAATATTTATTTAACTCAGGAAATAATCTTACTAAATATCCCTCGTGCATCTAATATTTCCTGTGGAAAAAAAATTATTTTTACACAAAATAAAAATCAATTACATAAGCCAAAATTATAAGTAAGAATAGGGAATATGCAGAATATAAAATGATAGAAACCCAGTCAGACCTTTAAATATTTCATCAAAATAAAAAATCAATTAACAAGCCTGATATGAACAGTTAGAAAAGGAAAAGAAAAACGAGGAAAGTAAATTTTAATTAATTGAATTTAAAAAAATTATTTGATTCCAGAACAATTCATATTATATTATGATATTATAGAATAATAAATTCACAGAACTTTATAATCGTTTGGACATTTTTAAAAATTAAAATAATAACTATTGCGGGAATAAAGGTAAATATTAATAATTTTAGTTGAACAATAATAATTTAGATATACCTAGAGCTGGGCTTTTCTAATAATGTTTTGTTTTCTTTGATAGCTGCAAACATTACAAATTTGAAAACTATATCAATATATTATAGTGTATATAAGTTACATAAAAATAATGTGTTTTGAAAAATATGTTTTAATGAGTTACATAGTTTGAAATGGAAATAATTTTGGCATGTCTGTAGAGACGAAAATAATTTTTAAAAATATATTGATAATGAATTATTGTGAAAATTGTTTTAAAAAGACAAAAGTGTACCTTGAAATCGCGAACAGACATATAACATTAGATGGAAATATTTTATTCATCAAAGTACATAAATTTATTGAAAAATGTTAAATATTACGTAAAGTTATACAGAATTGTCTCAATATTTTAAACAGTGTAAAGGTGGGATTATAAGCAAATAAAATAAAATAAGGAACAAAATAAGAAAGATGAACCTAAGCATCTATATGAAAGTGTTTATACAAGAAATAAGGTAAAATAGGAAATAAGAGTTAGTACAAAAGATGGCCGACTTTTATCTTTTTGTCTTATTTTATTTTATTTTGTTTGGAAATCGATATTGCGCATGACCCAGATACTTCTATTCTAAACGTTCCGAGTTCCCAATTATTCTTATCTAAACATCTAACCTAAAAATATTATTTGTGATTAATGAAAATACGAAACAGAATTCAAAAAAATTAAAATATAATTATTGAGGTTACGTACTGTAGTGTAGATAAGTAGATACGGCAAAACAAAAAGTGAAATCACTAAACTTGCACAAAACACAAAGTTATTGTCAAAAAAGCTGCAATTTGATTGGCTTACTCTTATTTTATTTTAGTCATCTGTATAAACCAATGTTTTTTGTCCTTATTTCTTAACTTATTTTATTTAGTTCATTATTTTATTTTATTTACTGTATAATCCCACCTTAAAGCATATCTGGAGGTTCATGGAAAATTTAGGCTCCAACACAAAAAAATGGAAAAATATCAAGTTTGACACTACCAGAGAAACGGATTTTTTTTTGACAGAATGAAAATAATTTCCGAAAGAAGGAGATTAATCAAATTTTTAGAAAAATATATAGATATGATAAAATAATTTGGAAAGGAGATATTTAAGGCGAGAATAGTTGTTTGGTGATAGTTTTACTATACAGCTGTATGAAATTTGAAAAATAAAGTATATGATTAAAATTTGAACATACGTGAAAAAAATGAAGTAAGAGTTAACGGAGGTTAACAACTGACATAAGTGGGTAATTCATTGTTTTCAGGGAATAAATTGAAAGTTAAAAAAATAGTTGAGGCTTATTATATTTAATTGGAATATTCTAAAAATAAAAAAAAATATTTGTATCTATTGATGGAACTGGCGACCAGAAAAATAAGATAATAATAATAATAATGAGGAAATTAAACTATCAAAGAACCCAGAATTATGTTTTAATAATTTGGAATATATCGAAAAAACATTAAAATATTTGAAACAAATAGAAATGTATAATACAATATGAAAAACAATAGAAAAAGTATACAATAAAAAACAAATATTATTCATTTGGCTATTATTATTTTTATTAATATAAAATGAAATTAAGAGAATGTATTTACGAGTATTTTATAGGCTGATCACCGCAGCAGTTAATGCCTTAAAAAAATAATAGGTAATAATAATAAATAAATAATTTTTAATGCATAAAATATAAACAATAATTACATAAAATAAAAATCACAATATATTCGTATAGAATGTTTGAGACAGTTCGAAATTATTCTGACAACTCAAGTTTTAAAGTCAATTATTATTAATTTATAATGTGCCCAATATCTAGTAACTGTTTGTTTCATATATTTTATAAATAATAGAGAAATAAAAAGGTACTAGAGTTATTTTTCCGACTATAAAAATAATATGAATCTATGAAAACAGTTATTGCAAGCAATGTATTCAAATTCTATTAATAAAAATAAAATAATTTACTGGGACAAAATCAAAAACACGGGCGTGGCCCTATTTTTTTCATCAGTTCCACCTAATTGGCAGTGCGTTATTTGGTAGGCGTGGCTAATATTTTAAGTAAGCTTAATTTTCCTCACAAAAATCAATCAGTTTTCAACTCTGATAAAAATAACCATTTATTATATCAAAAAAGTTAAACAGATCGTCGAATATTACGGTTTTTATTATGAAAAATGATGAAAATTTTGATATAGAGATGTATGGGACAAATTTGACAGCTAATTTGTAATATGTGAGGAGGGCGTTTCTTGAAATGTATCACAGATGTTAGATAAAGATGCACGTTGGAAATAAAGGCCGAAAATACTATAGAAATTTAGTTTTATTTAAGATTTTATGTCGAGCACATGGTTTTAAAATACGCTAAGTGAACGGATAATATGACTTCGAAAGTTTTTTTGGACTCTGTGTAAATAGTTCGTTTTGTGGTGAATATAAATAATTTGTGCAATATTTCCGTAGAGTTTTAGAAAAGCATGTTTTCAATTTATAATTGATAAAATGAATATAAGTTTTCGGCAAATTGTGAAAACAATTTGAAAATAATTTTTTATTTTCAAAACAAATTCAAAGTACCTACCGAATATTCCTTTGTGCTGCTTTGTAAGTAGGTACTATATTTTTATATATTTTTTATAACTGATACACAAAAACCAAATTTACTCGATGCTCCTCACACGTCGAACGCTTTGTGTCAATAAAAAAAGCATTTTTGTAGTAAACAATTTATCACTGCAGGGTTATATAATGCAACAAGTTTAAAGTTTTAAGCTAGCGGTTTTTTAAAATATACTCAAAAAACTGACTCAACAGCAGCATCTCCTTTGGGAGGAATTTTTACATAAAAATAAATTAGGTTAGACGAACATTAAATCACGTCTAGTACCTATAGGTAGCGTTTTATCAGAAGATTTTGTAAGCACCCTGTATATAATTTAATTATGATGTCTGTGATAAATTTTGCAATCCCGATAAATAATGTACATATTTGCCATGTTCACTTACAGCGTCAGTGTACCATTAAGTAATAAAAGTTTAAAAAGCAAGCAGTCACAAATGAATTGCTGTCATCAACTTCAGTTAGACACGCGACAACATTATTATTTACCGTAAAACCTTTTGCTGACTAGAATGACTTCTTTCGCAATAAAATTGGCATTCTTAGTAGACAATATCTTGTCGTTCCGCAACTACTTTTAAATAAGCTTCTAAAAACAATTTGGTACAAGTAGTTACATTATCTTTCATCTATAATGTCTTTTCTGGAACCCTTTCTATTCGATTTTATTGTAAATAATATTTGAAAATGCCAAGCACTGATTTATTTAAGTCGTAATTATTCACTGATCAGACACAAACTTGTAACTTATATAATTAACATACAACGGCGGATTTAGGCGTACTGCCACCCTAGGCCTGGTTTGATGCGCCGCCTTTTTAATGGAAGCTTCTAACTAGCAGTATCAAAACGATATAAAATTGTATTCCAAACAATTACTAGAATTGCTGTAATTTTCGCTGCAATCCTGTAGCTTCAGATGGCGTAGTCGGTTTCTCATTTCTGCTCTCGACAATTAATTCCAGTGCATAAATTATTCCAGACTACTTCATTTCTAATGCGTAACATGCATCATGTCGAGAAGACCAACGAGTTTGAGGAAGAATCGCAACCCGCAAATTTGTACGCTGCACCGAGAACTCCCAACGATGTGAGAAGAAATTCTGTTACTGATTCAACTGAACGTGATTTTACTAAATTTAAAGAATGAGCATTGAATTATGGATAATTTATTCTATAGATTTTTTTTGTAAAACGAATCTGAACCAATTTTTAAAGTGCCGCCCCTCAAATTATGCCTCACTAGGCCCAGGCATCACGGGCCTAAATCAATCACTGTTAACATCCTTAAACGCAAACGTGAAGCCATTTAATTGAAAACCAAATAACTAAAGTGGATTTTCGAGTTTTTTCAAAACTTTCTCATTCTCCCTTACTGCTTGGTTATATCGGCTGATAACTCGTAACTATACGTAAAATGATCCCCTGAATCCAATGGAGGAGACTAGAACCTTCTATCTCTCCAATTAGTTGAGTTATGGATACATGAAGTTTCAGAAAGTGGAATAATAATATTTAATATTTAATAATATTTCGTGATTTGAATTGCTCTCTGTTATCTCCCTTACTGCTTGGAAATATCGACTCAAAATTCATATCTATATGTAAAATGTTCTCCTAAATCCAATGGAGGAGACTAGAACATTATATCTCCCCAATTAGTCGAGTAATGAATACATTAAATTTCAGAAAGTGGATTTTCGAGTTTTTTCAAAACTTTCTCATTCTCCCTTACTGCTTGGAAATATCGGCTCATAACTCGTAACTATACGTGAAATGTTCCCCTGAATCCAATGGAGGAGACTAGAACCTTCTATTTCTACAATTAGTCGAGTTATGGATACATGAAATTTCAGAAAGTGAGTTTTTGAATATTTTCACTACTTTATCATTTATTATTCACAAGATGGAAACGCTTCGAATTAAGCTTTTGAAAATTTTTTTCCCAATTTGTAATTCTTTTGCTGATAGTCTCCTGGAATTTCAGTCAGGCACTCACGATTTTGTGGTATTTACAAAACTTTTTATGTTGAAAATGCGTTTTATCGATAATTTCATTATACCATTGAATGCGAAAGAATGATTTTATCAAAAACTGACTGTGGCATTAGTTTTTCCGTATCAAAAAACCCCCGGTTGCGAATTTTAAGACAATTCCATGTCGCAAAATTTTTTTTTTGTAGGAAATTTTGAAGCAACGGGTAGGTATGGAGATATTTCGTGATTTGAATTGCTATCTGTTATTTCCCTTAATGCTTGGGAATATCGACTCAAAATTCATATCTATATGTAAAATGTTCTCCTGAATCCAATGGAGGAGACTAGAACGTTCTATCTCCCCAATTAGTCGAGTAATGATTACATTAAATTTCAGAAAGTGGATTTTCGAGTTTTTTCAAAACTTTCTCATTCTCCCTTACTGCTTGGAAATATCGGCTCATAACTCGTAACTATACGTAAAATGTTCCCCTGAATCCAATGGAGGAGACTAGAACCTTCTATTTCTACAATTAGTCGAGTTATGGATACATGAAGTTTCAGAAAGTGGGTTTTCGAATATTTTCACTACTTTATCATTTATTATTCACAAGATGGAAACGCTTCGAATTATGCTTTTGAAAATTTTTTTCCCAATTTGTAATTGTTTTGCTGATACTCTCCTGGAATTTCAGTCAGGCACTCATCATTTTGTGGTATTTACAAAACTTTTTATGTTGAAAATGCGTTTTTTCGATAATTTCATTACACCATCTGAATGCGAAAGAATTATTTTATCAAAAAACTGACTGTGGCATTGGTTTTACCGTATCAAAAAACCCCCGGTTGCAAGTTTTGGGCCAATTCCAAGTCGCAAAAATTTTGTTTTCTAGGAAATTTTGAAGCAAGGGGTAGGTATGGAGATATTTCGTGATTTGAATTGCTCTCTGTTATCTCCCTTACTGCTTGGAAATATCGACTCAAAATTCATATCTATATGTAAAATGTTCTCCTGAATCCAATGGAGGAGACTAGAACGTTCTATCCCCCCAATTAGTCGAGTAATGAATACATGAAATTTCAGAAAGTGTATTATCGAGTTTCTTCAAAACTTTCTCATTCTCCCTTATTGCTTGGAAATATCGGCTCAAAACTTGTAACTATACGTAAAATGTTCCCCTGAATTCAATGGAGGAGACAAGAACCTTCCATATTTCCAATTAGTCGAGTTATGGATACATGAAGTGAAATCGATTATTTTGCCCACCCCCATCTAGGAGCTTCCCCACTACGATCTTTGCAGATCTATTGTGTCTGTTTTCATGTTATTGTACAATTCCTTGTCTATACCGTCCTTATTACCAGATTCAATAGACCCAACCTCAGGTCCTCCATCTGTAGCTCAGTCGGATCTTTGCAGTAGCATTTTATGTGTGCTGAATTTTCCTCATCTTCTTCGCAAAAACTTGAATATGGTCGTGTCAGTTAATCCAACATTGTCCATGAGTTTGTTAAGTCTTCAGTACCCTGTCAGGAGCCCAACCAAGATGCGGGTGGATCGTGTCTCATTCCCTGCGCTTGGTTTCACCATTCTCGACATTGCTTTTTTAACCAAGTGTTTGTTACTGCAATAGGTTTGCCTACTTCATATATATCAATTCTATCATCTGTACATACATTGTTTTTCTGCGGATATCTGTTCCTTGTTCCTTATTTAAATATTTTGTCATTCGGCTTTGTAAAGCCAATAGATGGCGTTTTAATCCAAGACCTTCATGAGGCGAGTTGTATTTTTATATTTTCGAAAACAATAAAACACTAAAAATAAAGAGATATCTTCGTTTTACATTCTTTGGAGTTATCTGTCACGTTCCGGATTGAGAACAATGCGGATAATCACAGTCCCGTCAAAAATTTAATTAATTACTCCGGCAACAAGAACGCCAGATCTAAAATTAAATTATTTACTTTTTGGTTATGGTCGAGAGGATTTTAGGGTGGATTTAATTTTAAAAATAGGAATATGTTTACTGAAATCTTTCATAATATAAAATTGGGCATATCTTTTGATTTGTTGTTAAAGTAGGTATTAATTAAATAGTATTAGGAGCTAAGCCAACAGTTTAAACAAACAGCACCATTAATTTTAGATTTTTGGTACACTTTTACTTTTAAGTAGGTGTAGTATTAATTCCAAATACTTTATCACATTGGAGGTGAAAAGGAATTTTCAACCTATTTGACATTGTAATGGCAAAACCCTTAATTTTTTGCTTAAAAAATGGACTGTAGCAAAAGTTTCTGCTTTTATACAGTTCTAACCGGAAGATTCCATTTTCAAAGGATTCTTGGGATATCCCATTCAACCAAAAACTTGTTTTTTCTATAAAGCCTAGTCAAAGTACACATAAAACCTTACAAAAAATACAAAAAACTTGAAAATTTAAAATTGGGTATTTAAAAGGGTTGTGTTTAACGTGAGAAAAACTTTACGATGTTAGGCATGCGATTTTCCGGAAAATCGTCGAGTGAAAATATTTGTTTTTGTTTTTTCGCTCTAATTGTTTAAATAATAAATATACAGAAAAACTTCCAAATCAAAATTTGTAGTTGATGCATTTATCTACAAATTTTGTCTGAAAAGTTTTTCTGTAAATTTAAAAGTTTACGAGATAATATTAATTTCAGTGGTATTCAATTCGTGGTTACGCGCCAAATTTATTAACCGCTCGACTTAAAAGTTAAAAATTTTGTGCTTATAACATTCTGAAAAAATAAATAAACTCATGTAAAATGTAAAGAAAGATCTCGACTTTTAGATAGAAATACTTTCAAATTTTAAAAAGTAGATTTTTTTACTGAAATATCAGTTTATTATAATTCCTATTTAATTAATACCTTTTAGATTCAGCATTGCAAATGAGCATAAAATATTATTATTATAAAAGCAAAGCCATCAATATTTAGAATTTTAAACGAATGCTTCTTAAAAATCTGTTTTTTTTGCATGCTTAAAATTACTTGTTTTTTTTAGACTTCATTCAATTATATCTTTTTTCGAAATTAATATAATTCAATGAAACTTTACTACTAAACACTTTGAAGTATCTACTTTCGAAACTACTATACAGTTTTTCTATAATTATCAAATTTTTTAAATAATAGACAATTATTTAAAATAAATACTTAAATCAAAGATCTGTCAGCAAACCTTCTATAACTTTTTATACCGTTTATGATGTTATCTAAAAAAATTTTTATAATGAACCTATTTAGAAGTGATCGCGATACAAAAGAACACACCTATGGCTCGGGTAAGAAAGAGAAGGGAGCACAAATAAAGGTGAAAAAGCAGGTGAGAGAGCGTGGAAAAACGATGATAATACATTAAAAAATTTAAAAAAATAATATTTTTTTTCAATGTATTTGTAGATACCCCATTTTAAAACACATTTCATATTCCGGAAAATCGCATGCCTAGCATCGTAAAGTTTTTCTCAGGTTAAAAAGGATTAAAAAAATGTAACATATCTTCATAAGCAATATCTATTAATTATTAATAATTATTAATTTGATGATTTTTTTGTGTAATTGTAGGTAAATTCTTTTGTAGCAATATTGTGGTTTAAATTTTAATGTAGCGACAAGTTTATTTCAACTATTATTGTTTATTAATTATATTTATTTAAAATTAGTCGGTGTACCATCATTTGCAAAGGGTCACTCTGTAGATTTAAAAGTTTGTAAATGTATTAAACTTAAAAAAATCAAAAATCGATCGGAAAAATACTGTTAAAATCTTTTAAGAAACAGTGCGAATTAAATTTTTATGTGCTTTGATTTTTAAAAAACAAGTTTTCAAAATAAAAGCGATTTTATTCACTTTTTTTTAACATTCACTCATAGACGAAATCTTGTTTAAATTCTGAAGGATTGCGGCTTTTCACTTTGAAATAATTATATATTATGCTGAAGTACTACTAGTTAATATTTTTCGCAAAGCTTTATAACAAGATTGAGCACTTTACCAGAATACTTAATGGATTGATGAACTAGGAATATCTGACACTCTAGCGTTGCTTGGAGAACAAGGAGAAATAACGGAGAATAACAGCGACTGCATTGCCGTATCACAAAAAACGATAACCAAATTATCTTCCCTTATCCTAAAAAGACCCAAATTTATATTTTATTATCTTAATGAGTTGAAAATGATTCGTAAAACACGAAGAAAACATCGTAGAATTTGCAAAAGATAAATCTGTCTAATCTCTAACAACTATATCAACAAAAATTATTAATACAAAATTTATTTTAAAGTAGGTACCTACCTCAGACTATAATTGAAAAAATACTATTAATATTACGAGTTAATGTTTAAAAAGCTTCATAATTTCCGTTAGTTAGTGAAAAAACTCAAAATATATATTGTTAATCCAAAAAAAAAAAAATCCTTTTCTGGTTAGTTCCTTTGTGGCAATTGAGATACCCGCCAGTTCTCTTTGAACCGCGCTGGTGTTTTTTCCCATTCCACACTCAATCCTTAGGCTTACTGATCTGGAGTAAATTCCACATCCTGAGCCTTCTTCGGTGTTTGAGCCGTCTGTATATATGCATATTGCATTTGCAGCATATGACTCTGTGTTCTGATTTCTTTGTATTTTATAGGGTTTATTAAACACAAACCTGAGTTCAATTGCATCACTGGCCGCCTGCAGCAGAGGTAGCGCAGTAGGCGCTTCCTGCCACAGTCGCAGTCTCAATTGACCCATTCCTACTTCGGGGTTTACACCAGCCGTGCGCAATCGTAACATGGCCATTAACGCAACCTCTTTAAGTAAAAGGCTTGTTAGACAACGTATGTCATGCTTGCTATAGTCTATCGCTTGTTTGGAGACATTCCTCGAAGGATGTATAAAAGCCTTTAAATGAACCAATCTTGGTAAATTATGCGTAAGTCTAAAGCTCTCCAAGTATTTAGAGTTTGTTTGGCAAAATTTAATGAGATGCCAATTGCAAGATCTGGTCCTGTACAAGCCATCTAAACCGGAATTGCTAGGGTTCCAGAGAAAAGAAGCTTTGTTGAGTCTTCTCATTGAAGAGAGTCTTTTTTGGTAGTTTGATACAAATTTCGGCAAGCATGGTAAGATCGGGATTGCTTATAAAGCAACTTGGCTGTCCAAGAAAATTTTTATAATTCTGTGTGAGATAGGTGTTTCCCATATTTCCACACATCAATCAATGGTGTAAGTTCCTATTACTCTTATAAATGAAACTGTAGCTTATTAATTCCACTATTTAAAGAAAAAGTTACGAACATTCTAAGATGCTTATTTCATTACATTAGCATTTGACGAACACACTTATCTACAGTTAGTGATGTGTCCTAACCATGTAAAAAAATCAAAAAGCATTTAACATAACAGTTTCTTATTGATACTTCCTGACGTTTATTATAATTAGTTATTTGGTTTCTCTACTTAATATTTCATTTTTGAATAATTATCGGTTTCTACCGTACGCTTGATTTCCCTTCTAGACACGGAATGCTCGAACCTTCCAAGTGCACTAATTCTTTTGATTCGATTGCTTCAAAAAACTTGTTCATTCTGATTCGTTCACTACCACTCTGCTACCACACATCTCGATATTCGACCGTCCGTCCTATATATATCAACTCACGATCAAAGTTCTTATTCTGTCTGAATTGGAGCTCCAGCATTAGTACTAGAGGATTCAGATTGATTCTTTCAAGTCTCAATAATAGTTGCAACACACTATAACAATTAGAAAATAACAAGAACAGTTAGAGACACAAACTAGTTATAGAATAAATGATATAAGCACGCCAATGGTATTGTACTAGGTTCACGAAATTTATTTAGTTTAATATCAGCATTAGGTTGGAAACTAGTTAAGCAAAGCGGGTATAATTTGAAGCGACTAGCGCTGCAAACAGAAAATGACATTGAAAATAAACATTTTGTTAACCAAAATAGGAAGAATACTAAAAGGATAAAGACTAATACAATCCAAGAAATGTTTACTTGTAATAAGAATCTTGAGCTGTTATAAATGAAACACTGTTTCTAATTAATTCCACTATTTAATGAAAAAAATTATGAAATTTCTAAGATATTGATAATTATTTCGAAATAGATAGAAGCTACTTTTGATGTGATGCATACCTGATGCTTAATATTTTGGCTAGACCAAATAGTGACCTATCTTGTGGTTGACTTAATATATATGAATAGAAAAAAGGAACAAGATATGATATTACAAATATTAAAGCTTAGGTATATTATGCTGGATATTAGTGATGAGCAAAATTGGTCTTGGTCTTGCGAAAAAGCAAGACCAAGACTAAATGAACCTGAACATCACCAAGACTATCCGAGTCTTGGTCTTGCTTTGCTCATCACTACTGGATTTCTTTTTTCTCTTTTACGATCAGTATAACTGTGCAATGATATAGAAAACCAAGGAAAACTGTATCTGCTGATCTTTACAATTGTTACTTAAGGCAGTTTAATAGTGGAGAGCTCCCTAGATAATATCTTTTTCTACGAATGCTATGGAAAATAGTTCTTTTCCCACAATTTACGAAATTACAAAGTGTCACTTTGCCTAAGACGTGGGAATGCTTTGGACTCCTGTCACAAAACGTCAAACGTTAAAAAGTACAGAGTACCCAAATTGTAGTGTTTTAAAAGTAGAGAGAAGGTGTTTCTATAAGCTTAAAAAAATTTCAACAAAATTTTGTGTTACAATATAAAAAAATAGGTAGGTACCTAATTATGGACATCAACGACAGTGAGTTTGAAAACACACCCCCAGAAATTACAGAAAAAGTAGAAAATGTCACCTTAGAGTTATTACCAGAAATTTCAAGAAAGAAATATGAAATGGCTTATGCAAAATTTATGGATTGGAGAAGAGATTCAAAAGTGAATTCGTTTTCTGAAAATGTTTTGCTAATGTATTTCGAACATTTATCTACGACATTAAAAGCGTCTACAATATGGTCACAATATTCGATGCTAAGAAGTACGCTCAGCATAAAAGACAATGTTGATATATCAAAATATCCAAAATTACGTTCTCTGTTAAATTATTCATTAATTTGCAGTCGTGGGAAAAGCATTTTTCCACTAGTTGCACAATATACTATTTCATTCACGACTTCATATTGTAGGTCTCTTAAGTGTCTTCTAATTTTTAAATCTTCAGGAAAATCTAGTTCTTGTTTCTTATCACAACTATGTAGTACTTTTAGTACTGTGTTAGTTGTTAAGGGGATTTATATGGCTGTTTTAATCTGTATTCTCGTAAGTGTTCATTGTGTCTAATTTCAAAATTTCGACTGGTATGAACAGTATAGACAGCATTACATTCTTTACATTTATATTCCAGATTTTTTTAATTGATATATTTTTATTTTTACATTTAATAGTTTTTTACTTACATTGCTTTCTGTTTTAAAAGAAATAGTTGTATTTGTTGCTGAAGATATTATCTTTGAAATATTATTATAAATGATACTGGTATATATGATGGTTTTGTAATTTTATGTAATGTAAATTATTTCAAATAATTTATTAGAAATTGAAATCATGCTTTTTTCAAACTAGACAAATCTAAATTATAAAGTGAAACTAATATGAACTATTATTCTAATATTTTTCCAACCCAAGACTTGCATCAAAATTTTTGTCATCAGCGCTTAAAATATCCGGATTTAAATGATTTCCAAAAATATATACCGAAAAACCAAAGAAACTATGTCGTACCTGAACTTCCGCGATCTAGAATAAAAGATATGGATACTAATCGAAAAAGAAAGGATTTACAAGATGAGGTGTTTTTAAGAAATCTTGAGAAGCAAAGTAAATCCCCATTGTCTGATACTTCTTCAATTTGCAGTCAAAAATCGAGCGAAAACACTAAAACTAGGTAAGTCCATACTAAATCGGTAATGATTTTATTGTAGTAATTTAGAATGAATGAGCATATTTTTAAAAAGCAGATGGCATTACTCGATTGTACGAGCAATTTTAAATTTAAAACAATAAAAATTACGACTGATTTAGGACAACGATATTTGCACGCATATACTCTATTCAAAATAAATAGGTATTATTTATACAAAAAGGCGAAATTTGCTGTTAGAAAATACAATTTAAATTTCGCGTGAAAACGCTAAAAAAAATGACGTCTATTTATGATTTCACATTAAGCAAAGCAACAATGAGGAATGGGATCCAAACGCCATTACAAGAGTGGGAAGGAATCTAATACAGACGGTTCAAAAGCAATAGAAGGAACTGGGATATGAGTGTACGGGCCAGGAACGAAACACTCCGAAAGCTTGGAAAGAATCCCAAATATCTTTCAAGCGGAAATTCACTCCGTAAGAAAGTGTGCCCTGTTCAATATTGATAAAAAACATAGAGGGCAAAGGATTATCATCATGTCAGATAGTCAAGCAGCGTTTAAACGTTGATTGAGGAGTTTGGGTTTATCAATCAACGGTTTAAAGCACTGAGTTCCAAAATGGTATGGCATAAACTTCTTTGTGGAATTCTAGTATAGAAGGAAATGAAATAGAAAAAAAAACTTCTGGGAAAGATACAGTAGGGCTTAGATAATGAAATATACTTCTAAGTGACAAAAATATCCTAAAATTCATTCGGGAAATAGGTCTAAAGGAGCTATTAGTCTTTGAGACCTTCCTAAGGGACTAAGTAGGAAAAAGGAGACACAATAGATCTTGACAGCTTACAAGTTTGAAGTTTATTTTGATAGTTGATCTGAATTATTCTGTTATAGTCATGGATTCTAATATAATATGGGAACAACTTTCTAAATAATTGCAATTGAAAAAATCGTTACGCCACTGATCTTGTATACTTCTTTTTGCACACCTAAGATCGATTAATTTTTATTTATAACACTGAACCTAAGATCTTCACCTGCTTTATGAAAATATTTGCAAACCTACCACTATTTTTATGTAACAAGAAAATCCTCGAATCACAAATGCATCAAACACAGTCTTTTTGTTAATTTCAGTTTGAGAATAGACACCGGATACGTAAGCGCAGAAAGTTCAATAGAAGAAAGCGAAGAGGAAAAAGAAATCGCGCATCATATTTTAGAACCGGCGGTACATCATACAGGATGTTCGATAAATGGACCGAGAAAGTGTCTGGCATGGGCCTGTAAAGCGTGTAAAAAGAAAACAGTCGCCATTGATAGAAGAAAAGCAGCCACCTTAAGAGAAAGAAGGAGACTACGAAAGGTAATTTAAACGCTTTATTTTATAAACGGTCTTTAAAATACAGGGTGTAAAATACAGAGTAAATTTCCCATTTCAAACAATTTTATAAGGATAAAGTGTAAACTTTTGATCGATTCATTACAAAAATATGGAAGCCTACACAAGCGGATTTACGTTTTAAAAATAATGTTGTCCATAGATCAGTTGTCTTGCTCGTAGCATTGTCCCAAACCACCGTACATATACAACGAACAGTGGGTTCACTGTAAGCTCCTCCCAGCGCTATGTCTATCTCACTCGGTCTCCGTTGCTACTCTTTATCGGGATTTTCAAGTTCCATTCGAGCGATAGACAGTGTCTTTAGTAGTTTAAAGGTGAAGAACGTTTCACAAAATTTCGTTGACTCGACATCTGGCCTTAAGGATTTAGTAATAAATGTTTATGAATCCCTCATTGTAAAATGTAGATACCAAAACATAAATTTTTATTATGTAAATAAAATCACTAAAATGCCTCAAATGTGTTATGTGGGCAGTTGTAGGAGTAGAGATGGGGCACACATATCTTTCTTCAGATTTCCATTTGGGGGTCTCATTGTATCTAGCATAAATTTTGTTGAATACGTTCCAGAATTTACGCACCTGTTTAGAACAGTGCTACGAGCAAGACGACTAACATTTGTAGACTCCGTTTCACGTATGTAGAAGCTACGTGAAGCTGCAGTCGTATGCGCGAAATTGTAAAATTGACATTCGACTGCAAATCAGTTGCGTAACGTTTTCAAATTTTGTAGGTTTACACAAAATAACAATATTAAAAATGTATTTATCGTATGTACAGTTTAAATATAACATATTTGGCAATTATTTGAAGCTTTTGGAGATAGTTTCATATATAATAGACACTGGTATATGAAAATATTAATAAAATATTTATACTTGTAATTAATGATTGGCGATATATGAAACTGTCGCTACCTAGATAAACAAGACCGATTTTGATTTCTGCGCAAGATAGTTGTCAAACTGCACGTGCCTTCTCCTGTGAAAGGGAGTCTACAACACTGTTTTAAAAATGACACTAGCCGTTTTCCAAAATATTCAAAAGTTTTGCCAAAAAAATAACCTAAGGTTGAAAATGTATGATTTTTAAGACCCTGTGACTCTGTAAATATTCACTTAAGACCTTATGTATGGAGTATTTCTAAAATCAGCTCTTAGAAGAAATATATAAATTTTGAGGTAGTACCTACGTAGAACATTAAAATCAAAAATCAACTTTATAAAACTTTTACCAAAAAATTATTTATCACATACTTGAAGAATACAAAAATTAGAATTAGGAATGCAATAATATAATGAAACAATAATTATTATTAGGTGTGTATATTTAGTGTAAAATTATACTTGCTTATATATTTCTACCTCGAAATTTTAAAGTTCTATAAATCAGAAAGTTTTGATAGAGTTACAACATTATTTTTTTATATCCAAATCCTAGACCTTCTGTATGGTTGGTAAAAAAGTAAACGCTGTTTTGAAGAAGTAGTTAAAACTTTCCAGTACATTTTGACAATGCACTCTAAAAGTTTGTACAACTCTCCCGAGTTATCTCATTTATCCGTTCGTGAATCAGACAAAATGGAATATCGATAAATCTGCAATTCGAAACAATGAAAAGCTTTTTAATTGTCTATTCCACTTTTTTTTGTTAGATTTGTTCAGTTCAAAAATGAGTGTTTCTGAAAAAAAAACAGTTTTGGAACACAATCCTATGCAGAAATTGAAAAGGCAGTAGTGTCGGAGAATATATCGTGTGACTCCAAAGCTTCCTGTTGGAGACAGTTTCGCAGTTTTTATTGATGAGATATTATACATGCGAGGCAACGAAGCAGTGAGCTGCAAAGTACATCATTTCCAACAATATTTAAACAATCCCATATTTTCAAAGATCACACAAGGTGGTGCAAAAGCCTTGACCAAATGGTTGGTATTAAACAACACTAACAAAGATCAGTGTCCTACTCGACTATTTTTAAAAGCATTGGAAAAAATAAATACCAATTCAGAAATCACAAATGACAGGCTTTTTTGATAGTCCATCCAAATTGGAGAAAAGGAATTTGGCACAAAAACATGACTATTGGAATCAACAGCATGTCAAAATAAAGGGCCAGAAATCATCAATTTAACAGTACATTCCCATGCCAAGTCTTTAAAACCTTATTTGCAGTTGAACTCTGAACATCATTTTAAATTAATTGAAAACTTAATGGAAAAAACACTGGATCAAGTAAATGTTCCAAGTACAAGTTCAAACATAGCGCAAGTACATGGTGTTCCAGTTTTGCGTACCGAAAACTTTTTTTTGGCTATCTAATGGCAGATTTAAAAAGAACACGTCTTAAGCCTTCAGAAGATATAGGGTTTTGCTATCCTATACCGAGTGGTTAAAAAGATATAGCCACTTTCACAGAAAAATCACTATCCACTTAGACAGTTTATGAAATAACAAAAAACAAAAAGTATGTTTTAAACATTAAAGAAAAGATATCTAATATTAATTTTAATAACACACTAGACCTTATCTCTTAATAATAATTAATAATTATTTCGCAATAATGAATATATTTAAAATAATGATTAACATACATAATTATCCTCTGGCGGATTATTAAAATATTTAGTAGCCGTAAAGCAAGCCATTATTAAAACGTCAAACATGAGTTTCGTTCTGGTGTATTGTTAAACTGTCTTTAAGTGGATATTAGCAATTTTTCTGTGGAAGTGGCTATATCTTTTTAACCACTCGGTATAGGATACCAAAACCCTATATTTTCTGCAGACTTAAATCTGCCATTAGATAGCCAAAGATCCATTTGAAAAAAAGTTAAGTTCGGTTTGCAAAACTGGAACACCCTGTATATTTTAAAATATTTTGAAATTATAGTTTAAGTCGAAGTAAAATTTGAGGTATAAAAAGATTTTTCAAAAATTTTATATTTTCTTCAATACTTGTCCGGTCCCGGACTTTTGCCGAACTCTGTATAAATAAAAAAGCTATTTTTTGTGTATGCTGCATTGTTAAATAAACGTTCAATAATTTTATTGTTTTTTTGTCTTTTTCTCGTGAAATAGTCATGTCAAATACTTTTCTCTTGTGATATGATAAAAAAGTTGCAATACATTAAACCCGAGTAGATTAAATTTTCCTTACCTTCATTTAATTTAATATTAAGCAGATAAAAAATCTGCTGTGCAACATGATTTATAAATATTTCAATTTAATGTATATCTGCTGAAGATATAATACAATTTCATCATAACCATATTGTAAAGAGGAACCAAATAGGGAATTAAAAAGATGTATATTTTTCAGGTGAATGAAGCATTCGAAATGTTGAAAAAAAGAACGTGTAACAATCCTGGCCAACGATTACCGAAAGTAGAAATATTAAGAGGTGCGATAGAATACATAGAATATCTCGAAGAAATTTTACAAGGCTCAAAAACATCTGTAGATAGCAACAATAGTATAGTTCCTAAAACTGAATATATGGTAAGTTGATAGGTTGAATGATTGTTTCAACCTCCACTATGTAAAATTAAATTTAAAGCAAATCTCTATAGGTAGCAGATTATAGAATTCAACCTATATTAGTTTTCAATCATTCAACCGATGATTTTTATTTAATGAGGTGATATTGTATAGTTTGGTAAGTTTATCTGAAGCTACGCGGCACCGGTAAGGGGCGAGGAAACATGGCGGATATCTGTCAAAAACGTACCAATGGCGTACGGTACCTATTTTATAAAAGTATTAAAAATAATAATAATTATTATATAATAATTATTTATATATAGAAACTGATTTTTGCTTTACTTTAAAAGTAAGGTATTATTCAAAACACGGTATTTGTTAAAAACAAATAATGTTAAGAATCGTACTTAAATTCAATATGGATACGAAATAGTTCAAAATCTGACACTTACCACTAGATAATCAATGTAAGTCAATTGACAAAGTGAGAAGGAAGAACACACGCTCGCGCTTGCCAATAGAAAGTCAGCTGGTCGCTAAGCAACGCGGGTCTTTCGATAAATTTCACCAATTGAGTTAATTCGGAGGGCGAGAAAATTATGGTTTTCGCACAACGCTGCCAGAGCTTGAAGAAGCCCTTAACAAATTTGGAAAAGTGTTCATCTTTTAATATTCGTAAATTTAAAAAATAATGTTAATAGACAAAATCCAAGGAAACAAGCACATTAAAGAATTAACGTTTAATCATATTGTTAATAATAAAAAGTCCATTTTCTAATTATTATCACTACAAACTTAGCACTTTAGCTTTTTTATAGTTAAACGTGGCAATATCGTATGTTTTCGACTGAATTCCTTTCACGGCTTCAGATAAACTTGCCAAACTATACGTGTAGTATATCTACATATAATAGCTATTTATGATATTAGTGTTAAAAGTAACATTTTAATTTGTAAATGAAAAAGTTTGCGATGCGAGTGGAGCAATTTCACGAACAAAATCAAATTTACTTTTTTAACACTAATATCATACATAGTTTTTTGTACAACTCCTATTTTGATAATAAAATAAAAGTATTTCAAGAACATCACATTTTGACGTCTAATTAATTATTTTTTTGACGTTTTAACAATAATTCTCATTTCTCGTAGCGTTCATCCAATTGCAATAAAACTCCGCCAACCCATTGCTTCCACTTGACCGAATGTTATAGGATAGGATGGTAACGGTTGTTGTCCCAGTAGCGTATCATTGCTAAGGGTTACAGAAAATAATATAATTTTTTAAATTATGGAGGGACATAAGTGGAAGAATTTAAACGTACAATAGCGGCAATTCTGTAAGCAAATGTTAAATTTTTAACGTATGGTTAAAAATTAGACAATCTTCTAACTCCATTTTACTTTTCTGTACGCATAATAATCTTTAAAATATGAACGGAAAACTTTTAATTGGACACCATATCTTCAAATCCTAATCTTGACTATGTATAGATTGAAACATTTCTAATAGCGTAAACTTCGTCAAATATAACGGCTTGCCCTTAATTTTTAACCACTTCTTATAGAATTGACCCTAATGGGTACTAATCCACCCCAATGGGTACTAATCCACCCCAATTAAGTGAATCTAGATGGCATAAGCGGCGTAACCCCACACGGGGTGTCAAGATATTATATATATCTTAGAATTTTCATAATTGTTTCATTAAATAGTGGAATTAATTAGAAACAGTTAGTTTCATTAGTAGTAGTAATATGAGTAGATTCCACAAAGTAAGGGTCCAAACAGTAAATTAAATATTTATCTAAATTAACTCCAAAAACTTGGACCGCAGACACCAATTTTTTGTTTCTCTGTGTTATTATTCACACCCTAATTTTTTACCAGCGATTGTAAATTTTATTTCAAGCTGAAACTGAAATTAAAAAAGATGCGAGCATGCTTAATCGTATCTGTGGGGGATTATATAATTCATTAAGGATGTCAAGAAAATAGTGTAAATAAAATGATTCCAATCTTACTGATGGTATGCACTGTCTGTCCACATGTTGTCTCCATATGTTGACATTGCTTCAATAAATCTTTCTTTACCAACTACCAACTTTTATAATAAATACCGTATAAAAACAGTATTTACTTACACGATTTTTTTCTCTTTTTTGTATGTTTATTTTTGGATATATTTATATACTCGTGGAGATGAAATATTTAAAGTAATTTAGTGATGTTACTTCAAAGCGCGGCTATTAGTTCTATGTCAATTTTGAAAAATTTATTACCCTGTTAGAAACGCGTAAATTGGAAATTTGTAAAATCAGGAATAACCTGACAAAATGTCTGCATTAATAGGATAATAAGTAGGTTAAAAATATTGATGTGATATTTAGAAAAGAAATATTAATACACTTTAGTTTGATAATTTAGTTTTCGCGGTTATGGCAGAATGTTTTGATTTCAATTTAAAAAAAAAGTAAATGTGGTGAACATTAAATTGATTATTATATTATATTTTTCTTCTTGTGCTTATGGTGCTGTCTCTTTTCGAAAGCTGTATATTCACATGACAAAGCAAACTTCTAAAACCGCCGTTGCAAATAGCAAAACACAGATACGAGGGTTGTCTTTTATATCGAAACGATCTAAAATTACATTGCAAACAATTACTAGAATTGCTGTTTCTAAACGCTGTAATTTTCGCTACAATCCTGTAGCTTCAGATCGCATAGTCGGTTTCTCATTTCTGCTCTCGGCAATAAATTCAAGTACTTTTCTAATGCGTAACATGCATCATGTCTAGCAGACCAACAAATTTGAGAAAGAATCGTAACTCTCAAATTTGTACGCTGCACCGAGAACTCCCAACGATGTGAAAAGAAATTAGTATTTGCAAAGTAGAAAATAGTCGACTGCTTATGGTACAGATTCAACAGCACGTGATTTTACTAAATTTAAAGAATGGGCATTGAATTATGAATAATCGATCTGTTCATTATCCATGTACAGACTCAGACGGAATCACTTTGGCGAGGAAATAATACAACCATTACAACTACTGAAAATCCCTCCAGTCAAACTAGTGGCCTACATAGAAGACACAAAGCTTCTGGAATGGAAGTACATAACATGGAAAATGGTACAAATAGTCAGTTAAGTGTCTGGGCTGTTGAGCACAGCCCAATCGAAAGAATGAATGAATGGCAGTGAAAGCCAACTATACAAGAGAAATCCAGCATGTGAATTGCTGGGTCTATGAAGACCTGAGAAAATTCAAACTAATTAGAGTGCATTTTCTGAGATATGTAGGACTATTTTGTTAACTTTATAATCTACGCAATGTTAAAAGTGAAAGAATGTGCAACACTTAATATTCTTGGAGTATTCAAATTGGTTAAAAAAAAAATTCGAAAATCAACATCATAAACCATAACATAACGACATCGCTATATCATAAATATATTAATACGACTCTAATAAAACTGGGAAGTATACGAAATACACGTCCCGACTGCTGTATTTTTCTTCGTGAAGTAATAAATATTATATTAATACACAGTTAAAGCTTAAAATATAGATACTGTATGTCCCAATCAATGGAAGGAATTGATTTTAAGAGTAAAAGTTCATATTTCTTTTTATAAAATACTATTGTAACGAATGAATAAACACAAAAAGTATATTAAAGATAAAGAGTTCTTTAAGTCAGGTATTTTCAAACATGATTGGGAAGAGGGGCATCATATTTAATGGGATTCGGCGCATGTAATATTGAAAGAGCCCAATATTAAAAGACTCCGATATCAGGATACTATCATAAGTTTTTATCGAGATTTTCTTATGATTTATCATTGGAATACTCACTTCAATATACAAAATCACTGATTTAGACATATTTTAAAACAACAATTAAAAAACCTGGATAAAAACTTATGATACTATCCTGATAAATGATTATTGGAAAAAAAGTAACCCAAATGCGTTTTATTAACATTTCCGAAATAAGCAAAAAAGCACTACCCTTAATAAAACCTTTCCTGGAGCGTGCACTTCACTGGATCCCATTCCTACTAGACTGTAATATTGTTAGAATGTATACACATATTGTAGGTAATATTTTATTCCACATTTTATCAATAGAGATAATCTGCTGTGAATGGACCTTGAAAATTTGACTACAAATTTTTTGCAGTCTTTCTAAACTTACGTACTTAATTAGTAATTATAATACCGATTCATGTCAAAAACTATATTTATCTAGCAAATATATCAATTCGCAAATAATCCTCTATTGTGTAGGCATGTAATACAAGCTTTATAAAATCACAAATTAATTTCAACAAAAAAAAATACTTCAGACACCGCGTACAAAATAGACAAATATTTGTTATTTGGACATCATCCAAACCTCGACGAAATCTAGACAGCGCTGGATTAATCGGCCCGAGACAAGCGACAAGACTCAAAATTAAATTCCGCAATCTATACAGAAAACCAGCAAGCGCGAAGATGAACCTTTTCTATTCAAATCAGGAACGGACCACCTTTATATTACTGAACCCACAATCGAGGCATTCACATATTTCCAAAAATTTATTTAATTTGATGAATGAAAATTAAAAGTACAGTTTTTACAATTTTTTATGACAATTCCAAACGATGAAGAAATTCTAGATGAGTTTGAAATTGTATGTTACGCCATTGTTACGTAGTGTTATTTACCTTTTTCATTAAAAATATTTCATCTGGCGTTTCACAGAGGAAATTGAACAATTCTTCTTTTGTGAATGTTCTTGATCTTTTTGGTTTGTATCCTACAGATTGGCGTTTTAGGTTTAACTTCGTATATTGGCTAATGTCAATATTGTTTCTTACAGATAATACAGATCGTAGCATTGAGCACACCAAAGTGTAGCAGAGTTAATAGTTTTAGCTTTTTCGCTAAAAACTTTCCTAGAATTACACCATGTGATGAAGAGTTTGTACTGCTTTTCATACTTTCCCCGCGACTTTAGCGGCGCTTGCAATTTCAGGCGGCGCACACGAAAAATCACTACAATCATTTTCTTCTTCCATTTTAGCTGCTTCACGCTCACATACGATCATTATTTAGGAAATTTTTCACTCAAATGAAAGATGTCATTTACTCGTTTACATTGGATACTCAGCAATGCATATTTGACTTAAAGATAATAATTGGGAGAGCAAGCGTTTTTTTTATTCATGGCCGTTTCCACCAACCAAAAGTTAAGGATACTTAACGTTAAGTAAGGCTTAAGATAAATTTTCCGTTCCACCACTCTAGTTCTGTTATGCTTTGAAAGGTTTAACAAAGCCTAGAATATTCTCGGCTTAAGCGTTCCTTAAAGTAAGTGGAGATTATGAGCATGCGCCGTGCCTACATTTCACATTTTTAATGTCAACCAATGTCAACTCTATATAACCTCTAACCTTTCGTTGAATTGAACTCTTATTTTTGAAAATGGACGCGTTTGAAGCATTGTTAGATTTAGAAGTTATTGATTTAGTAGAAAATGGATTTCCACGAAGGATTTATAATCGAAGAAATGGACAATATCACATTTTTTAGACGGTTTAGATTGCAAAAAGAAAATGCCAACCAACCGTAACTACTTTTTAAACTTTCCCTTGTATGACTTTGACCAATACACACTAGATGACAGACGTAAATAATCATGCATGCCAAATACCAGTTTATGAATTTTCCTAAAAACTCCACTTAAACCATCATGCTGCCAGATTTACGAATAGTTAGTTAAAATTTCTTTTGCCTAACCTAACCTAACCAAGTTTATTTAAGCTCTACTTTATTTTTAAAGGCTTCATAACTATTCCTAGCTTAAACGTAATTTGGTGGAAACGACCATTAGTCGCTTATTATAAGTGACAAAATGACATTCCTCGAAAAAGATGACGTTTGCGTTGTCAAATTAGGATATCGATTATAGAAAAATGATAATAAAGCAAAGAAATTGCGTTATTCTTTGACATTGTTGAAAATTGTTTGTTTTTTAACTAGCCAATCAACTTAACAAGCGTAACAAATGCATTAATATTAACGAGGCTATTATGCAAAATGCTACCCCACTATTTATTATTCAATTAACTTGTCAGATCATGGCGATTGGAAACCACAATCATTAGATATATCTGAGTGAACCTAAATGGTCACGTCATCGATTTCCAAGATTGATTTGGTTTATTCTTTTATTCTAAATGAGTGCCACATACAGGGTGTTTCTAAATTCATGCGACATCATTCAGGAGGTGATTGCTCGTATGAAATTAAGATGGGCCTTTCCTATAACACAATTTCCTCAGCCCATCCTTTTCCGAGATATCACCCTTGAAAATTGGTGACCAAAATTGAGTTATTTTTTTTTCGAAAATTTCAGTAAAGCCAGAAACTTGAAATTCTGTCATTTTCGTGCACTCGCCAAGGACTAACCACGGGTATTTTTTCAATATTCCTGTATTTATACGGGGGTGAAATTAGCAACCCTTAGTTTATTTCATAACAAAATTTTTTTTCGAGATGAAGTTTTATGAAGATTGCCTAAGCCCTGCTAGATCTTTCCAATGGTCAGATCTTCTTTTTTCTTCGGTTTTACCTATTTCTTCCAATATTACATTTTAGCTGATTTCGCAAAAGGGTTCCGGCCCCCAAAAGGGTATTTCAGTCTCTTCGCTAGTTCATCTGCTATTTCGTTTCCTTCTATTCCAGTGAGACAAAAAAATAAACACCATAATTTATAATTTTTTTAACAAATTAAGTGGAAAACAATAAATATGTAAAATGTAATACGATTCATAATGAATGTTGGAAATGACCACCTCTGGCCAAAATGCATGAACGTTGCTGTCAGTAGTTAGTCCTTTATTGCGAGTGCACGAAAATTTCAAGTTTCTAGCTTTACTGAAATTTTAGAAAAAAAATAAATACTCAATTTTAGTCACCACCTTTTAAGGGTGATATCTCGGAAAGGCTGAGGAAATTTTGTTATAGGAAAGACCCATCTTAATTTCATTCGAGCAATCCTGTATATTAGGCCAGTATAAATAGCCGTTTTTTTGGTCAACCTCGAACTAAATTTCCGATCCAATTTTTTTATAATATATTATTTAACAGGATCACTTTTAAAGATATTTGAATTAAATCAACGTTATAGTGTTCTATTTACAGTTGCAATATTTTTCTTTCAAGACGTTTCGGCCACCCTGTGTTCACCAATTTGTCCTTTTATTTCTTGTATTGACTATTTCACTAGAGTAAATTGATAACTGACAAAATTTGAAGGTCTTGAACTGGCAATTTTTTGTCTTGTCGCGGCAATTTTTTGACGTTTAATATATCAAATCTATGTGAATAAAATTCTTAGTTTTTCTCTCGTGAAATAGTCATGTCGAATACCACTCAATTAAAAATTTTGTAAGGTAAAATTTTTCGATTGTCATGAAAGTTTGTTGCTTGGCAATTTTGCGAATGACAATTTTAACAAAACCACGAGCCGTCAGGCGACAAAGCCGACAAAATTTTCACTCTCGTGGTATTATAATATATATGAAAATATCTCAGCTCAAATTGCACTCTATTTCCTAATTATCTCCCTGCGTTAAATATTGAATAATGGTATTTGAAGTATTAAAAACATTAAAATTTTCTTCACGAACTCTCGAAAGCCCTGCGCTTTCCGTTCCGTGACCAAAAGAAAGCAAGAAATGCTTTTATCGAATAATTTATTTTAAAACTTTTCCTGTCCTTTCAGAAAACATTTTCTTTATAGCTGGATAGTCGTAAATGCCTGCGAATAATGTTGGGTATTTTCGAAATAAAATGTGAACATCAATATTATCACGTTATTACACAACACACATACACTCAAGAATAGAAATAGAAAACTAAGTTTTAGATAGAATTGAATTTATGGAGTGCCGTATATATTAGGCCAGTATAAACAGTTTTTTTGTTTGGTCAACCTCGCACTAAATTTCCGATCGAATTTTTTTAATAAGCATAAAATCATAAAATGCGTTTTTATATTATAAGTAAAGTTTTTATATCACTTCGTTCATAAAATTATAGCAATTTTTCTGGTCAATAAAGCTATTTTTCTCTTATGGAACTAAACTAACGAAAAATTAATGTTTCTATGTGGGCACAACTTAACCAAAAGTTGGTCCGAAATCCTCATATGCACCTCAAAAGTTTTATACTATTATCAGGCCACAAGACAATCCTTAAAGGAAGATTCCACATCGATTTACCGAGCAAAAAAATCGATGTGATTGATTTTTCTGAGACCATATTCTATTTGTGATTTCATGAGACACGTCTTTTTTTTCCAAAAAACGTTTTTGGAGCCCCGTAGCGATACCTATGTCAAAGTGTACATCGTAAAGCCGTTATTCCGAAAACTAAAAACTACCTTTTGTTTAAAATGGTCGCCATTTCGGCCCAAATAATCGTATCGGAACCATTTTTTTCCAAAATCTGCATAATTTAATCAGCTTTATCATGCTTTTACCGGATTTCCAATATCTTGGAAACATTTTCCGAAAAATCGGAAAAACTAAAAAAAGTGCTTTTTTGCCAAAATGCGATTTCTCCAAAAACGCCCACTTCAATTAATTCGAATTTTCAATATGTTATTCTCGAACATATAAGCTATCTTTTGGGTCAAACCGCAATATGCCAACTTTTTTCTTTCCAGAGATACAGCCTTACAAACACAAAATGTAATTTTTTCACGTAGTTTTTGGCTTCTAGCGCTTTTCAGGTACGCCCTATGATAAATTCAATAGCACCATCGTATTCTACTAAAAAAATACATCGAAAACATGTATCACATGTTGGAAAAAGCTATTTAGTTGATCTTGAAAATTGACAATTACAAAAATTTCGCATACCGCATAACAACTTGTCTCACGATGTATTAACGTTTTGTACTATTTTCGAAATGGAGATGGACTCAGTACTACTGCTGAACATATGATACTTATTTTTTTACACAGAATACGAAGGCACTATTGAATTTATCATAGGGCGTACCTGAAAAGCGCTAGACGCCAAAAACTACGTATGAAAAAACTGAAAAAATTACATTTTGTGTTTGCAAGGTTGTATCTCCGGAAAGAAAAAAAGTTGGCTTATTGCGGTTTGGCCCAAAAGATAACTTATATATTCGAGAATAACATCGAACATTCGCGTTAATCGAAGTGGGCGTTTTTAAGAAATCGCATTTTTTTTTAAAAAAAAGCACTTTTTTTAGTTTTTCCGGAAAAGTGTTCCAAGATATTGGATATCCGGGAAAAGAATGATAAAGCTAATTAAATTAATAATTAATTGTTAACATTAGATATTTTTTTAATTTCAGAATTGTTCTTCAAATCATTTTGTGTGCGAGAGGCTACAGCAATTTAGCGAACCTTTGCAAAGATTTAATCCTTTAAGTGGTAAGTAAACAATTCTTATAAGGGTTCATAAGTTATGATTAATTGAAAAATTGGGGTAGATTAATAAATTTTCTCGTATCTTGGTTGTAAAGAACGGTGTACTCATAATGGATGCCGTTTTCACCATCGAGTTTCATGTGAAACCCAAGTAGAATGACGCTGTTACCCAATACTCAACCTGGATAACAGTATTCTATAGTTTATTTTATGATTCTTCGGTTAATTATGCACAAAAACGAAAAGAAAATACCTTTTTTGGTATAAAGTTTGCTTTTGTAATAGTTATAGTAGTAGTACCACCGTACACTAACTACCGTCGGTAGTTAGTGTACGGTGGTAGTACTGATTTTCGAATTTTTTTATAAATTTTAATTAAATCTAATACATTTATAAATACTGTCTCTAGATGGCACTCAAATTTATTGTACAATTTGTATTATTGCAGAAGTTTAACATACTTTGGAATACCATCCTTAAAAATCAAATCATTTTTAATTTTTTTTTTAATTTAATATCAAACTGCATCAACCACTAAGGGTTATTAGCAGTGGGACAATACAATTTCTATGGTTTTAGTGTACAATAAAATACATACAGTTATGTGGTAGGTAGCTTAAATTTTAGAACAGAGATTAGTTTGGTTGAGGAACCCTAATACATTTTCCATGTTTCAACTTTCATTCAGTATGTTCTCTAACGGTCCTTCAATGCTGTTTTGTTCACGTTGCGTTTTCAATTTTGGACACTGCACTAATATGTGTGATACACTTATTTGCACATTACATATGTCACATATGGGCGGATTGTCTTTGGACAGTAAATGTTGGTGGGTGAGTCGTGTGTGACCTATTCTAAGGCGTGTGAGTATCGTCTCTGTTCTTCTGGTTCTCGGCAGGTTAGTCCATGGTAAAGTGTATTTCTTGATTTCTCTCAGTTTCGTTGAAGAATGTGTCCAAAGGTCTTTCCAGTGGTCGCCGATTTTCCTTCTGAATATTGTTTTTAAATCTGAACTGCGAGTGGTAAGATGTTATCACTGGATGTCTGTATGGCAACTGCATCAGCACGTTCATTCCCATCGATTCCAATATGTGAGGGGACCCAAAGTATTTCTATCATTTTATTTGAATTAAAAATGTGGTGTATTTGCTCTTTAATTCGCATCACTAAGTAATTTGTTGGATACATTTGTTTTATGCTCTCGATGGTGCTTAGTGAGTCAGTGAGTCATTTTTAGAAACTTTAAACTTGAATATTTGCTTTAAAACCGATTACAATTTATCCAAATTCATTAAAAACAACAAATCTAAATCTTCAAAATTAAACAAATCAGGAGTTTATAAATTAAAATGTGGTAATGAAAACTGAGATAAAATTTATAAAGGTAGAACTTTTAGGAATTTCAAAACTAGAATTTCAGAACACAAACGTAGCTATGATAACCAAAAATTAGATTCCAACTACTCAAATCATTTATTAGCAAACCAACGCACTTTCGATTCAAATTTTGAAACTACATATAGAACCTAAATCCCTCAAATTAAATATTTTAGAAGCTCTTGAGATAAATAAAAACAGATAATCTTCTTAACGACCAAATAGATATCGAAAATTCGGTGTTTCCGATGTCCGTCCGGCGGTCAGGGTAAAACGCAGGTACGTCCGAGGTCCGTCCCGCGGTTAAAAGGGTCAAGACGTTTGTCCGAAGTCCGTCCCGTGGATCCGTATGATAATTTATATTGCAGATATTATATATTATATATACATATAAGATATAATATGTAGTAGGGTAGGGTAGGGTCTGTGGAAGGGTGTCGATAATACACGAATCATACTAATTATTCTAGGAATAATATTCTACCCTGCCCATTCTACCTGTGTATCCACCTGACCGCGGGATGGACATCGGTCGGGGATTAAAAACCCTTTTCCTAAACCCTCAATTTTCTGACCGCGGGACGGGATCGGTATTGCCCCAAAAATTCTCCCTTATTAAACCTTTTTACCTAGAAAGTTTCCGGTAAGATTGTTGTGAATGAATTTCCAGGTAAACTTATTCAATACTTTAGTTAATCCCTTATTTAGACACTTTTTTGATTTTATTTCCATGTAAATAGATTATAATACTTTTGTCAATATCCGTAAAATTCCGTATTAATGCTCTGTATAAATTAAAAATTTTTCATTATACCTCCACTCGTTTGAGAAAGCTACTGTGTTAGCGAAACGCGTCACGAATATATATTGAACGTAGTTCTAATATAATGAAGATTTGAACAAATTAAATTGTTTTATTTCATCGTTTAGTATGGATCTTCATCAAATAAAAGCCTCATCTATTCAATTTGAATTAACTTATTTTTATTTTTATAATGCTTATATAGCAAGTAAAATTATTATTCGCAAATGTTATTACCGTATGATTTATGATCGGCAATATCGTAAAATGAATAATTGCTCATAATGCCTACAATAAATTTTGACATAAAATAACCACTGCGTAAAATTGAAATAAACGATTACGAGAACATTTGGTCCCTGTATTTATAAAACATCCGCCATATATAAATTTTATTTGGTATTCCTTGCTTGCGGGATATGAGACAGATGTTTCCTTTCTTAATGCCTAAATCGTGTCTTCGTGACCGTTTGGCAAAATACAGTCATAATATAACAGAAATAGACAAATTGCTATGTCTCGGTTTTTAGCTTTTAGATGAGATTTTACCCGCCCCTGTCATATGTCAATGGATCCTTCAAGCCGACTAAAAATCACCGTTGAAACGACTGAAATTCCTCTCTGAATTTTGCAAAACGGATTATCTCGTTACTTACAACGACGACGACGTGTTATCAATGAGAGGATAGCAAGAAATTGGATATAAAAGAACAGAGATTACAATGAAACCTTGAGAATATAAGGAAAGAAGGATTTGACAAAATAAACTAATATCAAAACAAGGAAAGTAAGAAAAAATGCGAGAAACAAAATTTGGTAAAGCAAAGAATATAAACACTATACCAAGTTAAAAATCAAATACACTGACAGTCAAAAACCACACACATTTCCAAAATTGGTTATCTCTTGAACCATTCATTTGATTTTGATGACTTTTTTTCGTGAATTGTAGGTCAATTTTTCTGTAGCAATACTCGAAATTTTAATGAAAATATGCGTAAATGCGATGGTATATGGAACTGGTATCAAAATGTTTTTTCTCCAAATGACACTAAAAGCGGCCTTTTAATGACACTTGGCAGGCTTAGAAGTTGTACTTTTAATTAGGGAATCCAAACCACGTGACTTTTCAACTGTCAAGATGACGCCTGGTTGGCAAACAAAGCTTTTAAGCCGTAGCAAGGTAGCTATATACAGCAAGTTTTAATTAGAAATGGTATATAAACTTCACTTGGTACCTATTATGAAATGTCTGCTACATATCCTTTGGTTTCTTATAATTGATTCAGTTAGATCTTCCCTCTTGATGGCTGCTAACCACATATCCCTCCTTTTCCTTGATAAATCGTTTATATGTGGGCAATGTACAAAGTTTTTCAATGTGGGAATGCGAAAAAAACTAAGCAAATGGTCCCGATCTGCACGACTTCCACAACCCACCACAATACACGTTACTGGCATTTTTTTTCAAAACTGAACTTAGGTCTCACTATTTTCTATAAATCTGAATAAAACCAAAGGTAATTATACCCAAATACTTCAAAAAAGCTTCAACAATTAACAAAACTGAACAAGTAAACAAACGTATTAATGAATTGTTTGCCAACCAGGCGCCATATTGAATTTATTTGACAGGTCGTTGGATTGCCTAATTCCTAGGCAGAAAAAGTTCGTTGCTAGGCAACCTTCCAAGTAATAATTTAAATCAAACTAGTTATTAAAATTGACAATGACATCAAGAAAACTCAAAATGATGCTGATATTGATAATGAAACGCAATTTAAATATGAAAAAGTTGATTTTGCGTGGAATTGGAACAAATTTGAAGAAAAAATTATATGTTTCACACGGCAGAAAAGCAGATTTAATGCCTTGGCTATGAAACACCAGCCGCGGCATTAAATATTGTGCTTTTATGCCTAGTAAAACAAATAACTATTATGAACATTTTGGTTTCTCATTTTCTGGATTGTATCGTATTCTATCCTACCAGTTATATTTCCAAAATTATAAATTTTGGACTTACAAAAAATGCCAATTCCTAAAAAAATACATAAAATAATATTATTTACAAACGAATTTGAGAAAATGCAGCCAGGACTTGCCTATAAGCAGGACCCACCTTTTTTTTTATGGGTGGAAACCTGCCCACAGACACAGGTTACTTGTTCTTCTACCTTTCCCCGGTAGTGTGGGATTCTCTCCAGCCGGGTCACCACTTAACTCACAGTGTTACAATACTGTAAGCTCGTCGTGAAACAACCTATTATTTTTTAGCCCTTTTTTCATATTTAGAGCAACATCTATTTCTGTAATCCTCGAGCTATTACAATGCCGTTAACATTAATAAATATAACTGTTTCCGATTAACCCGCTTCTAAAGTAACCAATTTAAACTGCTTCATTTCCTATTATTACCTCATCGTAAATTTAACTTTTTAAGTGATTTTGTACAGGGCCATCTTTTCGTCGATTTATGTTGAAGGGTGGGAAAATGTCAAACGTTTCCTGCCATTTAAAAAAAAACGTGTAATTCTATGTATTTCGGCTAGCTGAAAGTGCCTCAAAATAGCTGGTGACAGATCACTTAGTCATTTGAGTGTTGTTAGATGTCGGCATCATACGAAAATAATAGAGGCCGAAGGAACAGACCGCAAAACATAAATAGGCTTTTAAAGGAACGGATGATCGAAATCGTCAATTCGAATTTAGGTATATTTTAAATATATTCACTTTATAAATTTTTGTAGATGTGATTTTTTGTTTAATTACAAGTTATTAAAGCACGTGCTTCCTACTAAGATCCAAAAATATATCTCAATATCATTGTTATACAAAATATAACTAAAAATTTAAGAAACAATGTAGTTTATTGAAAATATTGCAAATAACATTATAGACTGCAGAATTATTAGTTATTATTAGTTCAAGTTTTGATGTAATGCTTAAGCATTTTCAAGTTTTGAGTCACAAAAATTCACAACTTTAGTGTAATAATATTAAATACTTAGAATAAAATTTATGTAATAAATCTACCTATAAAATACACTGCATCTTCTAAAAATAGTATACGCTTTTAAGAATCCTTTATAACTAACCGTTTGTGCTTAGAATTCCAGCTCTAAGATTTGGGTGTCTTTAATTGCCCACAAAATAGATTATGTGTCCATTTTTAAATCACCTACATTTGAAAGTTTGATGATTAGTTTTAAAATCTCGACTTATTTTTTAATTAAATATATGAAGTTTTATTTCTCTCCTTTAGCCACTTTACATTAATCACTCTTTCAGTGAAAGCTGAGATTGCGAGAACAAAGAGGAGATAAGAAATGTATTTTTAATAATTGTTCTGACAGAAAATATTAAACGGGCTGCTCATTTCATCCCTTGTAACATCACGGTAATGCTAAGACAACGTACCGAACTTTTCATGAGGCTTCCCAGCTTCTACATGATGGAAAAGTTAAAAACTGATTTTCACTTCCGTCTATTTGTGTTTTATAGAAAACAGCTCACTCCGTATTATTTAAAAAGAAGAGTATCTCAATATTTTTCATTAAATATACAGAGTGAGCCATGAGCGATAGTGTATACTCCGATTTGTATATATTTCGGTAAAATGTTACACTACTACCACCCTATAAACTGATTCATTGAATTTGTTATTCTGTTCCTATAAAAAATTTCACCCTGAATATGGTTTCTGGAAACTAATCAATATTTAAGAATGTATACTTATGTATAGATAATAATATTTAAATCTTATTACAGTTTCCTGTAATATTGTCTTATTTAATAGAGTGAATGTATCAACAGATGTCGAAAGGAATAATTATAAATATTCAACACTCTATGAATTTTTTGAAAAATAATATTTTTCAAAAACAGTGGCCGTTCAACTAAGGAGCAACAACTACTTCCCGTGCATATGCACCGCCGGATATTGAATTACACACCAAAGTCAAACGGGGTTGGTATATCTACAAGATATTTTAAAACCAACCTTTCTGGTTTGCAATTAGAAGGGATAACACAACTTGTAGACCGGTTTCGGCGTATTTGCGCCTCATCAGTACAAGGTATGTAATGTCCGTCCGAGAATCTCTAATCCCGGACTGAAGAGTACACTTCAATCACAATCAATACATGTCTTCCAGTAACGGAAATGTAAAGATTGTGACGGTAGCGACCTCTTCACTTCCAATCGCAAACCAAAAACCTTGAATTTTTGACAACAAGCCACGTAGGCTTGAAACAATAAATCTTATTACAGTTTCCTATAATATTGTCGTATTTAATAGAGTGAATGTATCAACAGATGTCGAAAGGAATATTTATAATTATTCCTTTCGACATCTGTTAATAATATTTACTTTTTCCTTACACGACTCAATTTTCAATAAAAAAATCAAATTTGAATAAACCTAAGACTTCATAAAAACAACAAAAGACACCAATTGAGAAACTGAAAGGAAAAAACAGTGTATATCTTTTGATTATTTAATAGACCAAGAAGTATTAAATAGGAAGGATAAAGTCAAGGATCTTGTTGTTACTTACAATAGTCAAATGTCTTTCATTCCACATATCCAAATATCAGTTAAAAGTGCCAATCGTATGATGGGTTTAGTTTTCAGACAAACCACCCTTTTTTCAAATATTGAGTCTGTAAAAATGTTGCTTAAGACCTAAACTTGAGTTTGCATCTATTATCTGGGGAGATCAACCTCAAATGTATTTAGAAAATATCGAGAAAGTGCAGAATAAATATTTAAGTTTCTTATATTATAAAAAAGATATAATCGTTGGCCGAATTATAGAACAATTAGGTTACTGAACAAGGTAGACAAGGAACTCTCAACCAGGCTATTGAAACTAAGTAAGTTCCCTCAAGGTTAGCACGATCCTCTTTATTGTTTGGGACACTAAGAACATCAGTGTGTTCCCCCTTGAGGCCATGCTAAAACTTTAGTTTATGAAGGTACGGTTCTTGAAATTGTACCACACAACGTTGGGAAAAAATATATATATTAATAATTATTATTCCATGTAATTAGGGTATAAAACCTGTTTGGAATAAATAAATAAAACACGTTCAATATGCAACTAGTTATACAGTGTGTACATGAAGTAACGTAACTTGCTAATAATTCGATTTCCGTTAGGTATACAAAAAAAATGTTGAATAAAAGTGTTTTCAAATAATCCATCTGAATAAGTTGATTAGAAGTAAAATTACAAAGTTACATTGGTTTGATTCTAAAATTATAAAAAAATTGTTTATGTCAAAATAATAGTAGGTCTGTCATTAATATATAATATAAGTTTCCCGCCAATATTTCAGACTAAAACGATTATAAAGAGAATAGGCATGATGACTGATTTTGAAAAACCGCTCCACGATGTTTTCACATATATACTTTATCTACAATAAATGTTATTTCTCTTAGAAAAAAAGTTTTTGAAGGAGAAATTTACCTTTTAAAAATGCAATTTAAATTCTGCGCCAAAGCGCAAGAATAGTAATGGCGTCTGTCTGTGACATCATCAATTCGTAAATACCATTTATAGGTGATCTGTGTCATTCTTAGAACATAAAACACACTGTTTTATGTCATTGGTAAAATCGGCAAACTTCAAACACTTGACAGCTTGCAGGTTAGAAGTTTATTTTGATACATAATTTGAATCACACAAAGGAAATTCAAAACAGAACAGATGTTCAGACAATAGATAGTTCGGACTCATCTATGGTTCGGACGAAAGACAAAATATCAAGGTCCAATTTGCGAAAGTACGACGTCACTCTCTTCTGATTGGCGTTTGAGCTAAGATGGCGGATTGTTACATTCTATGCTTATATTTTTACTAAAATATTGGTCATCACACATGTAAAATAAAAATAGGCAATTTTTTTACAATCTCTGCATCAAATATAATTATATCAAATCAATATTTTAGTGATTCTTAGTGACTGTCATCATGCCTATTGTTTGTGTTTTAAAATGTCTTCCTATCTGACCACCAAAGCCAAACTTGAAATTTTTGGCGGAAAACCTGAAATTTTGACGGGAAACTTGGAAAAGAAGCCTAAACCTTTATTAATTAATATTATTGACAGAAAAACCTTCTACTTTTTTGACATAAATAATTTTTTTATAATTTTAGATTAAAACCCAAACAATGTAACTTTGGAATTATTAAGGGTAGAATTATGCGGTCTTGACGGTTGTATTTGTAATTTAATAGATTATGAAAACCTGAAAATATATACATGGTGTACTATTTAAAAAAATATGTTAATAAGTTATTTTGGAGCAACGGTTCACCCTGTATACTTCCAAGCGACTTATTCAGATGGTCTAGATTATTTGATAAAACTTTTATTCACCATTTTTTTTGGTAAACCTAACGGAAATCGAAATATTAGCAAGTTACGTTACTTTAAGTAGGTACACACTGTATAATTTTTTATTAATGCAATAATAGCAATGATATAATGTCCATAATAACTTAACCATAAATGATAGCACGCATAGCAAAAGCAAACGATAGTGTTGATCGTTTAAACCACCATAACATCAATTTTATTTGTCCTCAAATGTGTCATTACAGTTTTAATTATTGTTGTTAAAGAATAAAACGGCTAAGATCATACACAAACACATCTGGCAGGTTTATTTATTTTACCGACTCGAAAACTACTCTAGAGTAGCAAAGAGATAAAGAACACCGACACTATATCATAATAAAAGTACTTTGTAAAATAGATTGGCCGAGTCTAATGGGTATCTTTCAGTTCGAAAATAGGATTGCCGTAAAAATGTTGTGATTTATAAAGTACGGGTAATTTTATGTAGTTACTCTTCGTAGCCGCTGTTCGAAGTTTTGAAGACAAAACAGTTCAAGTTTATTTTGGGAGTAATCATAGTTATACTCTGTGTCCGTAAAGTATGGAACAAATTCATTTATAGCTAAACAAGCCATTTTAAGAAATAATCCTGAATCACGTCGATTTTTGATTTTAATTTACCGTATTTTAAAATAATAATCTAATATACAGGGTGAATTACAGGATTATGCTAGGAACTAAAATTGACAAATAGTATTTTAATTAGAGTTTTTGCTTGGTTTAACTTAACTTTAGTAGTACCACAGAATACACCAAACAACAAGAAGTGAAGGCCGGCGAAAATCCTTTGATGTTCGAGGTCCAAAAATATATAACCTTGAACAAGCGTCAACTACCTTATTCATGCACTGAGAAACATAATTACACTTGATTCACACTGAGAAAAAGTGTGTTAGTATGAAGTCGTATTTTATGAAATGTATTTGTAAATATTTTGTCTTTTGGTAACTATTTCTGCACGCTTCGTTGATAACGTTGACGCGAATTCTGCCAAAAATAGTTCATAATAAAACACATTTACGTAGGTATCTAGATATTTAATTGTAAAAAATAAACGAAATATAATTCTCATAAACAAAGAGAAAGCTAATATGATGAAAACCAAAGATTTTAACTTAATAATAAATAGAATATAAGAAATTTAGGCAATATCTTCTTTCTGCATATATTTTGCAAATTCTACACAGGACGTGATGCGAAAGTTGTCACTATAGGGAGTTGAAATATGTTTGTTGACAAGTGGGAGTTTTATTGAAATTTTGAGTCTCCCTCTTAACTCAGGAGAGGTGGCAATCCTAAATCTAATCTAATTTGAAAGTGTCGTCTCATTTTTCAATAAAAACTTGACTTGTATGTATCTATGTGGCGAATCTTGCAACTGAATCTTAAACCAGCTGCACATGCCTAATTTAACTGAAATTTAGCAATTGTTTTTAAAAAGGCTTTTTTTCTCAAATATAAACTCATTTTGAGTGAGAAAGTGTTTAGAATAGAATTGAACAGTGCTTTTTATTATCATTTGTATTAATAGGGATTAAAAGAAGACAACTATTAATTTTTGAATGTTTTATTAAATATACCAATTAATTACACACAATAACCCAAGCCACAAAAATAAAAGTAAATAATACACCAGCTAATTAGACAAACCATTAGCAGAATTGTAAAAACACAAATTAAATTAATCAACACCCACATCACAAAACCCAACAACTAACTACATCAAAGTATAAAATAAGTGAGATTTTAGGACATTTTATCTAAACAGACTGCACAATGTTTGTCCTGTCTTGTCATTGCTTTGACTTTAATTTTCAATGCCTAAAACACTTCATTATTTTGAAGGCCAGGTTTTGGTATAAGGCTTCTAGTTAATTTGCAAAGATCTTTTAGATGGCAAATGAAGAATTTTTATTAAAGAATTGTAAGCCCTGGGCCCCAAAAAATTTAGTGTCGTTACATACTTTTTATATTCAATGGAATATCGTCTGCCAAAACATTTTTTATTTTTAAGCAATACTTGCTCTTTTACAATTTGAGCCAAAGATCTATTCAGAAATTGATCACACATCTCCATAAAATTACCAGGAGTATATTTATTTGGCTTCTTTTGTGTCAATTTGGAGTATTTCCTTTTTAACTTCCTCACTTTTACTTTTAATTTTCTCCTCCTAGGGCTGTCACATGTCAAGCATGGTGATGTTTGTGTTGAAATCGGAGAAAACTGAGGAATGGAAGCTGCTGCATTTGCTTTTTCAATATCTATTTCCAGTATCTCCCTTAATGATGATGTTCCAGGTGCAGATAATTCCCTTGATATCCAACAATGCTATCTATAAAATTGAAATATTTACCAATGTTAATATGAATCACATTCTACATGTTATAATTTGTATACAGTCCATTGGAACAGCCTGTAGACTTATAAGTACTTACATAGACCAATTGAAAAACCCAAAAACAATTTCAGAGGACTATAGAAGTGATCCTCGGTATGTTTTTTGGATTTTCCTATAGATTGATGTGTATTTATAAGTTTATGAGCTGTTACCACTGACTTCGTACCAACTATAGTATATTGTAACAATTGATAAAAAGCAGACTTACCAGTTGGATAAATTTTCTTTGGTTAATTCTCAATTTCAGGAATGATAAAATGCTTAACAATGTGTGAGTAAATATTATGGGCTCAACTTGAATAAATAAGAGTTTTCTGACATCACTACTGCTCTTATACTTTTGTTCGTAATCAACTACATCTTCTAGTTAGGTACATGCTGTTAACCATGCTCGAGTCCTAAAATAAAATATAATATGTAGGTAACAAATATGGACTACAAAACATTATACTCATATTAAATTTAATTAATATAGCAACATGTCGGAGATACAACATTAACAAACCGTAATAAAGATTTTTTACGTTAACTGCAAATGTAGATACGTACCTGATAATATCATTTGGAAATCTGAACAAACTTAGTCCTTCTCCGGTTTTGGAAACACATCTACTTACAATACAACTTATGTGTGTGTGATTTGGTTTCCCTTGGCTGCGGATACTAAGTCCATTCGCCAACATAAACAATACAACTTATTTTCCCCATAATTTCACTGTTTTATAATGATAAATGTAAGATGCAAAATATTATAAACTGGTAATGACCTACAAATTGTCTACACAGAACATGTTATTGCAGACAAATGTCAAGTGTCGACTACCTTAAAATATGGCGTCTGAAGACACCGTTTTATGCGAAGCTTCGCTTCTTGTTGTTTGGTGTATTCTGTGGTAGTACTAAAACAGGCAATTAGTTTCAGTTATTTCCTGTTGTTTGTATCCATTACATCTAATTTGACTTTAACTGTGAAAATAAATTAATGAAAAAAATCTACCGGCTCGCGTGATTTATGTTATTCTAAGGACCGATTTGAATAATCTTGAAATATATTCAATAAATGATTTTCTCAATTCACAAATATACGAAGCTTGTCTAAAATCAATTACAGAAGCGACGAATTTAGGGTTAGTAACCCTCACCGACTTTTTGCTTTGACAAGCAAGCACAAGCTGTCTAAATCTGTCTATAAAATAATGAAAAAAGAATAATATTGAAATATAACCCAAATATAAATATACACTGTGTCCGTAAAGTATGGAACAAATTCCTTTTTAGATAAACAGACCATTTTAAGAAATAATCCTGAAACACGTCGATTTTTGATTTTAATTTACCGTATTTTAAAATAATACTCTAATAATATACAGGGTGAATTACTTTCGAGTAATGACGTCACCGTCATTTTTTTAAATGGAACACCCCCATTTTCTCTCAATTTTCGGATTACTCTAGCTGAGCTGATTCTAAAAATGTATCACATGTTGATTCCAATTGGTACAGGGTGGACAAAAATACAATAGTTTTGTGTGCCCAATTTGTGATCGTTTTCTTTCAATACCTTGTAAACCTAAGCTTAGAACAAAAAAAATAAAAATTCAATACGTATCTACCTATTTTTCACAAAACGATCAGAAAAAAATACTAACTCCTCCGCATTTTTTAAAGTGAACTGTCACATCTGCAGGGCCTATTTTACCATAAGGCCCATAAGGCCCGGGCCTTGGGCCTGGTGGTCTGGGGGGCCCGTTAAAGGTTGTAAAATATTCATAATTTCAAATGTAAATTTACATAGCAGAGAAAAAAAAACAGTTACCTCTGATAAGGAATAAGGAAAATAGAATTAAATAAAATAAGCTTTAGATTGGTATAATTAATGCATTTTTTAAAATTATCTATTAATTTATATTCAAGATACCGGCATCGGCGATTCCCCAATCTAAAAATAACTAAATAAGTATTGCGGCACATACAGCAAAGGGCGGCGGCGGCGGTGTTTTCTTTTACGCGGCGTTTTTGTTTATGATAACAAGAGAATTTTTGAATTTTATTGGAAAAGAGGGCCAGAATTTTTTCTTGTGCCTTAGAGCCCGAATTTTTTCTTGTGCCTTAGGGCCCGACCAGATGAAAAATAGGCCCTGCACATCTGCTGAAATTTTTAATAGCAACTCCAATTTTAATTTTTTTTTTACAGGTAAACTGTACCAGTTCCACTAAAACCAAAAATATCTTTTTTGGTTTTTGGCATTATGTTTCTTATACTAAGATGTTCATTTGTTCCAATTTTCAAGAAAAACGAAACAATAATTAACAAATAATCGTCATTTTGGTCACAAGTAAAACTTTAACCTGCCCTCCTGTAGAATTTGCTAAATGGTGTTTAGTACAGTATACCTCTGGGGTACAGAATTGTTTTTTTACAATAGATGCAACAATAATTAATCAAAAACCGAAAAAATATCGTAGTTATGTAATCCGCCTTTTTACTAGTACATTAATGCTAAGAAATTTTCCAGTGTATTTCAATAAAAATTGGTATTTTTCGAGATTTATGTATTGTTTTAAAATAAAATTAGATAATATAATAAAAACTTACAGCAATAATAGGTAACTCTTCTTTATATTACCATGAAACCAAAGAGCACCGAAATACACTTAATTTTCATAAACGAAATTAAAACCGAAAAATGTATAACACACCGCGTACATTCTCTTTTAGAAATTATAGCAAGACTGAACTAAGCAATAATAATAATTTAAACCTGTGACTCATAATACGGTCGGTGAGGAAAACAATTTAAACTAGTTTTTATATGCTTAGGTTTTTTTGTTAAGAAGTAAAAAGGAATAACTTTGATAAAAATATAATTTCTATAGAATCAAATAATTTAGCAAAAATAAATACGGAGTGGTTAAAAATTATAATGATTAATAAAATTTAAGACAGGAAAACATTGAAAGTGGAAATATAGTTGACATGTTTTTAGAATTAAAATGATTCAATTAATTCAACTCGAGGTAAATAGTTTCAGTAAAGAGGACAATATTATTTTAAAAAAAGTGAATCATTTGCCGGCTTGGATAAAGGACATAACAATAATTCTACCATTCTTTATTTAACTGTTTTTTAGAGAAATAAATAGGTATTCTTTTGAAATTGAAAAAGACGATGATAATGAAATAAATCTCGGCCAAGTTTTTGATAAAAACGACAAGAAAAGACATAAGTAAAGTACATTTTACAATATTTCGTTGACTTGGTATCTGTCCTTAAGGATTCAATAAATAAAACTTTATAAATTCCTCATTGTACAGTAAACAGCAACAGATCCGTAATAGGTAAAATTTAAATACTAACACTAAATATTATTTTATCAGCCAAATATTTCAGTTGTGAAATAATCATACTATTAGGCATTATCTTTTCGATGAGACGAGTACGATTATTGTTATCGGATTCACCACTACCTGCTGTGGGTTTTTCTCTTGAATTAATCATATTAGTGTAACGTTAAAACGAAATATCTTGGAATGGAGTATACCTACAGTTATACTCGTAGATAAGAAAATGATTCGTTCAAATGTCTTCTGACTGGTGAAGTGAACGGAGATAAACTGGGCGAAAAGTAACCATCGAGTTAAACTGGACGAGAGACGATGTAAATTTAATCTTAATCTTACCGTAAGTCGTAAGGAGCAATCCGTAATGTGTGTAAAGTAAACTGAATAATATAAAATCCCTCCGGTCTTTTAAGTATAAACTACTCTACAAAAGTTAAGGAAATTCACAAATTCGGAGAATTTTAACAAACTACGAATTTTTGGTCACCAAGTGTTTAAGTAGGTACCTATATATGTATGTTACAAATTAAATGTTTTTATGTAAAGGCGACCTTACATTATGCTATTTAGGTGCAATTTTAAAGCCACGCTATTTTGAAGCAATTTTTGGCTTCGTTTTACACTAAGCTATTTTCGAGATACTTTGGTTTATTTTGTATAATGCAATACAGTGTGGCAAAAATATTTTTACGTTATGTTAAATAATTGTGAAACTAAATTTTCTCACAATTTTCTGGTATTTAAGATCAGAAAAGATTATAAACAAAAATGAATAAGAGAAAACGACAAATTCTTGTACTGTCTCAGTTATTACAACAGCAGCAGTTTTAGTAGTTTGCAGGAGAAAAAAGAAAGGGTACTCCAAACATGTTTGCTAAAATAAAAATTAATTATTACATCTATTTTATACCAGGTTATACCGATCTTCCGCGCTGCAAGACTGAGTTTCTGCTCAAATATTTTTATGGTTGGTAGCAGAGTTATTACTAAAATAATAACTAAAATTGCCTGCAAATTTCATGAAAATAGAAACTGTTCTAATTGTTTTTCTTGCTTAAAAATCGCCACAAACTAGCACACGCACATGCGCTCTATTTATTTTGTTATAGCATGCAACTTGCATTGCACCTAAATAGCATAATGTAAGGTAGCCTTAAGTGTTTGTTTGCACTTTTATGCAATACGTTTGCAGATTTAAACAACAATATGAGATTGTGCACCTTTTTAATTTTATTCGACTATTAGAAAACCGTCCAATCTTTTACCACCGTATAGTTGTGAGTAAAATTAGTTTGCACTGTTTCACAATCAAATAACAGTATTCGGCAAGGTCTCTTTGAGGATTAAAAAGCCGAAAAGATACAAAAGCCATAAATCATTTCTAGTCTTGACCTACCCACAAGCGAACAATTGATTTTCATTGGTACAATGTAGCTTCCGATTGGTCTATGAAAAATTGTTAGTCCACATGGAGTGTTAACGGCCCAGGGTAGGTTTACTTTATTTCTGGTATTGATGAAATGATACAAAATTTGTACAAGCAACTAAAACAAGAAAATAATGGCTCAAAGCATGGAGCTGCTAAAAGAATACATAATTGACAAAAGTTTCAAAAAAATCTATTATTCCAGTTATCGGTAAAGGAAAACGGAAATCGCTAGTGCGTTGGGATCCCGCCATAATGAAAAATTTGTCTAAAACCGGTTCTGCTTCTGTTTACAGATTTCTTTATCTCGCCGACAAATTGTACTTTCAAACTACAATTACAGAGGCTCTCTACGTTTTTGAGTTGTTTTTAAATAAGTGAACAAACAAATTAAACAATCACACATACAGATTGTTTGCACCTGTACTTATTCACTTTTTAATGTATGAGCATATTCGACATAGTGAGATCGACAAGTTTGCCAAAAGTCAAAACAGTTTACGGAGTAGGTAGTACACTAGTTATAAGTTAAGCAATTAATTAATGAAGCGCCAGGGCCGTCTTCAGCTATCTCGGGGCCCTTAGCACTTTTGAATTTGGGGCCCCTATCCCGATTTTTGAAAATGGCAAAAAAGACAACAATCATTTGGAACCGAATTTATTTATATAAATAATAACAAAGTGAAACACACAAGCCTGAACAAATAAGTTACGTTTATTTATAGGTTATATTAGTATTTAATAGGTATGTCTTATTTTAAAAGAACGTTTACAAAATAAACCAAAATGATTATTTACATAGATGCAAATGGCTTCTTCATCGATTATTTCATATAGTATGTCGTTTTCTATGCTCATAAGTGACAAACTATTTAGCCTGTCTTGAAGCATGCTACTTCTAAGTTCATTTTTAATTCTGCCCAACTTGGAAAATGAACGTTCCCCTACAGTTGGTTACCATTAAGCATAAGAAAATTCTTACCGATATTTCGATGTTTGGGTATGTATCTGCGATATCTTCTTTGTGTAAAATAATAGCCAATTCTAAAACAGTTATATCTTGCATTTTATTGATTCCATCTGTGTGATCCTTTAGATATTGCCTCAGATGAAGGCATTCACATTGCAATTCATCTCCATCAATATTCTCATGGTATATTTCAGTGAAAAGTTTGCATTTATTATTTAGCTCGCTTAATTCAATTGTTTGCAGTTCAAACAGAAAGCCATAACAATATCTGCAGAGGCGTCATGTTACAAAGGCAAATTAGCTTTCGCAAATAAATAATAGATGGTAGGACAATGGTTTATATTGAAATAATTATTATTTGAATATTATTTCATTTGAAACCTGTGAATGAGGGATGAAGACAGAGGCCGTCGGAGGCCCCCTTGCGACAGGGGGCCCTGGCGTAAAGACGGTCCTGTTAAGCGCTACTGTATGTATACTTAGCAGTTAAGGTATGTCCGTTGCCTGTTGAATTACCCTATAAAATACCATTAAATTGAATTTGATTATTCAATTGTCGCTGCAGAGTTTTTGTTCAATTCTCATCTACGCTACACCCCATGAAAACAACATTAAAATTCATATATTTAGCACTAATGGACTGAAAGTCTGTAACTTTTTAAGTACTGTTCAGTCTCGAATGTGTCAAATAAAATCGTTGAAATATCCATAAACATCGTAAATATCAGCATTTGTAGCTAAATATACCACTCAGAAGGAATGTCATTAACAGTAAACGGATGTTATAAAATCTGATCTGATCAACGTCTTTAGACAGTGATATCTTGATGGCTTCTTGATTTGAAATATTTATCTTCTTAAGTTCGTTTAGATTGACTTTAAATGAAAACGTTTGTACGATTTATACAAAATGAATTGAAGTAATTCTGGTCGAAAATAATTTATTGTTCCTGATAACGGAAGCTGGAACGTTACTGAAACGTTGAATTGAAGAATTTGAAAAAGATTGTGGTTTAATTTTCCAAAATAATTAACAAAAAGAATAATAAAGTTACCGCAAGGAACATACGGAAGATACGAATCTCAAAATCAAGGAAATAAAAAACATACAAAATGGAACAAGCCCAGATATAGAAAATTCTGAGAGATTTTTGGATTATAAATTGACAGCCTGCAACACAAAATGTCATCCCTTCATTCAACTCTTTTCGAATGATAGTTACAGATCCCAATTTTTCAAATAGCCTAATGGGACTTGTGATTTTTAATTTTTTTTTAAAGGAGCCGTCCCTTCGCCTTCACCACTTCAGCGTCCTGGGCTTATTGTGGATCCTCCTAGTATTCTGACTACAGCCTATTCAGCCAATCCATTCCCTGTATTAGCTCATACAGGTTCTTTACTGGTCGGTTGTAGAAGTCTTCTGGAGTCATTTGGGGTCTTCCATAAAGTTTCCGCCTTCTGTGGTCCAGCGTCTCACAGTTGCATAATATGTTCAGAGCTGTTTCGGTGTCCGTTTTGCATCTTCTGCATATAAGGTCTCCGTTATACAGCCCTATTTTGTTCAGGTTTTCCTTTGTGGGAAAGTGTCCCGTAAGAAGCCCCGTTATGGTGCGTAGTTTGTTCCTGCTCATTCAGAGCAGTTCTTTCGCTACTTTTTTTCATGGTTCTTTTATGAATTTCTTCTCATGTGTTCTTTTACCCACCGTTTTAACCATGACCTAGTGGAGCATCTGGGAATGCCCACAGATGGTTTGGGTCCGTTCATCAGGGTTGACGATCCTTCTCTTGCCAGTTCGTCAGCTTTTTCATTGCCAGCGATTCCTTTGTGACCTGGGACCCACTCCAGTGTTACACTGTTCTGAGTCGCCAGTCTTCTAAGTTCTTCGCCGCATTCCCATACCAGCCGAGACGTTACCTTAGAGCTCTGAAGTGCTTTAAGGGCAGCTTGACTGTCACTGGAGATCCTGATCTGCCTGTTGTTGTAGGCTTTCATGTTATTTGCCCTTACACATGCAAGTATTGCATAGATCTCTGCTTGAAATACCGAGGCATATTTAACAAGCGAGACGATTCCTTCATATTTGCTGGACTTGCTGTTTATACCCGCTCCAGTGCCGAGCTCATTCCTTGACCCGGCTGTGTACCAGATCAGTTCATTCGCTCTGCTGAGTGGTGGTGCGTCCTCAAGCTCCTTTCGATCTTTGATGACAATCTCGAAGTTCTTGCGAAAGATATATCTGTCGGTCATGTGGTCTGTTGGCATCCAAGTGCCTTATTTCTGTGTGTCCTCTCCCATGTGTCACGTCATGGTCTGATGCTTTTTCCAGTCGGGTTAGAGCTAATCTTGCTTCGCACATTATGACACACTGTAGCGGAGGAAGGTCTAGCATTGTTTGCAGCGCCACTGTAGGAGTAGTCCTCATTGCCACTGTAATGCCTATGCATGCCAATCTTTGGACCTTGCTTAGTTTTAGCATCGCAGAGGTTTGTCTAATCTTTGGCCACCAGACCAGAGATGCATGAGATGGGACTGGTGGTAATAGTTTTTGAAGAAATATTTTTTTGTAATAACATTCTGACAGTTTTATCAAAATATAGATATTACTAGTAATGGTGTCTAGTAAAATGCACTTTCCGTGAACGTATTTTTAAGGTTTCAAGGCTTTTTTTCATTAATAAACTAAAATTTTGGTGACGAGTGATGCCTTAAAGTCTTCCTTCGACATGTTCCATATTATAATTATGCTATTATTATCAAGAAAGTTCCTATTTATTTTAATATGGGACCATCAATTACATAATCGAGGATTAAAATGCGTTAAATATCTTGATTAAATTTCAACCGTCTTCAATTTCATCATTTATTTTAACTACGACTGGAAGAAACGGCCTTTCATCCTTCGAAATAACAAAGTAAAGAGAAAAACGTAAAAGAGTGTTGTAAAAATAATATGAACTGCTGCTTTGAATTTGGGATACTGCAGCTGCTTTTCTCTCAGTGTGTTTGAATAGCCGTTCATTTGCACTTTTTAATCAACTCTCTTTCAATTTATCCTTGTTCCGATTTACTGACACGTTAAGGGAATCAGGGACTCATCCCAATTTGTTCAGAAATACCGGCGGCTCTTTAGAGTAACTTAACTAGAATTGAAAAGGTTTGCGAGCTTTTGGTTTCATTTTAGAAACCCATTATTCGGCGATTATTCATTTTTTTATGCCAAAAGTAATTTATAGCTATTAAAACTATTTGCATTTGAAGCAATTTTACTTTTAATTATGTATTTCTATTGAAACAAATATCCGTTGTATTGATATAAACACTCGCCCAAAAGTTAGGGATGCTGGAAATGTATACAGAAATTCCAACAACTGTAATAACGTATGTATGAATATTGGGGGTATGAATATTGAGGAAAGTCTCAGAGACTAGTAGCTCATTTAGCCCTATTACCATGAGGAATTTTAGGATATCTGCAGGCTTCAACTTGGGTAAATGTCCCTCTTCTTTCCAATAGTCTCCTAGGTACTGTGCCCTAGAATTCTGAATTGAGGTGCAATTCGCAAGTACTTCAGGCGGCAATGTCCCTTTAGGATCCCTGTTAAAACTCTTAGTGCAGTTTGACTTATCTCAACGGGATTTAGTCATCCATCAGAATGTTTGATTGTCTAAGCCCTACTAGATCTTTCCAATGGTCAGATCTTCTCTTTTCTTCGGCTTTGTCTATTTCTTCCAATATTACATTGGTGCTGTTACCGCAAATGCGATCCGACCCCCAAAAGGGTCTTTCAGTCCCTCGCTTTGCTAGTCCATCTGCTATTTCATTTCAGTCCGTTGCAGTGTGACCTGGAATCCACAGTAAGCTTACTATATTGTTCTCGCCTGGGCATTCCCTTACCATTTTGGAACTGATTACACAAGAGCTCAGTGCTTTAATGACTGTAATAACTTTCTTTATCGTCAACTTTTACGTCAGACCTAATAAGCAAAGATAGGAAAACTGTCAAAGCCGTAGTAGGTATGTTAACAGGGCTTAACAGGCACGCAAAGTTAGGACGAAGCCATCTACAGATTCTGTCACCTACGAGAGGAAATTGCAGAGCACATCCTATGGCTTATTGCACTATTTATTATTCATATTGTGAGAGTCAAACATAAACACCCCAAAACTTATCAGAACTTTAATGAATAAAACTATAATTAACTGACACGACAATAATGGAAAATAATCTACGCGCTGTTATATCCAAACTCGCCTCCCCCTCTGCACCGTACAGTACCGAACTTCATCACTTGCTCGGAACGTCTCTTAAGGGCCGCTTACAATATAGTATGCTAACGCATTAGACTGTTTTATGTAAATTAAATATTATGTATTTAACATTGTTTGTGTATGCAAAGTTCACTTGCCAAAAATTATGCAATCGAAATAACATGTAATGAAACTATGACGTTATAGTAATAAATCGAACAATTTGGTGAAAATCACGAAATACGACGTTCCGTTGATGTTTATCGAGAAGAGACGTTTTATTTTTGTATGCTCATTATTTTAATAGCCATCATTTATCAAAATGTCTTAGTCAGATCTTCCATGAAGCGAAACGTAGCGGTGGCATTTTTTACACATTTCAAATAATTACTCAAATTTATTTTGCGTACCGTATACTTCAGTAGAATTTCTAACATGGGAATTATAATTATATGAAAAGTTTAATTCACCCCAATTTATACAGCTCAAGAAACCATTTAATCAAAGGAATTGCTTAGGAAAACTGTTAAGCATTAAAAGGTTAGAGGCTAGAAGAGCAACCATACTTATATTCTGATACAGTATTAGCCCGCCTGTCCTGTAGATTCAATAAATTTAATTTTGTTCAGCTCATACTTTAGCCACTAACTGTGTTGGCACCAAAAAGTAGTATCACCAAAATTATCCATTGCATGTAATAAATAAATTAATTAATAAAAAAGAGAAGAAGTGGCATTACAACTAATATTTCCTGAAATAAACTAAAGAAATACAAAATTACAAAACCATCACATATGCTGGTAATATTTCTAGTAATACGCAAAACATCTACTTCACACCAAACATTAATTAACACCTAATACAGAACTGGAAATACTACATATTTATGATAAGAAACAAGAACTAGATTTCCTTGAATAATTAGAAATTAGGAGACACTTTAAGAAACCCACAATATGAAGCCATCACGGCAAATCTGGCAGAATTGCAAATATTAAAACTGGAATCTCCGTATCCCAAAATAGGTGTACTCCAAATTTTGTACAATTAGGACCAGCAATTTACGAGATAATTGGCCGTTTCCAGATTTTTGGGCCACTCTGTATATTAAGTCAATCACAAGATCATTTTTTGGTCTAGCCTCAATATTAAACATCAAGTAGGCAACACATCAAATGTAACTTCTGTCATTCTGACGATGATATTATGTCAATATCGAAATAATCAATAAGTATATCTTAGAATTTTCATAATCTTAATTGGGGTACACTGACTGAGACATTACGTACGCTAAATTCCTCAAAATCTTTCATTTTGAACGGCAAAACTAACCTAAGAACCAGCAAAGGAAGCCTGAAGATAGTTTTAGACCTACTTTAAATTTAAATGATCCTTGACGCTTCCTTAACCGACTATAAATCTTGATTGTTATTGCGTATCTATAGAAATGGCTAAATATCCTCGGTATAATTACGTTGAAGCAGTGTTGAACACGGTTGATACTTGAATGGGTGACCACTGGTCAACACCGTCGTAATCCCGTGTAGCGAAACACTTTAGGCTACTAGGGTGAGTAACATATCATAGCTCGCAGGGATTATACCAATGGACACGAGGTATAATGAATATACCGTCTTTCGGTGGAGACGTAAAACCGAGGTCCATGGATGCTGGGCTTGATAAATATCCCTACTATTGGTTAAAGCACTAGTGGATTCGGCAAAATTTCTATTAGTTAAATAACAAAGGAAAAGAAAAAAATCCTCGGAAAGAGATCCACAATTAAATAGAAATATAGAAGAATAGCTAATCATTATTGATAATCATTTTATTTTCCACGATAATTTATTTGGATATTCATTTATTCGGTAGTAATATTTCTTGCTTTATACAGGATAATTTTTCAATAACATAAGTAATTATTTTTTATTTTTGAAAAATCGCCATTTTTCTTCGTCAACGGATAAGTGTTAACGAAGATTTATTACAATTTGTTTTTTTGTCCGCAATTAAGAAGAGGAATTTATTTCTATGAAAGCCACACACGACCTGTGTAAATTGAATGAAAAACTCTGCTTGGCTAAATTTATGCCAGAAAATAAAAAATCGGAACTTCCTCGAAAACAAACTACTTGACACTTGGATTAAATTCCCTATTAATAGAATTAACAGCCTGCCACAAAAAGTGTAAAAAACCATTTTTCGTTTTGTTACTTCGGTTAAGTGTAAGTTTTACTAAGAATTGTGTTTTATGGTAATACAGGGGCCCAACTACACCTACAAATCGAGTACATGGATGTAAATTTACTTCCATTTACGAAATATTGTTATTTATATTTTAGAAATTTGTTACACTATTGTTATTATTGATTACGGACCATTTGCACCACCTTCAGTTAAAACTTAAGTGACACTAAAATCGCTAAAGGGAAACTTAACTCTTTGCACCAAACGATAAGAGTCACTTATCTGCCAGTAAGTTTCCCTTAATTTAAGCGGTAGTTAGACCGGCCCTTAAAGGTATTTAAGTGACACTTAACCTAACATTTTTGGATAACGCAAGCGAAGAACTGAGTTAAAGAAAGGTAATAAAGGAAAGTCTGTGTAGGTGTGTTAGTATGGAAAAATTACGATTAATACGTGACTTTGACTCGGTTGATGACGATATTGAAGTCCTAGAAATAATTGCCTATGGACTATCTCGTCAAATTCGTAAACGTCCTGATCATTTTCATGATTTGACGATCTGTCGTTTTATAAAAGATTCCGTCTTACGAAACCTACTGTTTCCATTGCTCGAACGTTATATATTTGTGAAATTCATATAAACAACTAAATTGTCATAAATAAAACCAAAGTCATTAAAAGTAAAAATGTTACAGGAACGAAAGTATCTATCGTTGGCTATTTTGAAAAAGCATATAACTGTCAAGATGAGCATTCCGAAATATATTATTGAAACAGTAAAACACTATTTTAATAGATATAAATATCCTCGTGAATATAAATTCATATCATTACAAGATCAGTTGCATGTTGGCGATTCAGAACCGTAACGAAAACTTTGTCATTCAAACACTTGAAAATACTTTTTAGGAAAAAAATGTTGCACTTGAGATATTTAAGTAGAATGGGGAATAGTATTATTTTATTCGTAAGTGAGAGATTAGTATTGAATGAATGAATATTGTGGACGATTCTTTTTTCCTTTTTCATTTAATACTTTTAACAAACAACTGGAAATGTTCCATTATATGCTTTTCTAAAGGTACCTATATACTTGCAAAATGTCCATTCATACCGAAAAAACAGACTTAATAGGTAAAATTGACAATTGTAACTTGTTTACTGCAGACAAGACCAAATATATCCCAGGATTAGATTCTTACTTTAATTAGGACGTTCTTCTGTAATCTTGTCGAATGACCACAGGTTTCGTTAATATTTTACATAGTTTGGGCACCACTTATTCAATATTTTCCTTTCCAATAAGTAAAAGAGGCTTAGCAATCGCAACAGTGATGAGAAGTGATAAATCCGATTCAAGTGGTAGGAAAAATCAACACTCCTAGTTTGACAATTAAAAAATATATTTCTGTTTTAATGAACACTGTCTCTCAACGAAACTCAAGGCATACGAATTAAGCGTATATCGATGTGTAAGAACCGTTGTAGACTCCATCACAGATAATGCGACTCCATTTCACGTAAGAAAAACCCACTTGAAGTTGCAGTCGTATGCGCAAATTTGTTAAAACCAAAATTGACATTCGACTTCAAATCAGTAGCGTAACGTTTTCACATTTTGTAGGTTAACACAAAATTAGTTTCTGTCGTCCTTGACTGTGGATGATTTTTCCTACAACACCAACAAGTTTTTTAGGAGGCATGGTTTTAGAACAAATAAAACACACAAAACTCACATACAAACTAGCTAAACACTTTAAAATATTCGACAGTAAATGATTGCTTGAAGCACAACCTCAAATGTCAATAATAAAATAGCTGTCGGCATGAAACATCGAGTAGAGGCCGACGTAAGAAATGTGCAAAGGCAGTCGAAGGTTTTACGAAGGATATGCGATGGGGTATATTCCTTAATATCAATATTGACGGAAAAATATATGATTAATAAGATACCAGAGTTCGGCACTGTACATCTTGTGACAATTTTAGCGCAGCAAGACCTTCCATCGTCAGGAGCCAGGACAGGAAGCCAAAGAAAATATTTCTGAATTATTATACGGTTCCTTAAAAGATAACATACCACATACATACCTATATTACATATATGAAATATAACGTGAAAGGGATGAAAACTTCCTCATGTTATTACGCAGAAAGTAATTTGCCTTATAAAATGAAAGGATATTTTTGAATGAAAATGTTCAAATTTATGCGGTAGGTGAAATTGTTGGGTTGTATCGAAGCAAGAATTGAATGAAATTTTTTATATTTATCTAACGTTTTGCATTTCACTTGACATTATTCAATATTATTATGTCTCAGTATAAGTTGGAACTATATGGCAAACTTTTTAATTATTAATTTTAGGAAAAAACTTATTCTTCATAAAAAGTTCTGCATGCTCTAAAATCTGAAATAAAATCATCAGATATTAATTTTTTTCGGTTTTATACGAGGTTCGTCAAAAAATATGAATGATGGTCAGGAGTAAAGTACCTTTAAATTTGACAATATTGAAAAATGTTATTAAAAAAAGTTGATCAGAACTGAAAACTACGTGGCTGCTGATAATAATATGCAGTGTCTTGAGAAATAGTGTTTATTGCTGTCCGAATTCTCTCTTTTAGTTCTTGAATATTTGCTGGTTTCATTTGATACACAACATTCTTCAGATGCCCCCACATAAAATAATCCAAAGGATTGAAATCTGGTGACCTCGCTGGCCATTCAATAGGTCCACGTCTACCAATCCACCTGTTCGGAAAAATTTCATCTTGGTACCTTCTAACATCTACAGCATAATGTGGATGTGCACCATCCTGTTGAAACCATAAACTTTCATCAAAACCTCCAGGATTACGTTTGCTGGGAATCAAATTACGTAAAGTAGGTACGAGATACCCCCTTAAAAACTCAAGGTACGTTGCCCCGTTCTTACAATTCCAGCCCATACATTTACCTTTTGCGGGTATTGTGTATGATGTTCACGCATCCAGTGGTAGTTTTCTTTTGCCCAGTATCTACAATTCTGACGGTTAACCTCGCCATTTAACGTGAAAGTGGCCTCATCAGAAAAAATAATGTTTTGTATCAAGAGAGGGTCTCGGTGACATTTATCCATCATTTTTTCGCAAAATTGGATTCTTCTATCGGGATCATCTTCGTTTAATTCCTGCACAAGTTTGATTTTATAAAGATGCCAGTTTTTTTCCCGTTGTTTTGCTAGCACCGGTATCGCGACTAACTTTACGCGCAAAAGAGTGCGCATCTTCTTCAAAACTAAGTAAAACATCTAATGCTGTATCAGCATTTGCAGAGGGACGACCTGATTTGCGTGCATTTTCAACCGTACTAGTTTCTCGAAATTTCTTTTCAATCTTACTGACTGTTGAACGCGTTATAGGTCTTTCTGGATATTTATCATTTTTCAAATTGCACACTTCCATCTGAGTTCGCGATCTGTCTCCAAACCCAATTTCAATTTTTTGTTTTACACTTAACTTCATTTCCACTTCAAATTAAATCTAAGCAATCATTAAAACATTCACGAATACCAAAAATATTGTAGTACTAAACTGTCACTGAACATCAATAAATTACTAAACAAATAATGACATTTCACAAAAAACTAGACGACTATGTTTTTTTTTAAATTGATAAGAAATAATTTCTTTCATATTCTATCTGCTAGACCACAAGTACCAAACATGTTTGGAAACAGCTCATTTTTATTAATCTAAAAATGTAACAAACTACAGGGTGTTACATTTAAACCAATTGCCACTAGACAATAAGTTAATTTAACTGATAAAGAATGTTACGCGTTACTTTATGAGTAACTTTATGAAGAATAAGTTTTCTCCTAAAATTAATAACTAAAAAGTTTGCCTTATGATTCCAACTTATTACCTACTGAGACATTCAGTATATTTGAATTAAATAAAAAAATAATATCTCACAAAATTGCAGCGCAGTATACAGAGCATTTCAATGAAAACTATCGACCCCACATAATTCTATCAATTATTTTTATTGTGCCTTTTATTCGGTCGGTAGTAAACTGGACTTAGGTCCTCTCAGTTCCGGTGTTTGCACTTGAGCGTCTTTCTCTTTCACTGTATATTATTTTACAATTAAAATTTTTGTTTGTTACAGGTTGTGAGCTAGGTTCAAGTACATCAAGTTTAGATTGTCTTAATTTGATCGTACAAAGTATAACTAATAATAAGAACAAACAAGATGGCAGCGAACCTGTTACATGATAACCAAATAAATACTTAGATTGTTACTAGTTGTTTAAACGTAGTAGCGCTTGTTATCCATTGCAAATATCAAACATTTAATTATAAAATAAAATAATATACAACATATACAAGCTTTGTTTTATTTATTAACTTCTGCTTCAACTCAAAATCTTCCAAAGCTTCGATCTGAAATAAGTTTTTTTCAGTATAAATTATAGTCAATATGCATATCAACCACTCAAATCTACGAATCTAGAGCTGAATGGTCTAACTAAACAGGCTTATCTTAAAGTCATTAGTCGACAAAGAGATAGCGATAGTCTCTCTCATTCATTTAACATGTTATCACGAATGCATTGGTAATATGCCTATGACTGTAGGGACTCTAGAGGATAGGACATGGGTTATGTTCCGATATTCCTGAACAGTACTGCCAAGTAAATTTTGTCATTCCGATTTTACTGGTACTGGTAATGATTTGGCGGCACTTTTTAAGAGACCCTGTTAGAGGCTAAACATATACTGATACTACTGTTACAGAAGTGGTCATGCACTCCCAGTATCCCTTCCCCAAATTGGAATAAGTTAGGTTATATATTTGTTGAGAGTAGGTGATCTGTGGTTGAGAGCGTGGAGACAGATTTTTTTATTAGTAATCTATGCAGATGTGATTTTTCTGAATCAGTATCGCTATCGCTTAATATTTCATCCAATAAGATTTGAGTAATATCACTTCATTATGATAAATAAATGGGTTATGTTTTGTTTGTTCCTTTTCAAACACTGTTACTTACCAATACGTTCCGAAAGTCTTCAGCAGTTTAAGATTACTGCTACTGTAAAGCGTTCCGAAATTGCTTGCTGTAACCAGTAATACCAGCAATATCGGAACATAACCAATAACATCCACTCTGGAACAAGCCACCACCTAGGCAAGGATGGGTGGAGGATGTTCACAAGGAGTAGTGGTATTATCTTTGCTACGGGCACCTTAGTACATATAGGCGACCTCCTCTCGCTTCACTGTCACTGTCACCACTACACATTTTTATACAAGATGACTCATATATCTGTAACGCATAGATTGAGCCACCAGTAAGACATTACGAGAAAGATTCAGTCTGGTGGCTGATTGGTTACATAAAAAGAGTCGGGCTGGAGAATTTAATCTAGATTCAAGGTTTATAGAATCCTACCAGGTTAGGCAAATTAGCGTGACGTCATGGGGAGACCAGCTGCAGCCTGCTGACTGACGTCTATCATTATTATCCTGGATATATTTTTCCATTTAAGATCAGTATAACTGTGCAATGGTATAGGGAACCAAGGAAAACTATATTTGCTGATCTTTACAGTTGTTACTTAAGAAGACAATTTAATAGTGGAGAACTCCCTAGATTTATCTGTTCATTGACGACTTCATATTGTGGGTTTCTTAAGTGTTTTCTTCTTACCAATTCTTCAAGGAAATCTAGTTCTTGATTCTTATCACAAATATACCGGAGTGACCTGGCAGCCAAAAATTAGCAGCCAACTCCCGAAGAGACACGAATGATCATAGACGTAGGTAGATATTTTTTTTAAATCAACACACAACAAGCCATCATATTATACATTGTTGAGAGAATAAAAAAATATTGAGGATATAATTTAAAATGGAATAAACAAGAATTTAAAATGACTCCGATATATGTTTCTGTTTTACTCCAGTTCAAAATTAAACATACTGTATTCACTGAAAGATAACGGAAAGTAAGATTATATGATACTAAGGAAGATCACTTTCATGCCGTCGAAGGGGTAGAAATGCTACCCTCAATATAAAAAAATGATTTCTACCCGAAGGAAACGGGAAGCCAGGTTGAAATTTACAACAAAATGATAAGGATCCCACATACAGAAGGAAAATCGGTTTAGTGCCGTCGAAGGGATGGAAATTCTACCCTCAATATTTAAAAAAATGATTTCAACCCGAAGGAGACGAGAACCCAGGTGGAAATTTATACAAAAAATGTACATACTGATAAGGTTACCACAAACAAAAGGAAAATCGCTTGAGTGCTGTTGAAGGGGTAGAATACTACCCTTAAAATTTGAAAAAGTGAATTCAACCCGACGGAAACGAGAAGCCAGGTTAAAGTTTAAACATAAAATGGATATAGGTATACTAACAAGAACATTATGTACAAATGGAAAATCGCTTCGGTGCCGTATACGTATACGTACCTACATATTTAGTTACTCCGATAAACATTTTGAAGGTTTAATATTTTCACAGTACCTATAGCTAAAAGTATATTTTGGTTTATCAAAGAAACTGCAATTGACAAGAAATAGAGAAAAACAATTGTGGTTGTGCAAGTACTTTTTTGCTATCTTAATATATTCAACTTGATTCTCCATATTTACTTATACTCGATTTGTGTCTTTTGTACCCTATACTTAGCCTTATACCGCAGGACGTTAATTACATTCACATGCGCTATTGATTTTACCGATATCTTTCTAATGACTAATGGTGTGGCAAGGGTTAAGCTAATACTGTTATAAAAATATTCCCCCTCTATAAGCTAGGTAAATTATCCCCTGTAAAGAAAAAATAAGAAATTAAACAAAATACCTTAGCTCTTCTTCATTTTGTGAATAGAAGTAACAAATAAACTTAAAATAATTACTGCCCTTTGCTGGTAAAAACAAACTTCTGGCAGGGTGCAGCCGTTAGAAAACATCCTGTAAACCGGTGGGGAATATTTTCCGTCGGTTGTAGATTTTTTGACGGATTGATTATATTTTCTACTGGCTGGGGTCATCTTCCAACCATGGAGGACAAGCACAAGCATCCATCTACTAGGAGCAGCTCCAGCCACAATTTTACTTATATTTGTTTATAATGCTTTGTGTAAGTACTCTGTTAACTTCAGTTTTACAATAGAAAATATAATTATTTGATTTATATTTGCCTTTTCTGATGGATCAGATCTTGGAGAAAAGTTATCATGCTACTAAATGCCTGTTGGGCAAATATCTCCATAATGGAGTCTGAAAGGAGAAGCACAATCAGATATTTTCATAGAGGAATTATAATATCATTATTATTCGAACGGTCAACACAAATAATAAATGACAGAATGAGAAAACATCAAAACCAACTCTGATATAAATTACATTACACTCCAACATATCGTCTTTAATGTCGATAAATATTATAAAATATTAAGGGTAGTAATACTACCCCTTCGGCGGCACCGAAGCGATTTTCCTTTTGTACGTAATGTTCTTGTCAATATATCTATTTTATGTTCAAATATCAACCTGGCTTCTCGTTTCCTTCGGGTTGAATTCACTTTTTCACATATTAAGGGTAGTAATTCTATCCCTTCGACAGCACCCAAGCGATTTTTCTTTTGTATGTGGGATCCTTATCAGTATGTTCATTTTTTGTATAAATTCCATCCTGGGTTCCTGTCTCCTTCGGGTTGAAATCATTTTTTAAAATATTGAGGGTAGAATTTCTACCCCTACGACGGCACCGAACCGATTTTCCTTCTGTATGTGGGATCCTTATCAGTATGTACATATTTTGTATAAACTTCAACCTGGCTACTGGTTTCCTTTGGCTTGAAATCATTTTTTTTTAATATTGAGGGTAGAATTTCTACCCCTTCGACGGCACCGAACCAATTTTCATTCTGTATGTGGGAACCTTATCAGTATGTTCATTTTTTGTATAAATTTCAACCTGTCTTCCCGTTTCCTTCAGTTTGAAATCATTTTTTTTAAGTATTGAGGGTAGCATGCCTACCCCTGAAAATAAACAAACCCTTCATTTACATATCCTAAAATAATTTACCACGTCGTCCTTACCTTAAAAATTTTAACCCTTTAGCTATACTAGCGACACCAATGTCCCTCCTTTCGACGAACACTATATATACAGAGTTTGTGCTCCTTAAATTTAGTCTCCATGCCAAAATCTTTAGTTCTGAAGGTGACGGTGACAGGTAACGCGATAAGTGATAGGTGACGGTGACAGATTACTATTAAATAGTAACAGGTGACGTTACGCTATGATAGTGGCGTCTCCAGCCCGTAAGTTTTTCCTCTACCTAAAACTTCTCAGCATGGCTTACGAGGTTTCACTTTAAAAATTACAAATTTATTTCAGCTACTGTGTTTAGTATTCATGCCATGGAGACTATTCATGCGATGTGAGCGCCTACTAATGGAACGAACTCTTTTTGTGTGCTGATATTTCGTCATTCTGTAGGTGATCTGTGATATATATAATCTGTCATTTCACAGAATAGTAAAATTTCTCGTCCATTCACAAAGAGATTTAGCTCCAATTTATAAATTACTACTTAAACCATAATAATCATATACTATAATACTGGAATAAACACAATATCGAAATCTTTTTGTGGTTATGTCACAAAGGTATGTGGTTTGTGGGCATACACAAATTAACTCTCTATGGTTTGTGGGTTATGTACGGCTTGAGACCACAGAAATAAATATTATTTGCAACGTTTAGAAAAATTAAATAGAGATGACGACAAAAAGAAAGAAGTGATACTTGACGGAGTGTACTTGACTCTGGTGCTTTGTATGCTTTGGTACGATTTCGCAAGTTGAAAACGACAAGTACCCATACGGTATGGGCCATACCGTAGTATGTGGTATACCAAGAAAAAATTGTCTTTATGTTCAAGTTCTATGCTCTTTTCGTGACCAGTCCAGCCACGCCTCTCTGTTTACATGTCAAGTTAAATTTGTCATCGCAACTGTCAGCAAGGTAAATATTCGATAAAAATATTTATATAACATTTAAATAATGTTCCAAATAATCGTTTTAGGCTTTCATTAAACAGTTCCAAATAATTGTAGAAGTAAATTACTTATAATTTCAAAATGCACTACGGAAAAAAATCACCTACAACGGGCACACCTTCTATTTACTCACACACAACTTCAAGAAGTAATGCTAATTTACATAGATCGTCCAGAAGCTTAAAATCTCTAAAACTTCCTTGGTACCAACAACCATTGGTTCAAGATGCAATATTTTTGGATGTCCAACGGGCCTCACTTATTACAGCTATATTTTCATTAGTAAGGCATTGTTCAGCTTAATAAAATGCATGACTTTTAATTTGGGATGTATATAAAGTAAATATCCCAAAATAAGTTTATAATATTAATTAGAAGCATTTTTATTGAAAGTGACATTAAACCAATCAACTCTATTCTGTAGTTCACCTTATAAATACCCAATTTAACTTGTTGCCTATTTGTTTTTACTTGCTTTGGTGACTAGACAAAAGCTTAGATTATTGGCCGATAAAGATGAAATGATCGATAGTTATTGGCAGTAATCTCTAGATACAAATTGTTTAATTATATTTGAATTAAATTAAACTGAATCACTTGCTTCAAATGTATGTATTAATTCAACTTTTTGTTTGACTAAACAATTTAAGTTTGGTACTTTTATATAAAACTTTGATTTTAGGTACTATCCATTTTTACAATAATAACAGCCTGTTTTGATCTATACTGCTATGCTATGGCTGCACCAGGCTCTACACATTACGGATATTACGTTATATCTTTTCAGTTTGTCTATGTTGGAAATAGACATGGTAATAAATATTTCTAAAACTATTTTTAAGTGAATTATATTAACTTTTAACTGGTTTGGTTGTTTAAACAATTCATGGTTTAAGAAAAAGTTTTCAAAATATTTGTGCCTAAATATACAGTTTTTCACCACACCAGTTTAAAGTTTTCTGCATTATATAAATTAGTTAATTAATCTTATATTTTTTTTAGTGCGAAATACATTGGTAATGTTTGCAGCTTTCTCTATCCTGTTATCTTTAGTGGTATTTGTTACCAGTATTATGTTGATAAATGCTTTAAGAAAGGTATGTCATTATTATCTTAATTAATTTTTTTGTTTATACATTCACAAGCAAGTCCAATTCACATAGAAAATGCAGTGTTAAAATGCTGATAACCACACTGTATAGTGTTTCATTTATATATTTAATCTCCAGAAAGTTTGTATCAAGGATGAGGAACACTTGACTTTTTTCTTGTGCAATATAAACTTATAATTCCGTTTTTGACATATTGATGAAAATCTGGGATTTTATTCTAAATTGAATCCCAACCTGCCTATGATTTAAACAAACATCAGCGCTTGACACTGTTATAGGCCAAAAATTGTCGTTCTAAAATAACAACAAACTTGGGTTTGAATTTAGTATAGTATTATTATCTATACCATTCTTTGTATTCTTATTACACATATTTTTACTAATTTTTTTAGTAAAATCATTTCTCAGAATAACAAAACTCTGAACACTGTTTATGTTAGTGTTGTGGTGGTAGTGTAAACATTGTTCAGTGTCATGTATCACCAATGGTTCTAGATTCCCAACTCAGTATAACTTAATTTAATATTTTAGGAGTACGAAGGAAAAATGATACCTTGGTTATATACATTCGCAGTATTCACTATATTCAGATTTCTTGCATATCTGTTTTTCTCCATTATAAATGATATGATATTTGCTTACAATATCATAATATGCCTTTTATGGACTATCTTCATTGTATTAAGTGTATATGGATGGGTTTTGGTGTATTCATTGTATATTGAATTATCTGAATTAACAAGATTGGAAGATTTGGCACATTTAAGGGTGAGTGTGTTTCAGTTTTCAAAACATGAGTTTGTAAAACATTGTATATTTATATAAATAATATTCCTGCAATGATATTAGCGGACATTTTCTTTTTGTCGTCATTCTATAGGATTTAAGAAAAATATCTTGCCTGGCAATTAGAAATTATTATTTACTCAAGTCGATTTTAGCTAAGACAAAATTTAAACTAATTTTATGTTTTTTGATCTCAGAAAAAAAATAAATTGAATACTCAAATAGCAATAATATGTAAATATTTGTTTGTTTCATGCAGACTTTTGAAAAAAGTACAGGTAAGATGATAAATTATTGTTATATATGTAGTTGCAAATTTAAAAAAATTGATCCATGAAATAGCTCTTAATTTCTCAAGAGTATCCAAAATGAAGTAGGTAGTCACAATGGAAAATATAACAACAAATAAAATTCTTTTTGATTACATTGATAGACAATTTAAGTAGTTCCAATCATTTATAAAGTTTATTTCATTAGTTTACGCCTGATTATCGGCAAAAACTCGACGAGCAGTGCATTATTGTATTCGTATAAATAAGAGATCTGATTTCCAAAAATTAATAAAAAAGGGAAAAAGGTGATTAAAAAAAATTAAATTTCGGGTTTCTAACGCATCAAATATTGGGAGAATTTACTATCGAACCTTTTAGTACAGTTTACCATTTCATTCGATGCTTTTATGACTAATTCGTAAAATAAACTGTAGACTTTGTGTGCTGTTAAGCATTTGCGTTGCGGAAATAGAAATTAAGAAAATTGTAACATAATCACTACTTATTTTTTTAAACTCAACTGAATACTATGATTTTGCAATAGAAATACATTAGAACTTTATGCTTAGAATAGATTTTGTTATTGACATAATTTTTACAGATGGGCACTATGCAGTCCCTAAACACATCGACAGCCCCGTCTCTAGCGGGTTCTCGCCCAACGACCCCACACAGTACAGTTTCGACGATGCCGGCTTAGAGGATATACCTTTAGATACAACACCTGCATATTGGCCCCAAAAATCGAAACCACCCATCGTCTCAACAATATATTAAATTTTTCATATTAAAAGAGAAACTTGGTAACATCATTACAACTGATATATTATAAATGCAGTGTTTTCATGTTACTGCTTCTAATGACAAATGCGTCTCTAAATTATTTAAATAAATTCAATAATAAGTTTTAACAGTTACAGTCATATTTGATGATAAAAAGAAGATTGTGGTTCGTTTCAGCTTTTTTGAGCATTACGTCAGTGCTGTTTTAAGACAAACTGGATTTTCTGCTGTTACTTTACAAGAGCTTTCAAGTTTCTACATCTAACTTACAATACAAGTGCCATATACAATTGTAACAGAGAGATGGTGTAATGAAAAAACTTTAATATTTCAGTTATGGTTCAAAAACGCTGAAAGGGACTATAGATCATTCAGCAGTTCTTGCTACTTGGTAAATATCATTCTGATTTCTGATATAATTAATTTAATTTTCTTAATCCAAGATTTAAGCAAAAAAAGAACAATATCTAATACGCACAGGCCCATAAGTTGGGGATATTGGAAATGTGTTCGCAAATTCAAACTATAATAACTTGTGTGTGTCGAATGAATGATGCATATTTCATTTTTTGAAAATATTCTTTGTAAATACTAGTTAATTGTTTATAATACTATTATTGAGTTGATGGGAATGGTTCGTAAAAAAAATATTGATGTTTATTTTCAAAAACAATCAGAATTCTGGGATATCAGAAATGTATACAGTGTATTTGTAAAGTATGGAATAAATTAATTGATTTCTAAACCAAAAATTTTTCACAAAAAAAATCGAAACACGTCGATTTTTATTTTTAAGGTTCTGCATAGTATAAAACAAAATTTCATCAAACTAACATAATGACGTCATCGGTAATTTTTTAAATACAACACACTGTAACTCTAAGTAGCCGCTTTAGCAGACTCACCAATCTCTTGTGGTATTATTTGAGCCGCACTTTCTCTACTGATTTCCATTTTAAGGATTTGAAAAATTAAAAAACACCAATGTTTAATGACAAGCTTTGTTATAATAAAATACAAAGTTTATGTCGCCCCGAAGTCATTTTTTTTAAATACAACACCCTGAATTTGGTGACATTTTAACTACTCTCTTGACTTACCGGTAATAACTTCTAAGTAGCCGCTTTTGAAGACTCACTAATCATCTGGAATCATTTCATACTCACTTTCACTAGATTTTAATTTTTTGGATTTAAAAAGTGAAAAAACACGTCAATGTTGAATGACAAGCTGTCATAATAAAATACAAAGTTCATGTTATTGTCCAAGCCGCCTCCATAAGACGATTTTTTCTTGCATGTACCAGGCATACTTTATTTTGGTTATAGGGTGAAATCTCTCGTCCATTCACAAGGAGGTTTAGGTCCATTTTAAAAAGATTGCTCCATTATCAGCATAAGCAATAAACGAATAAACACAAGTTCAAAATCTTTTTGTGGTTCTCAGAGGGTTGTCTCTGCTGTTATAAATGATTTAAAACTACAGAAAAAAATTGCATTGTATAAAGAAATTTAGTATAGATGCAACAAAAAGAAAAGTGATACTAAACGAAATGTACTCATCCCATACTTCTAGTACAGTTTCACAAGTCAAAAACGTCAAGTACTAGGTATTCCATGTCATATACCAAGAAAAAATCGTCTATAGATACCCACAATCATCCCGAAAATAGCTACATTCGGTACCATTTGTTAAAAGTGGTACTTTCAATTTGATAAATCCTATTGAAAATTTTTATATTGTACAAACAAAAAACTAGATTCTAATTGAAAATAAATATCTTCAGGAAACAAAAATAATTTGATGTTATGCTGAAAGCTTAACTGTTTTTGATAGAGATTAAGTTTACGATTTTATATTATTTACAATTTGCTATGATTAGTTTAAGTTTTAATAAAATTTTGTATTTCTAGAGATTAAGTACGTACTGTAATGACAATATTGTCGTAAAAATTAAGGATGATCTGTTTTTATAAGAGATTGCCAAAGATCAAAATAATTTGGAAATATCTTTTTACTTTTTATGGGTACATAAAAATGCAGTCGTTCCTATCAATATGAACAATTAGTTTAAACGATGAGATTAAGAGATAAAAACATATATAAGTAGAACTAACAATTTATTGAATTTACTACAAATATAATGCAGCAGCTGTAGTAGGTCATTTGACCAATTTCTAATGTTCAACAATTTATTTATTTATATCATTATTTCTTGGTATGATGTCCACTTTGGTCATAATTTAATAGAGGCAACTAAGACTTTCATCTTATTTATTTGTCCAAACATTTTTCTTGTGTCCTTTTTCACAAATGTGTCAACTATTCTCTCAATAACACTCCAGCGTTGTCCATATTTGACCATCCTTGTCATGAACGTGTTATTGACGTTCAGCTTGATTATTTTTCAACTTATAAGAATAACATTCAAAAATAATTTTGTTGATACTTTCATTTCATTATATTTCTCAAAGTTAATGTGATGATAATAACAAATTATTAAATTACTCTGTCGAAATCACACAATATCAATAGATATTAAATTTAAACATTATTCAAATTATGTATATGATATTTCCAGATTATCTAAAGACTGCATGAATTATTAAAGTAACATACTAAATTTGGCATTAAAGGTAATTGAGAATCTCATTTTATATTTTTTATCAGCCTTATAAAAAGCAGTGCCTACACTTTTTAAAAAATGTTATTTTTGTGACATATATACATATTATTGTTAGCACAATATTATTTATCTTATCTTTAGACTTATTTTTTGAGTAATTTACTGCAATGCTTTACCGTCCATTTTTTAAATGTTTATATTGTTTTTATTATACAAAATAAAAGTTCTTCTATAGATGTTTTAATATAATATGCAATTCCCTAAAGTATGGAAAAAATCAAGATAATCATTTCATGGTCTTGGCTATGTTGACAATTTGGTTATAGAGTTTAAAGGCAAACACAACGGTATTATTGACGATCTAGCTCCAAAACTGATAATGTGTATACACAAAAGATTTTATAAGATCGCAGGTGGTGGTTTTTACTGCAACAAAAATGCACAAATATATATTGGTAGAGTGATACCCACAAAAATGAGCAACTGTAGTTTACTTTTCAAACTCCAAAATTTCATAATAATCACCAACTCTAACAGCTACACCTTTGTCCGATTTAATTTCCTTGGGTAAATCACTCTTATCAACTTGAAATGTTTCTTCACCTTTTAACAACTTTATTCTTTCTTCTATTTGAAACTTTGCATACTCTGCTTTTTCAATTTCATTCTCTTTCTCCTTTTTATCCTCTTCAAGATGTTCTATTGTTTGATCTGCCGATTTCAGCACAATCAGGGGATCTGGATAAGCTTTTCGCTTTATATAATATTCTCCAGTATGAACAATTTTACCTTTCATATAAATATTTTTACCCAAAGGAATTAGAGCTTCATGTTCAGGATACGTTTTAAGTGCTTTCAAGTTTGATATCAAATCATCTAACTGGTTTTGTTCTTTTGTTAAGTCCTGAATAGTTTGATCACAATTGTTAATACCATTATTAAGATGCTGAAGAAAATCGTCTCGTTCTTTAATTACTTTTGAAATATTCTGTAACATATTTGATTCAAAAACTGCTTATCCCTTAGTTTGAGTTTGTCTACCTAAAATTGTTTTAGATGCTTCAAGTACGAATATTTATTTAAGTTGCTTAGAGGTTAGATCACATTGTTTATAATGATATGGTAATCTATGGATATGACCATAGACAAAATAAAAGAGACAACCAAACAGAACTAAGACCATAGATAAGTGAGCTTCATTTTGTGAATGGAAATATTTTTAGTTTTGTGGTGCCATCGAGATTTAGCTAACGCTTCGGTCACAGAATACACCAGTATATTCTTTGCTTCGGTAGATAACAATATTATCCTGAGGTGGGTTAATTGGCACGACAGGAGCAAAGGTATAACCGCATTGTTGACGGCCTGACGAATTCAACAATTGAGGAACTAGCTAAAAGTTACACCCATGCACAATCTCTAAAGAGATAGGATGAAATCAAGGGATGCAGTCTTGCCAGGATAACCCTGGGAAGCTGGAGTCGAAAAAATATTTGGCGATGACCAGGAAAAACCTACGTTTAACATTAACGGTAGGATTTCTGACTGGCCACTGTCAATTAAGGAAACACCTTCATACAACGGGGCTAGTGGACACACCTCTATGCAGGATGTGTGAACAGGAAGATGAATCTGTCAGGCATGTCTTATGCAAGTGCCCGGAGTTATCTTCAATAAGAGAGTGTGTGTTCGGCGAGTCTTAGCCTACACCTGCCGATATAAAAGGAGATGTCTCCTAGTGACCTGTCCACCTTCCTGGAAAGGACAGGATGGACGATGACCTAGGAAGACAACTCCTCGGGAGGATGTACATTGGGTCACACGTGGCCTAAGTGCTGTGGGCCTAACTCACCCTCCCTACTCTACAGATACAGAACCAGAGCGCTAGTGACTTGCATCTAGCCTAAGGCACTAATCGGGACTCTTCAACTTTCCATCCAGCACTGCAGATCCGATGGTATACCTACGAAATAACATTTGCGTCAAATTTAAATATAAACATCCTCCACAACTCCAACAGCCCTTCCATATCTCAAATGTGGTTAGAATCCAATCAAAAAGGTTCAATAAAACTCTCAAGTCAAACCACAATGTCGATTACATTGTGGTTTGACTTTGGAGTTTTATCGAACCCTTTTGATTCCCTAAAACATATATTGGTAATAATGATTAGGCCACCTGGAAATATACCAATCACAAATTTCAAATTCATCTTTGATTTGTATAGCACTCGATTCTACATCATACTTTTGGTCTCCGAGTGAAAAATTTCTGTAGTCCAAAATAATTTTAATGAATCGTTGCTAATCCACAAAACAAACTTGATACGATTTGTTTGCATCTTTTTGTCAATTTTGTAGACGGCCAGTGTATATTCTCATTGATGACGTATTGTACGCATGTCATAGATTACCTGACTCATGTAACAAAATGATTGAGAATAGACCCAATAAGTATGTTATCTCTGAATAGACCGTGTATATAATCTTTGGAATAGACCGCCTGGGCGCTTGCGTACTGTACACAGCAGTGGCGGATCCAAGGGGGTGGCCATGGCCCCCCCTGACTGTCGAAATACAAGTTACGAACGATTAATATTATTATAAGCACCTTAAACATTTTGTAACTTGGTATACCACCTACTTATAAAAGTATGCAGGCATAGACGTAAAATCGATTTACGAGATATATGGGGACCCATTTCCACATTGCAAAATTTAATTAAAACTGTTTCTCACATCACCAGTTAGTGTTGCTTCAGCCGAACGCAGTTTCTCCGCCTTAAAACGCTTGAAGTCGTGGTTGAGGAACAGAATATCTCAAGACAGGCTATTGGGCTTAGCCTTACTTCATATTCATTATGATGTAAATATTGAACCTTTGAAAATTTTAGAAAGATTTTCAAAAAATAATGATACATTTTGTTTTATAGTGAATTTTTAATTTTTTTAATACACGTCGCCATTGAGAGTTTATGTTTTAATTTCAATTTAATATAATATTTTGTCTTAATTTAAGTTTTAAAAATTATTGTACTTTGTTGTCGAATGTTATTTTATTTTTTAATAAAAATATTGTTTTTTTTATTTTTCAACTTTTTTTTGAATGGCCCCTCCCCTACAAGCTTCCTAGATCCGCCCTTGGTACACAGGTTTTACACCTACCTTAGAATAATCTCCACGATACTAACTAACGTTTAAAGAAAAATGACGAATCGAGTAACAAATGAGGACATCTTGAGACAAATCGAGTAAAATAATACATTGAACTGAATGTTTTTATTTCTAAATGAACATTATAAAACTGTATTATGAGGGAATATCAACATTACTGTTATTGTATGTAAGTGAATTACATTTTTATTTTAATCAGTTCTTTCTTTAATACGTCACCTAGAATATTTACATAAAACAAAAAAAATGACAAGAATATAACCGTTTATTCTAAAACAATAGGAATGGTTGAAAATACCTATATACAAATATAAAATAAATAACAAATATTTACTAAAAATATACAATATAAAAAGGGCTAATATAAAATTTCATGAAGCTTGAAGAGGTTTTTTTTAATTGATCTGAATCGTTTGATAAACTACAATTTTTAAAAAGAACTAACTTTCGTGGCCGAAATAAACTGGATATAAAAGATTCCAATAAAATTTTGGATATTTCAAAAAGGATTTTATTATTGCCAATCAAAAGTAAATGAATTATCTTCCACTAATAATGTCATATTCGCAGTAAGTGTGTTCATTACATACTTTGAAATTTAATGCTAGTAGTAGTAAATATTTTAGATAGAATGTTGTATTCGTTAGTAATTTTATGTATACTCAACACCTTCAATTAAAAAAGTATAAAAGTACAACATACAAAGGATATGGTTCACGTTCAAACAAATAAATATTAATTTTGTTACTAATATTTATTTATACCAACTTTAGTTCGTTTTCCAATACTTCTAATATGATCATAAACAGCAAATATAAAATAAAAATATATTTTAAAGCTGATCTAATATGATTTCTCCGATATCTGTTGAAAATTGAAAAGTATATCATCCGACACATATCCAGAAAAGTGTCCTTATGTCAGTTTGCCAATTGAAATATTCTAATAATATAATTGATATACTGAAAGACGAACTGTTTAGTGAAGTTGATTCTTTAATTATATCTGTAAATGTCTTTCTTATTTATCACCATTTTAGACAAACTATACTTTTGCAGTTTTATATAGGTATTTAAATGGAAAACCCCAAAAAGATTACATGAAGACTAAAAAATTAAACAAAAAAATATTCTAATTTGAGGGTCTCTAAAAAATGCAAATTTTATTGAAAAAAAAAATATTTTGCACGAATCGACATTGTAAAGAAAAAACAAGAATTTGTTTTAGTGTATTTTGATATTTAAAAATATAAAAAACTAAGCAGTAATTTTTAGTTATTTTTTTTGCCTTTTTACACACTACCACCTTATTAATGACTCTTAAAAATGGATTCGACCAACACTTTAATTGCTAATTATGTTTTATATTCATAAAAAAGAAATAATTTCAAAAGTAAGGATGTTGGGAATATCTAAAGAAATATGAATTTATTTATAGGTAGTCCTAAATATTTTTTCCACCTTCCATTACTCAAAAGTCCATTGACCATATACCGTTATTTCGTTTTTGTTGTTTAATTTCGCATCGGCAATTTATTATTATAAGATTTGTAGTTTCTCTACGTTTTCTTCCAAATTGCTGATAATTACCTTTCTATTTACAGTAGAGTCGCGTTAATTATCTGGTTATTAGTATTGGTGATTACAGTAAAACTTTCCAATTATACCTTTTGCTTACATGTACTTATCGTAATATGCATTTTTGGATGTGATATATATATTAGGTTTGTTCGTAGAGCTATCCCAAACGGTTGAAAACTGGACGCGGAGCCTCTCTGTGAACGGTTTTTATTCAATCCCCTCCCCAACCGTTAGTAATTGCTCTTCGAATAAATCTATTTAAGAGTCACAAAAACGTATATCAGCTTTATTATAGTTAAATGTGTATTCTCCCGGTCCGTATTTTCGAACTTGAACGAAAATATTCGTATGCGATTAATTCCGTTTATAAACTTTGGGACAATAATCGAAAATCCTATTTCTGCCATCGAAATTATTTTCCCATGCGTCTCGTTAGTACACGAAATATAATTTAGCAGCATCGCTTATAAAATATTTCTGCATGACATCTTGTTGTCGGTTGCTATCTTCACATGTACTATTAGTTCAGGTTAACCCTACTTTCACGAATACGAATTGTGTGAAAATTTATTATTATCGGACCAAATTAAATCAAAATGAATAAAGAGAAAAGAACGGGAAATGTTTCTGTGGATCAAAAGAAAATGATGATTTAATTTATGGAAAAACAAACACCACGGGCACCAAAAACCGCGGTTTTTGTCGAACCCCTCCAATTTTCCACCCTCTAAGGATCCTATTCTATTACTTATAGTTTATTATTAATAAATATTTGTTAAATATTTATATACATTTTCTTTACCTTCAATAAATATCACGTTCTCATACTTTTTACGAAATTTTGCCCATATGCTTAAGGCATACGTTTTATCCAACCCCCCATTCTCTCTCGCCGCATATTTAGGTTTCACGGTATCATAGGCGGCGGAAATATCACAGGCGATAGGGCCGTAGGCATCACAGGAGTTGCAGTGTCTTCAGTGCTCATAATGGGGGAAAGAAGTCTACCTGCGCAGGTAAGCCGGAGCGTATGAAGTAATAGACCTATGCAGCTTTTTTAACTTGTACAGGCGACCGATGCATGATCGAAAAACAATTCTTTCGAGTGACACCGTACGATGTACCTGTGCATGTACTCCGGTCGCCTGCGCGGGTCGCGTCACTTGTTTGTTCACCGTCGTCGTCTTCTGCGAAACTAATACGGTCATCGTCATATGAAGAGGGAGCGAATACCCCACGGATTTTTTCACCTATTTTTTAAAATTAACCAATAATTACTAATTTCTATTATACTTGAAGAACGTTTGCAGAAATTAAACCAATAACAAATTCTTGTTAGTTTTGACTAGACATGATATATTTTTTAAAATTATTTTCAATATTTACATTCCGTGATAGATTCGTGCACAATTTTTCAACATCCAATGCATTAGTAAGACAAAAATAACTAGGAACTTGTATAATTTAATCTTTATTAACTTTGGTGTTTTTCTTTTTGTGTATTCTTTTGTGGTAAGACTGCGCGAATGAATTCACTATGGAAATCACGAAATAAAATACCATAGCAATGACGAATTTTTCAAAAATTGAACCTAAGATGTTACTACCACTTTCTGGAACGTTGGTAGCTGAATTTTTATGTAATTTTTGTTTTTGTCCATCTAAAAATGCTTTAAAAGGTACTTGTAATTTTACACCTACAACAGGAACTAATTTGAGCCAATCTAAGGCTTTTTCTATTAAGGTTTCGTTGAATGCTATTATCACAAACATCTTTTGGATGTGCATTTTTATTACGGCTTTTCCTATAAGAGTTGCCCCGAAAAAGGTCCAGAACGGTACTAAGAAATGTCCACAAGTTATACCAGCCAAATCAAACAGGGGGTTTGGAATCTGGAAAAAAAATTGTACAGTATTAACAAACAGGGAGACTTGATGAGTACCGTCAAATAATTTTGTTCGAACCTCTAGAAAAATACAAATAACTTACACTAGCACAGGCTAAAATTCCCAAAAATCCTACTTTCTGTACAATTTCTTCTATAAACAATTTCCCCTTTTCAATTAAAGTTAATTCGTTTTTATTATTTTTCTTTTTCTTCTCTAATTCTTCAAATGCCTTAAGGTCTTCGTCTTCGTCATCGGGATCTATTCTAAAATGGAAAGTTGACAATAAATATCAAATAGAACAGATTCCATAATAGAAATATAACAAATTACAACAATTAATGTAACTATAGTGGAATTCATATTCAGATGAATGCGTTAGAAAATGGGAGAATAACTAGCAATGTTGCCAAAGTCTTTAATTGTATATTTTGGTCAGAAATCTATAAAATTATGGTAAGGTTTTTGGATAATTTTACTTATCAAGCTGCTTATTTCTAAAAAAACTAAGATGTTCATTATGTCTGATTACAAGATTTCTTTTCGTTCCACCAATATTAACTATTATACACTTCAGCATTTATTAAATAACACCAAATATTTTTGAGAGTACAGAATGCAATATTATTCTTTACATTGTGTGTTCTAATTTTGGAAATTTTGCAACAGTATCATATACATTTATAGTGTTTTACTACATTTTGTTTTAGATAAATTCAATTTATTAATTACTGTTTTTTATAATAATGGACAGAATCCATGTAGTAAGATTTGAAATAATCAATTTGATGAAAATAAACATTTCAAAACTTTTATTTTTGTGGATTTCCTAATGATAATAAATGGAATTATATGTTAATTCGAATAGTTAACAGCATGAAAGCATTTAGAAGGGTCTAGACTTATTTAAGTTTTGAGGTCATTATTTGTAACTGAAAAACGAGATCTGACTTAAAACCAATTTGGAGTATTAATAGATCAAGAGATTAACTTAATTTAAATGACCCATCTAAAACTTTTTGATGGCTTTTGTACAAACAAATATTTTACAATACACATAAAAAATATTCACAAGCTCCTTTTAATACTTACCCCGAAAGTCTAGCTGCCTTTGCCATAAAATAAGGGGGTAATTCTCCTAAGGCAGTTCCTGCTCCCCAACACATTGCCTCTAATCGAACTTTCGACATTATACTAAGAAAAGTGATGGAAGCAAGTTTTCCATTATTAGGACAAATTATCCTACAAAATAAATACATCTTGGCATACAACTTAAATATTATTTAAATCATCAATATGAGGAGGATAAATATATGAATTGTTGGGAAGGAAAAGTATTTAAAAAATCATTCAATTTTTGAAAACTGAGTCTATTTATGGTTGTAGTTATTGTTTGGTATAGAGAGTAATGTAGAGTAATAATTATTGCATTAAATCGAATCGAATTTTGCTGTTGTGGGTATATATCAACAGCTTTCCAATTTCAGGCAGAATCTAATAATACGAATACATACTCATCTGGATAAGGCGGTTCAGGAAAGTCTAAGCTTCCGCATTCGTAAGCTGCTAATGTCACCTGAGCTATGTGAGGTCCAAGATATAGCAAAAAGGTATGGAGTCCTGTACCTAACCCTACTGATGACAAAATACCTGAAAACAATAAAAAAATAATTTATATACTTAATTAGTTTCGTTCAAAACAACTACTCCCGTATTTTAAAAGTAAATAATATATTTTTTAACGATAATATGTTTATGACATTTATTTAAATATCATATCGACGTTGATTATTATCGTTAAAAAAAACGCACGTAATTCGACTGTCACGAAATAATTTTCTTATATTGTACAAAAAAGCGGTGATTATTTTATTTATTAACCGAACGTCATAAAAATGATCAAAACATTAAAATTTATGATCAACAAATTGAATTCAATGTGACAATAGATGTACTGAAAAATTTTGAGTATTTTGAATTAAGAGAATAAAAAAAAACAGAAATCTGATGAAAATTTTATGTATATTCTAGCCATTATCCATTATCAATCCCCTAGGTCATTAGTTAGGCAAAAACGTTTTCATTTTCATGTTTTATGAATGAATTTTAATATTATGTGGAATAACGTAATACAAAATTAATGAACCACAGCAGTGCGTAGACGAGTTGGCTAGTACCTTCGATCATTAAACAGACTAGATGAATAACCCGCTATACTGACAACACTGTTTGAAGCCAACATATAAATCAATTCAAGAATAGGCAAAGCTCACAGATTCCAATAACAGTGCCGTGCTGTGTCAGCATTTAAGTGTAATAGAAATATTTATTACTCTAAGAATGAATTTTAGTTGCCGTCGATATTGGGTTATAAACATGTATAGTTACACATTGTTTATTTTCTATTGAAAATATAAATTTGTATTGTTATTAGAATGGGTACATGGTATTTATATATCAAATGATGCGACACTGGTAATTTCAGAATACAACTGAACTTGTTGCTTATCTGTGAAAACTTTATATTTTGCATAGTATACACAACGATTCATCAATTTAACCAATAAATAAAGTATCCTTAATTGATCTACAATAATATTTCTTCACAATATCTACCAGCCATAACATATTCAGTAAAAGTCAAAACAAAAATCTGTCAAAAAATGTAAACATTCAATATAAGCGGTTTTGTCACATTTACTGAAAAATGCAGAAACCTTCAAATTGACATCCTGTTTATAAACATTCACCCATGTATTAATTTATCAATTGGTTTGATTGAATAAATCGCTTTTCATACATTTATCTCAATTGTATAATAATAATTAAAGGGCATATTGAGGAACCATAAAAAAATTCTAGTCATTGGATGATTATTATATTATTTTTTCTACTCCTATACTATAAGTTGTTAATTAAATGCCAATTTTCAGTTTCATAATGATACTCATTATAACATTTTTCTACTCCTGTTTTATAATATACTTATTAAAATACTAAAATCTGTATCATAATGATATTCATTATGATACAAATTTTCATTATGATACAGATTTTTAAGCCAATAGGAATGCAACATTCGCACAATATTCAATATAGCCATGGATACCTGGTTGACATTGACATTGGAATAAACAAATTTGAAAACTTGGGCAAGCAAATTGCCACCTTTTTAGGGCTTCCCAATCCCAATTCATATACGGGACACTGCTTTCGTAGAACATCTGCAACCGTATTGGTAGATGGCGGCAGTGATATTACCACCTCAAAAAGACACGGTGGTTGGAAATCCACTACGGTTGCAGAGGGTTATATTGAAGAAAATATCCAAAATAAAATAAATGTATCCAATAAAATTTTTAATTCAATTGAAAATAGGAATGAAACAAACTTTAACATGCCCTCCAGTTCAACAACCATCCGAATAAGATCAGCCCCCCAAATACAATAAATAATTTATGCACAAAGAAGATTAAAGAATTAATATTATTATGTTCAAAAGTTTTGAATTTATTTGTTGTACAATTTGTAAAATTTATTTGTTGAAGTTCCTTTCATGGTTCTTGTTTTTTATAATAAATGATAATTATTAATTAAATAATTCCTATTAATCGGAGTAGAAAAAATATTGTATGCAACTTTCATGTAATGGCCATTAATACATGATCGTTGCATAAAATACTATTATAACACTGGTGTTCATAATAAAACTGACCAATATAAATCTAGTTTTTAAATAACCAAGTAGGCAGACCGAATATTTTCTGTAGAATGTTTGACAGTTTCTAAGAGATTTGTGTGTTTTATGACAGTTTAAATCTTTTGCGTTAGTTTTTAAAAGAAATGTCGAGCACCAGACCAAAAATACTTAATAACCAAGGTAAATACATATTTAATTATTAATTTTTGTTTACAATCATTTATTACTAATTTTGTATAACAGTAACATACCTATATACGCTTTATGCTAACAGTTCAACAATGTGGGCCCTTAGCACAGTGAGCAAAGGCGCCGCATAAGGTTGTTTTCGATCTGTACATGCCGGGTTCGAGACCTGGTTAGTGCATTTTTTATATTTTTTTCAAATCAAATTTCTTGTTCGAAGAAAAAATAGTGTATGCAACTCTCATGTAATGGTTATTAATACACTCGCATTTACCATCATTACATGATCGTTGCATAATATACTATTAATAATACGACATGCCAACATCTGTGGAATAATGCAAAATAAATTAACAAACCTTGATAGTGTTTATGTTGGCATCAGATAATACGTCTGTTTACTCTTCTAGTATGTTCATTGTTCGAAGGCTAGTACATAATAAAATGTCACTTATAGAACTTGTACCATAAATAAATATGTATTAGCAAGTGGAAGTTTTACAGTATAAACGGTTTGGTGTTAATTAATAAAAGTTGTTATTATTAAACTTACCTAATCCTACCCAATATAAACACCATAGAACTTTTTTATACATTCCTTGTACTAAAGTTTGGTGTGGTCCTTTGGAATTTACTAATATGTACAAAAATAATACTGCGATTGATATTACCCCCAAGAGTATTTTATTTGCTAAAATTCTGGAAAGAAAAAACGTTTTTTTTTTGTTTTTAACGAGATATAATACTTTGTCTCAAAATAAAAATATGTAATGCTTTGTCTTACTTTCTGCCATATGTAGACGCTAATTCTATACATTCTCTAAAAAAATATTCTGTAGTTGTAAGCGGTTTTCTCCACAACACTAAACTTTCCTTTTCTTTCTTTTCCTTTTCCTTCTTTTGAGTGTCATTCTGTTTTTTATTTTTTTGTTGTGGTGCTCCTCCATTCATTTGATGATTACCCGTCGCGTCCTTTTTCTTTGTATGTCCAACCATAGTGTTTCCTAATCTTTGTAACTGAAAACAAAAATAAAAAAAAACAGTAATTTAGAACGTTTATTATACTATGACTGCTAATTATTTTTAATTAAGTAACAAATATGTACAAAAACTGTTGGTTAATTTCACTCTGGATAAAGTGTGTAGTTTTATACAGTGACCGTAAAGTGTGGAACAAATTCATTTTTAGCTAAACAGACCATTTTAAGAAATAATCCTGAAACACGTCGATTTTTTTATTTTAATTTACCGTATTTTAAAATAATAATCTAATATACAGGGTGAATTACTTTCGAGTAATAACGTCACCGTAATTTCTTTAAAATGGATTACTCTAGCTGAGCTGATTCCAAAAATGTATCACATCGTCACCGGAAAGGTAAAAGGAAAAAAAAATCATTACGAATTGCCTAGTGAATTATTATTAGATTTGAATTGACTATCAGATATATTGATTTGGTAGTTTATTCAATATTGGAGTTGACTTATTTGACTATAGTAGCAAAATGTATATATTTATGTCGTTTTACTCACTTACTTACTTTAAAATATAGGTACACATTTTACGGTGACTAAAGCGCCAGCTAAGTGATCAGAATGCTAAGAAACTTAGACAGTTCGACGCAGAAAAAAAAGGGCTTTTTAGGCATGTTTATAACTCATTTTTTTTTGGGGTGGCGCTTTAGACCGTTTACCTTTCCAGTGACGACATGTTGATTCCAATTGGTACAGGGTGGACAAAAATACTATAGTTTTGTGTGTGGTCATAAAGTAATCCTGGAGGTTTTGATGAAAATATATGGTTTCAACAGGATGGTGCACCTCCACATTATGCTGTAGATGTTAGAAGGTACCTAGATGAAATTTTTCCGAACAGGTGGATTGGTAGACGTGGACCTATTGAATGGCCAGCGAGGTCAGCAGATTTCAATCCTTTGGATTATTTTATGTGGGGCCATCTGAAGAATGTTGTGTATCAAACGAAACCAGCAAATATTCAAGAATTAAAAGAGATAATTAGGACAGCAATAAACAATATTACTCAAGACACAATAAACAAGGTTCAACAAGAATTTGTAGACCGTTTGGGTTACTGTCAAATACAGCAAGGGCTGCAGTTCGAACATTTATAAATTCATGTATTTCATCATATTCTGTCCGCTAGACAATAAGTATTTTTGATAATATTGTTAATTTAACTAATAAAGAATATTACGCGTTACTTTATGAGCACACGCAAAACTATTGTATTTTTGTCCATCCTGTACCAATTTGAATCAACATGTGATACATTTTTGGAATCAGCTCAGCTAGAGTAATCAGAAAATTGAGACAAAATGGGGGTGTTCCATTAAAAAAAAATGACGGTGACGTCACTACTCGAAAGTAATTCACCCTGTATATTAGAATATGATTTTAAAATACGGTAAATTAAAATCAAAAATCGATGTGTTTCAGGATTATTTCTTAAAATGGCCTGTTTAGCTAAAAATGAATTTGTTCCATACTTTACGGACACAGTGTATATTGTGGTTTTGGGCAAAGAAATAATACGAAAAATAGGTAAAAGGCTGGCAATTTCGTTAGTCCACTTATTTCCCAATTATCCTGAAGTATCACCACGAAGTTCTTACTGTTTGCTTTCGATGGTGGCAACGTGATGCTGAAGTTATATTGGATTTTCTCAAAGATTTCGCAAATTATTTGATTTTTTGTGTTTTCTCCGAATCTGATGGTATTGGGTGCGTTCAGCGTGGCTCACGGTTTGAACTAAGCACAAAACATGCTGACAATGCTGGCAGTCAGCGGCTGAACAAATTGCTGCAAGTTAGGGGTGGAACTTAACATAACATTTTTCCATTACAACTCTGTAATCTTTTAAGATTATTTCAATTATTATTGTTTATTACCAAAAAACACAAAGTAACTCAACCCAATACTCTGTCAGCGCTAGAGATGAAAAAATAAATTTTCTGTCATCGTTGACAGCTCTGAGTAAGCAAAGCGCAAATACTATTAAATAAAACCATTCAATTTGTTTAAATTTTCACTATATTTGAACCTATGTTCAACTTAAACTTGTGCCCCGTTTGATAAAGCCAAACGACTCACAAGTTGAACATAGGTCATATTTTGTAATTCAACCTTTCGGTAGCGTTCCAGCCACCGTTACCAAGAACAATCAAGTTTTTTAAATTCTGGTCCCTGACGCTAACGAAAAAATTCGACAACTAGCTTTACCAAAAATAAAAAAAAACATTAATACACAACTATAATGTTGGTAGAAAATTTATTGGATCAGGGAAAATCGGTCTTATTGAATTTTTTTTTTGGTTGTCCAGCTGAGATTTTTTAAACGTGTTAAATTTGCTTTCTTTCCATAAACGGTCTTGTGAGACCATCAGAATTGTATTTTTAACAACTTACCGGCAGATCTAGATGAAACTAACTTGGAAATGTCGGTTTAAAATGCCGAAATATCAAACTAGCATCATTTGCAGACCACGTGTACCGTTATTCAGTTAGATCACAAAAAAATATAGGTATTCACATACCTATGTATTATGTCTAAGACGCGAACTATTAGACTTCCTTGACAAATATTACAAAATTAAATTTTGGCCCGTTATCAAACTCAATTTAAATAAAAAGATTGCCTGAAGCATAATTAGAAACGTACTTCATTAGTAAACTTTAATAGTATATTTCGTACGTCCTGAATAATTTTGATCGAGTTGATTCCGGATAATTATCGTTATATTTTTGTTTTTTTTTTCAAAACTAGATAACCAAAGAACAAAAACAACTGGAGTCTGTATAGGAAGTGTTTACATAGTGATTTTCATAAACACAATTTCAACAAAATTTTTCAAATTTCAATGAATGTTTCGCAATCGACTAAAAACGTTTCTAATAAATTTTACGTTTCCTCCGATGTCCTTGGTTGACATTTTGGAATAGAAATGCGGATGCGAACGAGAAAAATATGAGAACTGTCGCGTGGTGTGTGCGTATCGTGAAAATTAATCGTTTTATAGTGGAAATAATTTATATTTTTCAATTTATTCAAATTTTGAAACATTTGTGCGTTCATTTCTTTATGGCAGTCGTCGTCAGTTTTTGAAATAAATCTTAGAAGGATTATATCCTCCGTTAACTCAAGTTTCATCTAGATAAATTAACTCCAATGTTAAAATGTCATATACCGTTATTGTCACTTTGACATCGATAAAAAAAAGTGCATCCTTTTAAAGCTCTTGTGTTTTTACTGTTGATAAAAAATTTGTTTTCCCCGCTGTCTTGCTGCCATTATCTCGCGAAGTATACCGTCACAATATTATATCAAGTTTATCAGTAAGACAACAAACTATGCATTGCGAAAAAAATTAATGATAACTTATAATACTTGTATAGAAAGCACTTTGAAAACGCACGCTAAAACGGAATATTTAATACTGCCAAATTAATTCAATGCAGCCATCATACTCCCTACACAACTTATTTATACCTGATCGCCCGCCCTTGCCTTGTCACTCGACTGTTGTTGGGTTTCATTTCATGTAAAATTTTATTAAGAAGGTCGTAAATGGTCGTATTTAGATGGCAAAAGCCGACTATATACTTTGAGACAAACTATAGTAAGTTTAGTTAGGGGATTATTGTATTCCAAAACTCTACGAGGATGTATTGATATCTAGTTAGCCTAGACCAGTTCCATGCATAAACAAAATATTGCGTTACCATAGCAACGAACAATAACTTATTAGAAGTGTCAGTGTCAAGTTTGACGTCAAAAAAGTAAACCAGAGTTACGCAATAAATTAAAAGAAAAAAGATGTCCACTGAAATTGTGAAAATCGAAAAATTGGAGTATCGAGCCATCATCAAGTACCTGTATTTAAAAGGGTTAAGAGGTAAGCAGATTTACGAAGATATGATTAATGCCCTTGGTGATCAATGTCCTTCGTATGCGACCGTGAAAAATTGGACTGCAAGCTTCAAAAGAGGTAAATGTTGCATTGAAGATGATGACCGATCGGGAAGGCCAGTTTCTGTGTCTGTCCCCGAAAATATCGATGCAGTTCATGACATGATTTTATCAGACCGTCGAATTGGTCTAAAACGGATATCTGAAGCACTGAATATTTCATACGAACGCGTTCATCATATAGTTCACGTCAATTTGGACATGAGAAAAATTGCTGCAAAATGGATCCCCAAATGTTTGAATGTTGACCAAAAGCGTGCAAGGGTAGAAGCATCGCGTTCGATCTGTGCTCGATTTGAAAACGATGTAGAATTCTTAAACCGAATTGTTACTATGGATGAGACTTGGGTACATTTCTACGATCCAGAAACAAAGCAACAATCGATGGAATGGCGACACTCTGGTTCTCCAAGACCTAAGAAGTTTCGTGTCCAAAAATCTGCTGGAAAAGTTCTTGCTTCAGTTTTTTGGGATTGCCATGGAGTAATCATGATTGATTTTTTTGATAAGGGTATAACAATAACTGGAGATTACTATTCGACATTACTGACCACTCTACGGGAAAAAATTAAAGGGAAAAGACGCGGAAAGCTATCCAAAGGTGTTTTGTTTGTGCAGAACAACGCCCCTGCACACAAATCTCATGTTGCCATGCAAAAAATTCGTGATTTAGGGTTTGAATTACTAGAACACCCCCCTTATTCACCAGATTTGGCTCCGTCCGACTATCATCTCTTTCCTCAACTGAAAAAAAGTTTAAAAGGTCGTACATTTTCTTCCAACAAGGAGGTAATAAAAGCTGTGGAGGTCTGGCTTGCAGAGCAAGAAGAAACATTTTTTTTGAAAGGTCTAGAGACGTTGCAGGTTCGCTGTAATAAATGTATCCAATTAAGAGGAGAATATGTTGGGTAATAAAATATTTTGACATTGAAATTTTGTTTGGTTCTATAGTCGGCTAAGAATTTTTCAATATATCCTCGTATGTATTTGTTGAAATAATCTATAAACGCAATTAAATGAACTCCTCTTAAAAATCTCATAATACGCCTAGCATATATGGACATTTTTACAAATACCTCAACTACTCACAAAAATTGTATCATGAGCCTATGGCAGATGGAAATTTTTACGAATGAATTAATAAGTTCATTTATCTTTCTATCTCTTTCCATGCGAAGCAAGGGAGGTTCGCTAGCTCACAATGCAGAGCGAACGAAGTCCATAGAAAATTTCTATTTGATATGCGGTGTCTATTATTGTATTATCGCATCTCTTACCTATTGAGCTGAATCTCAGTCAAAAAACTTTTTGCATGCATTTAATTTATTCTACAAACATACATAAATATTATTATCACTGTTGACTCTAGCACTATCTATGTTAACAACAAAATCCATTGAATCTACAATTATGTTCGTTGACATTTAAATTATTAATTTAATCAGTTGTTTATTGAAAATAAATTCGTTTAACTGTTGTTCGTTGTACGTGACAATATCAAATGAAAACTAGTCGCTTGTAAAAATTATTGTGACGCGATAAGGTCAAAATTTAAAAATAAATCGCCAAGTCAATACAATAAATGTTTTTTTTTTTTATATAAATGATCAATTATGGACAGGACCATGTTTTGTTCTTTACAAACATGAAACTTGCATAAAAGCAAACTTTTGCAATTTATTTTAGAGAAATTTTACTGTATGAAACTATAAAAAAACACATTGCGGTTTAATTTCCCATAAATAAAAAAAAATAATGAATATACCACAAGGAAAGTCCGAACATAATACCGGGTGTCCCAGAAGTTTCTGACCCATTTTAACTGTAAAAATCTCGGAACTCAGAAACGATAGGGAGGTGCGGTTTTCCAGGAACAATTTCTTTTTTTATAAAGTTTTTTCAGTATAAATATTTAATTAGTGAAATCTTATATAGGGTGTTTTTTCAGAAAATGGTATTTTTAAATGAAAATATCGTCTATTTTTTTAATGAAACACCCTATATATTTTTATTCTATCTGAAATCTGACCTCTTCCCCTTTCTGAAAATGTATAATTTGTTGAAGTTTAGATGAAAAATGGGTAAGTTATATGATTTTTAATGATAGGCTGTTATGTAGGTATCTAGAAAGAGGCGTCAATGTTTAATTGAGCTTTGGAATTTTTATTAAAGATAGATGTTATAATCCTATTCCAGAAACTCTGGGACAACTGCGAGGCAACATTGTCCGAACATTTCAAGACATTACCCCGGAAATGTTACGCAACTCTTTAGATCACTTTTTGTTCAGGTTGCAAAAATGTATAGATCAAAATGGACAACACTTGGAACATCTTAAAGATTTTTATTAAATTAGATAATTTATAATGTTCATTTTAATTAAAATTTGATTCATATTTCAAGTTTGTTTAATTGTTTTAGATATTTCTAATAAGTCGTGCTTCTTTCAAAAACATTCGGTATAATTTTTTTTAAACGTAGGTATTAGTTAGCAGACAAATCAAATAACTTACCCATTTTTCATCTAAACTTCAACAAATTATACATTTTCAGAAAGGGGAAGAGGTCAGATTTCAGATAGAATAAAAATATATAGGGTGTTTCATTAAAAAAATAGACGATATTTTCATTTAAAAATACCATTTTCTTAAAAACACCCTATATAAGATTTCAATAATTAAATATTTATACTGAAAAAACTTTATAAAAAAAGAAATTGTTCCTCGAAAACCGCACCTCCCTATCGTTTCTGAGTTCCGAGATTTTTACAGTTAAAATGGGTCAGAAACTTGTGGGACACCCGGTATTTGAATAGGCTCTATAGACTAGGAGCCAGGTACATTTTCGGTCAATTATTTCTTCTCGAGAGAAACTTCGTAAAATGCATCAGGGACTTATACTATGAACACTCGCGACTCCGTGGATGGGGCGGGCAGTGGCAGCCTTCCACGCATGGAGAAAAAAAGTTTTTTCAGTAATTTCCTCTCATTTCAAAATTTGTCTGATTGTAGTTTACCTAGTATTTTGAAAGAAAAACAAAGTCAGCTGACCATAACACGGTGGATTATACGTCAGCTGGCTGCTTGAACATGAAAAAAAAATTATATTTTCAATGATTTTCTCTCAGCTAAAAATTTACCAGGTAAACTTGTTCAATACTTTTGTTAATATTATTAAAATTCCATATTTAGGCACTTTTTGCATTTTGTTTACACTTAAACAGATTATAATAATAATTTTGTCAATTCCGTATTAATGCACTGTATAAATTAAACATTTTTCATAATATCTCCATTCGTTTGAGAAAGCTACTGTGTTAGCGAAACGCGGCACGAATTTATATTGAACGTTGTATAATTATGGACCTGTCATTATAACGGTCATTGTTATATTATGGTTAATAAATAAAATAAATAAATATTTCTTCCCGGACGAAAATTTATAAGAGGATTGTTAAAATATTCTAGTAAATCATGAAAAAAATCAGCTAACTGTAAGTCAAGGGAAAAGTCGTCGGCTGATAAGATTCAGTAGGTGATAGATGCTGTAGCGTTACACATTTCAAGGTACCAGCTGACAAACTTTCCAATGAGATACAGCAAACTAGTTTTAGTCAATAAAACAAAATCTCGTACATGACAGAAATGAATTAAACCCACCCTGGGACGTTCACAGTCAATGTGGACTAGCAATTCAAGTAAATTTTAGATAGGCCAATCAGAAGCTATGTTATGTCTTTTTTTATCTTTTCGGTTTATTAATCCTCAAAGGGACCTTGCATACTGTTATTTTAACGTGAAACGGTGCAAATTAATTTTACTCACAACTATAATTACGTTTATTAATTGAATTTGGTAGATGTAAAGATATAAAGCACTAAAATATTTGCCGATCAAAGGAAAAAGTTAGCAATGGTGAGGATGACGTGTTTTGGGTGCTGCAATTGAATTGCATTTATTGTCAATTTATTAAGGAGCTTAAATTTTGTTAAAGTATATGATAAATAATTGTCTACTTCTTCCACTGTGTTTAAATATTTTCTACTTCACACAAAGAAGTATATAAATTTAATTTTAAATTCATGACAAAGAAACCCAAACTGTTTTGAGCAATCCAAAAATAATAGACATTAATGATGGTAGGAGTCAAAAATAAAATTGTATTTTCATCGATATAGACAATGTAACAAATCCAAATAGAAACTTACATTTTCCACAAAGGAAATGGATGTAGTAGTGAAAAACTCGTCACACATTGCGGGCAAAATTTTGTAGAAAATTAATTTTAAAAAGCCGAGACGCGACGTACACGTTATCGTGATACGAATACATTCACAATAAGTGCTTGTTATGATGGTTAAAATCGAAAGTGTTGGATGGTAAATGTCGAATCGCTTTCTATTAAAAGGCTAGTGACTTTAAGAGCAGCAAGCGTTATAAAAATAAATATGTATGGAGAAATTATATGAATAATATCCTTTCTCATTTCAAGAATAAATTTTTGTAACCGAATTTAATTGAGGAAAAAAATGTATGATGGATTTTTTAATATTGAAAAAATATATAAATTCGAGAACTCGTTTATATGGAAGGAAATCAATTAAAGGAAATATCAAATTTTAAATAATTCATAAGACTTAACAAAACAAGAGCAAGTAAAAATATTTTAAGAAATTTATAAAATAATGGATCAAAGTTGAATAACGTTTAATATAGTTAAATGTTGCATTTATATTTAACAAAAAATTACCGCATCAACCATTGAACTTAGTCCGTACCCGAGTTCACAATTTTATGTCGCCAAAAAGTGTACAATTATGGTGTTAATAAACATTAAAAATTTTACTAATTTATAAACAAAAAATAATTTTCAATTCCCAGCTTTAAAACCGTATAGTTCGTTAACGAAGAAAGGAAAGAAATAATAGAGTACTATAATTATTTCAAGTCTCTCTATCATTTCCTAAGTTTTTGGTACGAAATACTGGGATACCCTGTACTAACAATCATTTTCAAACAAGCTATACGTACTTGAATGATTACTAGTCTGTCTCTGTTTACCAATTAACTCGATGCTTCCTATTTATAGTCCAGTAAATAAAGTCACCAACCTGTTCATCTCATTATTGTCGGACTTTTTTTTTGCAAGTTGTAGGTATTCATGTGTAGAGTACTCTCTGAAAATATGTCCTCCGCGGGATTTGCGGAAGGGGCTGGAAAATGGCCAATGATCCCGAAAATTCAGTTTTTCGCCAATATCTCCCGAAATATGATACTTAGAGAAGTGGGGTTTTGCTAGAAATGAAGTACAGTTCATTACCTACAAAAATGGTCCCCGTCATTTTTGTCCCTGGATCAATATTTCTTGCAAAAATTTTCCGGAAAACTAAAAAACTTAGCCAAAAATTTTAAAAACCATCGAAAAGAGGACATTTTCAGCTTTCCAATGGTGTGCATTAAAGACCGATATTGCCAATCATTGTTTATCAATTTGCGGTAAACCCGAGAATTTTCAGAAAACTCCGGAAATAAAAAAAAACGTCCCAAGAAAAACATGTTGTTTATACAAGTACACAAAAATTATTTATTCATTCTTTCGGAATACATTCACCACCTATCGAAGTCCCATTATCCAAAAGGTTTCGGTAAAACTACGCTTAATTTAAAAAATATGAACGGATTGATAAGGTCGGTCAAATATTCAGGAAAAATAAAGTTTGGCCAGTTTTATCAATATTCCTGGAAAATAAAAAAAACGAAAAAGTTACACGATGTTATAGGTACAGGTCCCTCCTTTCATATGCACTTTGAATCATGAAAAAAGATTCATTTTTACTCAAGTTATGGGCCAATTTGCCCGCCCTCCCATGCCTACATTCACGGAGCGTGCTCCCGGAGACGCCGCACAGCAGCTCGAAATCCAAGGTACGCTTGGGCCCGTCTCGAAAACGGTTAAACTTTTGACAAAAATGATAAGGATCATTTTTGTAGATAATAAACTGCTCTCCATTCCTAGCAAAACCCCACTTCTCTAAGTGTCATATTTCCGGATATATCGGCGGAAAACTCAATTTTTGGGATAATTGGCCATTTTTCAGCCACTTCCACAAATTTCGCGGAGGACATATTTTCAGAGAGTAATCTACCCGTGAATACCTACAAGTTGCAAATAAAAAGTCCGACAATAATGAGATGAACAGGTTGGGGGGTTTCTCGGTATTTACTTACTGGACTATTAATACAAAAAACGAGCGCAAATCCACACTGTAAAGTATTTAGTAGAATTAGAGGTACTACACACGTGACGTTTATGAAATGTACATCGATACACAATGAAAACCACTTATATGGCTTAGATAAGTAGCATTCAACTAATTTCAATACATCTAAATATGGAATTCAACAAATAACAATTGTATAGAAAAAAAATTACCACTTATGCAATTTCCCACTCTTTTCACACTTGAAGTTAAACTTTATACGAAGTACGTCGTCTACACAAAACAATAATAATTTCATTCTCTGTCTCTCTTCACAATGAACATAAATGATAATAGAACGTGGTGCCCTTGATTTTCTATAGAATAAAATCACAATAAATACACTTGGAAACGAATTAAACGACTATTAAAAATGAATTGCTAAGGTTACTGTTTGCGGCTGAATGAATTTATCTAACTGATAGAAACCGGTGTACCTACATCTTCGTGCTCTAATTAAATAGTGGCCAAAAAAGCATGCAAAAAACACTAGCTTTACAAAAGATTCAGAGTGGTCCATTATTGGAAACTTTCTTATAACCACAAAATATTCGTTACATAGTATGGATTGTTTTATTTTTAACTATAGTTTAATTCAGAAAGGTATAGGGTAAAACATACTTTTCCTAATTCTCTTACGCAACTACTTGAAATTTTAATATTACAAACAATACTATTTCAAGACCTACGCCTATGGCCGACACCGAAATTGACCCAAACTGGACGGAACTCCTCATTTTATTACCCTACACCTTTCCGAAATAGACTATATCAACCCGCCCCGGCTTCGCACGGGTTCTTTACAGAAAATATAAATATTTAGATTAGTTACTAGGTACATTATTTTAAAAAAAAATTCTTTGTATACATTAATAATCTGATCACGTGTAAAAATGAACAAATTTTGGGAGGGTCGGCCATTGCATCAAGCGAAGCAAGGCGTTTGAATTTTATTCTCGCGTCCGTAATTTTTTTACGATTGATACCAAGATATTCATTTACATTATATGGTGTAAAAGCGTAAAATAATGTGCATGAAATGATTTAAAGATTCTAACTTATTGAAAATGATAAGGATTAATACCGTATTTGTGTGAATAGCTTTTACATTACCTTCGCCCAATTTTTCAAAGTATTAAAATGGATATAGTATGTTATCCTTAAGAGATAGACATAAGCCATCGCGGACTTTTCTTTAGACCTATATATTAATAAGATACACAATTCCTCCATACATTATTTTGTTATATTTCAAAGGGTTTTCCGACACCTCCAACAAATATCGCTATATTTTTGCGAATGTATACTTAAACTTAACAAACTATATACTAAAACCTTCCACCTCTCCATATCCATGTTTCTGGAAAATAGTACTTGATATAAATTTTTATTTTTAATTTTTTTGAATTTTTTTAAATAATTAATTTTACTTTATTCATTAATTTTTGGACCACTCTAATACTCTTTAAATAACTAATACAAAACTACAAACAAAAATAAGTGTTGCAAAGCCATTTTAATCTAAGCACGACCCAAAAGTTTCAATCAACATAACATAATGGAGCCATCAAATTTAAATGTCCCCCACACTTATGATTCGATTCATTGAGAAAATTAATATTTCAAAAATGTTTAGACATTGCCCTCTTACATTTACTCCCCTTACTAGACTGATATGTGTCTCTTGTATGAATGGAAATTACAATTTTTGTATTTTTAGGAAATCTCAACTATCATTTCTGTAAAAGTTGAACATTTTAATTTTTGTTGTTCAGTTATGCCTTCAAAGTACCCTGAACTACAGTCTACTTTTTTGCTGTTCCTTGTATTTATATAGGAGTGACGTGACATTCACAGAGACCTAAAAGATCTAATTGTGCCTGTTTGTTGTTCCTTTTTTCTAGCAACATTTTTGTTTAGGCACAATTTAAAGGTATGATTTAGTTAAGGAATTTTATGAGCTTATATTTTACTGATTTTGTGTTATTGAAACTTTTGAACCGCCTCTAGCACAAACTGCCTCATACCAATTCATATTTGGTGCCGCTTGTTTTTTGTCCCCTCTTTTGGCACTCTTTCTTCAACTGTTCTTTGTTCAAAAGCAACAATTCGTCCAGCACGTTCAACTTTTTTGATGTATTTTCGAGTGGTGTTTGTTTCGTGTTCTTTGTATGAACGGATGAACGAATTTTTCGATTTTTTTTACCAGGCATAGTAACTTTATACTAGTTTCTCTTCTGTTAGTAAATCTATGAAAAATAATTACTATGCAATATTACTAAGTAGAATGTGTGTTATTGAACACTCTTTACAATTAAGGACACATAATTTCAGTAATTATTAAATTATGAAATTTATCCAATAAAGATAATACGAAAAATTCCAACCACCTTATATAAGCAATTAAGGGAAAACTTTATATCAAATAAAAATGATCCCCTTAACCATTATACTTAGCACATACCTGTAATGACATTATTTGAGCTGATTATTATTGCTTTCTTCATGGCATATCCTCCAAGTTATCGGATTCCAAATAATAAAATTATATATATTTAATTTTGAATAGTTACAAATAATACTGTCACAACGATGCCATAGACTTTCCTATCAGACAATCTTCTCCTCAAGTCCACTGTTTAAAATGTGTTATTTATTTATTGAGTATGCCCAATAAATATGTCAAGTCCTCAGTCAAGTCATAAGCATTTCAGCCTTTATGCTTTTTGTGCTCTTAGGTTTGGTTAGATTTGTGGTTTCATGTGTGAGATTGACCTGAAATACAGTTGTTTAGTGACCTTATACACCTGCACCAGAGCATAAATGTGTTTTTGAGCCATCTGAGTAAGAACAGCTATATGTTCTAAGTAGTTTATCCTTAAGGAGGACCAAGCCATCTCTATTTGTAATTAGGACTGTATAAGGCTAGTAATAGAAGTCATTCTCAGAATACTGTGACTTTCAGTGTCCACTAGCAGTCTAGAGTCCATGCTCTTAGTTTCACTGTTTATGCTAAGAGACTATCCTTATCAGGATAAACAGTCTTTTCACAAGGTCCTTCTTGGAAAATCCACCTTGAGCGCTGCTCCAGTACCAGAAGTTTATATCTCCAATGAGTTGTTTTGCATTTAAAGAAGGTGTGAGGCTGTTTCAGACTGATGTTTATGACTATGACAATGCTATGCATGTGCTTCATTAGGGTGCACTGACTGGAGAGTACTCCCATCCTTTTCAGACTTCAACTATCTATTAATTAATGAGACTATGTAGTTTCCAGAATTTGATATTTGTAGTCCAGTTGGTGATATTTTAAACTAGATTCTTGAATTCATTTAAAATATTACAAAAAATATTTACATCTCCAAATAACAACTTAAGAGATAAAAACAAAATTAAATAAATACTAGTAAATGAGAATGAAGAAAATTGAAAAATCATTACAAAAACAAGATAAAGATATGTTTAGTGCACAAAGGCAGAAGAAAAAAAGCAATGTGTCAAATGATCCAGAGGCATACTAAAACGATGAGGATGTGATGATTCAGAGAACAAGCTAGAAAAGCAGCAAATTGAACTCACTAAAAACATACTTATATATTCATTAAGAAAAAAAAATATTGCAAAAAAGGTCAGAAGCAATTCATTTTCTAAAAAATTGAATTACTTAGAAAAAGGTATCCACTTAAAATAAGCAACAATCAACTCATGTATCCTAGTGACCAGGTATTAATGGAGGAAACTACAAAAAATCAAAAGATATTTGGGGAAAAGAACAAAAATTATATTACCTAAGGGAGACAAATGAAAATATTAGATGAAATGCAAGTAAAATCACTGTTTTTAAGGAATGTGTTTAGGCATTAAAACCACTATTTACTGTAATATTGCTTATTTTCGTTTACAATTTGATTTTTAGATAAAAGAAGTGTTAGTTTTGAGAGCACGCTTTGTGCTTTGTTACGACTAAAGAACAATGCTTAAAGAACAATGCACATTTTGAATGAATTAAATGATGTAATGAACATCACAGTACTTTTAACAAGTAAATCGTTTTTACTGTTTTTGATTAAAAACCAATATTCATATTACAGAACTTAAGTAAAACATGACATTACGTGTCCTTAATTATTTTAGAATTTAACTGCTATAAATACATTTAGCTTATGATACCAATTGTACTTAACGGGGATCATTCAAAGTTTAATTGATGCATCAATAAATTTAAAATCCCAATTTCTTTCACATACACTTTTTTTGAGAAAACGTAAAACCTAACCTAAAAATGTGTGCAGTTGTTAAATTTACTAGCATAAAAGCTGGCGTCCACGTATCATAGGCTCTTCAAAACATTCAGGATATAAAATAACTTACTTTTTTTCACTCAGAAGATAAATCACTCATTAAGCACATAACCGTTAAAAATCAAAGTTATTAAACCGTGAATTCCTAATATCTACAACTTCCAACAAAAATTGTCACGAAACTAAATCTGTCTGTCGTGTCTGTCATGTCCCCATCTTTTCTGTCTCTTATTAATTAATGACATGTCATATATTTAATTATTTAACCCTACATCCATGTATATTTAGACAACTTTAATCCCCAATACTTGTTATACTGGTTGCATAAACAAACAAGTGAATCAAGTTTACCAGAGATGATTTCCAAATTCAACCAAATAAATATTAAAAACAAGATCAAAATGCGTCTATGCGTGAATTTGATAAGCAACTCGTGTTTAAACAGCAAGGTAAATACCATGGTAAATATAAAAACGTTAACCATAATAAATCGTTACATCAATATACTACACTTATATCTATGGTCCAAGTAGTTCCAAGCTGACGCAGTGAAAAAGAAGAGGAGCAGTTAGATTATAACCTAAATTTTTGATATGATAAATTCGATCAACTTTTTGCGGAACATGTAAATACTTACAAAAATGAGTATTCAACTGAAATTGTTTGATCAGTTAAAGTTATTAAACCATTTAGAGCAGAATTTTGTGTGTGATTATTCAGATGATCATCGATTTTTTATTTTAAATAATGCGGGAATATACATTCTTTCATTTACTGGATCTCTTACACAAGAATCACCAAAATTTTTATGTAGAAAGCAACATATTAAAGTTAGCAATTTTACCCCGTCCAAATGTATTGATATAGATATTAACAGTTTTCATTCAAAATTACCTAAGGATGATGTATATGAAGTTGTTATGAAAATTGAGTATTCAGCTACTTTAAACAATATCAAACCAATAGAACCAGTTCCACTTTGTGCTAAGTGGTCTCCTAAAGGATTAGCAGAAAAAACAGAGTGTTATTTAGCTGTGTTGACAAATCTACATAGCTTAGAAGTATATATGAAATACTTGAATAATAATGAAGAGACTAAATATGAAATAATTTCTAATATATCTGAAGCAATTATATCAGCGGAGAGTACTAAGTGGAGTATGGCTAATAGGTTGCCAACTGCAATGAAATTTGCAGAATATAAGAAAAGAATAAATGCTGTTTCTCCTACAGGTATGTTTAGGTAAATACAATACTTATTAAGAATTATTAAACACTTTGAGCCATGTTGAATGATTGAAGTTTTCAAGATACAGTAGGATCTTGTTGATAATTATTCATTCAATTTATTTATTCTTTGTACATGGTTTGTTAAAAAATATTTTAAACATTTTATACTACTTTTCAGCATTTACCTGGAGTCATCTTATTAGGGTTGATGAAACTAATACCTCTACCATATTTACGGGGCATATTAATGGAGATATCACAGCCTGGAGATTAAGCAGTGGATATTTCAATAAAAATGTACATTTAAATCCTCAATTTTTAGGAAGATATAATACACAATTATCAAGAATTACAAATATGCACTGGCATCAAAGTAGTCAGAATGGTAAGTAAAAATGTAATCAAGTTTTCTAGTATATATTGTAATTTTATATAAATATAACTAGTTATTCATATATTTTTCAATGTCTTACAAGTTTCAGAAAGTTGCAATTTGCCATTATGAAAATGCTATTGATTTTCGAGTTGATTTTAGGTGGTGCTTTATTTTTCTCAGACATTGATGGTAATATTAGTGTTGTTCATATAATGAATTTGAATGAAGCAATGATTACTTTTGATAAGGAACAACCACTTTTGAATGAAACGGATAAAATAAAAATTGAAAAAATGCATGTCATTGTATATAACAATTCAACATTCATAATAGTAGTGAAACAAAGGGTATTAATAATCTTTGGAATAGATAATTCTGGAGAAATTTTTGATGTTGCCACAACATATGTAGAAGATTACTTTGTAACAGGTAGAAATTGTTCAAAATATCTTTAAAATATCCCAGAGTTGAATTTTAATTATTAACAAAACTTTATTTTTTTGATTCTCATTAAAATACTTTTAGGTTTACAACAGATAAGTGAAAACAAGATTTTAGTACTAACACTACCTGGAATATTAACAGAAATCAATATTAACGTTACTTACGGTAAAATAGAGATTGAAAAGACACCTATATCACTCAAATATGATATGGAAAAATATCGCACTCATGGCTGTTTCTTTTCTAAAAATAAGGTTTTGTTTTTCATTGTTGCATATCCTTGGGATTTACAAAGTTTTTCTTCACAGAAAAGTTATGTTAACGTATTTGTGTATCAGAATGTCCTTCTAAAACCCTTTGATTTATTATGGAATAATAATACAGATACAATTAGAGAGCACTGGGATTGCTTTGAAACACTCAGGTAAGTCAACATATTTTTTCAGAGTGTAGCACAGTAATATTTTGAACAGGAATATATATTGTCCTAGAAGAGCTAGTTATAGTAAACACTGGGTTGACAGTTATTTTTTGCTAATACTAAATAAGAATGCATAGATCTTAATCATATTCACCTGCTAATGAAAATGAACATGTTTCCATTGTCACTTTTAATTCTATTTTAGGATAAATTGTGTCAAAGAAAAACGCTTTCCATGGTTGGGTTTACCGTCGACTTTAAATTATGATACATTATCTCTTACAAAATTAAAAACATTAAGACTGGTAGCTAAGCTGTCTGAAATGATATTTGGCATGATACCAGTTGTTAAGAATTATGACATAAAACCGTTTATACTTCTGCATTATTTGGTATTAATAAAAGTAGTTACTCAAAGAATGACGATTTTATTGAATGAAAGTACCAGGAGAAGATTAAGTGATTTCCAAATGCACAGTTTGTACATTCAAAATGTTTTTCTGAAGGAAATGGTTGCGAAAAATATTTTACCGAAAGCTAATGTTGGGAAAACGTTTATTAATGAGATGATATCAGTTATGGAGATTGCTAATGAGTTGGAGTATCCCGAGCCGTTAATCTGCGTATGGTGCGGAGACAATATCCTTTTATCAAGTGTCTGATATCTATTCAGTCAAAAAAATATAAAAATTTGACTAGGGTTTGTAAAATTTTTTGTAATAAACAGACTGTATATTATTAATTTTTCGGATTCACTTTGTGTAGAATAACCTATATCTAAAATTTAAACTTATCGAGATATAAATTTTTTTATTAAAAAACTGACAGGTGCAATTAGTGAATTGGTGACATGTCGACTTCTTTTTTGTATACAGGGTTGTTAAAAAAATGATGAAAACTTCAAGCAAATAAAATAGATGTTCTAGTAACAGCTCTGTCCCATTCACCATGTATTAAAAGTAAATTTTGATAATCTTCATTGTTTAATTCCAAACAAGCCATTTCTATCACTTTACAATGCGATTTACTTCAAATAATGACAATAATTAATACTATTTAATTATGACAGGTAAATACACAGCCTGCTAAATTAAAAGAATAAATAACATGGCCTACGCCTACACAATCATAGGGCTGACATAATTAATATTTTTAAATACATGTTAATATCTCAAAAACGCTTAAGAATGGGTATAAAGAAGTGAACATAAACTGCGCTTATTTTCGGTCTTAGAATTAAGTAAGATAATAAAAATATTGTTGTTTCATTAAAAAAATTAAGATATTTAACATTAACTTTAACTTTTCATCATTTTTGTTTAACAACTCTGTATACAAAAAAGAAGTTTTCGACATGTCACCAATGACTTTGATCGTCCCACTAATCAAGATATTTTTTATTTGGTATTGGGAATGTTCACACTGAATTTTCAATATAAAGGTCTGCACTTGTCAATTTTTTTTTTGTTAAAAAAATTAATATCTGGATAAGTATACATTTTAAATATAGGGTATTCCATACAAAATGACATTGAAATTTAATATAGATTCCAAAAATTTAATAATTTAAAATAATAAAGTAGTCTCCAAGATATACTTAGATAGTGTAAGCTCGACGTGAAACAGCCTGTATAGTGCGACTATTTACAAAAAAAATCGGTCTCGATTCATTATACCAACATGACGATATATTTCTTAACGAAAGTTTACAGATTATGGGCCCTTTATGTTTCCCACCTCATGCAGATTCCCGATGTTGTTTTTCTATGATGCCAATATTCATTTTATTTGAATATAAATGTCCTTATTGCAAATCTGTAGCACACAAATCGATAGAAGAAGAATATTCTCAAATATTTTGTATATACTGTGATGTAGCGATGGAAAAATTTTACTTTACCAACGAGCAGTTGAAAGATCGGTTCAAACAGTTTGAAATTCAGCTGTCGAAAGAGAAAAAAGCCGACTGTTTTGATGATTGTCTTCAAGAACCTATTCAATTTGAAGATATTGAAGATAATTCTACTGAATATGTGATACTTAGTGACAGTGAAGACGAATCAGCTGACAGTTTGAAGGGATTATATGTAGATTTTTCAAAAGCCAAAATACATGAAGATTCGACCGAGTCTTTACAGGAAGAAGAAGAGGAAGTGTAATAAATATAATAAATTTTTCAACCTCGATCACATCGATTATCTCAAGTATAGGCTATGTTGTACTGATGAAGTCTAATGAGGCAGAAACACAAGTCTACGACTGCTTATACAGTATTAATTTTATACTTACTTGTTAAAATAGTAGTGTTTCAATCGTTTTTACTTTTTAATTCGTAATGTTTATATTTTATTGAAATATTGTTGAAATTTAAATATTAATTCCACAAAAAAATCACTTTTTCTAATATTTGTATCTTTTTCATGAATAAAATTATAAGAAAATTTAGTTTTTGTGTGATTACAACTTTTATCAAGGCGGGTCCAGATTTTGTAACATTGCTATGAAACTTTTGTTTAGAACATAGTCGCGTCCACACTTGAGTTCAGTCAAGATGGATACAGAAAACTTGCAACAAAAACCAAGGAAAAAGCGCTTTTGGGTTCGACCTACATTGATGCCAAGAAAGTTAATATATTGGGACCATTTATTAAAATTTGAAACGAGATGATTTCGTTATTCTTTTTAGGAAATTAAAGCTCAATATTTTTGTTATTTTTATTTCAACGTTTCGGTAGCGTTCCAGCTACCCTTATCAAGAAAAATTAAGTTTTTAAAATTTTGGGTCCCTATCTGACACTATGAACAAATTCTACTAGACAATCAATAATATTTTGAAGTTAAAGACTGCAAAAAATTTGTTGTCAAAGGTACAGTAGATTTTATCCTTGGTAAATGGGAAATAAGATATTTTTCGCAATTCCAAGAATAAAGTGGTCACTTTAATCTCACATGCTAGAAACTAAATTGCCACTTTTAGACCTAAGGGATATAAAGTACAAATAAAAACGGCGTACCATATAGTAACATTAATCTTTATTTGTTGAATTAAAATGACAAGTAATGTTTACATTATTGCAGTTAACCAAACTAAATACACGATTATTAATATCAGAAATAGATGAACTAGTTGAACTTGAGCAGACAGAGGTGAATAATGGGCCAGGATTTCGATTCAAGGAAGATATGATGAAGTCCCATCGGCCAACGGAGATATTGGTCTATTTTTATGCCCAAAAATTGTATCTGCTATTGATTTTTTGCTGTTGATGGAGCTCTCAACGTACCCTTAGGCAACTGTTGCACTTTTCCATCCACCGAGGCGCTTTAAAATATCCACAATGGCCCCAGAATTCGCTAATAAAGACGCGGTTGTTCGCCTAAAACAGTGGCCTGTATACAAGGACGCGCCAGGCAACTTCAAAAAACAGATATATTTTGAGGCAATTTCCCAAATGTGTTTTTGCCAACAGGCTGTACAGTACACTTTGCATCCTTATTATAAACAAAAAATCTTGAATGCGCTGTTTCTGATTTTCGCAGAGCAATATACTTTCTGCATATTTCGACATGTTTAAGAGATTTATTGTCTTCACCATTTTTTAAAACGAAAGTTCGATCGATTTTATTTTTAGTGCTCTTAACATATCAAATAACTATGATTTCTGAACCGGTATCTTTTACATCGTTGACAGATAGTTGCACTAATTCGTTGCCTCTACAAGCTCCACAACTCCAAAAATTAGTGCCACCTCAAAATATAAAAATACATTACATTGAAGAAAATAAGAAATAATACATGCTTTTAAAAAATGGCTATTTTTCAACACCCTGTATCTCTGAAACTAGTAATAGGATTGTGTTGGGACCATGGACACTATTGTTCAGAAAGTCGTCAACTACAATATACTAACAATTCATGAAATTTCACCGAAGCCCATTTCTCCATAAGCCTGCTGCCTCGTCCTTTAAGTAGGTAGTATTTATTTTTATTAAAAATGTATGTAGAATTACGGGAATTGCAAAAAATAACGTATACATACACCTCACGACTATAAAGTGACATTAATCCCTTAATTAGGAGGATTGCTTCCCTCGGGCTCCGCCCTCCAAGAATCAAACACCACCTGCGGGATTAAATGTGTCACTTTAGTCTAACAATATCATAGTCAACTAGGAACGGGATCCAGTGAAAAGTGCACGCTCCAGGAACGGTTTTATTGGGATAGCGCTTAAATTGATAAAAATAATAATGAATACTACACAAGGAACATATACATAAGAGACGATGTCGGTTTCATCTGCAACTGTTCCAGGTTTAGTTTTTTCTGCTCCCTTTGAAATTGTCCAATTAAGCATTTTCTTTCGACTACATCTTTTCCTCAAATTGAGAGCTTTACCAATTTGCTTTCAAGCGTCATGTTTTCCAAACTAATGAGGAGATTACAAAAAAAACTATAAGGTAAGTTAGTTGTTAATTTTTAATAATACAGACGTGTACAAGAAACAAAATTGACTGGAAAATACACATACAATTATCTTGTTTCTATTATTTTATCAATATTTAAAATTGTTAATATATCAATATCCTGCTTTAAGATTTATTGATAATTTGGCCTGAGAAAATTAAGTAATACTTTATAGATTATAAGAGTGCTAATCTTCAGAGTTACGTTGCAGTTTTTCAACTTTTCTATCATATTTTTTTAAACTGATTTTCATGTTATCAATATCCTGCTCTATTATAGCTACTTTTGACTTGAGCTCACTTATTTCCTTTTCTTCAATGGTTTGGTTTAAACCCTGCGCAACCGGAGGTACGTCTCTTTTTGCTAATATATGTTTTCTTTCCGTTCTAAAATCTACATGACAACTTCTTTCAGACCGTTCAAAATATTCACAATCTGAAAAACATTCATACCAGAATCTCAAATCTACTTTCGGTATTTCGTGGCAGTTTACATATCCTCCTTGTATTTCGGGTAACCTAAACACGTCTTTAGTAATTAATGATATGTTATCTGCGTTGTCGCAAATTACTCGAGCAAGTGAAAACTGTTTAATTTGTGCTAATTGTTCGGGTTTGAAAACTGAAGGTTTTTCGTAATAGAATCGATCTCCATCTCTTAATCGTTTGAATTGTTCGATGAGAAGGCACTGGAAAAGGGGACCGATCTTTCCTCCATCGATTTGATCTTCCAAAATACCTGAAAAATATTAAATATTTATAAAATATCTGCAAAACGTTTTCTAGAGTCTTATTAGTAATTGTTTCTTTTTGACCAGTGTTTTAAATAAAGACAGACATAAACATACTGTTTCTACTTTATTTGCTACTGTTATACAATAAGAGCTTACCTCCTACAAAAACATCAATATTTCCGGGATGTCCATACAATTTCTGCAATTTTCTTCTTACATTAGCATCGTTAATATCGTATTTCAAATCATCGAAGCTGTGTACAGAAGTCATGTTACAGAACTTTCTGTATTCGAGGTATCCAGGTAGACCATGGTCCCGTCCTCTATGGACATTCATTGCAGCTAAATCTAGAGCAACTGCATGTGCGGCTTGGAAAAGGGTTTCCGTCAGTTCGGAATTCAAATTCTCGTCTGGTTTTTTTATTTTAGCGGCGACTGTGTAAAAACCTTAAAATATATTTTAAAATTTAATTTCTAGAATTTTTATAAAACAATAATGGTTTCTTAATAGTTTTCATGGATTTTATGGTAAACAGATGGCTCTAAAGCAATAGAAGGGATTGGGATAGGAGGGTTCGGGCCAGGTTAGGAAGAACCCCAAGTATCTTTCAAGCGGAAATTCACGGTAAAGAAACATTGCTCATTTCAACATTGATAAATATTGTCGGATAGCAGCCATTAAAGCACTGAGTTCTTGTGTAATTGGTTCTATAATGGTAATGGAAATGCCTAGAAAAACTCAAAATGAACTAGGCGAGAGCCGCAACGTCACCTTAATTGTCAGCTCCAAGATACACTGAAATAAAAGGAAATTAAATAGGATGTAAATTGGCAAAGAGACAGGCTGGAACAACCCCCTTTGTCTAAAGATCTAGTAAGAAGAAGATAACCAAAGATACTCCTCTGGGAAACTACAACCAGTTGTAGGTTCTGTCAAGAGGAAGAGGAATCGGTAAAACATGTGTTGTGCCACTGTGAAGGCCTCGCAAGACTACGTTTTCTAGAAGTTGGCAAGGAAAAACCAAGGGCTACAAGCTACCTTTAAAAGCCTCTGTCTAGGCTATGGAGCTTGGTTAGGAGATTAAAGGTAGACGAAAGTACTTTAATTAAATCAGAGCGCCACAATAACCCTGATAGCACATGAACATACAATGGATGTCCAACGGATATCCACATTGGACATAAGGGATATCCATAGGATGTCCGTTTCGCACTTAGAATGGATATACCTTGTACAAATATGGACATTCACTGGACATGATAAATAAACCATGGACATCTCATGGATGAACAGTGGATGTCCAATGGACGTTCATCATTCAAATAAATCTTCACGCCCAGTGGTGAACGAGAACTCACACATGTAAAATGTAGCACCTGGAAAACTACTGGGTTGAAGACGAAGACTCGTCTAAAGTGAATCCTGCTGATGTCCTGATATTCCTCCAAGGATAGTACATTCCACAGAAACTGTGTCGAAGAAAGACCTCTTATGTCTAAGTGAATGTAATACATACATGTATTGTTTGTGAAATACAGAGAGTTACAGTCGCAGAAATAAAGGAAATTTTATCAGACATAAAATAACGATAAAATGGTTAAAACATTTTGCTGTGGTTCAATTTTTCTAAAGCCATAAAATGTACAGAAGCAATATGGAATCTACTTCAGGATAATCGCTAGTTTTTTTTAATCTTTCAAAAATCCTGGAAGATCTACATACAACATACAACATTTTCTATTAAATATTCTTAAGAAATTAGTTTTTTCATAAATGAAAATTAAAATTTATTAAATTTATAAATACCTCTTATTAAAGGATCAATTCCCCCTTCTTCGATAATCCTCCACGGTGAAAAGAATGCCTTAGAAAGTGGCAAATTTCCTTCTTTAATAGGTTTAAAATCATGGTCCAGTCTATGAAGAATGGGATTAATCAAAGTATGTCCGAAACGTAGAGCAGCCGTAGCAAATACATTAGAAATAGAAGGATTGATATCTGGTTCGTAACCGTTATATTCGCCCAGTTTGTCCATCCCTTTATCCCCTAAAATAATAGGTAGCCAAGATTTGTAAGTTGTATGTTGCATAAACGCTCCTACTATTTTTCTAGATTCATGATAAAGCTGATCAGTGTCCCAATGAGGGTTGATATGTTTTAGCTCCTTTGCTATTCTGTTGTGTTCTCTGAGCCAAATAGTGTGCATTGCCAATAAACCTACTTGTTCGTTCGCCCGAATGTCACCTGCCACAAAACAGTTGAGTGTACTTTCTGTTAGATTCCGTCTACAGTCAATTCCTTGATTTTCTGCGTAAGGCAACAAAGGCTTTCTACCTAAAATATTGAAACAAATTTTACTAGTTACAATTAACCTTCAAAAATATATTTTTACTATCAACTACCCACCCCGGCTTCTATTGTGTCGTCCACTTCACATGGAGCCGGGGGTGTCGACGCGGCGTTCGAATTAAGTAATAGGACTGACATAGGTATTTTTCTAACTTTTAGCATTTTTATACCCGTCGTAACTTTCGAACAAAAGGTCCGATACAAATAATTTAAAGGTATAACTTCTCATAAACATGTTAATTACTAAATCATTTAGAGATACTTGCCTGGGAATATAGGACCTTCTCTTAATCTTCCCCAGTTAGTATTGTGGTCTCTTAAATTACTAGCCAATTCTTCAGAATAACCATAAACTTGTGAGGCATCAATGTAAGATGTCAACTGGTTAATTTGCTCCCTAGGTTGGATATAATCGAAGAAAACGGAAGTCATACCCGATCCGCAAATTGCCGAAGTTCTTATAAAATCTATACAGCGTCTAAAAGAATTTTATAAAAGAAACTATATTAATCTATACACGAAATCATTAATTAATGAGTGATTTTCTATTAATAAAAGATTTATTCACCTATTGGTCACTCTAGGATCATCAGCTGGAACGTCCATGGGATAACAAGGAGCTTTATAATCGCAAGATTTTTTACAGTCAATTCCATCCCAACTTTCTGATGTTACTGATGGTAAAGAGTGATCTAGATCGTGGTCTAAAAATTGACCCCACTGCATTACCTAAAAGTTAGAATCATTCGTTTGAAAAGAGTTTTTATAATTGAACGGTTCTAAGCCTGTGGGTGATGCAGCTCTACACTGGGACATTGAACAATATTAATATTTCGTTAAATGAAAAGTCAAACAAGACAATCTTTAAATAATATTTACTACACTGTACCAACGATTGGTCCAAAGAACTCAATGACAGACATCCTGTAGACATAATTTACCTTGATTTTTCTAAAGCCTTTGACAAAGTGCCAAAACGTAGACTTCTACTAAAGCTGGCATAAGAGGTACTTTCAACAAATGGTTTTCAGCCTTCCTAACAAACCGGTTATTCAAAGTCAGAGTTGGACAAAAATTCTCCGAGGAAAGACCCGTAACTAGCGGTATTCCACAACTTTCTCTAAAGCTTCTTTCGAAACATATTGCAAACTTTACAAGTGCTATGTCCGACCCATGCTTGAATACGCCGGGCCTTCGTGGTATCTATATTTGGCTCGAGATTGTGAAATGCTGGAAAACATGCAAAGACGCGCAACCAGATTGTCTTTTGGCCGTGTTAGACCTACGTATACGAAGAGAGATTAACCATGGCAAATCTTACAACATTCGAAGAAAGACATCTCCGAGGTGACCATATTCTTTTCTTTCGAATTTTGAAATTCAACTTCGGCGACCTTCAAGCAGTTTTCCCCCTTCATCCCGACGACCGTGCCGAGGGCACTCCTTAAAGCTGAAGAAAGAGCCTTTTAGAACTCGTTATATACAAAACTTTATGAGTAACAGAATTTGGAATAGTCTTCCTCAGCAAATAATTAATTCAGAAAATGTTAATAGTTTCAAAAATCAAATAGACTCCTACATTTTCTATCTGTAGTTTTTTAGGCTTAGTGTCAGTTATTGTTTAATTTATACTATGTAAATTATTATGGTCAAAATAGGACTTGATCCTCTGCCCTTATCATGTAATAATAATAATAATTCTTCTAATCTTGTCAGTAACTGAACCCCGATTTTAATTATATTTTTTTGTATGTTTGAGTGAGTCCCTAGATGCTTTAGAATCACAATTGGTCCCGGTAGGTAGCGTTGCAATCGGATTATGATCCCTTCAGACTCTTTCATCCCATTTAGACGCCAATTCGGCATTTGCAATGACTATTAATAAGTTTAAAGGCGAAATAATCTCCATATGTTGGATTTATTGACTGATTGATTGCCTTCAGGTTTTTGTGTTCTTATTGGTTGTACCGTTCATGCGAAGAGATTAGTTGTCCTTATCAGGCTTAACAGTATTTTCACTAGTTCCTTCATGAAGAAAATTCTACATTGGGATTCCAGGAGTTTATATCTCCAATGAGTCATTACTTCACATTCTATATAAGGTTATGTTCTAGGCTGTTTCTTATTCCAATACTAAGACCCCTACTCAGGTTTAGTATTTCGCTGGTAACGGTATCTCAGGGTTTTTTGACCAGAAGCAGTCCCAGACCAGTTTGGATCTGATTTGGGGGCATGCTGAAGATTTCAGTGCAGCCTCATTATCAGAGAGTACCTATAAGGATTCTGTGGACACTATACCTTTCCATGTTCACACGCAGACACGTATTGATAGCATATATTTTCGCCAGGGTTTAGCACCAAGGACTCCAGCTAATGTTCCTTAGTCAGTATTGGATTCATTGGTGTACCAATCCAGCAGAGAGTTCTATCCTAACTCAAGTTTCTTTTCTATTTCAGTTTAGCTGGACCTTAGACAAGGAAAGATTGTCTAAGAGCTGGACGTTGTATGGTTGGTTGTCATTTATTTTTGCCAGTATATGAAAATCAGTGCTTCTCTCTAGCCCAATTACGTATTTCATATTTCTGATCGTTGCTGACATTTTTCGTTGGAGCAAACCTATTGGGAATTTGTTATTCTTACATAGCATTTGTTCCGTTTGCCGAAATCAATATTAGTGGAACAAACATATAATTATTGTATTGACAGTATTTAATTTGATGACTCACGTATATCTTACCATATGTGTTATTTCAGGATCAGGACTAACTTTTTCGGTAGTAATCAACGTGGTAGACACCAATCTAGAGCTAGGTTTATGATATCCAAAGTATTTTTTTTCTTTTATCCATCCTACAGGTTTTTGAAGCCCGTCTTCATAAATCGGTTTTACAATACGTCTGAATTCTGTCAAAGAAGCTCCCCATGTAGGATGTTGTAAATTGTTGCAAGTTCCATCTATTGAGCGATATTGCGAGTGGAAGCACATATTTGAACAATTTCTTTCCAATCTATGCGACGTACAACCTAAAACACACTATTATACTTTCTGAAATATCTGTTAAGTAGGTTTGACTTGATATTAATTCAGGAATTAATAAAAATCACAAGTAATATTCACCTGATAATCTGGCAATCAAATCCAAATGCTCATTAGATAGTAGTTCTTTATAGTTGAATTCAGCTGTGGAGTTTAACATTAAGCTTCCGTTTTCGACATACTTTCTTACGTTGGTTAATGTTCGTTCGTATATTTCAGCAGCTCTAGCCAATTCTCTGGCAGGGGCATTTGGATATCGAACAATTCTAAACAGTTCACCAGGATTCCGAGTATCTTTATTTTTTACCAGATTATCGATAGTACGATTAATAGCACGATCTACTTCTTCACTAGCTTCTGCGAAGGCTAATTTTACGTATTGATCACCCACATTAACGCCTGTAAAAAATGTATTTGATTATTTTTAAAAATGTAGACAGAAAAAGACGACAGTGAAACTTGGATGAACCTTCGAATGAACCATTTTTGGTAAATTTTGCCAGAATTCTAAAAGAGTTTCTACGCGGTTTGTTTTTCTAACACTGCCATTCCAAATCTAATATATTTATTAGCTATTTTATAAAAGCTACATAACAGCTTTCAATTATACAGTGTGGGACAGCCAAATGGAATAAATTCGATAACGAATAAATGAGGGCCTGTTGGGAAAAACGCTTCGATTTGTATTTTTAAATGGGCATTTCTTTAAAAAACATTATATAAGTAGGATGTGTCATGTGACACTGTCCAATTCCAACTATCTTATTTTAAATGCAGCCCCCTGTATATTTAATTTTGCCAGAATTCTAAAACTCTCCTTGAAGCCCAAGTAATTAATTCAGACATTTCTACACGGTTTGTTTTTCTAAAACTGCCAAGCCAAATCTAATATATTTATTGGTTATTTTATAAAAGCTACATAACAACTTTCAACGTAATTATTATATAATTATTTTATAGCTGTTTCTGAAACTATACAATTTTCAATAGCAATAAAATTGCGGCAATTGCTGCTTTAATAAAATTATTTTATAAGCTGCTAAAAGTGTATATGTTACGTCCCAAGCCCGATCTTGTACGGAGTCGAGCTTCGTACAATGAATTTGTACGAAGTCCGATCTGTACAAGCCATTTTGTACGAAGCCGAGATTGGCGGACTTCGGACAGAGATGATTGTACGAAGTCGACTCTGTACAACGCTGGTTGTACGGAGTCGGAGCATCGATACTCACTCGGTAATGAATTATACAATTCCATTTTTCGATTTGGGTTAGGGTTGGGTAGGTTGGGTGAGATTTCCTTCGCTTTCAATGCACTTCACAAAAAGTTATGAAATTTCCCTTAAAAAAGTGTATAGAAAGCTAGGATATCTATGAAAAGAACATCTCCTCGCTTTCCATACACTTTTTTTAATATATCGTTTGAAAAAGTGTATAGAAAGCAAGTCAATTCCTAACCTAAACCACCCTACCCTACCCTAATCCGAATCGAAAAATTGAATTGTGTAATTGACAGATTCGTCCTAAGTCTGCGCTAAATGTGAAGGGGGATATGTTTTTTTTTAAAGGAGACCTGATGGGCAAAATAATATCAATTAAAAACCCATAAACACCCACTAATTATCTTTGACAGCGTAATTCTACCCTCCTCCGCGCCTTCGAGTCAGATAATGTAATTATAATAATTTTCAATAATAACCCAACCAAACCTACCCCTACCAAACCACCTTCGTATTTTTAGTCAATTTTTGAAGAATAAATTATAATAATTTTCAATAATAACCCAACCAAACCTACCCCTACCAAACTACCTTCGTATTTTTAGTCAATTTTTGTAGAATAAATTATAATAATTTTCAATAATAACCCAATCAAACCTACCCCTACCAAACCACATCCCTCGACGCTCCGACTCCGTACAACCAGCGTTGTACAGAGTCGACTTCGTACAATCATCTCTGTCCGAAGTCCGCCAATCTCGGCTTCGTACAAAATGGCTTGTACAGATCGGACTTCGTACAAATTCATTGTACGAAGCTCGACTCCGTACAAGATCGGGCTTGGGACGTAACATATACAATAACAATCGTTTTATAATATATTTATACCTGATTTATAAATGCTACCAAAATCTCTTAAAAAATTTTGTAAACAATAAATGTTTTATGAATAAAACGTATAAAATTGCTTTATAAATATTATATAATTTTGTAGCCAAAATGTTTTTCTGATAAATTTATAAAACAATTTTGTTACGTAAAACTAAACTTGCTCTTATGGAACCTTTATAATAAGTTGCATTCTTGAAATCAACAATAAATCAACCAAAAATTATAAAACAACTTTTGCTTAGTTGGGAATGAAATTGAACTTACCTATGGGATCTTTCAGCTTTTTAACTGTCACATAACCGGAAGCTGAGTCTCGACCATAATCATTAAGCGCCATGCACTCATATCTTCCTTGATCTTCAGGTCCAACTTTGTAGATATAAAGATTACCATTCAAACTAACTTTAAATCGACCAGTTCGTTGCATTGACGATCCATCTTTTTGCCAAGTAATACCTGGCTTAGGATCTCCAGCTGCTTTACAAGGTAGCTCAATCGTACTACCTAAAAGTTATATAAAATACTGTATAATACCTACTTTAAGATTTAATTTTTTTATTTTCACAACAAATAATTTACATTTTTATATAAATGTACTCACCTTCCAGAACTTCTATATTATTAGGCTTGTAAATCAATTTCGCTGGTTTGTTGGACGTATTTTCAACGCGGACAGAGGCACTAACTTCCCGCATTCCCACTTCATTCCAGGCTTCACAAACGTAGATGGCAGTATCGGATTCTTGTACATTATTAATTTCAAGTAAAGTTCTACCGTCCGTAAATTGTATTCTTCCATTTTCGTCGTTGGGAAGAATTTCTTCATCATTTTTATACCATATTATTTCAGGATTTGGAGTACCAGAAGCAACGCATTCCAGTTTTATGTTATTGCCAACTTGAGTGTTAATATTTTCGGGTTGAATACTGAATACTGGCGGAGCTGCAAGAAAATTAACAGTAAGCTTTCCATATCGATAAATTTAGCACTTTGTAAGAAAATGGAAGACATAGACTTGCCTTTAATCATAATAATTCCTTCGGCTTTCACTCTACCATTAACGTTAATCGCTTCACATTGGTAAGTACCATGGTCGGTGGATTCAATGTTTTTTACTGTCAGTGATCCATCTGGTTGGTAAATGTACTTAGTAGAAGGTTGAACTCTGATACCATTTTTAGACCATTTTATGACAGGAGTTGGGTCCCCCTCGGCGCTACATCTTAGTGTTATTTCAGGATCATTAACTGAAGCGAAAATGTTCGTCGGAATTTCAGTGAATTTGGGCTCACCTACAAACAACGTAAACTTTGGAAAAAAAATAAATTAAACGCAAAAAGAATCGTTAGTTATAATAAATATTTTAACGATACCAAGTATTTTCATATACCAGTGTCTATTGTATGTGAAACTATCTCGAAAAGCTTCAAATAATTCCCAAATATGTTTTATTTAAACTATACATACGATAAATACATTTTCAAATTTTTTTTTTTGTGTTAACCTACAAAATGTGAAAACGTTACGCTACTGATTTGAAGTCGAACGTCAATTTTACGTGAAACAAAGTCTAGCAGTATTTTATATGTAAATGCGTTGTTTACTGTTCAATGAAAATTGCGATGAACTAAAAGTAAGCGGAATGAAATTTTGGTTACTATTAGTTGAAATCTTTTATAAAACTACACTTACCATTACCTTCCTTAACATAATCACGTGGTTTTTCTACAACCATCTTAGCAGGAGCGGATTTTTCTTCTTTTTCAGTGTTTTTAGCAAGACACTCATAATATCCGACATCATTTTCGTCTGCATTTTGAATTAAAAGAGTACCATTGTTCAAAATAACGTATTTTTGGTGATCTGATATTAATTCTTGATCATCCCTCATCCAGTAAATCGATGCCGTGTTATCATATACTTTGCATGAGAGAACTGCATTTTCTCCCCAAGGAATTGTTACATCTTGCGGACCTTCTTTGATAAGACCATTATCTGAATTTAAAAAAAAGCTCATTATGGTAAACTATACTTGTCAATTTTGAAATTATATTAACGCATTCTTGATGGTAAAGAGCACTGCAATAAGCATAAGTTATTTTGAAATTATATTAACACATTGTTGATGGTAAAAAACACTGCATAAAAGTTATTTCACTTACCACAGTGAAAATGCTGCGCTTCAGTTTCTTTCAAGGACATGCCCTGCATTTCTACAGGATACCTGCAGTGAGCTGATCCATTTAAAGTGTTATTTACAAATAATTGGGACAACCACATCATGTCACAATTACAAACCAAGGCATTGTGATCAAGACGAAGTCTTTCTAACGATGGTAGATTTCTAAAAGCGTCTTCAGGAAGATGTTTCAGTTGATTATGGTACAGGTTCCTAGTGATATAATAGATAACGTTAGAAAAATAAAAGCAGAGTTACTAGACTTGTGGATGTTGATATACTTACAATCTTTTGAGCGACGGAAGATTCGAAAATGTTCCTGGATAAATTTCTTCCAGTTGGTTGTGGTGTAAATATCTGTAAAATCATTCATATTTTTGAAATGACAACGCAATAGAAATACGTATTTGCTTGAAATAATTGTACTTACAGCCTTTCTAGTTTTTTTAGCCCTTGGAATACTTGGGGATGTATATAACGAATATTATTGTAGTATAAATAGAGATGCTGTAAATTGTATAGACCATCGAATATGCCATCTTGTAAAGAGGTAAGTGAATTGTAGTTTAAGAGCAAAGTTACAATATTTTTGTTGTTTTTAAAGGTGCCAGACGGGATTTGTTCTATCTTGTTGAACCTGAGATCTCTGTAAATTTAAAAATTGTCATATTATTAAGCAGTGATGGATTTAGGCCTAGGCCCGTGAGGAGTTTTTATAAAAAAAATTTCTATAAAATAAATTATTCAAAATTCAATGCCCATTCTTTAAATTTAGTAAAATCACGTGCAATTGAATCTGTAACAGAAGCAGCCGACTATTTTCTACTTTGCAAGCACCATAGAAGATATAACAAGGGCGGAACAAGGTAAGAGATGGAGCTACAGAAGCGATTGCTTCACTTCGCGACAGCTCTGGCCAAAAATAAACAAGGAAAGAATATAGAAAGGACTCAATTTAGAAGATCACGGGAGTGGTCACTGGACACTGCATAGTAGGGGCAAAACTCCGGAAAATCAAGGATAATTCCTGCAGATGAAATAAACTGGTAATTTTTGTTGGTAAAACTTTTCAGTGATTTTGATCAGAAAAATATAATTTCAATGTAATATTGGTATTCCTTTTAAAACACGATAACGCAATTGAACAGTTCAAAGTGTCAGAAAGCGAACGTAAAACCTCATTTCGACGATAAAGCAGGGTTCAAAACAATTTAACATAAAAAAAAACTCAAATTCGTGGTCGTTTCGTCTTCTATGCCTTTCAACTAAACATCACGCATTTTTGAAATAAATTTTTCAATGTAATGGAATTAGAATCTTCATTAATTTATTATTTTTGTCATAAAACAAACAATTTTCACATAATTTATTCATATTTATTGTTGTTAATTGGTAAATTTGAAGATTATTTGATGGAGAGGGTTGTCCATCCACATTTTCCAGGGTGACTGCCGTTATTGGTTGACTTGTTCCTGGATCGTCGTCCACGTACTCCATACCATCCAGGAATTGTCGACTGATGTGGTGCTTCATTGCCGAAAACAGAAACCAACTCGGCAAGGCATTCAGTTGAGACTGACTCATCAACTTGGGAAACTCAGCTTTGAACGAATCAGTCTGAAACTTTGGCGTTAAATTACATGACAGTTAATTTTAGCATTTGATATTTGATGACAGGTACCAACCAGTAGGTTATCTATGGTGCCAAATAACTTAGAAGACAACCCTTGTAATTACACTATTATATTTTTATTAATTTAAACATTTCTTTTCCTCAATTTTTGGTATTGTATAATAAAAGCATTATTAAATTATGAAACTTTTTCATATTATTTTAATATTGCTTGTAGGTAGTAGAGTAGAATTTTTGGTAGGTAATTTAGTAAAAATATGTTTTTATTCCAGTTTTAAAAGTTTTTTTATAATAAAAATTCTTACGAACATCTATTCTGGAATATGTATAAAATAATAATAAATAATATTTTCTTATTGTTGATTTGTGTTAACTACAACATATTACACGAACCAAGAAGTTTGCAATTAATGTGATTGATTGATATATACTGAAAAAGGTAAAATATCCTCAGTTTTTAAAATAGTGAAACCCATTAACCATTGGGGCGGGGGGTTAACCCGTGGCCTGCATATACAGTTATTTTCTCATTTCTTTTTCCTTGCCCTTGCTCCGACTTCTTGCGATATTTATACATAGTGCTTCAATGTTTTCTATAATTATTATATTCTACTGTTGATAATAAAGTTATGACATAGTTTTAAAGAACTTTAGATAACCTCAACATGTTTTCGATTCGCATATTTTAAAAATCTAAACCACTAACGGATAATCCAGCCAATAATTTCGCAATATTTCAATATGTCACATAAATTAGAACAGCATATAATTCAATACGATACATAGAGCATTTTCAGTTTCTATGAACAAATATAATTTTGATGGAAAATTTGATACAATTAAACAAATTGCCAAATCCAACGGTTATCCATATTGCATGTAATGAATAAATCAATTTATAAAAAAGAAAAAGAAAGTGGCATATGCTGGTAATATTTATAATATTTCAAAGCTAATAACTTTTAGCAACAAATACAACAATTTCTTTTAAAACAGAAAGCAATGTAAGTAAAAAAATGTTAAATGTAAAAACAAAAATATCCCCATTAAAAACGTCTGCAAGCATCCTTGAAATCCCAACATTAATTGCAGAAAGCTTTTAATAGATTTAATAACGGAAAATCATCAGGAAATCGTTTAAGTAAGGCGATCAAACATCGATAAAATAAATCACTTAATATGTGGGTGTATAGCATTGTTTATATAACTTTAGATTATAACATATTTAAGCATTAAGTCGACCGTGAATTTGGTAAGGCATGTTTAAGTTTGAAAATAAACACATTCTAATCTGGTGCACTTCATGTTTGACGCCGCGGAATTGCATTTAGAAATATAGCTACATACAGGATGTCATCCAGAAACCTATAGCCTATAGTATACAGACAAAACCAATATTGTGCGAACGAGTGACTTAAAACAGAGGCAATTAATAATGCTCCCGTTCCTATAACTACTACTAAATCAACTTAACCGTACATGGACAAGCAAGAAGCGACAATATCATTTTGCATCGATTATATTATTTTGGATGAAAATACTGGTGAATAAAGAATATTTTATATAATAAAGAGTATTATCAACTTGAGTAATTCTACTAACTAATGACCCAACAAACTGTATACGGCGAATTTTCAGAAAGTAAATCAGCAAATTTATATAGGAAGTTTTTGGTTGGCAGGTCATGTAAAAGAAGTCCAACATCACCTACTATAAATTGTGAGTAGGGGCGACTACGAACTGCCTCACGCTACCTAGATTTTATCGGGTTTTAAAGGCAATTGAAAACGGCTACAAAAAATTCCTTTGATATACAGGGTGATTCATTAAGAATGGGCAATCTCTGAACTGGAGATACTACACACCAAAATATGGCGATTGAGCTTAACATGTCTTATAGAAATGTTGCAGGTTTACGAGATACAGGGTATTTAAAGTAGGAATTTTAATTTGAAATTTCTTAATAATTTTGTGATTTTAAGCAGCATCGTCTTGAAAATTGGCAACTTTATGTTATTTGTCATGAAAACTACGAATTTTATGCTGAATTTAGCAATATTCATACAGGGCGTTAGTTACACCCTGTTACTTACGTAAATTACAACATATCTTTTTTGCCTAATGAGTTATGGTTAAAATAACTAAAAAATCTAAAAGGCAGTTCTATTTTGAATAAAAAAGGTTATCTTGTTTATTTCATGTAACTCTATCAGTTTTTGAGTTATTTGCATTTTAAACATTCAATGAATTTATTCCTTTAAATTGCTACTATGCGGGGTAACAGCAGTAAAGACAACAAATAACAATCAGTAACAGTAATAAAAGAAAAATTCAAAGTAAATGCTCAAAATGCCCGCCTTCCACTTCAACACACTTTGTAATGAGTCTTCTTAAAGATCTTTGAATATTAAATAACGTTTGTCGATTATTTTCAATAATATTAGCAGCTTCTTGAGTTTTCTGTCGTAATTCTTGGATGGAATTAATTGTATCTTTGTAAATCATGTCCTTCATTTGTGACCATATTGAGAAGTCTAGAGGGTTTAAATCTGGGCTTCTAGGGGGCCAAACAAATTCACTGTCACGCCCAATCCACCGGTGAGGAAAATGTTCATTCAGGTATTGCCGTACTGGCAGAGGAAAATGTGGCGGCGCCCCGTCTTGCATAAACCACTTATTCCGCCTTATGGCTAGTGGTACATCTTCTGGTAGTGTGTTTAACTGTTGTTCAAGGAAATTAAATAGAGGAGCCCGTTCAGATTGGGAGGAAGTTCAAAAGGACCAATAAAAAAACCAGATATCACACCACACCAAATATTTACCTTGAATTCAAGCTGCAAATGTCGTTCTTTTAGAGCTTAGGAGTCTTTAAGCTGAATATTTAAAATGCAAATAACTCAAATACTGGTAGAGTTACATGAAATAAACAAGAGTAACTTTTTTATTCAAAATTAAACTGCATTTTAGATTTTTTAGTCATTTTAGCCATATCTCATTAGGCAAAAAAGATATGTTGTGATTTACCTAAGTAACAGGGTGTAACTAACGCCCTGTATGAATAGTGCTAAATTTAGCATAAAATTCGAAATTTTCATGCCAAAAAACATAAAGTTGCCAATTTTCAAGACGATGCTGCTTAAAATCACAAAATTATTAAGAAATTTCAAATTAAAATTCCAACTTTAAATACCCTGTATCTCGTAAACCTGCAACATTTCTATGAGACATGTTAAGCTCAATCGCCATATTTTGGTGTGTAGTATCTTCAGTTCAGAGATTGCCCATTTTTAATGAATCACTCTGTATAGAGTGACAATTTGAAATTATTGAATAATGAAACTACAGCTTTCCTCTTTGTAGAATTACTAAAAATTTTCCGGTCAACGTGGATATCCTGGAGCATGATTATGCACCATTGATGCTTTTTCAAGAATTACAATCATCACCTTTTAATAATGTACACTTTTTCTTGACACCCTTTTTTGATGCATCGCCATCTAACTTATCCATCTTTGGAAACATGGGCCTTTGAATATTCATATTTATTAATTATTAATAAAAGTTCTGCCCTTTGACTAAACATCGTCGTTGAATTCGCCATTTTAAGCGCTATTAACAGCACGAAACAAATACTTACAGACAAAACTATACCGTATAATAATTGCAATAACTGAAACTATTCATCTTCTTTTACATTTATCCCTACTCTTTCAACCATAATCAAATTTGGTTTTCCTAAATACCGACCCATAAGAAATATTTAAATATATTTGTTTTTGAAATTCCGGTCATTAAAACTTAATCCCCAACTTTCTTGCAGGTGGGGCAGTAAGATAGGTACTTGGGATTAATGTGTCCACGTCCGAGGGGCAGTTAGTATTGACCGGTGAGTAGTATAAATCTCACGATTAATTGTAACAGATCGTCTCTAAACTGCTTGTTTTCTGCTGGACACGTTTTATGCAAAAGAATAACCTTCTAAGGACTCTAGAATCAAAAACGCCCTTGAATGTATATTGGGGTGATATTCACCAAGACCTAAACAATCTATTGTGCCCTTTTCTTCTACTTAGTTCCTGAGGAAAGTAACAGAGACTAATAGCTCTTAGACACTGACCTTCAATTAATTATTATTAATTACACCTATTAATCATTACTGAATATCGTACATCATTACGATTCAGAAAATGAATGAATAATATATTTATCATCCCACGAGCAAAAATATTTATTCGATACGGTAACTATAAATTTAATGTTTTCAAACTACCCTCGTAATACCAACGAAATCAAAAGTGTTTCAGCAAAACCTCTTTTGGTGAAAGCCTTTTAAATCTACTTACATAACATCATAAATCGGTTGACACAAATTTCTTGGCTGTTATCATGAAGTAAATTATGTATGTACCTATATTTTATATAGTGCAGACCTCGATGATATCATTTTACTTGAATGATTATTTTATGATTACTATATATGTAACTTGTTTCAATGATGCTTTATATAATTATTAAATATAAAATCAAATACAACCATTATTGCAGTTCATTTACACCTATTCATAATAATAAATTTCAAGACTTTATTTTCCAAGGTTATCAACAAGATGCATATGGGGACCTAAAACTAGAAACGTGGGGGATGTGGGTGTGGGATTCACGGCTTCACTTCTATGTTTGTTTGTTTGTAACGCAACTTTTAAACTCGACTTTTACACACTTTAAACGCTCAGAATTTTAAATTGTGTGCACTTGTCAAGGACCGATGACAGCACAATAGTAAAATATAGGGTGTTATTTTTATAGACGTCTATGATGCCATCATAATATGAAAGACATTATGTAGTATAATTTTGATATGTTTCGGATACGCGAATATTCAAAATTATACTACGTAGGTAGTGTCTTTCATACAATGGCACCATCTGCTTTCTACCAGGATTATTGTTAAAAATATTTACCTATTGCTTGGCCTACAAATCGATCAGCCAGTGCTGGCCAAATCCTAGGCTGGGTGCGTGACATCACTTTTAGATAGAAATCCTGCTCCGGAAAAAAATACGGAGACATGTTTTTTAATACTTTAAATTTAAGCAATAAAAAAATACTGAAAAGGCCTTCCATAAAGCAACGCCTACATTAATTATTTACTAAATAAACAGTAATATGAAGAAATGCCAAAACAAGTTGATTTTTGATGTTAATTTACTATTTTTAAAAGAATAAGAATACAGGGTGAATATATTTTGGGTGATAATAGAAAGAACTAAAGTGACTAAATTAGCGTTAGTTTTTTTATGCGGCACACTATATATGGTTAAAATTATTTACGAAATAAGTTAGATGTTTAGTAAGTTTAGAATTTAGATGTATAGCTGTATTTAATTTCAATTAAGGGCGCGTTGTATCGAACACCAGTTATACTTAAACTGAGTTTAGGTGTTCGATACAACGCGGTCTAAGTTTGTTTTTATTACAACTATTTGCTGAAGTTTGCTATCAATGGAATTAAAAATCTGTTCACAAATGACTTCAGAAAGATTCTAAACTCTATATTTCTAAGTGTATAGGAAATCGAGGATCTCTTCAACTTCTTCTTATGGAAGTGTGTAAACATTTTGAACCACGTGTTTTAGCTAAATTCTAACTTGATTCTAACTTAAGATTTTAAAAACTATGCGTGAAATTAGGTCGCTCATTATGTTGATTAGCATTAAGTATATGTTTCTATTCTCTACTAGGATACTGCCAAGACATTGGAGGCGAGCATTTTGAACGTCTAAAAATATGCTTTTTTAATATTTTTATTTTATCAAGAACTAAATGATGATCTATATACAACACAAACACTTGTTCAATTTAAGGATTAGGTACCCATTGGGGTCAATTCTTTTAATCTATACATATACTTAGTCAATATTATGATTTAAATTTTAACCGGTATGATGTCCAATTAAGAGTTTTCCGTTAATATTTTAAAGCGTTTTGTGCATACGGAAAAGTAAAATGCAAATTTAACATTTGCTTACAATGTTGTATTTTATTTTACTATTTACTTACTATTACTATTTACTTTACTATATTCTTTATACTTTTATAGTAATTATTATTGCATTCTATTTTAAATAATCAATATTTCTTTCAACCACATTTTTATTGTTTTATATTCTTTATCATTACTTTCGCCTACATGATGCCTCGAATAAGAGACATGTTATTTACTTCTCATTCTTATCAATTTAGTTTTTACTTTTAATGTCACGAATTAAATATGATATTAAATATAATCTTATATCCTATGTATCTTTTTGTTAAGTCAAGCTCACTTCTTAGAATGCATTTCAGTCACAAAAGGTTTACTTTTTCTCATAGAAAAACTGTTCGATTTTGTAAATTTAGCTACTTTTAAAATATCAAAACTTATTTTCTTCTTGAGTGGCAACTATTGTTAAAAAACATAGAGGGACTTGTAAGAGCAATTATCTGCAGTGTAATATCGTAAAATTAGTCAAGGGAATAAACGAAGTATTGAATGCCCAAGAGTTTTTTTTTATTCTTCAACCACTGTTGATCTGCGGATCACAACAACAAAATTGTTCATGAAAACTGCTAAAAATGGATCACGATTTAAATTACAGGAAAAACCTAACATATTGTGAAAATATACTACTTTCGTTCAGAGATTTACAATTACAATTACAATTTAAAATTCGGTTAAAATATATTTAAAAGAACTAAATAATTTTATTTCATGGAGAAAGAAAAAATGGCCAGTAAAAAATAACTTTGGAAGACTCCGTATAATATATAGTATAATTCATTTTGAATTTAACAGTAAACATACTCATTTCTGAATAAGCATGAAGTAACATTTCTATTTTAATTAAACTGACCTTATATAAAATATACAATCATCAGATTTTGAATAATGACTAGTACTTCTTAGAAATAGTGTGCAGAATATATATTTATAAATATCTTAAATAAACAAAATATCGACGTAATGTTTTAAGAAAGTAACTTGTAACAGTGTTACAAAAAATTCTATTTTTTTTTATTTTAATCTAAGTATTTATTATTAAACAACTCAATTTTTAACCTATAAGTACTTATTAGGGTGGGTCAAAAAAATCAACTATTTTTTTTTCAACTAATACGGAAAAATGGGTTGCTAGACACCTTAAAAAAATTCTCACCAAATATCAGCCCTTAATTTTAATAGGAAGATTTTTTTCTCAGTCCAATAGAAAACAATTCATACCTCATCATTAATTGATTGTACAGAAAAATTGTTTTTAAAAATTTTGTAGGAAACTTAATGCTCTACAAAAAAAGTATCTTATATTTTTTCCGTAAACCTTAACATGTGAATGATATTGAAGATTTAAGTTTGATTATTTTGATTTTGTTTATGAATGTTATAACTCCACAAGAAATGGCTATTAAAAAGTGCGCATTAAAAATTTTTGTAGGAAATTAACTGCTCTATAAAAATGGTATCTTATGTTTTGGCGATTAAATTAAGGGTTCAAAAGATATTCATCATCAAACTTTCATGTATACCGATTTTAAGAGTTTTTGATTAAATAATCTAAAAATTTCAATTTAATTTATAAGTTTGGAGAAAATTTACACGAATTTTATTTTTTATCAACTGAGAAACTTCAAAATGTTTTTCAAGTTTTTTTTATGTGTAAGTATCTTTATCTACATTTAAAAAAATAAATTGTACATTATTTATCGCTTAGTTAATTATTTATGAATAAAAAAAACAAAGTTTTCGTTATAAATATATTACGATTTGTTTCACTTTGAAAAAAAATGTCCAATTAGTATTGAAAAAGTTTTTTATTTCAATTTTCAAATGAAATTTGTATGAAATTCATAAATTAAATTGAAATTTTTCGATTATTTAATCAAAAACTCTTAAACTCTGTATACATGAAAGTTTGATGATGAATATCTTTTTATAGAGCAGTTAATTTCCTACAAAAATTTCTATTCCGCACTTTATAATAGCCATTTCTTGTCGAGTTATAAAATTCATAAACAAAAATGACATTTGATTTAAAATAATCAAACTTAAATCTTCAATATCATTCAAATGGTATGGTATACGAAAAAAATATAAGATACTTTTTTTGTAGAGCAATAAATTTCCTACAACATTTTTCTGTACAATCAATTAAAGATGAGGTATGAACTTTTTTCTATTGGACTGAGAATAAAATAAAAACTGCAATGCGGAGGATCTTCCTATTAAAATTAAGAGCTCATATTTGGTGAGAATTTTTTTAAGGTGCCTAGCAACCCATTTTTCCGTATTAGGTATCTAGGTATCTACTTACAAAAACGTTGTCCTCAGTGATGTTTTCGGCACCTCTGTCAAATCCGATTTCATACATTTAACAGACCTCTTATAACATTGACATTTAAAAGGACATTCTCTCGCCTCTCCCTCGTAACTGATTAACAAAATCACTAAAACTATATGTAAACATACTGAAAACATCCTCATGGTTGTATGTTCGAACTGCACAGAGCCACCATTAATTTTTTAAAACATATTATACTCTTCCCGTTGGATCAAAAGTATCTACCGCTTAAAATTTAATGTAAGTGAATATTCATGAGATGAGAAATGAGATGCCGACTGAGATTCTATTTAAAATTAAAACGAGCAGGATCGGCAAGACAAACTCGATCTGCGGTGTATTAATGTGAGATGAAACAAAGCTATCAAGAAAGCTAAAGGCATCCTTGATAATTAAACCGATTCTATTTTTAAGATGTACAGGGCGTCCCCGGTGAATTATTTTCGGAGATGATAGGTTAGTAAACCGTAATGTTTACTTTATATTTATTTAAAAGCCACAAATTTATTTAACCAACCAATTTGGGTTAATAGCGGGATGACATAGGCAATATAAGAAATCATTTAATTTTTTTATACATACCAGGAGTAGTCTAAATATACAAGGTGAGCCATAGACTATATAATTATATAGTTATTTATATTTTTTAAATATTTATCTATATGTACCTATACTATTTCTAAACTCAATGTGAAGACATAAGAAAAAAGCAAGGTTGTCAGATATATTTTCTAAAAAACCTCACTATATACAAATGTTCTCCGTACTTCCAGTAAACTGCAGTACGTGTCGTTCTTAGAAAGCTAGTTATATACGTATCTTACAATACTTATCCAGATAACACATGAACATACAATGGATGTCCAATGGACATAAGGGATATCCATAGGATATCCCTATGGACATCCATTTGCCACAAAGTTAAACATTCCATGAATGTCCGTTTCGTACTAAGAATGGATATACATTGTATGATTATGGACATTCACTGGACATGATAAATAAACCATGGACATTTCATGGACCTGAACTGGATACGTTTTGGACATGAACAGGATAGGATATGAACATTCCATGTACTTGTTTATGGACGTGAACTATATATTATTTAGGACGTGAACTGAATATATATTTAGGATATAAACTGAGGTACATTTAGGACATGAACTGCTTATGCACTTAGGACATGAACTGGATATATTTTGTACAAGAGCTGTACACAGTCTAACATCAAATTATTATTTATTTTCATGAAACCACAGATGTTCAGCCTTATTCACTCTTCCTCCTTCTAAATCAGATACAAATAGACATTTATAATTAATAGCCATTTCCATTAGCCGCACTCGTCTAAACTTTAGCTACCTTCAATTCGTTTTTTTTTTCATTACATAAAACTAAAAATATAATAGGTACTGATTAGGAGTGTAAAAAATTATTCGAGTAGCAGATGGAAGGTATAAGTATAAAATATAGCGGACCTAGTACATTCTTAATGAGTGTATATTCCAATTCGACCAAAGGATGAACAATGGATATCCAATGGACGTCCATCATTCAAATAAATCTTCACGTCCAGTGGTGAACGAGAGCTGAAGGTCCTTTGAATGTCCCCAAACGAATATCCATTGTACTAGTGGTAAATGGACATCCGTTGGATGTCCATGTCCATATGGACCAATCGTGGACATTATATGGATATCCTGTGTTTACTGGGTAGCAACCTTTGAAGGTCCGGCAACTTGACTGCTGAAGCGAAATATAAGAACTAATGTGACCCAATAATTACAGTATATTTTGCATTGCTACCAACTAAATCGGCTAGTTATTACTTATGCGGTCTACTGTGTCGTAAAAATGATTTAGGACATTATAGTTACTCCTGCTAGTGACGCCGTGACTTGTGTTTTGATATGTAGAGCTGTATTTTATTTCAACTACATTTGCCTTTAGTCTATTTGCTTAGCGACGAGTTTTATAAATATAATAATTTACTACTAATTAATTAGTATGGAGCTTTGGACTGGGATAGGAGTGTACGGGCAAGGAACCAAACACTCTATAAAAGCTTGGGAAAACCCCGAAGTGTCTTTCAAGCGGAAATTTCCGCCATAAGAAAGTGTGCCCAGTTCAATATTGACAAAGGATTGATCATAACGTAGGATATTCAAGCAGCCATTAAAAGTACTGAGTTCTTGTGTAATCAGTTCCAAAATGGTGTGGAAATGCCTAGGCATACTCAATGAACTACGCAAGAACAATTAGTAATAATATTACAGTGGATTCCAGGATACTATAGTGGAAAATAAGGAAATGAAATAGCAGATGGACTAGCAAAGAGAGGGACTGAAAGACCCTTTTGCGGTATCAGCCCCAATGTAATATTGGAAGAAATAGGCTAAGCCGAAGAAAAGAGAAGATCTGACCATTGGATAGATCTAGTAGGGCTTATACAATAAAATATTATGATGGGTGATTACAACCCGTTGAGATCAATTGAATGCATAGGTAAGTCAAAGTAAAACTGCACTAAAAGTTTTAACAGGGATCCTAACGGGATATTGCTGCCTGAACGGGCACCACAAAAGCTCAAAATAGTGGGGGAAGATGAAATAGATTATGTGGCATGAAAGAAGAAACCTCCATCCACATACTTGCGATTTGCACAGCAGTTCAGAATCCTAACAGCACCTAGGAGTTTATTTGATAGAAGAGGGACATTTGCCTAAGTTGAAGCCTGCAGATATCCTAAAATTTCTCAGGGAAATAGGACTAAAGGAACTACTAGTCTCCGAGACTTTCCTCAGAAACTAATAGATCTTTTAGGTCTCAGCGAATGTCAGCCCATTATACCTACATACATTGAGTTTTCGAGACCATTTGAAACGATGCGGGAATCTAATAATTTGTTGAAGTTATAAAAGATATATGCCCACCATTGGACGGCGTTTGCCATCAATGGGATTAAAAATCTCTCTCTTCATACATTGAATTCATAGATAATTATTGAATTCAGGAAGATTAAACTGTATCCAATTTAGGTTGATCTTAATAATGAATTAAAGTTTTGATTGTATTTTAAAGTTGGAATGTTTTATCGAGTTTGTAAAAGATTTGGAAGTGCTCCTGTATTGAACAGCAGCTTAAATTTTGTTATTTGCGATATTATAAAATTAATCGTTTGTATCACAAAGATTTGTGCACACATAAGTCAATTTTAGAATTCTGACTTCATTGTTTTTGCAGTCTACGTCATAACTATCATAATGAAATGCTAATTGATGTAAACCAACACGCTGATTTTCTGCTATTGACACAATATACTCGTTATGGACAGCACTGTTTTAGGAAGTCATATGTAAATAAAACAACACTTTACCACTAGACAACATTTATTAAAAATCAATAGTCACCAATGGTTATAAAAAATATATTTTGTTTACTATTTTAGCACAACTAGAATACTGTAAGCGAAGTTTCGTTGATGTACATTTTTAAGAGGTATTTTATACGAGTTCTATGGCAGCACACATCAGAGCTAAACTAGACTGGTACATTATTTTATAATTCTGCTCTTCGACCATATGTAATACTGTTATAGAGTACAGTACACATCCCTTTTCGGAAACTCACTTCAGTAAGCTCCAGTAAAAGATTTGGCAACAGCAGGTTTTTATCTTTTTTGTTACCGGAAGATCCGTCAAATTAAAAAAAAATATTGTCCGAGAAAAAATAATGTTAAAATTTGGAAAACAAAGTTTCAATAACTAAAAGTAATTGTGTTTTACGGTCGAGCACTGTATAAGATCATCAAAAATACTTCGAGGCAGTCCAATAATTCTATATTATTATTTGCAGGGGCGATATTTCAATGTTTGCCAGATTATATAAATTTTTAGATAATATTAACGGACTTCTTTGCATCCTATATATAATTTAAAAGGTTTGTTATAGCTGTAGGTATTTTGTATTTGGTTGATTATAATATTAATAGTAAATATTTCAGACTTTTTGTACCATAGTTTGTTGTATATAATTCTAAAATAAGTTTGTAACAAAAAAATATGAAATTAATCATTTCAGCGGTAAGGTGGACGGAGGCTATGTTGACATAGGCATATCAAGAAAAATTTACAGTGTATTATTTATAATCCATTACAGATTTTTTTAAGGGAATATGTAGATATATAAATAATTGTTGAGAGCCTGTTACGCCCCTGCACACAAATCTCATGTTGCCATGCAAAAAATTCGTGATTTAGGGTTTGAATTACTAGAACACCCCCCTTATTCACCAGATTTGGCTCCGTCCGACTATCATCTCTTTCCTCAATTCAAAAAAAGTTTGAAAGGTCGTAAATTTTCTTCCAACGAGGAGGTAATAAAAGCTGTGGAGGTCTGGCTTGCAAAGCAAGAAGAAACATTTTTTTTGAAAGGTCTAGAGACGTTGCAGGTTCGCTGTAATAAATGTATCCAATTAAGAGGAGAATATGTTGAGTAATAAAGTATTTTGACATTAAAATTTTGTTTGGTTCTATAAGTAGTAGGCTAAGAATTTTTCAATATACCCTCGTATAATCATGAATCGCAAAAACGGTAATTGATGAAATCTCATCTTCCTCCTACCCCGCCGGAATAATATCACATAACAATACCAAAGCTACGCTAGTGTACGAAGATACTGCCAGGAGTACCGAAACGAACAATTAGTTGGTTGGGTATTTCTTTAGTTGTTACTTGTCATTTGTTTACTTAAGATGGTGAGTATTACAGTCTCGAGAAGCATCCAAACGGGCCCCGGGTTCGAGGCTACAGCAGGCCCCTGCGCCCTTCCTTAATAGTTGCAAGTTATATTTAAGAAGAACCCAGTATTCCTCCTAAATACAACTTCTTAAAATTTCGGCTTTGCGTATAACACAAAATCCGACTGACGATTATAAAATATTGGAAATTATAAAGAACTGGGCCTGTAGCTGAAAATGCATGGAATTTTTGTCTAGCTCTTATATTATATATTAGGATGGAGACGCCACAAAACTAATAATAAAACAACTTACCATAACAAATAATAACAATACAGGTGATGTGTGAGGTTCATGGTTAGGATCAGTTACTTGTGATTGTCAGTTTTTTTATTTTCATGTCGTTTGTCACAATTTTTTTTGGCGTTTAAAGTAGTTCCCTACCGTAATATTGCATTTAGTAACATGAATGAATAATAAAAAGCGATAGACTCAAAATTTCATGCATTTTCGGTTGCAGCATGAACATTTAAAAAGAGCTCCTGGACGAATTTCTTTCCAAACAAATAATGCCTAAATTTCAAAGTCCTTGAAAAGCTGTAATTTAATTTGTAGAATATAAAATAATCTTCCTGTCTAGTCTATTACTATTTTAAATAACCTTTAACTGTAATACATTCTTACAACTTAATGTTACATATTTAAGCACCACAAAAAATATTACACAGAGGCTTTTTAATTTATCTAATGTATAAGTATTATCAAAAAGCGATTTGTAATTTGATCTACACCAACTCTATTGCATTTTTAATTGTCAATAAATTATTAAAAAGTACAGATAGCGTTGTTGCTACAGAAGTTAGACCCCTGTACAAGTAGCTTCATATAAAAAACTAACCATATAATAAAATTTAATACTATCAATGATTACCTCAACATATAAATCAAGCTACAACGATAAAAATGTCAATCATGAGCATTTGATATAATTTTTATATCATAATTCACTTAAAATATACAAAATTAAATTTCATTAAAATTCACTGAAGTATGAAAAACGAGTATAAGTTTTACGAAAAAAAAATTCGAGAGGTCTTAATCAAACTTGCGAGTGAAAATATTCCCAAAACTTATGTAACCTACGTTAATACCTGGAACTTTAAATGAATCCCGTTTTCGACAAAGTTCCAATATTTAAAGAAACTGCCTGCACTAGAAATTAGCTTATTTCCTTCCCTTTTCCTCACTACCAGATCAAAGGATTATTGGATATAATAGAATGAGTAAGAATAACGGTACCTACATGTTAAGTTAAAAAGTATTTTAATCAATTTATTTATGACCTATTTCAAAGAATTATTCTTAAAATAATAATACGGCAACGAATTCTAATTCTCAGTATTTAATTTGGTGAAATTCTTCTTTTAAGTGAATTATTATAAAGGTATCCCAAACCTCTATAAACTTATTATGTAATGCCTTGCCATAATATATACCGAATTCGTTACAATTTGTTCTAATGTTTAAGGACATGTCAATAAAATAAATACAAGTTTAAAATAATAATTGTAGTGTAACTGTCATTTTATGCAGTAGTTTTTGTTCAAACTAATGATTTTATATGCATATACATGTCATGTTATATTTGAAATGTATTAAGAACTCATGAGAATGCAAATAAACTTGTGCATCCAGTTGAGATATAATAAATTGTATTTGTTTGCCTACAACCAGTCTGTTAATTTTTTTCATGTGTCTGAAGTTTGGGATAGCTTTTATTAACCGTTTGAAACAATAAAATGTCATGTATACAAATATTAATACAACTTAATAACTAACAATAAAATCTGTGTATATATAAAATTTACATAAACTAACATAAAATTATAACAATTACGTTATTATCATCAATAATTTCAACTTATTACACATATTGTCCACCGATTCAATCTATATGTTAAGATATTTAAACTCTTTGAGTAAACATTTTAATTCAGAACTATTAAACTTTTACTCTTCTATATATGGATGGATCATTATAAAAAGTTTGAACTGTAAATATCAGTTTTCACAACCAAAAATATTTCAAGAACTGATTCAACTTACACATATACAACTTTGATAGACTCTATTATTTTTTTCAATAAAAACTATTTTACAATCAAGAAATATTTAAACGTCTAGCACACTTTACGAAAAATTGTTTTATAGTTCTTTGCAACATTTCATTGAAATCGGTCCAGCCGTTTAAGAGGTCAGTATGAACCAGATTGCAGTGTCATCTACTGGGATCGATTGTGATCTAAACCATTCAGGATCTTACTCAAACATACACAAATTTTCATCAGAATCAGTCCAACCCTTTAAGGAGGAATTCAGTGTGAACCCGATTGTAGCGCCACCTACCGGGGGGACCAATAGTGAATTTAAATCATTCAGAAACTCACTCATTTACACACACATACAAAATTGCATCAAAATCAGTCAAGCTGTTCAGGAAAATTATTATCTATGATAATCTCACTGAAAATAATAAGATTCCTTAACCGAAACTAAAGTGATAAACATTTTAGTTATAACTGTTGGATATTGCAACAAAAGTATCATGCTTTTCACTGTACATGTATAAGTCAAATGTAAAATAAATTTACAGGTACAAATACAAATTTAAAAAATCGACATCACCATAACAAAATATCATTTACCTTACTAGGTAATATTCGTCTAATATTCAAGCTCAAAAAGTGGACGTTCAATTTGTATCGAAGTCAAGATCCATATACTTACGGATATTTTTAAGGAATACATCTTTGATATTACCACAATTGTTGTTTTGTGCACTTTCTAAGTACACTTCTAAAGATTGGTAAAAGTCACGGTAGATGTCACCGCCTAACTGAAACTGAAGAATATAAAATGTGCTTTAGCTGTTAATGTAAAAAAGTAGTATAAAGTGAATTTTAAATGATAGATTTATAGCAATTATTTTACCTCTTCGAACGATTTGTAAACAGCCTGAAATATTGGTTGTTTTTCAGAATGGAAAAATCCTCGGGAACCATGAATTACAGCCACTCCTTCAGTTTCAGCTGGTTTACATACACTCGTATACATGCAGTGATCAGGTCGGTAGTTAAAACGGCATGAGTATATGTACAATTTATCTAAAAATTATTCAATATCTTTCAGTTTATTCACATTTTTTCCATTCTGTCTAATTATTTACTGATCAAGTCACTCCAAACAAGTATGAAGTTGATCTTTACACTTACCTGGGTGATAATGAAAAATTATATTGATAATATCTTGATCACCCCATGTAATTTTGAGCTTGTACTTTTTATAAATAGGAACAACATACTCCTTCCATTGGAAGGCTCTCATTCTAGTAAGATTCATCAACATTACACCAGAATTTACACCTAAAAACAAAATTATTTGTTTAAATAAATAAATATTTTTTCAATAGTGTTAACACATTTGTTAATTCCTTTGATTTCTCTCTATTTCCATCAAGAACCAAAATACAAAATTTTGTTCTCCAATAATGATAACAACTTTAGTGTGTGAATATATATTTTGTCTCCAATCTTACCTAATTTTCCATAATATGGATGTTTTGCAAATCTATTGTACCAACCAACATTCAAATCTTCATGTTCAGGGGCTAGTGCCGCCATTTGACTAGAGTTGAATTTATGAAAATGTTCCCAAACAGTTTCTACTGGAGTTAAAAACAGGGTATCTGTATCCATGTATAAAATAGAATCTACATTTTCTAATAAGTTCTGAAACATATATAGTTCTAAAAATATGATAATATAATTGACAGATTATTACAAAATGTTTTAAATAGTATAATACGGATATAATCATCAATTCAAAATTCAAAGGGAGCTATTAAAACATTTCTGATTTATTTGGGACCAGAATACAAGCAAATTGAAAATTTTCAAAATGAGAATTGATCAAATTACAATCCAACTGAAGTATCTATAGTAAATAAAATAGGAGGAAAAGTATATTTCACAATATTTCATTGACTACGTATCTGGTCTTATGGATTTAAAAATAAAACTTTATAAATCCCTCAATGAATGGTAAACAGTAACAGATCTATAGTCGGTAAAATTTAAATACTAAAACTAAATATTAGTTTACCAGCCAAACATTTCAGTTGTGATGATAAGTCATTTCTTATTCAATGAGAAACTAAATTTCTAGGGGTAGTGCTTGATGAGGGTCTGTGTTTTGAACTGCACATTTCTGGGTTTGTCAAAAGATTGAATCAAGCTTGCTATGGTGTTCAGTAGATCAGAATGTTGTAAAATGTTAAATATGTAGCATTGTACTTATCTTTTAAGGAATATTTTAATTTAATTTTTTATTACTGTGCTATTGTTATCAAATTAAATAATTTTTTATGATCAAATGAATAAATATTATTATTTGGTATTGTCTTTTTGAAGAAACAACTATGATGCAATACTTTGCTATTGTTATCAAATCAACAACTACCTGGTGTGGGTTTTTCTCTCAAATCAATCATGTTGGAGTAAAGTTGAAACGAAATATCTTGGAATGGAGTATACTGTATACTGTTCAATTTAGAAGGTAGGAGCAGATTCTAATATTCTAACAGACCTAAGACTGCAAGACACAGGTGCAGATATTCTAAATAACTATAAGTAATAGTTCGTAATATTAGGAACAATTTAAACTTTTTCTCATTCCAATGAGTCATTTATATCCTACGTATACAAGTGATACAAATATTGGATATTATAAATAAAAGTAACTACTTAACTTACTGGTAAAAATAAACGCTGTGCAGCACATGGTTTAAATAGTTTTTTCCACTCTAAAGGGTTATCTGATGGGAATGTTAATGGTAACACTTTAAAAGTAAATGCATTGTTCATGAATGCCTTCCATTCACCTAACTGAAAAAATAGTATTTCAATGAATTAATTAAGTTGTATTAAAACTTACTTTTTCGTTGAAACTATCTATCAATCTCTCTTCGGCTACTATTATAAAATTTAGTTTTTCTTTGCTAAACATAAGAGCAGACTTGAGCATATTCAATGTTTCAAATAATCGGTCTCCACAAGCCACTACTGCAACAACTATATCGGTCCTAAAAAGAAAATTATTTAAAGACTTTCAACTCTTCTTAATTTTCACTTACTTTTTAAAATAAATTCTTTCTGTTGTAACTTCATTTTCTACTACCCCTTCTTCAAAGTCATCTTCTAAATTATCAGTTGTGTTAATTAATCGTATACTGTACAAGTAAAAAATTACTAAAGCTATAGAAAGTAGAATTCCTAATTGCAATATAGTGTAAAGTCTCATTTTTATCTGTTTTTATAGAAATATTCACATTTTGAACAACAAAAACATAAACAATTATCACAACATAACCTATGAATAGTACTTCTTCGTATTTGTTAATAAAGGATTGGATAATTTACTCAAGTATTAGAGTTGCACATGTACCGTTAGCAACTACAACCACTCCTGCCAAACAAAAAATTCTAAATCTAATCTAAATGATAAATATTTAAAAAGGACTTCGCCTTCAAACTATTATTTATATTGAACGTTGTTTTTAATTGAACTTCCTGGTTTTCCTAATACAATTCAAGAAAAAGTAGAAAAAATGTCAATGGGCTTAATTAAAACTAAAGTTAACGAATTCATCTTTGTTTCACACAAAAACTTATTTTAACTGATAATACCAAAATTTATAATAAATCGATTATAATTACTGAGCTCCATAATAGATCTATTGAACATTGAGAGTTTTGAGAAGAAGAATCCTGTAGGTTATGCAACAAGAAAATCAAAATTAACCTCAAAATATTGATTACCTCCATAGATATAATATCTATGATTACCTCAGAAGTTTTTATTATTATTTTTATTAATATGTTAATTTAATTAATTAGTAATATAATGGTTTCATGCTTAAATAAATTTGGAAAACTCAGTTTACTTCCTGTTCTTGGTTTATTTGACGCTGACAAAGTGCAAAATGTTACTAAAACTGAACAAATTACAGATAAGATTTCAAAAGAAACTGGTTGGGAGAGAGTAAAAAGGATGTTTCAAGTAGAGTATGTAATATATATTTGATTCCTATATAAGTTAACAGAAATTTGTATTATTTTTATCAGTAATATTTCGTAAAAAAAATTTGAATCAATTTCAACCTTCTTAATAAATTGAAATTTTCTAGTGAGTTCGGTAATATTACAAACGAAGTAACTTCAATAATACAAGTAGGAGCGATGAGTACATTCATAGGAGCTATATATGGAGGAGTAATTAACAGTAGATCTGCTTATTTAGAATTTATGAGAAGCAATGAAGCTACATCTTTTAGAGATCACTTGGAAGCAAAGGTAAATACCACATGTATGAAGAGCATGTTTATACAGAATTTGTTTTTAGAGAAAATTACAAGATGCGGTTACAATTAGTTTTGGAAAAGGTGCATTTAAATGGGGATGGAGATTAACATTATTTAGTACTACATTTGTGTAAGTTTTTAAGTATCTTCGAAAAATTATTAAAATATTCTTTAGGTTTATTTTAAAGGGCAATATCAACAATCATCCAGACATATAAAGGAAACTATGGAATTTCAGAATATGTAGCATCTGGAATAGTAACGGGAGCAATGTATAAATTTAATATGGGACCACGTGGGTGGATAGTTGGAGGTGGTCTAGGTAATTTATTTTAATTCAATCTTTCTAACTGCATTTCTAAAATTGTGCATATTAGCAAATTGATAGTCTAAATTACAAATATAGTTTGATCTTGTAGGTGGTGTACTAGGTTTTATTTGTGGTGGATGTACTTACGGAATTTTAAAAGTATCTGGTTTATCAATGGAAGAAGCAAGATATTGGCAAAACAAATGGAGCAATGATAGAAGTGAATATTTTAAAAAAGGTGTGGCAGATTACCTTGAAAAAGAAGATTTTGCAGTTATAAAAATGCATAATGATCAAGTAGGAGAAGGAGGAAAAGATATAGATAGTTTAGATAAAAAAGAAAATACTGTAGTACAAGAAACAAATAAAGATGTCAAGTAATTATCTTGGTTGTACATTGTTATCATATTGGCTTTAAATAATGAAAATTCCACTAGGTACAAGACAAACAGCATTAAAAATTGTAGATAAATAATAGTGTGGTGAGTTTTTTGGTTTTGGTCGACAGTTTTTCAAGTCAAATTAGAAAGGGTCACAGTTTTTATCAATGACTCCTACAGAGGCGAATATCCTCCATTATAGAGTTATTCATTTAGCATAGGTACAGTTTTGATAGAACTACATATAGAAAAGATTTGAATTCTTATAATTAAACATGGCTAATTTAACTTCTTAATGATTTGAGTGATTTTCTTTGGTAGACGGCAGACTTTAAAAAAAAAAGGAGGTGTCAGAATAATTAATTATTATTTCACGATCTGTTGAAAGGTTACGTCAACAATTACAAGCCATATTCTTGTTATATTCAATAAAATAAAGATAAACTCTCGGGATAATTACTCATGAGCTCATAGAGAAGTGAATGAAAGTGCAAGGCAACATAATTATTAAATGCTTAATTGATTATCAAACAATTTAGTTCAAATATCTAAGAATTTATTCTGTCGTCTACAAAAATCATTTGCTTTGATATAAATTCTTTTAAAAGTACTAATAAATCTGAGAACAGAAGACACAATTAATTTCATAATTGCAGCATTTATGTGCATCCCAATGGCTTGTACTAACTAGAAATATTTTTAAAAGTATCTATTTCTGCAGGTAATAAAATGGGATTTGTATTAAAACATCTATTTTTAATCATTTTTATATTTAACTTGAGTCATAAAAATATATGCAATACTTAAAATGGACAACACATATTAAGCAATTTGTTTTAAAAACATATAATATACAGATAAATAAATTTAATACATGAAAATGGATGTTCATAAAAATATTAATAATTATATACAGCAAAGCAATATTTCTTATGAAAAGGTTTACGAGTTTTTGACATTTATTTATTAATTTTTTTTTATAAAATCGCTTGAACTCAAGATAATAAATGTAATTTTCTGAATCTAAAAAAATATACTTGTAGTTGAAAGTATTTATAACGGAAAATATCCCAATCGCCGTATACTTGTAGCAAAATTAAGACAGCTAAGCTAATGGTTACAACGCAGATTACAGAGTGTCAATAGCATATAAAAAAGTAGACAAAACGGGATTCACATAGATCCATATAAAGAATACCTATAACCGCGTCTACTCCTTATACCATTGTTTGTAATCTTAGTATGAATTTCAACAAAAGAACACATTTTTAGACTATTCTGCTAATCCCCATCCGTTTACCGTTCAACTCCACATGATTGTATACCTGTGATCAGTTTATTTAATATATACTGGTCGTCAAAAAAATTCAACACATTTGACTATCTCATGAACCACTCATTTAGTTTTTATGTATGTTTTAACAACTACAATAGAAGGTGTTAAAATGTAGCACCATAACTATGAACATCTTGATTTTTTTATTCACCTTATTACCTCTGATTTAAAGAAAATCGTTCAAGCGTATTTGTCACTTGTAAACATTCAAAACGAATGGATTGGCCAGCTCTCAGCCCTGATCTCAATCCAATTGAGCATCTCTGGGACCAACTGCAGACGCATTCGTTGCGACCCACTTTGCAATTTTAAAATACAAAATTTAAACTTTCAACTTCCAGCATTATATTTGGAATATTTTGATTAAAAAGCCGAATGTGCCTAAGCAATATTACCATTTTTTTTTAAATATTAAACTAATAATACTTTTTTTACCTTGAGATATCTCTTGCTACATATCTTACTATTTTACATACACCATTTTCCAAAAAATAAATATACTCTACTTCATAAGTATACAATAAAATTATTCAAAAATATACTTCAACTATCCAAACTATTGAAAAAATAATAAAATATATTGATATATAAATATATAATTTACTTTAGATACAATTTAATATTATTTAACTCCAGTAAATCCTGTATGGACATGAATAATTGTATACAGAAATCTTACAATAATTGAGTTTGAAAAACCAGCTACACATAACTTTTCCTAGCAAATCATTGAGCAAGAACCTTGGCGCATCTGTTGAATGAACAAAGCATAAAAATAATACTTTCAATAAAAAAAAATAACGAATCTGCTGATTACTATCAATGATTATTACTTTTCGTCAAACGCTTTGGACCTCTATTTGGGGGACCCTTGGGTCTAGCGAATTGGGGCCTATGTAAAGTGTTGGTTGGATGAAGTTCATCGTATAAATATTTTTCTGTTAGTTCATCTCCCGAATCAATCTCCAACTGAAAAAGATTATGAGTACATTTATTTTATGTAAGAAATACATTTCTTATTACAATGAATTAGAGTAACAAAAACAACAAATAAGGATAAAACAATGAATCATAAACAATTTCAATTTTAGAGCACATATGATTAGTGATGTGGGCCGGGCAAATGCCCAGTGGGCAGGACATCTATAAATGGGCATTTGTCCAAATCAGTTTTAAGTTCCCAAAAACTGGGCATTTATAAAAAAAGGTTTCACTCTGCATATTTTGTTTGTAATAATCATTTGAGCTCCTTTTTTTATTTGGTTTATTTAACGTCGGTTCTATTTCTGTGAAGTGGCTAGATATTTATATCATATCATTCCTATACAATTTTGTGTACAAGCCTATTTGCCTGTCTAATGAAATTCACTCCTAATTGTGGCCATTATTAAAGAGCACACTTCCTTCTTCCTTCCAATTTAACATTTTCTTAAAAACCTGTTTTATTTGGGTCAAAAATATTTTATATCTCTGTAATTCTATATACCTACATAATGTAAAACTAAAAATGTTAATGAAATATTTATACTCATAATGTTACTCAAACACCGACAGAGAGACACAAATCTAAATTAATTATGTTTGAGACCGATATATCTTAAATACGGATAAATGCCCGGGCATTTATGAATTTTGGGCATTTGCCCTGACTTATAAATGTCCGGGCATTTTACATCACTACATATGATAAAATATGCAAGTTTTGAGAGTAGCCTAGTGGTAGTAGTTAAGTACATCACCAAGAGACTGAATATCTACCTATAATTTCAGAAAATTTAAATTTTAGAGCACATGTGATAAGAAAATTCAAATTTTGAGAGTAGCCAAGGGTAACAGAGTTAAATACATAAACAAGTGACTGAATATATTAAGTAAAGAACAATATTTCATTGACTCAGCATCTGGCCTTAGGGGTTTAATAATAAAAGTTTATAAAACCCTCATTGTACAGTAAACAGATCTTTAGTTGGTAAAATTTAGATGCTAAAACATAAATTAAATTTATTTTTTGGAAAAAATAACTGAATTTTTGAAAACTTTTATTTATCAATTGGAATTGAACAAATTAAACTGCTGAAACATACCAACCATATACGTTTTGATTTATTTCATCTAATTGGCTGATGTTACCAAAATTATAATAAAAAATATATTTTTAAGTACAAGTGTGCACAAAGTACATATAATACCTTGCATGAAAGTTCTTTGCACATGGAGAATACATTTTAAATAAGGCAACAGTTGTAATTTGACATTTGATAAAGATAGGCATAATTTCCAAAATACTAACCTTCTTCGCAATTTCTAGTCCTAAATTTGATATGGTATCAGTTAATGGATTTTTACAGCTAGAATATAACATCCTCTCCTTAATTGGACAGCTATATCCTGGCATTGAATATATAAACACTACAAAAAATAATACCAATTAATACTTTTAAGAATGATAGTTTACAAGATTTGTAATTTTAGTACAAATAAGTGCTAATTACAAATAATTGTTTACTATGACTTACCAAAACTCTCTGTATAATCACCCTCGTGAGTATGTTTGAATTTATATAGATGATATCTTCCACTATCCTTTGGAACTTTTGAAGGCAATTTTTGTAAAGTTATATTCTCTGCACACACTAGGTGAATAATTTCTTCTTCAATATCTGAAAATACAACAACACTATGTAAATAGAAATTAGTTACTTAAAATCAAAGTCTAAATTAGGTTTTTACAAGAATGAAAATTACCAAGATCCATATTAACATGGGAACAAAAAGACTACAAAAAACAGTAACAGTCCTTACCTATCCTAAATTGTAAATAATCGTATGACCCTCTCACCATATCTAATATAGCTTGTTTAGCTGGTTCTGCTATTGGAAATGCTACCCCTCCTAGAGTTTGTTGCTTCGTAGCAACATTAATGTCAGTATTAACTTCAGTTCTTTTAATTTCCTGCAATTCTTCTTCCCTCATTGATAAAGGTGCCGGTGCTGCAGCTGATTTTTTGTGTTTTATATAACCATTTAAAGTAATCTCACTCTAAAAGTTAGTAATCAACTGTATTGATAGATGAATAATGTAGCAGGATGAGAATCATAGACAAAAGAAATGTCACAAAATAAAGAAAGAAACTGTAGACATTTTTAACTGACCAATATAATATGGTATAATTAAATTTAAATAAAATTAGAAGCAATATCAAACTGTTTTCACTTCGGCTATGCACTATAGACTAGTTATTTGAGACCAATTCTATTCATCAAATTTGTTAGATAACTATTTAGAATAAATATTTAGAAGTGTAATTAAAATTGTCGCTGCTAGTATATTATAGGTTATTAATTTAAAAAAATGTCAGCCTACATATTCTATTTCCATATTCAAAAGTAAAAAGTGAAATAAGTTACCTACTTTAGATGCATATTTTATGAAAACTATTAATATTGATATCTTACAGTGATTGTGCCATGGATCTCTTCTTTGATTTGTGAACTACCAAATTCTTGTTTAAGAGTAGCTTTTGTTGATGCATAAAGCATTTTTTGTCTAATAGGAGCTGTGTCAGGTGACCAGCTTATAAGCAGCCATTCATAGCCCAAAGAATCTTTACTATCTAATCTAAAAAGAAAGAATAAAATTGAAATAAAAAAACATTAATTTGTATTAAAATAGAATATCCTGGTTTAAAAATTCATTATTATAGAAATTAAAATTTGATTTCTTACATTCTTATATACATAAATAACCTATACTACTAATGCTTATATAAGTAAAATTATCAATAATTGTATCATTACCTATAAAATATGAAACATGGTTGATTTTCTTCAATTAATGGTTGTATATATGAATCAAACTCTTTATCCCAACCATTCTGAACATTTCTATGACTATCTAAAGAAAGTTTTTCTAAAAATTAAACATTTATATTTCTTAAACACTAATATTATATAGAAATATATAAAAGCCACATAACAAAAGAACAAATAGAATTAAAAGCAAGCAGAAAACAGCAAACCAAAATGTTCAGATTAGAAAATTGTTAAATAAAAACACGTCTTCCATTCTAGAATTTAAAAGGACTACAACTTACCATCTTCTATTATGACTTTTATAAGTCTTATACAACCATCTTTACATTTTGCGAATATTTTTTTCAATTCATCATTTGCTACAAATAATGAGATTTTATAAAATAGAATATATGTGCAGAGTTTATAAAAATATTAAATCCTTAATAGATTCATAACGATGAATCATAAGATTCTGAAAACTATAACTGAAATATTTTTGAACAAGAAACTGTTAATATACCTTTAATTCCAGTTTGATGAGACATTTTTCAAGTATTAATATTTGAACTTTAATTTACATTTATTACTTTTTTAGAAAATTTTTGTTGGGACAGTTATTTAACCCTACAATCCCATAAATAGTAGCACCTTCACCTTCTACTTTTTTATCTATAGATAGGGACAATGGACATCTGTCACATGTAAAAACATCAACCAGTGTCAAGTCAAGTGTCAACTTTAATTATCTTCTCACTTTTTATGGGTTATCTTCCGAAAAAAGATCTACCAAAGTATGTGGCCTTTATTTAAGAAGCCGCATAGCTACATTTTTATTATTTTTGAGCAATTAATGAATTAATCATAGTTAATTTAGAGCGTCTCTGGCTCTCTGGTTAATTTTATAACTTTGTAATCAAAGAGAATTTAAATAAACTTTTTCTTGCAATGGTAATTATGTATAGAAGATTTTCGCAAAACTGGCGGGAGGTGACATTTAATAAGTGACATTTTAAAATTTCAAGACTGAACAAGTTGAAAGTTGAGCACGTGTGTGGTGTGAAAATTAAAATAGTCATTACATTTCTAACATTTTGGTAACTGTTTTAAAATAAAGTGAAAACTGGTATCAGGTTTACGTAAATATACTGTTTCGATCAATTTATACTACTGTATTGGATTTCAAAATATTAACATATTGATGTTAAAAATGTCTTCAAGGAATTCTCGGCGAAGTTCAAGCAAATCAAGTACACCTTCAATACTAAAAAAATCTAAATCTTTAAAAAGCAGACTTAGTGAAATACAAAATACGCCAACAAAGGTCAGGTTTGTTTTGCCTCACTCCCAAAAAGTAAAATCTATTTTGGAACAATTTTCATTAACTGGAGTTTCTAGAGAATATGAACAATTAATTATTATGATCAGAGATGCCGATCTTACTGATTCAGATGTTTCTGCTCTATTAAAAGAGGCTACAGAATGTATATCCTTACTGAATCAAACTTTGAGATTATTTGTTGAAGCTCTTGTTTCAGTACCATGGATAACTAAAAGTGATAGTGTTGTCACACAATACCAAACTTTTATTGTTGATTTATTGTCTGCTCATAACTATCACTCGAAAATGGTAATAGATAAACTAGTTCGATTATTTTTACCAAGTAAGTATCCATTTAATATTTAGAATAATTTAATTATGTTTGAATAAATCCAACATATTTTTGGTTAGATTGCTTTGTTGAATACTCTGTGCAGTAAACCCTAGAACATTTTTTTAATGCTAATGAAGAATTATTAATAGAACTTTTCTGAATCCTTTTTCTTATAAAAATTTAAACCAATCATATTCATACATACAATCATGATTTACTTTATTTCTCTTCTTCGGTTAGGTTTATTCTATAAACAAGATCATAAAGATGTTATTGATTTTCAAATTTACATCTATAATATTTTCTTGGTTCAAGTTTTAAAAAACAAAAAGATATACATTTTTGTAGTTGAAACTGTTTTAAACATTTTTATTTTCATTAGATCCAGTCGAAGCTGATTGGCCAGATGGAATACCTACTGATAAAGATTGTGGGAAATATTTACATATTCACACCTTGTTTAATATTCTATTAGTGATAGTTCCAATGTAAGTAATTGTACATATCTATACCTATAGTTTTTTATTTTATCTTGAACTATCACACAATTTGGATCTTTCTAAATAGAACATTTTATTTTATTATATTTTAAATTCTAGTAATTTATTCCTACAATATTTTTTATTTCAGGTGTAAAGAATTATTTCTTTCTTCAATATCTTATCAGTTTCCCTATTATAATAGATCTACCCATATACATGAAGTGTATGTCCATAATCTACTTTGGATTTTAGAGTATCAACCAACATTAAGGCCTGAAATTTTAAGGCTGATATTTTCCAAGTAAGTAAATTAAATAAATATGCTTTTCAATTAAAATGCAGCATTTTCTTTGCTTATAAAATCTAGTTAGAAGGTGGATGAATAGTGAATGTAGGGAAAATTTTGTCATACAAACATCTTGGTTATTTAAGGATTGGTTGACAACCTGAACATTTCAATTTTATGACTGATTCAAATCTTACAAGCAACAATTTAAATTTTGCCTGAAATTTCAAACTTCAGTTGTACAATTACAAAATTATTATGGTCCAACAAAACACATGGTCAGTTTTAACATTACATCCTGGCAAACAATTTGACAACATCCGCTTTACCTAAGTATATGATAAACAGCTGTTGGCCAAGAACACGAGATATAAGAAACCCTTCTCTTTATTAGTAATGTTGCTTGTCTGACAAAATTTTCTAGTAGCTGTGAGCATAAAAATGTCATACAGTTTAAAAGGCAAAGTTGACCATTCTATGTCTATAATAATGATCTTGTTTTTAGCTAAAAACGCTTTATATCAGAAATAATGGTAACTTACATCACAATATTAATTTACTAGCAAATAAATATTTATATAGTTGGAAGAGTTACTTCTTTTTTGAGCAATTAAAAACTACACAATTGTTGCCTATAGTAACTTGAACATTTTGATGCTCACTACTTAGCTCTTTTCACAAAAAAACCATCCATTATAAAATTGTGGAATTTTGTGAGACCACAGATCACCTATAAACTCAACAGGCTCTCTCTCATGTTTCTATTCACTATCCACTGCGTGAGATTCCGAGTATATTATTTGACATGACAGCCAACAAACCTTTTTAAACAGCCACCTGCTCCTTTAGTTAAAAAATAACCCTCTTATATGTAGAGTAGAATTAATAAATTCTCGTATTTGTTACATCAGATTTCATAAGAATAAAAAACTTGCAATTAAGTTGGATTTTTAAATTTTCAGATTAGTGATAATGGATGTTAATGCTCCAAAAGAGGATATAGAAAAATACCTAAATTCCGAAGAAGATATATTTGCAATGGATGAAGATGCAAAGTCAGTTAAAACAACAACTACGGCCTTTACCCAAGTTAATAGACATGAATTAGCACATACTTTAGACATTTGCTTGGAAAAAATGTTTAATCACTTTATATCCGAATGTCATGACTCTGAGGGTTTGCACTGGGAAAGAACAAAAAAATTGTATTTAGATACATTGCCAATATTTGATGAGATTATCTTACCCACTTATAATATGCACCATGTTCAATTTATTATATTTTTAATGGGTAGCTTTAAACATACGATATCTGAAGCATTTTTGAATTATTTATGGAAGAAAGTTTGTAATCTTAATGTAGCTCCAATTTTAAGACAGAGCGCTGTCAATTATATTGCCAGTTTAATAGCTAGAGGAAATTTTATACCATTAGCGTAAGTATTTGCTTTTAAACTTTATTTCTCATATTATTAATCAGTATAAATCCTGAATATTTTCAAATTAAGATCATAGCGTGGGGGGCGACATTTGAACTACTTTGTGTTACATTGTATTCACTTTATTTCCATTGTTTGATTTTATTTTAAACGTTGCTTCTGGCTTTTTTTAGTTATTATATTTGTTGTTCTATAAGTATTGTTTATTGTATTTATTAGGGTAATTTATGTAAGTATCAACTTATAAATGTCTGTGTACCCCCTAGTTTTCAATAATATGCTGCAAATTTAAACAAGAATTGTTCAAGTTTACATTTATCAAAGACTGAGTATTATAGTGTGTTTCGGAATTTAAATCTGGTTTGTTCTGGGAGTTGTTCAAGGCAATAGTTAGTGCATTGTGTAGACACATTAATATAATGAATGCCAATCACTTCTGTTATGTTCCTAAATGCCATTCTTGTGCTGAAAACCATGTTAACAAAGGGCCAACCTGTTTGTTTTGAAACAAATGGAGAGTAAGATACAGTTAAATTTAAAAAAAGGATACAAGTATTAGAAAGAACAGTTAATGTCATCTTTTTTTTATACTACTGTACCTTACTTTCCATCTCCGATTTAAAAGAGTCAAAGTAGAAAAACGGTCACTTTAATATCCTTAAGATAAGTGCAATTTTAGAATTCAACCTTGATTTTTGCAGAACTGCCATTGTGTATTACACATATTATTTAAAAAATACTAGAACTTATGTATTTATTAACTTATACGATTTTCTAAAACGTAAACAGAAAATATTTAATTTGTTTCTTCAATTAAAAACGGAACAAGTTTAACAAGAAAATAAATGAAATAAGTGTGTTACTTCTAATACGTTAAACTCTTTTCAGAATTACCCTCCAAAAAGATCAATTTTCTTCTTCTATAGTACTATCGCTATCCCATCTACGTAATCTACGTAACGGCGGTATTACCGGCTTTTTCAATCCTTGCAATACTTTTTCATCCGATTTTTTTTCTTTTTTCAACTGTATCGTTTTATCTTGCATTTCTGTTAATTCTGTTTCCATTTGACGGATATATTCGGCCATTTTTGTATTCCCACTTTCAGTGTCTTTAATTACAGCTTGCAGGATTTCCTGCTTTTCAATTAAATGTAGTTTATATGTTTCCTTTGCATTTTGAAGTTCCAAGTTCAATTCATCCAACTTATCTTGTTTTACTTCTGATTGTGTACCAACATCTTCCTTTGACGATTCCTCTAGATCTGTAATCATAACCTTCAACGCAGTTACATCTGAATTCAAAAGTTCAATCTGTTCTGTTTTTCTTGCTTCTATTTTTTCAGACAATCTGGAATTAATTTCCTGATTCCATTTTATTAATTCCTCAATTTTGGTTAAAGTTTCTGTGAGGGAAATAATTTCTTTATCAAACATCTCTTGAGTTTCTATAGTTTTTTTAATTAAAGCTTCAGATTCCTTTGATAAAGTCATTAGATTGATTTCTGATTTTTTTATAGAGTCTTTTAACTCTGAAAGTTCTGTATCATAATTATTTTCTTTGTTCACTAAACCCTCTAGTTTATCTACTAGATGCTGTAAATTCTTAACTAGTTCTCTTATTTTATTTTCATAATTTACAATATTTGTTGAGATGCTTGCACTCTCTTCCTGGCTTTGCAAATGTTTACTATCAAATGATTTATAAACTACCAAAATTTCGTCATCGTAGTTTTTACATTGGTCATTTACCATAATAATTTCTTGTTTCAAATTATTGTTATTTTCTTCAAAACCAATAACATCTTTAATTTTTTTCTCATATAATTCAACTTCACGAGCTAAATCTTCTATTTCTAATATTAAAGCACTGTTCTCTTTACTCTCGGTTTCTTGAAAATGTACTTTTACAGTTTCTTCGAGTTCTGTTATTAATTGCTTTTCTTTTTGGTTATACCATTGGATCTGTTTGTTATATATCTGCTCATTTTTATTTGCTATACTAATGAATTCGTTTAGTGTAGTTTCTGCTGAAGTTACAACCTTGTTGAAGTCCGAAAAAATTGTATAAATAGTTTGAGCTGTTGGTATGAATTTTGTTTTATATTCTTCAATTATATTTGTGAAATTGCTTCTATTTTCTATATCAGCAAATTTTTTGTTAATAATTTCTTTAAGATTCCTGGCATTATTTCTCATATTTTTGAAACAATTTTCATTTTTTGTAACATCCTGTTCTAATTCAGCTATTTCTTCATTTTTTAATTCCATAAGTTCCATAAACTTTTTTGTTCCATCTAAAAGTGATTTAAAGAGTTATTAATTCTCAACTATTCTTAGTACAGCTAACTAGAATTTAAAATAAATCACATAAATTGGTCATTTATACACACCTAGAACTATTTTTATATCCTCTTGAAAACATATCTGGGTTGATTGACTGCCAGCGTTTGCACTTTCCATTTTAAAATTTCAATGACAATATTTCTTTTAGAATTATAATAATGTTGAACACAAAAATTATTCAAAATGATACAACAACATAAAACTTTAAAAAACACAATTATAGAAACTATGTAACTGTCAATCTCATAGCTACACTAGATCAATATACCTACATTCGAATATTTAACTGACAAATCAATTAATTTTGCAAGAAATAATTTCTTTTAAAAAACAATTTATTTAATTTTTAAATAATTAGTCTCCGTTATAAAATGGTTAAGTTAAATTTTAATTAATTAATTTCATTAAACCGCCACAATCAATAATTGTTTTAAACAAACGTCAGTGTTGGGAGTGTATAATGTAACAGGGGACGGAATTATACTCTTAGATAAATTTCATAAATGTGAAACCGTTCTCTCGATAAAATTTACCGCATTTATATTTTATAGTCTGTCTTTTTGGTATTGATAGCACAAATTGACAACTGTGTCATCAGTACTTTAAGCTTTTGTCAAAGTTATGTTTTTTTTATTATTTTGATTGTTACTCTTCTCATACCTATTTATTTTATGGATAACTACATGAAAGCAAATATTGATATATTTTATTTTTGATTGAATTTCAGGATGCTAAAAGGTACATTACAGCAATTAGCAGAATGGATACATAGCTATATTTTAGCACAAGATGGTTTTGAATATGTAAATTCAGATGTTAGAGTTCATTCAGTATTTTATAGTGTTTGTCAAGCTTTATTTTATATTGTTGCTTTTAGACATAAGGACTTCGTGAATACGAAAAAAAGTAAGTATCCTTTTTCAAAGCAGGCTATTTTATAGAATCATAAACATATCGACTAACTTGCATTTATATTTTAGATATAATATTTTTGGAAAGTCTGAATCTAGGTAAAATCGTAACGTGTCGTTTAAATCCATTGAGGGTATGTCAGCCAGCAGTAGTTCAAAATTTTGCTGCTGTCACTAGGAAATATCAAATAGCGTATTGTTATTCTGTGATTGAACACAATACAAGAAACACGTTACCTACAATATATCAGGATGAAAAAGGGAGTGTCATTATGTCCAGTAATGTTTTAGACGCCTTTTTCCCATTCGACCCTTTCATATTAGAAAGGTAAGGCAAATATATTCTATGTTTGTTCCCAAAGCGAATTATTAATATGACTATGATACGTATGCATAGTCTGAATAATTTACATTTTTCAATGCATTTGTGTGGGTGCTTACTAACTTTGATTTTATTTTGTAGATCTGGCAAGAAAATCCACCCAATTTATAAAGAATATGAAGACACCTTCGAAGAAATGTCTTATCAAGAAGTAGACATAAAGGACGCAGCTGACGTAGACGATTTTTTATTCAATGACAATGGTGGTCTTTCAAAAAATAAATCTCACCAATTCTCATATGGAAGTTCGCCAGGATTTAAATTCAAATAATTATTGTGTATTCACTAAAATGTGAAAAAATTAAGAAAATTCAGCTGATGAAGGTGTGCTCATAGGTGATTTTATAAAATCATTTCATTTGGAAAACTGAAGACTACACATTCATGAAAGGACATCAATATTAAGTAGATTGGAAAAATTACCCCATTGAAGCAGTGCGATTTATAACAATTTGAAGAATATTCTATAAGAGCAAACAGCTGTATAAAATCCTAATTTATTTATTAATTAATAAAAAATACCGAAATACCGTTTATATTTTTATTTACTAAATGTAATATGTTACATAAGTTCTTTATTCGTATTTAAAATATTTTCTTGAAACTTAAATTATTGGTTAAAAGTTATAAGTTATTTCAGCTTTGCTTGACATCTAGTTCTTCAATCAGTATTCTTTATTTTGTTGGTATAACTATGTTTTTGTCAAATTATTGTATTTAATTTTTTTGTTTCAAATAAAACGTTGGATATTGTGACAGCTTTAATTTATTTATTTGTTGAATCTGATAAATAAGAGTCCTATGTACAGACGAGCTGACGTCTTTTTTGCAAGTATAACAAACCAGGGCCACTGAAAAGCTGTATTTCTCTTTCAACCTGTTCTTGATATTGTAAATTTACCTGACACAATTATTCCATAAGAACTCTCATTTGTATTTATTGGAATGAAGATTCAAGTCGTCTGTGGGTTCTAATCACAAATGTTGACTTGCTCCTAGACATTCGTTGCAATAGGACACATAAACTACAACCGAAACTCTGAACAATTGAGTCAAACAGAACCTCAACTACACCAGTTATATTTCCGCGTTCAACTAAAATCCTAAGCCAGTTTTTTTTATAAATGCTCCACTTTATCCTACAAATCTGGCCCCATTACAAAACAATGTACGCTTATCTCATACACGCTCAAACGATTCGGCTGGATTTCCCTTTCGTAAGCAAATCGCATCATAGTGATATGTTCTCTTAACATTTGGAGGCTCGAGAAGCGCCCCTTATTCTTCAGTTTAGACTAATTGTATAACATAATAGTCAAAACAATGGTTATGCACGTGTACGTTAAAGTAGCATCAGCATATAAACAAACAAAAAGTCACAATGATTTAATTGAGTTAATTGAATGCCATCAAATATGAGAAAACAATTGTAGATATACAATGGAGTATTGTACCTTACTCAATGTTTTTTGTTTATGATAGCGGATAATAAGAGCTAATCGATAAATTTCCGTTTATCGTACACGTATACAGATCCTATATCTGAAAATGAACATACGTCATTGATGCCAATCCACTTCAAGTTGCCAACATGTTTTGCCAGTGACAATTTATCTTTTTTTGAGGTTATTGTGAACTATTTTTCATTTGTTGATTTGCTGTTTGCACAATATAAAAAGTGGAAAATAGCTTCATAAGTAAATTAAATTAACAAAAATGGCAGATAAAGTTCCAGTAAAATTAGGGGGCACGGATTATACGCAAGTGTTCATTGCTGTTTTTGTAATAGTTATCACTTTGGGTAAGTGAATATTATAGCCATATGGGCTATGTTGTTTGTAATAAAATTTAATGAAGTACCCTAATGTTTCTATTATTCTAACTTGACTTTTATTGGATACTATCTTCTATTTCAGTTCTTATTGCACTTTATAAAAGGAGGAAGAGCTCAAGGCAGGGAATCCTCTTGACTGGTATTTGTGATAGTGGAAAAACATTATTATTTTCTCAACTAATTCACAATAAGCATATACAAACCCATACATCTATAAAAGAAAACATTTCCAATTTTATCTATAATAGTGTAAGTAAAATAAGTTGTCTCATGTTTCGCATAATGATCTTAATCAACATTTAATTTTAGGAAGCTCTAAGAGTCATTGACATTCCTGGTCATGAACGCTTGAGAGATAGATTTTTTGAGCAGTATAAGGATATTGCAAAAGGCATTGTCTTTGTAGTTGATTCCAACTCCATTACTCAAGATATTAGAGATGCAGCTGAATTCTTGTATAATATCATTGTTGATCCTGTGATTGTTAAGAACAAACCAAGTATACTCATACTTTGTAACAAACAAGACTTTACCTTTGCTAAAGGAGGAACAGCTGTCAAATCAATTTTTGAAAAGGAATTGTAAGTCATTTAATATCCAGGTTTTTCACTTATTTTAGTATTAAAAGTTGTAATTCAGAATATTACTTATGAACATAGGTTTAAAGGTGGTAATTTACTCTTAAGTTTTATGTTGAGCTGCAATTTAATCAGATAGTATACAATCAGCCAAATTTCATGCTATTTAGATATTGTACTCAAAATAAACCCCTAATTATATAATGTATATTATAAATCTGAGACTATTTATAATATTCTAAGCTGTGGTAGTAATATTTATCTTAGGAATACATTTTTGTGTTAAACTTTACTTTGGTGTAAATGCTTATTTTGTAAAGCAACATTGGGTGGCCACGTTTTGTGAATGTATCAAAGCATAACAGATATTGAACACTATCATTACACTATTTTATGTGCTTTTTGATAACCAAGTTATCTTCTTCAGAGGTAAACTGTTTAAACAGTGTTCAGTGTCAAGTATCTCCAAAGGTTCCAGAATTCCCAACAAAGTATAACAGAATTTTAAATATATACTTTTATTTTAGAAATACTCTACGAACCACAAAATCAAGTCAGTTGGAATCAGTGGATCCAAAAGCTAAAAAAGCTGCTCTTTTGGGAGATTCTGAAGAAGATTTCGATTTTAGTGCTTTAACATTAAAGGTGGACTTTGCAGAAAGCTATGCATATCACAAAAATGGTAGTGTTGATATTGAAGGACTGAAAAAATGGCTTGCTCGTCAAATATAAAGTTAATTGTTATTTTTTCAAGGCTTTTTTACTGTTATTGTTTAAGAAAACATTTTTTGTTATTACATTAAAAATTAATTTTTTATTTGAATGGTATTTGAACAACAAAGCAAAATAGTATTTATATTAATATTTAGGTTGAAACATTTAATTGTATCATTATACATGAGTGATGGAAATTCCTGAAATATTCAGGAATTTTCATCATTCCTCTGTTTTCCTAATTTTAAAATTAAGTTTGACAGGACAAAGGATTCTTCAATTTGTGAAGGTAAATAGTGTGACAACTATATATGCCGTATGAAACTGGAAAAAAAGAGCCACAAAAAACTTGCTCAAGAAACTGTACTACAATAGAAGAATATAGAATATTTGCTATGATTTATTTATTTTATGAATATACAGTGAGGACGTTTAGGTTGGAATAAATTCAATATTTTTCCGTCTAAAGCTATTTTTAATTATACAATTTTATAGAAATTACAGGACTAATAAATTGTTAGTTTTTATTATTTTAAATAATTAAGAAAAAACATTCAAAAATTAAATTAAATGTTCAAAGTACATGCAGTTAACTACCTGGCAATAATAATAAGATGGCTTCTAAATTCCTCTCCTACCTAAGTATCCACCAGTTGGGAAAAATAATAATAACACAAGGTCAGCGCATAATGTGGAGATGCCTTGTGCTATTGAAACCATGTATACTACAATTCAGAAACTTCTTGCTGGGTTCGGGACTTGTCACCTTACCAACACATTATTAAGATTTCAATTATTTTTTGCTTAAACGTACCATTATTCAGAAATTTCACACCTAGGTAATTTAATTATCATCTTTATTAGTCATCATTTCACTAAAATTTGTCTAATTCACAAACGAAGGCTCTGGACTGGACTATAACAATGTATAAGTATTATACATTTTTGTAATCGTCTACATATTGTTGCGGAATTTACAAATATAGAGAAAAATATGTTCTGTTCTAAAAAAAACAATGATGTCATGTATGCAAAAGTGTAACCAATGATAGAGTATGATGAGCAATGGAAAATATGTGCAAGAATTTTGTTATAATAGCTTTAGACAGAAAAATATTGAATTTATTCCAACTGAAACGTTCTCACTGTATATATAAATTGTGATTCTACGAATTCTGATTTTGCTTTTTGTAAATTGAATTGTTTTTTACAAATTAAATGTTCAAGCTTTGTCAATAAGAAAGTTGTTCTTAGACAATGTTTATCTATTAATATCGTCGCCTTGGTGGTGAAAAGAGCTAAGCCACATTTTTGGGTAAATTGAGTTAACAATAACTTGTCAATAAAAAAACTTTAAAAAATTCAGTGGTGAAGAAAGTTAACTGATTCTTTAGTTGTAACCTTGAATTCCAGTAAAGTGTGAAAGAAGCTAAATGAAAATATGCATATTCCCTGCAGTGGTGAAACTACCTCAAGCAGCATATACATTTATTCACCAATACAATCCTCAACCAATTACGAATTATTTTTTTGTGGTGAACAGAGCTAAGCCGCATAGTAACATTCCGTTACCACCGTGCGTCGCCACATACTCAAAACTTGTGTTTGTTGTTTTATGTTTATTATTGATAATCTGTAATGTGCATTTTGATGGTTTAAGACCATTATGACCATACTAATGCTCTACCATAACTGTTGGGGTGTCTGGTATTATAATTATTTTTATCACTTAGCTCTTTTCACATGCATAAACAATTTATGTGGTCTTAGTTATATTAGGGTGGTGAAAGAAGCTAAGTGTTAATTATCTTATTATCACAGAGATAATAAGTTTTTTTACATTTTTGAATTTTGTCAGCTTCAAAGTAGACGGCCTTAAATATGAGAGCAAGCTTTCATTAAATTAAGATGAATAAATAAATATTATAAGAATGAATAATTATTCGGAAAAACTTTACAGTCCATTTTCTACAAACAGCAGTTGTGTGGCTTCCCTCACTTCTCCAAGACGACGATATATAAGCTGAATATATTTTTTGTCTGTTGCATTACTCAGTTTGGATTGGTTTGAGTTTGATTTTTCATTTCTTTGACTCTTTGGGTATTAATAAAAACCATTATTTTTTTTTAAATAAATTTTTAATTTTGTATGAACAGGTCGAGTTATATAAATATGATTATAAATTTAACAGAAAATTCATAAATATGGATAATTTAAAACAGGCACATTTATACAAATATAATTCATTTAAGTCATGAACACTGACATAATTGTTGCCGAATATATTAGAGTTGACTGTTCAATGTCAACATAAAAGCATTTCATTTATTACGTTGTAAAATAAATATAGTTACAATAAAAAGGTTTATTAAAATGTCTCATTTTTTGAACTACGAAAACACAAATTTTCATTTCCAACCGTTTGAAGGCTTTGATAATCATGTATATACACTCACCGGCAGAATTAACCGCCCACTTAAAATTTTGCCGAAGTTCGTTGTCCAAGAACTTTCGGAACTTCTCATCGATTCATTAGTATTAAAACAAGCTCCAGAAAGTTTTCCAAAAATGTTGATAGCTAATTTATACAGGGTGAAAAAAAAACCATGTATTTGTAGTCCAATTTCTTAACACCCTGTGGAACAGTTCGAGAAATTTCTAGAATTTACGCTCAGTTTATTACAAAGACGATCCTTTTCGCCATTTTTCAGTTTTTATTTCACCTTGATATCTTGATTTCTTTTAAAGATACACGTAGGGTTGTGTCATAATGAAAATGACGAGTCACGTCAGATATTTTTATGACACCCTTGTCATTTATTTTTTATCAATTTTGATTAAAAAAAATATCTGATCGTCATTTAAATATATGACAGTAATAAACACTATAACTGACCGTCATTAAACTATATTACAATCACAAAAGATTCGGGAACATTCGCTTCAAACAAGATACAACACGCATAATTCAGAGCACGCGTTTAGATGGTATCGGCGCCGCGATGTTTTTTTTAATATTCAAATAAATCTGTTTTGGAATTGCATGATGGCTTTACAGGGTGTTAAGAAATTGGACTACAAATACATGTTTTTTTTTTCACCTGTATAAATAAGCTATCAACATTTTTGGAAAACTTTCTCGTGCCTGTTTTAATACCAATGAATTTATCTACAATTTGGCGATGAAAAATTACGACAGTTCTTGGACAACGAACTTCAGCAAAATTTTAGGTGGGCGGTTAATTCTGCCGGTGAGTGTACAATAATACATAGAAATCAACTTTTTGTCTGCTTCTACATTAAAAGCAATTCATTCAAGTGTTCTTCTTTGTCCCTTTATTTTTAAATGTACAAGGTCCTTTGAAACTGTTGCATTTTCATCTTTTAGGTTTTTAAAGGGGGATCACCACCCTTTTGAACCCCCTAGATTTTTGTATCAAGAAGTATAATCAAAAATGGAACAACACCCGAAGGCATTCATTTTGAAATTTGATTGTCTCCTAGTTTTGTTTGTAAAATGTTTAGTTTAGCTTAGACGATACAGCCACTTGTTTAAATGATAATTTTAATAAGTTAATCATTATTAGTTAATCTTGACAACGGTAGCTGGAACGCTACCGAAACGTTGAAATAAAAAAATAACATTATTGTGGTTTGATTCCCAAGAAAATAAGAAAAAATATTAAATGACAGCTTATAACATTGATTTAAGAGGTAATTTTGATTACCTGTTAAATTAAGTACTGTATTTTGTTATAGTTGTAATTTAATAATTAACATGATATAGATATTTTTAGAAATATAGAAATTTCATTTATTATGTTCAAGTGATGTTTCATTCACACCAAACATTTTACAAATAAATGCTAGGTGACTAGCGAGTCTCAAAATGAATATTGCCTTCTGGTGACGTTTATTATGTATGACTAATCTTTTTGTTACACTCCGTATATTTGATACAAACAATTGAATATAAGTTATCAGTAGATCCATTGATGTCTAAAGATGCATTTGTTAAAATTTGAGATTCAAACTAGTTTTTAAAATGTAACAATAAAAGTCCAAAGCAATAATGCAAGTATTTAATCATTTTAGATCTTTTATCTCGGTATTATTTCAAGAGGTGAAAGTGTTATCTGGCAGTAAATATAATACTTGTGAAACATAGTGTCCGTTCATAAAACCACTTGTTGTAGCTTTTCTCATGCAATGTATATCCTTAGTAAAATAATCCAACGAATCTTTTTCAAGAATAAAGCCTGCGCCACAGGAAACATCTTTAAAGAACACAAAGCTGAAGAACTACTCCAATACTAATAACGGGTCTTCTCACTGGGGACAGTCCAATTAGAAGAAAAAAGAACCAGCAGCCAACCAGTGAAGAATCTGTACATACTGGTACAGGGGACTAGAGTTACGAAGTTGGTGCTGTGAAAACATAACCCGGAACACAAAAAACCTGAGAGTAAACTTGTAGGTTGCTGGTATGGTGCTGCATGTACCCGAAGTTCAATAAGTTAGATTTTTAAACTTGTAATTGAAATGAAAGAAAAACTTAAAGAATTTGTGTATTTTCTTGCTCTGCTTCATGCGATCATAAGAAATCTAGACAAATCGGAATGTTTTCAGAGTTATTTGGACAATAAGCAAAAAAAAGTTAATTATTAAATTACAAAACATTCCAATTACTCAATTTTTATCAGAAAAGAAAATTAGAAAACTGCTTTTTGAGGTTAACACGTTTCCATTGAATAAAAAACGTCAAATGTCAACTTATTTTAATAAAATTGAAATGAACTTATCGTTTTAATTAAGAATAATTGGAACAGTCACGATCTAAACATTTTCAACAGGCCTGAATCACAGTGCTTTTATTTTTAATTTCATAAAAAGTTTAATGGAAAATGCTATTTCGATTGCGCTGCAGCTTCAAGTTCTTGTTCCACTATCTTGCGGTATTCATCGAAGCCTCCTTCTATACTTTTAACTGAACCGTTTCCGCAAACCCACAATTCATTGCAGACCATTCGTATGAGACGTTCGTCGTGAGAAACTAGGATTATACCACCCTAAAATTGAAAAAAATATTACTAAGTTCACCAAGTAAGCTATAAATTTCAAGGAGTTTTTCCCCTAATAGCGACTATCGTGGACAGGGGACAGGGAGGAACAAGGTGGAAAGTGGAAAATATTAACTAACGAGAGAACTTTGAACATAGTAAGGATAAGCTTGTATAATAGAGGCTAATCTTCTCCCTGAACATTGATATGAGGTAGAGATACCTTACAGAAAGGACTGGCTACACACATGGGACAAAAACTAGGGAAGGGGCAGGAGCAAAACCAATCAAGAACAAAAAAGTGTACAAATTTACACTACAGTCGAGGTAGACTCCAAGCAGGTACATAGTATGGCCCAAATAGGGGATACATGTGTTAAACGAGCCATAGAACTAAGTATTTAAAGGATCGGTTAAGAATTATTACAGGTTATCTAACGGATAAAAGAGCATCTGCATAAAATGAGGATCTTTGTGGCATGGAGAACGAGACCATAACTGTTTATTCTTAATATGTAAAAATAATGCATTGTACGGTTTTATACTGAAGTTTAAATTTTGGCGCGATAAGAGTCCAATGCCTTTATCAACCACTTCATGTAGTTGCCGACAATCTCGGATTAGACCTGTAGGCTAAAAAGCATTGGTTTTACTCGATTCGAAAAGAAGAAGTGTCATGGCAAAAATAGCACAAAGAAGAGTGTTTGCCGGCCGAAGAGACAAAATTAAAAATTGTGTGTCCACTAGAAACTTAGGAGGAGTTAACAGCTAATACTTGAGGCCCAGACTCTAAACTTGTGTGTGATATTTCCGGTGTAGATAACCTACCAAAGACCATAAAACATAAGAGGATGGAGTCGACTTATTTCAAGGTAAGTGTTTTTATATTTGCGCGTGTCTGGGTCTAATGATTTAATACATGTTTCAACCAGCAATAATTATGAAACATACCGTGTATTTTTGAATTGCTTTCCCTAATGCTTCAATCGTTTCTATATCCAGATGATTCGTAGGTTCATCTAGCACTAAAAAATTCGGACGACCCATACACATTCTTGCAAATGCCACTCTAGATTTTTGACCTCCTGATAAACTTGATACTGTTTGTAACGCTAAATCGCCAGATACTCCAAAACTACCCAGCTGCCTTCTATACTCTTCAATTGGTTTACCTTAAACAATAACGCAAATGTTTATAAAATACCGGACGCCGCTGGCACTTTTATTAATAAAATCATCCGCGTTTCCTCTCCCCTTACCGACGAAGTTAAAGTTGAGTTTGCCAGCGCATAGGAGTAGGCATGATATACCAATTCAAAGCAAAAATGCATATTGCAATTCAGAGCACATATAAGAAGAAAGATGCTTGGTGTTGAAAACTTACCAGGATAAGTCTGTTGTAAAAGCTCTACAGAATTAACATTCATATCCAATTGATCTATATGATGCTGGCTAAAATATCCAAATTTGAGATTCCTATGTACATGTCTCATTCCAGATGTAGGAGATAAAATTCCCATAATGATTTTTAATAGCGTTGTCTTACCAGCACCATTATCACCAACCTAAGTAATAAACAAATAATTTCGTTATGTTTCTGTGTAGGAACAGTTTTTATGAATAGGGAAAGTACCAAATGAATTATTTGTAACTACACAATATAATAATAATATGTCACTGTCATGAATTTTAATCATGAAAATATTGTTAGATGGAGGTTGCAAAATTACATTCACAAATTATTCATCAAACGCTTCATGAATTATGAATGAATAATGGCAGAATCTTGAATTAAAAACATCGTATTTGTTCACAATTTCTCTTGCCAAATTTAATTAATATCAGTTGTCACATACTTAAGAAAGGCTTCTTGGACATATTACAAAAATTATTGTATTATATTCATTAAGATATAATTCTTAATATGTAGTGTAGTGAGCTATATAGCATTCTTCAAGCCTTCAATAATATTCCTCTCATTTCAAACACTGCTATTTGTACCAATTCCCTTTTTTCTAACCATTCACTTAATACAATCTTCACTGATCATCCAATGGTCCAAAACATACAAGATATCTATCAAATTATCTCAGCTTGTGATGAAACAGTCTCACTAATTTGGCTGTCAAGATATTGGAATTACTGACAATGAAAATGCTGACCACCATGCCAAATAAGCCTCCTCTTTTTTCACCACAAACACGATTCAGCTAACGAATGACATGAAACTTGTATTCAAAAAGACAGCGGTATAGAATTATGCAAAAATTTTGGCTCAACAGCTTCAGAAAACCTTGCCATCTGCCGTTATTGCAATAATATTTTAAATGTATAACACATTGTCACTAACTGTCTGCTATATATGGCTGCTTGCCAATGCTTGGATCTGAAGCCGAACCTAAAAGAATTGCTAAGCTGCACTGCTGAAGATGCTAAAATTTCTCAAAGAAGTTTACCTCTACTGCAAAATATTATTGGCTTAATTCTGTTGTGTATATTTATGTAGATGATTTTGGTCTAAAAATTTTGTAAAGTGCCAATGGCCAGAACTGTCGAAGCACTTTAATAAGACATACTTTATTAAGTAATTAGTTTACTTTTCATGGTTATTGTACTGCACACTGTCTACTTACGATACATATTCTTGAATCCATTGTAGCACCAAGATTAACGTTACTAAATATCACCCGTTCAGCAGTATACTGAAACATAACCTCATCAATTTGAAGAATAGGAGGTGAAAGAGGTTCTGTGTCTGGTAATTTGAGGACTACTTCAATTTCTTTAACGATTGGTTTCAATTCAGGACTAAAATATTACACTTTAAGAAACGTTTTATTTATTTGCTTCCCATACTCACAGTTTTTCCAACATTTTAATTTTTGATTGTACCAATGCTGCTCTATTTGCATTATATCTAAATCGGTCTATAAATTCCTGAACGTGTTGTCTTTGTTGCATTTGGGCTTCGTATTCTCTTTGTTGGTTTTTAAGTTTTTCCGTTTTAGTTTTTTCAAATTGTTCATAATTCCCCCTATGAAATTATAATAAACATTAAATTAAATAAATCTTATGTATATATAAAAAGATATCCACCTATATGGGTCTATCCTTTGCGAATGTAGGTGTAAAATGTCGGTAGGTACAGTGTCTAGAAAATTCCTATCGTGAGATACTACAAGTAACGTAGTAGGCCAATTCTGTAGATAATTTTCTAACCATATAATAGCTTTAATGTCCAACATGTTTGTCGGTTCATCAAGAAGCAGAAGATCCGGTCTAAAACAAATAGTTATTTGGATATCGTTTGTCTCACACATGCACAATGGAAAGGCTCTCAGACAAATACTTTTTGCAAATCGTTTAATAGTGAAATTTTCATTATTACCTTGAAAATAGAGCACGTGCTAGCGCTAATCTCATTCTCCAACCACCGGAAAAGGTTTTTGTCGCGTTTTGTTGCATTTCCGATGTGAAACCTAGACCATTTAAAATTATGGAAGCTTTAGCCGGTGCTTTATCAGATTCTATATTTTGTAATTGGTTATAAACTTCTGTCAATTGGCTGTTAAGTTGAGGATCGGCAGATCTGTAATAAACAATCAGATATATCTAATGCAACATTATTTCCATCCTCCATAATTCTAGTGTACTGAGTTTTGAAAAAATCATCTCAATGAAAAAATTGAATGAATTCTTGAAATATTGGAGTACAAAAAGGGCTACAAATAATACCACTACTATATTACACAAGCAATTAAATTGGTAGGGGTACTTACAAAAGATGGATGTATGCAGATGTGATAAAAATGGTGAAAGAAAATATAAAGAAAGATAAATAGACAGAAGAGTTACATAAACAGGAGAGACGAATAATTTGGAATTCCCAAACTACGTTTTTAACAATATACTCATTAATTTAGTTAGGAGAACTTTAACAATAATAAGGTTTTATACTACAAAACCTAATAATGGAATGAATTATGATTATGTATTTTAATAAAGAGCTAGAGAATAAAAAATGCTGCATCACAGATTTCTAGAAATAGGAATTTGATGACAGAAGTTTTTAATTTCAACTATGCTCTTCTTATTTTACATACACAAAATAAATTTTTATTCAAGCTTTTCTGATCCCTTTACTAAAAATTTATATTATCGTTATCAAGATGTACTGATGTATCTCTTTATAGCTTCAATAACAACATTACTTTTTATTAACTGAAGACATTTGGATGCTTTTGATGTAAATGTGTGCATGTTCTGTTTTCCCTGCGTCTTGTTAGACAAGTTTAAACTGAATTGCAATGTAAAAGACCATTATTAACAACGACGTAGCAGTATTATGAATTGGTAGTATAAATAATTTATTATTTTCCGATACATTTTCTAACATTACATTACCCGCTGTTAATTGCAGCACTAATTTCTCGTTCACTTTTAAGCAATTCTTCTCTAACAGTATCACACTCTAAAACACTATTTAAGGCTACGGTATCATCTCCTATAACCTAAAATAAAAAAAGCATTCATTACACATCCTTTGTTTTCCCTATATTAAAAGATTCAAGTTATACAGTAATACGAATTGTAGTTTTATGACTCACAATGTTACTATGAATTAAATCCCCTAAAATGTGAATAGGCAAAAATAAAGATAAGTATTTTATTGATTCAGTAGTTAATAGAATTTGAAATATAATATATCAACTAAGCAGTTATAATCAGCATATAACAAATGACAAATATAAACATACAATTAAAATAATAAAAGAGAACAAGGTGAAAAACGAAGATACATGCATATAAATGAAAATTGACTAAACTACAAACACCTAATGAGAAAAATGTGGCAGATAAAACACAAATTTCAAACTGACAAGTTTGTAAAATTATCTACAGGCTGTTGGCGATGAAGCAAAAGTTTTGTTCAATAATGATCAAAAGATTATTATATAATGATATTCTTCTCTACTTGAACATAGCAGAGAAACAATATTATTGTGTTGCTATTATTTTTGTATGTACTAGTTTGTATTGATAATTGAATATAACTTACTTCCTGTTCTACGTGAAGAATTGATATGTGAGAGGGTATTCTTAACTGGAAACTTGAAATCATTCTTAGTAAAGTACTCTTTCCTAAACCATTTCTACCAACAAGACCATACCTTCTCCCATGGGCTAGTACTATATCAGCTCCTTGTAGTAATACCCTTGAAAGTAATTAATTCATTTTAGAATGGTGTTTGCTATGCAATATTGTAATTTTATAAGATATGAGTTACAGAAAATAATTTCAGTAACAATCAATTAATTTAAATCAAGTAAGTACTTAATTAAATAGCACATATTAATCTCAAGAAAATTGACTTTACTGATGTAATTACCTGTCCCCATATGCAACATCAAAGTTCTCTATCCTAATATCCTGTGCTCTATTGGTACCTTTAGCTTCTAACTTACTATCCTTTTTACTGGTAACTTGAGATGCAGTGGCAGTTTGCAGCTTAGGTGGTGCAATTGTTTTTACCTCTTTAGTTCTTTTGTCTTGTTTTTCTTGTAATTTAGCTTCAGCTTTTTCTAATTTTCTTGCATCAACTTTCTACAATGAGAAATGTTATATTAATATTTATTAGCTGAGTTAGTAGGTACTCACAAGCATGTATATCTATCTCAAATTTGATATATTATAATTTAAATATTTGTTTCAAGTTACACCATTTCAGAAAAAATTTTGAAAAAAAAATTAATGAACATAGGAAGAGTGCATAATATAGAAACTAATCCTTTACCAGTGAATCATCTCTTTGTATTAGCCATATGCTTTTCACATCTTCTACATTTTGCACCGGGTTATCTACCATGGAACCTAAATGCACTGGCGCATTCAATACTTTCATAGCCCCATTAGCTGTTGGTTTATTACTTTCTGGTTTCAACATACAAAGTAGATCATTGCATATGTTTCTGAAATGGTTACATTCATTAATGTGTACAATCAGAATTCAAATATACACACCTAATATCTTCTTCAGACTTATCATTAGATACTTCTTGTAAAACTTCACCTACTGCCTCATACACTTCTTCGCTGTCCTCAAACTCATCTGCACCATTTAACAAAACACCTAGAACATTTGGAGTAGCATAAATATATTACAATAATCTAGCAATTCGTGTGCAATTACGTGTATTACCTTCCACATATTGTTTTAAATCGTCGTCAATTAAAGGAAAAACTGATTTTATATATTCGCTACACGTTCCCATTATTTTGAAAACCTAAATCAGATTTTTCTAAAAAAAGTTAAAACTGACAAATTGACAAATATTCCTAACCTCAAACCACCATCAAAGAAAAGTAGCCATCATAGAGAAAATATATAATAAGAGTTGTCGTTCCTATAGTAACAGTTGTCATCGCGTTGATCGCAGCGCACCAAGAAGTGGTACTACAACTAATTTGTACAGGCGGGATATTTAAATTTGGATTATTTATTTATTCACGGGATCACGGGCAAACACATAGCTCATAACGATGGTAAACACGCATCTCAAAGGATTTGTATCCTATTCCTAAAATATTGTGCTGAACAGCTTCTAGTATCGCTTTATAAGTAATGTAACGCGGATACCATATGGAGAACAATCTAGGTGTGTTCTATTTTCGAGCAATAACAGTAGTAACATGGGACTTATAAGTGAGTGAGGAGTCTAATAGAACACCAAGGTCCTTAGTTTGCGAAACACAATTTAAAGTTTAATTATTAATGTTGTAATCAAAAGCTTTGTATTTGATGGGACTTATTTCTGTGTATTCATAGCATTCATAGGATATATTTTTTAGACTCAACCATAGAATTAAAATGGGAATTATTTTCACATTAGTCTTCTGTAAAATGTAAAACATTATGATTATGGATATAATCAAAATTCAAACACTTTTATTCATAGAACTAAATATCATTAATTTTTAGTAGTGTGTGTCTCTACAAAGTGATACCGTTGAGTGAGAAATTTCTCACTCAACGGTGATACTGATCATGCTTGTATATGTGTCGTTATATCGATTCTAGGGTTTCTACTCCAATTGAATCGATCTATCGATTAATCGAAAAACAAAACGTGCTTTCAAAACTGTTTTGCGGTTTGCCGGTTTTTGTTTTGTCAATAATTTACTATTTAAATACGAATTTAATGAAAGATTGTGCTTTGAATTAAATTGTAAGAATGGCTACTGTAGCTGCTGCAAAAATCGCGGAAGTGCGTGAAACTACACGAGTAGAAAGAATTGGAGCTCATTCACATATTAGAGGTCTCGGACTAGATGATAGTCTTGAAGCCAGACATGTATCTCAAGGTATGGTCGGCCAGGTAGCTGCTAGGCGTGCAGTGGGTATTGTTTTAAACATGGTACGAGAAGGACGAATAGCTGGCAGAGCAGTACTACTCGCTGGTCAACCTGGAACTGGTAAAACAGCCCTAGCAACTGCATTGGCTCATGCATTAGGTCAAGATACACCTTTCACAAGTATGGCAGGCTCTGAAATATACTCACTTGAAATGAGCAAAACAGAAGCCTTAACCCAGGCAATCAGGAAAAGCATAGGAGTTCGTATAAAGGAAGAAAGTGAAATCATTGAGGGAGAAGTTGTAGAAGTACAAATTGAACGTCCAGCTACTGGTGCTGGAACAAAGGTAGGAAAACTTATATTAAAAACAACTGATATGGAAACAATCTATGATCTTGGAGGAAAAATGATTGATAGTATTTTAAAAGAAAAAGTTCAATCTGGAGATGTAATCACCATTGACAAGGCAACTGGAAAAATCACCAGGTTGGGTAGATCGTTTGCTAGAGCTCGAGATTATGATGCTACAGGCCAACAAACTAGATTTGTACAATGTCCTGATGGAGAATTACAAAAACGCAAAGAAGTTGTCCACACAGTTACATTGCACGAAATTGATGTTATAAATAGCAGAACACATGGGTTTTTGGCATTATTTTCTGGAGATACAGGAGAGATAAAACCCGAAGTAAGAGAACAAATAAATGGAAAAGTTGCAGAATGGAGGGAAGAAGGGAAGGCAGAAATGATACCAGGAGTGTTATTTATTGATGAGGTTCATATGTTAGATATTGAGTGCTTTTCTTTCTTAAACAGAGCTTTAGAAAATGAGATGTCACCAATAGTAATTATGGCTACTAACAGAGGTATTACTAAAATTAGGGGTACCACATACAAATCTCCACATGGTATCCCATTGGACTTATTGGACAGAACTATAATTGTCCCAACACAACCTTATGAAGAGAAAGAACTGAGAGAAATTTTAAGTATTAGGTGTGAAGAAGAAGATTGCCAAATGTCAGACGATGCTTTAACAGTACTCACAAGAATTTGTAAAGAGAGTTCTTTACGATATGGTATGCAGTTAATAATGACTTCCAGCTTGATAGCAAGAAAGCGTAAAGCACATGAAGTTGGTGTTGAAGACATTAAGAGAGCATATCAATTATTTTTTGATGAGGGGAGATCTGTTCAGTTTTTAAGAGAATATCAACAGGAATTTATGTTTAATGAAGTAGATGATAAAGAAGACATGGAAGTTGAAATAAATTAATTATTTCCTTTAAATTTTTTTGTTATATTATGTATAAAGTACACTTTTTTATTCAGGTTTTCATGTTTATTGAACCATGTTTTTGTATAACTGTGACATTGTTTGTTAAAATTATTGATTGAAACGAAACTGAATTTGGCTGGATTTGCAGTACACACTCTATTATTTCAACAACAGTAGTATTAGTAGTTGTAGCAGTAGTAGTATTAGTAGTAGTAGTACTCAAATTCCTAAAATACAATAATATAACTAATTTTATGAAATTCCAATAAAATATTACTTACGGTTGCCTCTATCGTTTCAATCTTTCCAATTATAAATTTTATCTGACAACCTGTCAAATCCTAGTTTGGACGTAGTATTTATACTTCTTCGATAGAGACAACTTAAAGTCTTACAATATAAATTAACGTATTATATCTAAAATAAGAAATAATATAAAACAATAAATTTAACACAGTTAATTACGTACTATTCTTCACACTCCCGCCCGGTACAGGTCTTTTGGACTGAAGACGCTGTACCATCTTCTAGTTGTTTTCCTTTGACAGGTAGCACGGCGAGCTTAACAACAGGCCTGTCGTATATACCTGTAACAGTTTGAACTTTTGCTCTTCTGACCTGACCATCTGGACCTTTTTTCACTTCAACTACTCTGCCCTTTGGCCAATTGCAGCGCGGAAAATCTTTATCACAGATGATCACGATGTCTCCCACTTTTACAGGACAAACTTGTTTATGCCATTTACTTCGCAACAATAGTTTTGGAATGTATTCTGATACAAACCTTCGCCAACATTTATTTGCGAATTGTTCTTTGTATAGATAATTGAGCTTTAGTATTTTATCATCATCGTTCAGTTGTCCAATCGGTTTATTGCCGTTAGAAGTCCCAATCAGGAAATGATTGGGCGTTAGTGCCTCTGAATCATCAGTGTCCAAGGAAAGATAAGTAAGTGGTCTCGAATTAACTATATTTTCTGCCGCAATGAGACAGCTCTGCAGTACGGGGTCGGAAGGTGTTCTAGAAGGTAATGCTGAATAGAGTGAAATTTTTACAGTCTTAACAAGACGTTCCCAGGCACCACCCATATGAGGAGATAAAGGTGGGTTGAAGTGAAATGATATTTCAGGACTAATAAACGATTTAGCGATCAAACTAGTATCAACTTTCTTCAACTCTTCACGTAAAACACGTTCGGTGGCGATAAAATTAGTTCCTCGATCGCAAAATACAGATCGTGGCCTTCCTCTTCTGTTCATAAAATTGGAAAAACAAAGAATGCAGTTATTAACATCTAATTTATGGGCTACCTCTAGATGTACTGCCCTTGTTGTGAGACAAGTAAAGAGTGCTCCCCATCTTTTCTCTATTCTTCTTCCTACCACGACATTAATTGGCCCAAAGTAATCAACGCCAGTGTAAGTAAATGGAGGTGTAAATGTAGCAAGACGACAATCAGGTAGCGGTGACATTTCGGGCTCTGTAGGAGTAGCAAATTTTATTTTACATGTCTGACAATTTTTTCTTACCTTATACAGAACTCGACGTAATTGAGCTATATAATATTTTTGTCTTATCTCATTAACTACTGTTTCATGATTTCGATGGAGAAATATGTGATGGAAATATTCCACAATTAGAGTAGTAAGATGACTTTCACGAGGTAAAATGACCGGTCTTTTAGTATCGTTAGTTCTGAGATTTGCTCCATCAATTCTACCACGAATACGAAGTAGTCCTTCTTCATCTAAATAGGGAGATAATTTATACAAACTGCTAGATTTGTCCACAAACGGATGAAGTTCAGTTTCACGCCTATTTTTTGGTTGGAGTCGCTTAATTTCTTCGGTATAATATTCCGATTGAACCATCCGAATCAGAGCATTTCTAGATTTCAACAATTCATTAGATGTTAAAATTCCTTGAGGTTTTTCTTTTTTTGTTAATTTAGCACGTAATATATTTATAAATCTATAAATATACGCTAGCATGAATAAAAGTTTTGTAAATTTAGAAAATTTTTTCATGTCTATTATAGTTACAATTTCATGTTTCGTTAAGATTTCCTCCTCATCTCTAGGTAGAGTTGAATCTTTTGGCCAAAATTCTTCGTCTTCATATAAGAAATCTGGACCTCTGAACCAGTTATCTGAGTTTTGCAAGGAAGGTTGTTTACTCCATTTTGTAGCTTCATCTGCTATATTTAATTTGGATGGTACATATCGCCAATTGGCAGTCATAGTATTTTCCTGTATCTCAGCAACTCGATATGCAACGTATTTATTCAAACTCCTTGGTTCATCTGTTCGTAACCAACTTAGTACGATCAAAGAGTCAGACCAGTAGAAGGTTTGTTGAATGTTTATTGACAAGTGTTCATGAAGACTTTTTGCGAATCTAGCTCCCATTACTGCTCCATTGAGTTCAAGGCGAGGAATAGTTTGTAGTTTAATTGGCGCCACATGAGTTTTTGCTCCTAACAGAGCACATTCCAAAATGTTTTCATTCTTAATTCTTAGATATGCGACGACAGCACTAGCATGTTCACTAGCATCTACGAATATATGCATTTGTACAGTTACTCCATCCCAATTTCTAAGACTCGTCAGATAACATCGAGGTATTGATATATTTTCTATTTTTGGAAGTAGTTTTAACCAAATAAGCCATTTTTCAAATTGTGTGTCGGTTATAGGTTGATCCCAATTAATATTGCTTCTCCATATTTCTTGAAGAAGAATTTTTATATAAATAAGGAAGTTGGAAAGGAGTCCTAATGGATCATACACTGACATGAGAATACGTAAAATTTCTCTCTTTGTAGGTTTTCTGTCACCATTCAGAATCTGTTTATTTCCTTTATTGAATCGTAGGGAATAAATGAAACAATCTGTTTTTAAGTCCCACCACATGCCCAGGACTTTTTCGATGTCTTTCTCACTTCCAATATTCATGTTCATTTCTACGGGATGTTCTGAAGATGCATTCATAGTTTCTGAAACCTTTCTAGAATTTGATCGCCAGTTTCTTATTTCAAAGTTTGCTTGGGAATGTATAAAATAAACTTGTTTGGCGATTGTTATCGCTTCGTCTTCGGTATTCACTGAATCCAATAAATCATCTACGTAATGATTTTTTGTTATACATTCCACTGCTCTTGGATATTCTGATAAGTATTTATTGGCATTTGTATTCTTCACAAACTGGGCACAACTTGGTGAACATGAGGCTCCAAAGGTCATAACCGTCATAACATAGGTTTCTATAGGATTTTTATGATTGCCATTCCGCCACAAAAATCGTTGCGCTTGCTGGTCTTCTTGTATTATCCCAACTCGAAGAAACATTTCTTGGATATCAGCACAAAATCCAATTTTCCTTTCTCGGAAACGTAAAAGAACACCTAACAGAGATGCTAATTGATCATCCCCCTTCAGTAGCATAGAATTTAGAGATATGCCTTGAACTGAAGCAGCTGCGTCCCAAACGATCCTAAATTTGTCAGGTTTATTCGGATTGAAAACTGGAAAGATGGGCAGATACCATATTTTGCGGCAAGGTTCGGATAGATCTTTTTCAGAAAGTTTCTTTATGTATTTTTTCTCGACAAATTCTTCTAATTGCTTATTCATCCTAATAGCTAATTCTGGATTGTATTTTATACGTTTCTCAATACACTCCAATCTTCTTATAGCCATGCCTTTACTATCAGGTAAGTTTATTTCTTCATATTTCCATAACAAACCAATATTATATTTATTTCCATCCTTACTGAGTGTAGTTTCTTGTATGTTCTTAGCTCTCTGCTGTTCTTTGGAGAAAATATTTGATGGCTGTACTCCTAAACTTTCCACTGAAAAATACTCCTTCACAGCATCGTGTAATTTTTCATTACTTATTCTTTCTTCAGAACAGTCACAAACATGGCAATTAAATGCTGCAGTGCTGTTTGATAAGTTTGTAGGTAGTAGAGCAAAAACTGTCCATCCTAACCTACATTTTGCAGCTATTGGTTGTCCTTCATGACCTTCTTTCACACGAATTGGTAATGCCAGTTCCCAGTTATCTAGTCCAATAAGTATTTGTGGGGTTGCATTCTTATAGGATTCCAACGGTAAATTTTTCAAATAAGAATAGTTCTGCTTAAGTTCCTCGCTATTAAGTGATTGTTGAGGAAGGCTTAAGGCATTAACCGTGCGTGCTGGACGAAAATCAAATTGTTTTGACCCTTCAAAATCTCCTGCAATAGATAAACAAACCCTCTTTGAATTATTCTCTAAGCGCTTTTGATCTCCTGTCCATCGGAGGCATAATTTTTCTTGGTTTCCCTGTAAATTCAACTCCTTGGCTATATCTTCATTCAGCAAGGTGACCGAAGATCCTTCATCTAAGAATGCAAAGGTTTTCACTATGTTGTTTCCATTCTTTAAAATCACAGGTAATATTCTGAAACGGATACATTGGGATGTTACTTGAGTCATAGTAATTTCTGAAGACACTGAGACTTGGTATGATTCGGGACTGGTAGATTTTTGCGGAGTTTGAATTTCTGGAATAATATCTACATTGTTATGGAGAAGGGGATGATGTTTGCTCTGGCATTGATTTATGTTACACTTAACTGGATACTTGCATGGAAATCTGTGTCTTTTCAAGCATAGCCTACATAATTTCATTGACTTTATTACTTTCCATTTTTCTGATACTGGATAATTTTGGAACTGTTCGCATACTGCAACCTGCATACACTTTCCTTTGCATATTTTGCAACCAAAGTCCTTATCATACGATCCACTATTAGTATTATGAACATTAGTACGTTCACTTTGATTAAATTGTCTCTTTCGATCTGGTATAGCAAGGGTAGGTAAAGCGGTGCATAGATTCGTAGCAGTATTGTACATCCAATCAGCAAATTCCGTAAAACCCTTAAAATTTCTTAACGAACTGCGGTGCAAGGCCCAATTTACTTTCATCTGCGATGGAAGCTTTTCTATCAGTTCATGCATCAATATTGGGTTATTTAAGTAACTGTGCAATTTAGCTGCTTCTAAGGAAACGCATAGGTTTTTTACTGCTAATGAATATTCAACCAGTGTCTCAAGTTTTTCCATTCTTGGTGGTGGTTGACGTCGAATCGCATTAATATGTGTTTCTATTATTTGTTCCGGTCTACCATAAAGAATCTTCAACGTAGATATTATCTGAGGTACGCATTCCGGTTGTATAAGAAAACTGGCAACTGCTGTTCTTGCAGATCCTCTGATGCATTTCTGTAGTCTAAGTAAGTTTTCATTATTATCAAAACCACAAGTTATTGTCGATCTGTTATAACAACTTATAAATAAAGGCCAATCAGAAGGATTACCGTTGAAAATTGGGAGCTCATTTGGAGTAGTTTTTCTGGCGGCATATTGTTGCGGAGTCAATGTGTTATAATTGAATGTATCATTAAAAAGTAACTGATCATTTATTTGTGAAGATCCGGTAGCATGTTTAGCTGCATTTGATACATTGTGAATAGATATGTCAACATTAGACGTATGTTCTTTATTACCATATTTTCGGTCCAAGCATTCATCAATCTGCAATGAGAGCATTTTATTAGTTACCGGATCGCAATGTTTTATTTCTTCGTCATCAATTTCTTGACTATCATCTGATTCTTCTTCTAGTAATAGTCTTGCTTCTTTAGTTAATTCTCTTTCTTTCCTTAGTAATTCTCTCTCTTCTTCAATTAACTGCATTCTTATTTTGGCTCTGCTGCTGACAACAGACGATTTCTTGGTGCTTCTAGAAAGAGAACTACTCTTGTTACTTCTTGTTAATTTATGGGAGGGGCCAGGCTGTAGTACTCTTATTGCTTCTTTACATGATGGACACATCCAAGTTTCGTTAGCGGCAACATTATCGGAAACGTTTACACACTCGTAACAGCACCATTTCATACATCTCGTACACTCAACCATTCTATCTTCCCTATATGGACTATTGCATACCGGACAGCGATCGCATTTGGTTCCTTCAACTCTTGCTGAAGCCATTTCTTCTGATCCAGTAGATATGGTAATGCAACACCAAATTAGAGCTACGAATTTGAGCTTGTTAAAATTATTGATTGAAACGAAACTGAATTTGGCTGGATTTGCAGTACACACTCTATTATTTCAACAACAGTAGTATTAGTAGTTGTAGCAGTAGTAGTATTAGTAGTAGTAGTACTCAAATTCCTAAAATACAATAATATAACTAATTTTATGAAATTCCAATAAAATATTACTTACGGTTGCCTCTATCGTTTCAATCTTTCCAATTATAAATTTTATCTGACAACCTGTCAAATCCTAGTTTGGACGTAGTATTTATACTTCTTCGATAGAGACAACTTAAAGTCTTACAATATAAATTAACGTATTATATCTAAAATAAGAAATAATATAAAACAATAAATTTAACACAGTTAATTACGTACTATTCTTCACATTGTTCTCTGAAGACATTATGATTTGATGTTTAACCAATTAAATAATCATTTTCAATGGTTATTTTTATTTGAGCATTGAAAGTAAGGGTTTATAGAGAATATGTTATTTTGTTGTTAATATGATTGTTGAGGTTGCTATGCTCTCGGCAATATTTTCCGTTCATAGAATAGTAAAATAAAATTATCAACCTTCCACTTTAACTATACTTATTTAAATATTAAATGTCATGTATTGGAAAAGTATTTTTGATTTGAAGTTGAAACTTATAGCCGGTATAATACTTGGTAAATTATCCCTCAGGATATAGCCCAAAAAAAGGAAGAAGTTTTTAACTTAAATTTGATACTAGTCTTCGTTTATTAATGCCCTTCTTATTGCAAGTTATACATGGTTATACATCTGCTAAATAAAATTTAGTTAGACAGACATAAGTACGTTAACATTTTGCTAGATGGCTGTCATAAAATATAGTTTAAAATTTTTTCAGTGAGTAACCTATCTATTTTATTTAAGCTGTCTATGGTTCAGACTCCATTTGACAAATAATGTGTCAATGTCAAGCTGTCAAATTATTTTTATTTGTAGACGTTCTATGTGTTAATTTTTCTTGTGAAACATTTTATTAGTCCTGCTTTATATTTAGTAACTATTTTATGAGTACTATTTACTTGAGGGATTAGATATTTCTATTCAAGTCTTTCAATGTCTAAACAGCGTGTGGGGTAAGTTGAGATAGTTATGATCCGAACTGGATACTGGGCCTGCCCTTGTATGGGTAGTTATTTAGGTTTAAAATTTTTATATTACATTTTAATAGTAAAATATATGATTTTTTTATAAATAGGCAATCAATTTTATATGTTTCTTAAGACAAACTTTTGTCCACAGAAATAAAAGTGGAAAATTCAGATCTCAAAAGTCCCAGAGATCTCAGAATGCAAAAAACGGGACAATTAGAAAGATCATAAAAAAGAAGCAAACACCAGTCAAAGCAAGATTGCAGGACAATAGAAAAGTACAAGATGCTCGTCAAAAAATACTTCAAAAGAAAAGAAAGACTGTAACTGATGCTAGGGATATACTAACAAAAATGGCGAAAACTCAGGATGCCCGCACAAAAATTAATAAAATACGTGTTGATAGAGGAAATGGACCATCCACAAGTGGAAATGTTAAAGCAATTGGCAAGAATATTTTGAAGAAAACTGATCGCAATGGAAAAATAAGTTTGGTGACCAACAAAACTAGACAGAAAACGGATATCAATTTTGCTATTCAAAAACAACTTGGCTTGCTTCCTAACAACAGATCACCACCTAAAAGATCAGCTCCAAAAAGAAATGCTGCTGTAAATACTGTTCAACCACCTAGCAGGTTAGTTATTCTATTGTTAGAGGTAAATATACTGTATACACTAAATTTCACATTGAAATTATTGTGAAATATATTCTATCTCAAAATCCATAGAAATTGGATATATTTGAATTTATCATAATAAAATTATTTTATTGAGAACTCTCTTTCAATTTGAAATTGATACAGGAGTATTTATCAGAAGATAATTTTGTTATCTTCATTTATTCTCTTTGGTGTTCAGCTATTGTGCAGTTTTCTACAATGTATACAAACTTTACGTGAATAGTTGTTATATAAGTATTTTCACATTGAAATTATTGAGTAACAGTTTTGCTTTTTAAACATATTGTATAGTTGTGTACTACTTTTTTTTTGTATTAGAAAAACAATTATAAATAATGCTGATTACGAATCAGTTGAGTCCTTGAGGGAATATGAACCAAATGCATACAGATGGACAAGACCAGAGCTAAGAAATAGTGCTGCTACCCAAATGATGAATTCTCTAGAAGCTACAAGGCAAGTTATGAGAGAGGCACTAAGAGAAGAACTAAGTAATGGATGGCCTACATTTGCATCTCACAAGTTAGTAGCATAAAGTACAATTATATGAATCTTACATTGCATAAAAATATATTTTAAAGCAGTGCTGGGTAATTACATTTACTTCAAAAACAGTTACAATAATTACAAAGAAGTAATATAATTATAAATTACAATTCCTCTACAGATTTTGCTGCAATAACAAATTACATGAAAAAAGAGAATCACACAGCCCTGTTTCAAAATATGTAATGCATTCAAATCGTATTAAAACTATTCTTTTGATAATTTTGTCAATTACACCTTATTAAATATTTTATTTAATAAATTACTAACAAATGTTTTTTTAGCTCATATCAAAAAATGACTGGATTGTATGCTAAAGGTCCTCTGCGCTCTACTCATCCATCAATAAGGTAAGACTATGACTTTTAATATCTATTCTAATTTCGAGCAATATTTTCTACTGTGTTTTTTTTAATTTTAAATGTATATTTATCAAATAATTAGCTGACCCGGCGAACTTCGTACTGCCATATTTTTTGCCGTCAATATTGTCTAAAGTCCAGAATTTTAATAATTTTTCGTTTCATGTCTGATGTTTTGCCGACTTTCGAGCATGCAATGTATAACTGTCCATGTACAAAACATGGCAGTTATTCCACAAACTTTTAATGATTGACTTTAAGATTTATTAATAGTAATTGCGAATGCCAAACTGGAGACGTTTTTTCTATTTATATAGGTTTGTTGTCTAATACTTCAAAACTAAACTAACTAATGTCAATTATCTTGCTTTTTTTACTTTTCACCTATTCAGTTCTCGACTTTTCAATGACATTTCTATATTTTTTGATGACATATCTAGACTCGTAAAGAGATTTAAAAAAAAATATTTTTTTCTTTTAATTTTCTTCTATACAAACCTTCTGACAATAACGAACACATAAAAGAAAGATTTATCCAATTTGATCAAAAGTTATGGGCTTACAAACATTTCGGTGATTCATTTTTATTTATATAGATTAATGTTTTTATTAACTGATTTTTATTATATTTCTGTATCTTCTAGATCATCTTCTCGTCTGCAGCCATGTACATATATAGATCTGGATATTGCAGAAGATGAAGAGATGCCTTTAGCTCAAGCAACTCCTATAAGGCCTTTGACTGTCTCATTACAAGGAACTTCTCGTGTGACTAATGTTCATTCTCGCTTAGATGATTCTGTGCCCCCAGAATCCCATGGTATTTTTTCCACAACTAAAACTAAAGTTGTAGTACCAGCTGGTCATAGGATTGTGGTGTCAAATTTGCAGCCAACTGTTACACAGGATGACATTAAAGTAAGCTTTTGCTTTTATTATCTGCATAAAATAGAAATAAACTAAAATTGATCAGGATAACTTTACTATGGTCCGAGTTTTCACTAGAAAGATACTAGGGAATCGTTCAAGCTTTCAGAATAATTAAAGTAATTGTGTTGGAGTTTGTTTCAAAATTAAATTGTCATGTTACTTAATGTGTTGCAAGGTGCAGTAAATCATGTATGGGGTAAAATATTGTAGACAATTTAAAATAATATTTATTTTTTAACAGGAACTCTTTGAGGATATAGGTCAACTATTGACAGCTAAATTAGTTCGGCCTGGTGTGGCTGAAGTTATCTACAAGAATTTGAAGGATGCTCAAAAGGCAGTTGATACTTATCATAACCGTCAACTTGATGGGCAACCAATGAAATGTTTGTTAGTCAATAAAAGGCCCCTCAACTATCCTACTGCACCAGCAGTCACAAAAACTGAGCCGTAAGTAGATTCTTTATTGCTTGGGTATAATGAAACTAACAAAACAGTTAGCGTAGTACTTGCTTCATAATTTTACCATGAATATGAACCAAAACTTTTAAACAATTTTGCAGCACCACAACTACCTTAGTATAAATATACCTGATGATATATATTTGTTTATTATTACTTGGAATAGTGTTGTGTCTTATAAATAGAAAACTATTTTCTATAATATATGTCTATACGATTAACATTTAATTTACAAAGATCATTTAATAATTTGTTGTTATGTCTGCTAACTAAATATTGGTAGCAAGTAGGAAGCAAGTTTGCACTTTCTGGACTCGGTCAATATTCTTTTTAACGTTCTAGAGCTTCTTGTTGATTGTGGCGTCTATACGTGAAGCTGTTCTACTTTTTCTAATATTCTATATTCCTTTCACATATTTTCTTTTCAAAATTATGTACTTTGCTTTGCTTCAGTTAATTTAAAGTTCCTTACCATACTTTTTTGTCCATTATCAGCATAACCTAAAAAATCTATTGCACTTCCTTGTTATTCTAAGTTCCTTATGGAAGTCTCGGTACAGAGTACACCATCTAACAAGAGACGAAGTCGGACTTATACGATATTGAGCGGATATACGTCGAGGCATTAAAAATATAAACTACCTGATTCACTGAAAAACGTAACGCGAGTATTGATTCGAAGTAAAACCATACCTACACTAAGAAAAATAGAATAGTGTTGATGAGCATCCCTTCCAGTTAGGACTATAGAATATTTTTTCAACTACTAACATGAGAACACCTTATTATTCATCTCATATCTGAAAATGAGAAGTAGCTCATTTTTAACCTAGGTAAATAATCATTATTCACCTAGGTTATTAATGAAATTCTTTATTTTTTAAAGAAATTACCTAGAAACATTCATTTTATGAAATAAATATCAAAAATGAACTCTAGAAAATGTCCTTAGACAATAGGTATATAGAAATGATCAAAATATATGAAATACGTTTAAAATAATGTAGGAATGACGTTTATTGAATTCCGTCAGTTAGATGGTGTACTCTGTCGGAAGTGACGACTTGACATTGACAGATAAACTAATTAATTCACGCATGTGCACACAAATTTGCGATCACGAAAACTACTTTCTTTCGCCTCTTGTTAGATGGTGTACTCTGTGGTCTCGGACACTAGTAGTTCCTTTAGTCCTAATACAGCAGTCTATGAGGTGTTGGGTCCTAGTATTCTGTGTTCTATGCATGCCACAAGAATGTGAATAGAGGTTCCTTTTTCTATTTCACAGAATCTACATTTTTTTTGCTCCACTAAAAGCTTTTTGACACTTTCCTATGGTGTGAGTTTCTGTTTGAAAGATTCTTTTTCCAAACTTTGCCTGGCCTGATTGTACCTCCCATACTTTTACTGTTTTCTCTATCACTATGTCGAATAGCATTGTTTATAGGAAATCTTGACTAATTCCAATTTTTTCTGTCTGTCAGTCCTTTGCTTTAACTCTAAATTTTGATTCCCACAGTTGCTGTGTTACTGTGTTATTTTTTTTATTAATCAGGTTGTAGTACTATTCACTGTAGCAAATGTGATTATGCTTATTTTTTGGAAAAGTAAATTATTTATTTAAGTTGTAAAATATTGTAGAACCTACAAATTTTAATAGTAATTTACTCTTCTTCGATCTGACATTTTTTAAAAACCTATAAAAGTCAGTATCGTGTTTTACCTAAAATATCTCATTTTTTTATTCATACTTCTTTCAGTCATTTTTCATATAGTATATAAAGGCACAGTCTTGAAATTGTAGTAAATCATATTAATTTTATTTTAGCATTCACATTTTAAATAAATAGCCCACATAACATTATTTGTGAGCTAATTTAATTAGTATTTTATCGTTCGGGATGACAATTAGGATACTGAAAGTACTTAACGGAATTTAATGAATTCAGTACGTGCACTAATCTGAAAATATACATCTGATTTTTATTTTTGGTATGAATTGAAAGTCTTGAGTTATATTAAAACGTTTTTTATTCATTTTAACCTTTGAAAAAGAACCACTAAAATACCTGAAACGGTTGAAAACTTGAGGGAAAGAAACAGCTCTAAAAATAAGACTGAAGTGAGCTGCATAACTTAACAAGCAGTTGATGCATCGTGAGGTAAGCCGGTGCAGGGATCGTCATAGAATTGCAGTTTTCGTGACTCTGCAGGCCGCTTACTTATGGTTAACACTTAAGCTACGATCTGACGATTTAACGATGGTACGAGAACGTAACACGGAACTGCAGCATAGGAGGCTTGTAGAATAGTCTCAGATTTATTTGATTTAATTGAACAGTGTGAAAAAAATACAAGAAACAGTAACTAATCATTCTGTCTCAATTAACATTTGATTATTTATTATTTTACATTATACATATCGAGTCAAACCTTTTTTATTCATTAGAGTTTTCTAGAACTGGAACGACCTGATTTTATTTTGTATTTTAAGATTTCGGTAGGAATTTATTCCTCAAATATTATCCGTGTTAATAATAATAATAACAAGAATAACATATGCGTTTAACTACACACTGCGGATCTACCTAATTCGTTACGAAAATAAAAATATATTTTCAAAATCGAAGAAACAATGAATTTAGCAGCACCAGAAAAACTTGTGAATGCTAAGACCATGATCTATGTGAATAAACAATATACCATTCCAGAATTACGTCACTGACAGGTTGGCCATATTGCTGTGGGTCCTCATGTCATATTCTATTTAGTTTTCATCGTTTCCTGGTAAACAACGGATGTCAGTTGGACTTTAATAAAAGGTTTTGAAATTATCTAAAATGCTATCGTTTTGTAGTGTTGTTGAGTGTGGAATGCGAGGTGACTATTTAATTGAACTCCACCTCAATCTGTTGCTCTTGAATCACATAACTCCTCAGTTTTTCGTCGTCTAACATTTTAATTATTATTTAATTCAATTTAGAGACAGTTTACTTTTTAGTATTTAAATAAAATATATATTACATTGACATTGTTCTACAAAGTCTGTCTGACAACCAACTAACACCCCATGCAACACACATAAACTCCACGCACACCAAAAAGGCTATTATATGAACTCTCGTCAAGCATTGTCACCAACTAACGTTTTTCACACAAAAAAGTCCCTATATTTTTCGACGTTGTCAAACTTCTTTCAAGTTCAACTAAACATCGTTCGGTGCGTACCAAGGCAACATTAAGGGCGTTTAACTATTTCAACCAGTTTAGTTAAACGGGTTTAGTACTATACGCGGTGTATACGACCATTAGTATTATTTTATAACGTATTTACTACAATTTCACGAATTGTCATTTAAAAATCACCGAAACTTCGAGAGCCCGTCCAGGTAATGTAGTACCTGTCCTTTCTTAGCAATTATTTGTACTATAAAATTGTAATAACTTATTTCTGTCATTCGATTGTAATAATTCTGGTCGGGTCGTTAAAGTTGTGTAGGTAAAGTACTGTTTTGTTTTAGGTTTTTGAAAGATCGTATCGGCCTACTATGAAAACAAAAAATCCGTAAAACAAAAATGATGTAAGTTTGTTGACGTTGTTGTTTTATTTTTTGTTTTCAGAAGAGTGGCAACTAGAAAAGTGCCCGATGTACCGCCATGTCCGCCTAATAATAAGTTAGTACCAGATATTAATACGATACATAAAGTCCTTTTTCATCAGAAGTAGTAGTTATTAGGTTATGTGTTACTTTTTTTTTATTTCAGTACACCTTTCAGTTATACGCTCGTAATAATCGATATCATTCATACACTAATATTTGTATAAAACATTATTTTTATTATCTTCTGTATGTTCCTTGTCATGTATTCATTTTTCTTTTTTTTTTTAAATTATTTTGGGATATTAACAAAAGTATTATTTTTATTCACTTGTAATTTAGATTGTTTGAGCATTGAAGGTTAGCGGTAATTTATCAATAATCATACCTCTTAGGCTTTAAAACCTGACTACTCTACTGTATAAATTGTTAATTAAAAAATATTAATACAATATAGGGCAAGTCCACGTGATGTCATGTGACGGTCTCCCTGATGAATCTGACAATAAATAAGCGTTCTTAATAGTTATTTTGATCGAGCTTTCTTCAATATTGTTTCTTAGTTACTTTAAAGCTTTATCTGATAGTTTATAATAAAAAGGTTCATTAAATCAATACAAAACAACCAAATTTCAAATCTAAAATCTATTCAAATAATTGTTTATCCTCAGGGCGACTGTCATTAGTGTCAACTTGTCAGTTGTACCAACTGAGTCACGCCGTCTGGTGTTGAAAAATCACGCTATTAATAATTTACAACAGTTGAGTAACAAAATGTAAAGTGTGACAAAAGTTCTTTATTTGCATGAAATATTCTAATATTTATAATAGTTGGGGTTAGAAATTTTCAACATAACGATAACAATAAAATAATGTTGCTACAGCATATCACACATCTATCAGATCCATCTTAAAATTGAATTAAATTTTCTTAATTAACAATTAAGTATTATGATAATATTTAATGAAAAATGTAGAAAGAGAATTTTTGAAGGAACTCAGTAATAACGGTTTATAAAATAAGATACATTCATTCTTCCAACCTCTTTTTATAATGATTGGTTTTTGATGCGCATTTTTGTTATCTGGATGATATTTTATAAATTAACTTTTAGAAAATAATAAAAGCAAAGTGCCCTACTAATTTTTATAGTGATATTAAAAACGGAAATACTATTTAAAGAGAATAAAATATAACAAATATATTTAACAACAAATTCATATGCAATGGGAAATTTCCGCAAAATATGTATCGACTTTTTATATACTAGAGAACATTTTTCAGCAATGTTTTGTGTTTTCGTAATATATATCTTGATATTTCAAAAAATTAATGAAATATGTGACTGAAAACTCCTAAGTACGGACGGCTTTATCACACGGTGACATTCAGCCAGTCAATGATCGTTTTTGCACAATCGATTTTGACATCCCTTTTCAGTATTAGGATCAGATTGTAAAAATTACGATCCCTACTAAGAAGATTAAGTTTGAGCGTGTGTTTAAGACAGTGGGTATACTCTCTGTTCGTACGCTCACGTCACGCTTTGAAAATTCATCATTTAAAAAAATGTGAAAATTCCTCATTGTTTTCCGCTTTTTGACATTCTTTTTTTTTGTTAACTTTTTGTCATATTTTTTATAGTATTTAACATTTTTTTAATTCCGAAATTCGAGCTTAGATTTTGACGCCTAATGTTTATTATTGATAAATTCAACAATTAGAAAATGTAACAAGTCGAAAAAATGGATAAATTATTTTATTCAATCCTTTAAATCTTTCAAATTTTATATCGATTTGGTGTAAATAAAATATAAATCAAACAACATTTTCATTTTTTGTCAACAAATTAAATAATTAGAAAAGTTAAAATATTGATAAAATAAAGTGTAGAATGACAATTTATAAGTATAAGTTGAATATACTATATTTTAAAAGAAAAATTTTGTTTTTGACTTGGTGTATAATAAAAATGGTAAGTATATATGTTTCTTTTTGCCAAATACAATGTTTATGCAGGAAAGCGAGTAGTCTGCAACAAAAACAACCAAAAAGGTCTTCTTTTGAAGGAGAAAGGTAAACTTTTGTGTGTAAATTACGTTAGTTTTAATAACCTCGTAATAAGTTCGCCAATATTTATGAAACGGAACTCTGTACCTTCTTCCAGTCGCTTTCTACAGTGGATATCTCTGATTCAAGTCGACAGAGGCTGTATTGTTGACTGAGGGAGTGAAGATTCCCAAGAGAACAGATATTTTGTCTTTGTCACAGCAGTGACAGAGTAGCCAAGCAAATAAAGACAAAATATGTGTTTTCTCGGAAAGCTCTATCCCCTCAGTCAAGAATACAGCCCCAGCTGTCAAACATCTCACCATGTGAGCTTATTTGCGTGTATGGTATGTAGTCCCAAAGACTGGTTCTGCTCCAATATACAGATTGCGAAAAACTTTAATAGGTCATACGACTTACACAAGTACGACAAGGATAATATGAACAACACTATTTGAAGGAAAGAGACAAGAATTGTTATACATGTAAAACTCACAATGGACTGCCTAAGTCTGACGTCATGAGGCGTGGTCATAAAAACTTTTCCAAACAAACCGAAGGCTCCTGTAAATTATGAAGAAATTTTTAATTTGCCCTTCGCTGTTGATTTAGTTATAAATAAGATTGATCGGTATTAGAAATATATAAAAAGTGATTAATTAAAGAAGTTTTTAAAACTAAGTGAAAATCTGGAAAAGGATTTCCATTATTTTGTTAATAAAATTTACTAAACTTTAAATACAAAACACAGCATAAGTTCACATAACCTCAACTATGTTTACATTGTTTTAAAAACTTTTTGCAAACCCTACCCTGCAGATTTTCGTGTAAAAAAGTCTCCAACCTCTTTTTATTTATTTCTAGCAACGATCACTCTTTTTTTTTTAACTATATTAATAGCAAACCGCAAATTAAAAACGTTTTACACGCGTTATCGATTTGTTTGGAAAAGTTAATAGGAGGAGCCTTCTGGCAGTCCATTAGATCAGTCCCATCTACCAAAAAGGATGGGCGTGTGTGTTCATTGCACTTTTTCACTTTTTCACTTTTAATCGTTGTGTTCTTGTCTCTCTCTTCCAAGTAGTACTGTTCGTATGATCCTTGTCGTACTTGTGTGAATCGTATGACCTAATAAACTTTTTCGCAATGTGTATATTCTTGCTGAACCTCTTCTTATTTCAAGATCATTTCCAGAAATATCGTTAGGTCCCGGAACTATCACTAATGTTACTTTAGTACAGTCTGCCAGTTCATTTAGTTCTTTCTAACATTCCTCTATCAGTCTGGATGTTACTTTGCAACTGTTTAAAGCAGCAAGGAAAGGTCTACTATAATTTTTTGATATTTTTACTCCTTTCAAGTTTATTAAAGGTTTTAGTTAAATTAGTAATAAATTTTGTGATTTTTTCAATTTTTCGACGCTAAAATCAAGTTTATGAAAAAAATTTATAGGATATTTTTTATAGATTAAATAATATGTCAATGCAGGAAGAAATTTCTTAATTGTAATAAAAATGTTTCAGAGTAACAATTACAAATAATAAAAATATTATTAAAAAACAATGTTCGGATTGAAAATATAATTCCATTAATATAATGGGTTATAAACAATAAAATTATGATTAAAATTTCAATTTAATGCGAATAACTTACGACCCATAAAGAAAATGTTTATAAAGATAAATAATAGCCGATAAAACGATCTACAAAAAACATCTCAAAATTTTTTCATAAACTTGTTTGGAGCGTAAAAAAAATGAAAAAATGTCAAAATTTATTATTAATTCAACTTGAACCTTGAATAGTGGATATACCATCAACTCAGTGCTTGCTGCTGAATGTCGTGAACGCCTTGCTGACCTAGCAAGGCGGAACACAGTGTGGCTAGGATGGATTCCGGTCCACTCTGGTTTTGAAGGCAATGAAGGAGCGGATGCGCTGGCTGTAGAAGGGGCGGCTACTCCTTTTAACGGCCCGGGCCCGACCTTGGGCCTCACAAAACAAACAATCCGTAAGGAGTCGAGGAACTGGTTGCTCACTGGAGGGCTCTACAGGGTCTCAGGCAGTCCAAATTCCTATTGAGGAGATGGACTGATGGACATGCTAGAGTTTCTCTATAACTACCAAGGAGTAGTTTAAATAATATAGCAGGACTCCTAACTGGGCACTGCTGTATGAGGAAACACCTCTGTAACCTAGGTTTAGAGGAAAGCCCCCTATGCAGGGGCTGCGGCAAGGCTGACGAAACGTCGGACCATGTTCTCCTCGTATGTCCACATTGGGCTGTGCTACGCAGGCGAATCTTCGGAGTCCCTGTTATGGCCTCTGGGGACATAAGCAGGCATTCACTGAAGAGGATTGAGTCCTTCATCGAAGGACTCGGCTTCATGGATGCATAAGTAGCAGGAATGGCACAATGGGCCCGCCAGTGGCCACAGTGCCGGAACTTTGGCTTGAGTTTGCCTTGGCCAAGGTTCGCCTGACTAAATTAGAAGTAGTAGTAGTGAACCTTGAATAACTTTGAAAAGAGTAAAAATATCAAAGAATTGTTTGTAAAGCGTCAAATTTTCTACAAGAATGTATCACAGTATTGCTTCCTAGGTGAGCTATAAAATTCCAAAGCAGATAATAATTTTCTGCGTTCTTTAAAATGCTCCCTCTATCACTAGGGGGAGAGGGATAAATCCTAGTGATATATGCTCTTGATTTTTCCATGTGTTAGCATCATGGTGCATAGTGACTAGGTTTGTAGTTCCAATTATTTCCTGCACACCATTAGAGTACTTGTTGCACTGTTGAGGATTTGCTCAACATGTTTGTTCCAAAAGAAGATTCATGTCTGTTCATAATGTTACGCTGGAAATAATAGATGTGAGTGTAATGGATCATCTAATGCTTGTACCAAAAAATACGATCACAGTTTAAAGGTTTAAACGCAAACAAGACAAAAACAAACAAAATATTTTAAATTTTATTCATATAGAATTATAGAATTATAATCACAAAAGTATAATATAATACATAAAGCAAAATAAACAAAATTCTTACCAAAATTATAATCGACAACTAATGACTCCAATAAATAATTATTGAAATATATTTATCTGTAGATTATGTACTGTTTATAAGATTGTGAAGCTGCATTATGTATCACACGTGGTGTACCTGTACAAGGATTCTGTTGAAATAATATTACATTGTTTTTTAATATTTGTTATTATTATGAATTTGATAAATCTATTAATAGAAAATTGAATCAAAATACAAAGTTTTAACCAGCTTATATTCCATTGTTCACACACCCGCTAGATATTTATATCGCTTTAAAAATTGACAAGCTATACTAACTAAATGATACTATAAATATTTTTAAAATTGCTTGCGTCAATAAATACGCTATAGCTACAGTATAAAATAGAAAAATTTCAAACGACCACGCCCTTAAATTCATTTTATACACACGTAACACCCTGTATAAGTATCTCACCTATAGTTTTGTGATTATAGTTAATCTTGGCACAGTTCAAGACGTATAGATAATTACAGTTAACTTAAAATTGTATGAATCTCAAAATTACATCTAAAAAATAGTACAATATGAGTTGCCAAGTCAATTTTTCCCTTAATGTAAGTAGTATAAAATTTGTGGATGAGTAAATTATTATAACATATGATGACGAATGAAACGATATATAAAATCCTACTTATACACCTCTAGTGTTAAAAAAAAACATTTTTTAAGATTATCAGGAGAAGAAACAAATTTATCTCAGATTACATGCTCCACCAGCAAGCCAAAAGACTCAAACTGTAGATTTTGTTGCTGTCTCATCTTTGCTGTTGACGTTCATTCAACATTTATTTATAAACGCTTTATTTATTTTGCAAATACAGGAGGAGTATTAGTAACAATTTTTGCCACACAAAAACAATAATTATTTTAAATTAAAATAACTGTATAAAAGACAGGAGACTAAACAAAAAATCAACTATATAATAGTCATTTGGTGCGAAACATACAGGTTATTATAAAATCACCAATTTTTAAAACTCCCGGATAACTTTCCAAGAAAAACTACTGACTGCAGGTACTTAAATCTCAAAGCGTTTGTTATTTGATAACGAGACATTATATTGATCATCTTTTTCTTCTATTTCCTGAAATGAATTCTATTTTTTCGTTCTTTGATTAAATAATGCGAATTTTAAAACATTAAAATGTTATTTGATTCTAGCAGAACAGAACTTGATAGTGTGTCATTAACATTTTATCAAATTTTATCGACATACACGTTGCAATTTATTTAAAGGAACTTGTATTGAAAGTTTTAAACACAATTTAACATAAATTGCATATTAGAATAGTTATATTAACGAACAAATTGACTTGTATGTAACGTCACTATATAATTAAAAACAATCATACAAACACGAGCTATACAAAGTAAAACGAAGATGTGACATCTTAAATAAAAAAAGTAATATAAATAGTACGCCTTACTTCCTTCTTTGTCTGAGCATTTCTCTTTTCTTCGTATCAGCGTTTCTTAAAACCTCAGCATAAGACATATCCAACTTCTTTAATTTGTGTAAATCTTGTGATGCTGAACTCGGCTTAAATTCGTACTTGGTACTACCTTGACTAGGTGTTGGCGAAGAAATATTTCTGTTTGTTGGATAGAATTGTAAAGTGCTGCCATTCCAGCTGCTTGGTTCGGGCTCCGGAGTTCTTTGGTTGGATTTTTCCCTTCTACGTCTGCCGGAGTTCGGTCTGCTAGAATAGTTGATTTTCGGACTACCAATTATATGAGTAACGGGAGAGTCTGATCTTTCTACGTATTTGTTTTTACGTTTCGAACCCGAGCGTTTTCTAACCTCAATAGAGATGTACTCTAGAGGTTGCCGTACTAACGGTCTTAGTACTCTTTCATTTACATCAGATTCTGGTATAGGTTGGTTTTGAGATTGAATTAAGTTTTCGATAACAGTGGTAGGTTCATTTTGGGAAATGGAGAGCTCGGACATTGTCGATGATACAACACTTTGACTATCATCGTCAGGGAAATCTGGAAGTTGATCGTTAGATGGAGTTACGGGAGGTACTTTTGGAACTATTTTAACTGGAGTTAAGTCATCTAGAAGAGGTAAGTCGTCTCCTTCTTCTTTATTTTCAGCGGCCTTTTTAAGAACGTTGAAAATTTCTTTGAATAAGTTTTGGTATTCGGGCCTGTCTCGGAAACGAGAATCTATTGGGCTTGCGTCGTCATAAATACTGAATTTGCAATCTTCTCCATCGGCAATAGTACACAAGAATGATCCAACACGGCCCTCTGTTTGAGTATATTTATTACTAGTTTCGTCTTGAAAGCCTGATGAGCTAGTTTCGGCCTCGGAAAAGTCTGTAGGCGTGGAAAAAGTTTTTCTCGTCTTCTTGTGTTGTAGACTATCACCATGTCCGCTTTCTTCGTCAGTGTCTTTGGTGCTTAAAGTGTTAAACTCTCCAGACATCTGCATTTCCTCGTGTCGTGATTTTATAGGTTTACTGTGTACTTCGACAAGAGCTTCATATTTTTCAACTAATTTTTTATAGGGATTAGATGATTTACCCGACATCTGGGATTGTTGTGGGTAGCCCTAAAACAAAATAAAATTGTGCCTGATAGGTTAGGCATTACAGCGTAGAAATGTGTGATGATGCTTTCTTCTCTATTTAACCTCACATAACAGTTATATTATATTTTGTGCAATATGTAACTGGTATCTGCGGTTAAAGAAGAAAAGTCTTTTAAGAATTTTATTAATTGTAGATCGTTGAAATTTTCGTCAAATATAAAATTTGTTGTGATATGTATATCTACATTTATTATGGAATAGTTTGCCTTCATATAACTAGATATGTTGACAAAAACTTCAACTGCTTACAGTGAAAAAGTTAAGGATTTGTTATAAAATATTTCAGGAGAATTAGTTTTTGTAAACTGGGTTATAATTTTAGTGTAATTGCATGAAACATAAGCAAAATGTTATTAAAATATTGAATACTATTTTTAGTATTTTATCAGGCAGATATTTAATAAATAGATAAAACCATTGAAGTGTACCCAAAAGATTTCCTGAAAAATGTATTATAAGATATGAACATATAAACTACCGATATTATACCTTTCATATATCTTTTTTTTTCTATTACTTACCTATAACTTTTGTTTTTTTATTACACAGTTGTAATTTTGAAACCTAATATTTAGTTTTGACTCAATATAATTTTCCTAAACTCGTCCTTTTTCAATAATATACTAAATTATTAGTAGAAATGAAAAACCATCTCGGTTTTGTAGCTATTTACTTAATTACAATTTCCTGTAAAAATTGTCATACTTTTGTAAAGCTCAAAGATAATAGTTTAATACTGTGTCCCGACATACATTGAATAACACTTCTAAGTTAAACGGGTTGGGATATCTCACGATATAACCAACCATTCTGGTTTGTAACAATTAGAAGGGACAACATCACTTGTAGACCAGTTTATCAGTACAAGGTAGATATTATCCGTCCAGAAGCTCTGAGAGCATAATTCTGGACTGGAAACAATGCTGAAATCACATCAATATATTAACCTCAGTAAAGAAAAGGAAAAAGTTAATTAAAATATAAAAAAGATTGCATGTGAGAAATTCACTTTCTCACGTTTTATTTCACTTTGAGGCCTGGTTTATCAATAGCCAATATTATCCATCAGTTAAGTATCCGTCGGATAAAAGTAACTAGCAGATAAAGTTCCAGTTTGTTTGGAAGCGGTTTATCAACTCGTTTTAATTCTTAAGTTTGTTAACTGACAGATAATGAAAGTTGGCAATGCTGACCAATGAATGTAAGCAATCTCATTGGTTGTTACAAGAACAAGGTCATGTCACATCAATTGATATTTTTGTTAGGTTATTGGTGAATGTTTATCCAAAGGTTTATGTGTTTTTATTTATCTTTCTTGAAGAGTTTTTGGTTGTTGATAAATATGAATTTTCTGAATGATTATATTCTAGATAGCGACGAGGATATTGTGCAAGTTCTTGAGTACGAAAGAAGGCCTTATACAGTTAGGGAAAGAGTGGACAACTTCGAAAAGTGGGATGACCAGGATTTTCATGCAAGATTTAGGATGACAAAAGAGACTGTTCTGTCAATATTAGGACCTCATGCAGAAAATTTTAGAAATAGAAAAGGACTCTTTTCATTGAATGTCCAGACTGTCTCTTCTGTTAATCTGAAGATACTGGATATAGTTGCATGTTGGCCTGGTGCATACCATGACCAACATGTATTCGACAACTCCAATTTAAAAGCTAGATTCGAAAATAATGAATTTGGCAATGCACTTTTAGTTGGAAACAGTGCCTATGTGAATACCAGATACCTGATAACTCCATTAATAAATACCCACAATGAATATGAATAGTTATATAACGAATCAGTTTGCAGAACAAGAATTTGCAATTTTTAGAAGTAAATTTGTCTTCTCTGCTGTGAAATTGCATCCTCTCTTCTTAGTAGTACTAGTACCTTCCATTTTTTACTTTGCTGAAAACCCAAGTAAATTTGACACACCACAACGAAATCAAAACAAAACAACTCTACCGAATAAAGTGAGGTTATGTAATAGACCTTAACCTCCAGATATCGACCATCCGCCAGTTGAAACTGACAGATAAATATTTGACATTTTATCTGCCGGATAAAGTTATCCTGTTGTTGATAAACTAACCTTTCCAAAATAGCTGGTAGTTAGGCATTAACTGACGGATAAATTGCTATTGATAAACCGGGCCTGAGTAAACTAGATGGTTTAGCAGAATGTTCGTGCTATAATATTTATGAATAAGTTTGTTAAACCATACTAAATTTTATGTGGTTCGATCCTAGTATAAAAGACTTTTTAGATTATAGGTACAATATTATACCAACATATTACGAATTATAGTAAAAGTCACGAATGTTTCTCGTTAGGTCATAACATCCGAATCAAATCAATAAGACAGTTTTCACCAGCGGCGCATCATTGTTAAAGGGTTCGGCATGAATTTCTGGTGATCTAATTATGAGAGGAATTAAATGAAAACCAAATTTAACATATGATAGATAGACTACAATTTGAAATTCTACAAATAAATTGTTACAAAACTCACCTCTTGAATGGTATTTAACGGAGGAAGTCCGCCATTAGCTAATTCCTTATGGAAATCCTCACGTTTACTTTCTTCCAAAAGTTTACCAGGAATTTTGTCGAAAAATATCACAATAAATGTAAATTAACTTCACCTGTTTAAAATAATGACAATTACGACGAACTTCAATGGTGACAGACTGATTTCCGCATAAAGTGACGTTTCGCTTTATAAGTACAATCGTTGTCATAACACAGGACAGAGTTACAAACCGATAAAGACGTAGAGGCAGCACATAATATTAGAGTGTCTTTGATATATTCAGGGAAGTATGACGTAACGAGAAACATTCGTGACTTCTACTGTATCTAAGGTATTAGAGGAAAATATGTATATCTACTGTACAGATTTCATTACATATGCAAAAAATACGTCTGTGCAACAAAATTATAAATCAGCAAAGTAACACAATAATCACTAATAAAAGAAAAAGGTTTAATGAGTTAGTGGTAAAAATTAAAACCCAAAAAAAAACAAATAATACATATTTATTTAAAGATAAAACAAGCATACACAAAATCCACTACACAGGCTTAATACACCAAGTGGAGATACCTAGTTAGAATCTTTCTTCAAGTCAAAAATCAAGTTTAAAGATTGTCTTGTTTATATTGTAATAGGATTAAAATTAGATGTGTGGGGATTTCGTTTTTAGAGAAATTAAAATAAAAGATTTGGTTATATCACAATTATTAATGTTGAAGACGTAGAGGTATATGAAAAGTAAGTATACATAGTTTTTATTTAAGATGAAACATTAGCATGTGAACTCAACTGTGGGCTGATACAGTTGAAATGTTTTAGATTCATATTCTAAATCCTATATTTCGATGCAAATAACAAACGACCATAAGCATTTGAAAGATTTAGAGAAAGCGTTCGATAACTTAAAATTGAAAACGTAGGTACTCTTTTGGAGAAGTTTGAAAAGAGTCAAAAGATTTGTCTACAACCTTCGTTTCTGAGAAAACAGTTCAAGTCAGCTGGTTCACAGACTGAGCTCGTTGAGAGCCTTGAACAGTGTTTCGTCATTGAAAAGTAAGTATGTATATATTTTTTTATTTAAGATGAAACATTAGCTGTAGTTGCATGTGAACTCAACTGTGGGCTGATACAGTTGAAATTTTTTAGAAAAATTAAGGAGGTCAACTACAAAGCAAGAAATTGGATTAAATTAAATTTGATGAGGTGGCTAATTGGCATATTGCACTGCGACTTTTCTAGGTAAAGTGTGGTATAGGCAGTTGCACTGGGCTAGCATAGGATGTACTCTAGAGTTTCCTCCTCTAGGTGACAGAACCTGCACATGGCTTCATTTGTGTGCCTGTTAGCATACAGTTTTCATATCTTTACTTATTATAGTCTGTCGTAAATTTTGGCGATTGTTCTCTAATCAATTGTTTCCTGTCTCTCTGTGAGATTTCTATGCCACCACTAGAATGAGATACCAGGCTTAGGACAAGCCAAGACGTTTATCAAAAACAAAAGCCTTGCTGAATATAGACAAGGAGGATATCAGGTCTGTTACTGGTTACAGCCAACTAAATTTAACGCGAGCCCTAGCTCTACCACGCCTACTGATGCGCACTGGCCATAACTGAGTTTTTACCTCCCCGTTTCGCGCAAGTTGTTAAGCCCTTGCTTTATTTGGCCGGCTATACGTGGTGGTTTATCGGCATTGTCATACAGATCTATAACATTGTTGTCCCTTCGTGACAGTTCACCGGCATTTCCAGGCAATCTTGCTGTATACAGAGATCCAAAATTTCAAACTTGTCGGACTGTTTCATTTCTGTTAAAGCACGATATTAATCAGATGCAGTGAAGTACATTCCAAGAAAATGATTATTGTTTAAATGAAAGCAATTGTGAATTTGAATAAGTGAAAGATATATATTATTGACCAGTGAATGAGGATAATTTTTCCTGAAGCATCAAGCAATTGAAAGAAATGTTTTAGAGATTTTGTACTCCAGTAGGATATAAATTTGATAATAAAATGGAAGACATAAGGAAACTTTGAGGATTTTTGCAGGTAGCGCTCACTAATATAAAAAATTTCCCACTGAGCAATTCAATCCTTGGTCTTACTAATAACATCATAGGATGTCTCAAGAAAAAAATGTCAGTATGTTTGTTCAGGTTTATTGATTATATATTTAAATTATTTTTATTTATACTTGTATTCCAACTGTGATTTACTAATTGGAGTTTTATTTTATTTGCTTTAGATTGTATTTTTCAGTTTCCAACTAGGTACTCTACACACATTTGTTGAAGACAATAATAAATTATCTTTTTTTGATTTTTCTTGAAGTTATATTTTTATTGTATTTAGCAAATGGATGTTTATTGTGATCTTTCAAAATGGCACAAAAATTTGTTAATGTTACTGAGCTACATAAATCATTAGGTTGAATAAATTGCATCGCATCATGTAGATCACAATAAATAGTTAATTAATATATTGCACCACAAATTAAGTTAAGCTTAAGCTAAATAATAATTACAATCTAGAAAATATCACATTAGTTTGAATCATGTTTATCAGAATATAATTGAAAATTTTACTTTTGGGATTATTTTCTGATGTGCACGATTCGATTTTTTTTACTTATTTTAAGTTAGAAGTTGATTAAATCCAGGTCGGTATTTTAAACCTGCTCAAAAAAAAACAGAAACCGTTGATATGTAATATCGAGTTAAACTTCAAATGCCACGATATAAAATATTGTTCGGTGACCTAAAAGACATCTTTCAAAGGTCTTTGTATCAGTTTCAATACTTTAACTAATTATAAACATTACTATCTACCCATGGAATGAGGTAGTAAAACTGGTTTGGGTTTTCAATAAATAAATAAATGATGCAGAATAAACATGAAAAAAACGCAGTTGTACCGTTCTATTTTGTTGTGAGTTCTATTTTAAAACCAAATTGATTAATTTACCTATACCTATATCTATGCGAGCAACTATCCAACAACTTTGTGAGATAATTAACAACAATTTTTAGTAACCCTATCAATATTAGACGTCTTATTATGGTATGGGTATGACGGGGTATTGCCACAGCGGACTTTTTCAATCCCTATGCTAGTCTAGGAAATCATAAAGTGACTACCACCACTCATGTGTACGAGGGTGTATTGATATCTAGTTAGCCTAGACCAGTTCCATGCATAAACAAAATATTGCGTTACCATAGCAACGAACAATAACTTATTAGAAGTGTCAGTGTGAAGTTTGACGTCAAAAAAGTAAACCAGAGTTACGCAATAAATTAAAAGAAAAAAGATGTGCACCGAAATTGTGAAAATCGAAAAATTGGAGTATCGAGCCATCATCAAGTACCTGTATTTAAAAGGGTTAAGAGGTAAGCAGATTTACGAAGATATGCTTAATACCCTTGGTGATCAATGTCCTTCGTATGCGACCGTGAAAAATTGGAATGTAAGCTTCAAAAGAGGTAAATTTTCCATTGAAGATGATGACCGATCGGGAAGGCCAGTTTCTGTGTCAGTCCCCGAAAATATCGATGCAGTTCATGACATGATTTTATCAGACCGTCGAATTGGGCTAAAACGGATATCTAAAACACTGAATATTTCATACAAACGCGTTCATCATATAGTTCACGTCAATTTGGACATGAGAAAAATTGCTGCAAAATGGATCCCCAAATGTTTGAATGTTGACCAAAAGCGTGCAAGGGTAGAAGCATCGCCTTCGATCTGTGCTCGATTTGAAAACGATGTAGACTTCTTAAACCGAATTGTTACTATGGATGAGACTTGGGTACATTGAAATTTTGTTTGGTTCTATAGTAGGCTAAGAATTTTTCAATATATCTTCGTATATATTTCTGGTGAAAACAAAACGTTGTATTTGAATCTAGATGTTTTTGAAATGAATTAACCAAAAAAATTAAATTTGGTATGATCATTCGTGAAAGTTTTATTTGAGCAAATTTAAATGAAACCGTTAAGTTGTTATGCAGTATTGTTATTTTAATTTATTTTTGAATGGTTTGTTATTAACTTGAAAACAAACTTTTTATGGATTAATTTTGAAATAAATTGTTTTCTACAAATATTAATACCCCATTTTCTGAATCCGTCGAACTATGTATTCAATTTTCATACTCACTATTTCCTAAAATACTATCTTCAAGAACCAAGTGAACAAGTAGAACCAAGTAAACAGAATTTTTTGGTTTGTATCTTTTTTACATGGATTCAGTTTAATATTTGTGAAAAATTACTAAAAAATTATGTTTAGAAATTTTTAAACAGTGAGTATAACATCAATTTTGTAATGCCATTATTGAAAGATTTATTTTTTATACAATTTTAATAACTTTTTTAAAGAAAAAATAACATGTTCTCCATTTTCATATATTATATAGATATTGTGATTAACTTCAATTTGTTTTCTTTGATAATGGTTACAATAGAACCGAAAGCTTAGAGCAAACTGAAAAGAGTTTACTTTTTCACATTACCGCATCCCCCACAATAAAAGTTTGACTTAACTTGTATCGGCAACGAACTACTTTCTTATATACTGTATAGATATTGAATGGAGATAGAGTTCTATGAAATTTTATTTAGTGTGTAGATCTATAAAACTCAATTTGTACAGAAAATACATCATTTGTGATTAAAAAAATATCAGGGTAGAAAATTGAATGTGGGTAGCGATGGTGATGAATGATTATGAAGATATTTTATTGAGGGAGAATTGGAATATTTTTTGACAAGAAAGAAAAAATTTAAAAAGCCCATAAAAATTTTGGAATAGTAATTTGGAAATTGAAATTGGTTTTAAAATAATTTAGAAATTTTGGTTTGAGGAATATCACAAATGATGGATTTGGGAATAAAATATGGATAAATTAGCATAGAATTAAAATAATCGACATAATCGTATTTGGAAAATAATAGAAATTTTTTTTTGAAGATAGTAGAAATTTTTAAAACATAATAATAATAAAAGTTTAGCATTTATATAATAAATCTAATAACGGACATTTAAAAAAAAACAATTCTTTAAAAAAAATATAGATACTTAGATTGGAAATTTGTAATGTATAAAAAATTGTTTAATGAACAAGGATATATGAGACAGAATTTGATTTAAAATTTAGTTTAGAACCCAACCCTGAAATAAGAGATCTTTTAATAAATTAACAATCAAAATTAATTAATCATTAAAAAAAACAACAAAGTATAATAAATTGCAATACAATACTTATATATCTATATACATATGGATTTTCATCAAAAACAAGTTGAATCAGCAATTGGATAAGGGATTGTAAAATTTTGTATCTAATTATTTTGTACTGATTTTGAATATTCAGAAATTTATTTACAAAACTCATTAATATAGTTATAATCTAATTTATCCAAATCTATTATCACCACATGTTATACCGAAGCCTAAACACAAACAGATCTGATCTTATTTTGAAAGAAAGTTGAAAATTGAGAAACATTATGACGCTGTAGGAACATTTTTACGTTTTATAAAAATGTCTAATGCTTATATTTATAAATGATAATATTGAAATACATCCAGACACATGGAAAAATTCTTTGAATAACCTTTGGTCAATAATATAATAACCTAAGCACTTTGATATAAACAAATAAAGTAAAATTTCCCTTCATAATATTGCATGTGATACATTAAATCCAATGTGGATTTATACGGTATCCGGTTATACAGCTGGGAAAGCCAGAGTAATATAAAGTTTTTTCAAAGATTCCGAGATAAAGAGCTTGAAAAGTAACCACCAGTATACTTGTAGTTTATAAATGCACTTTTTATCAAATGTAAGAAGAATCTAAATGAGTTGCTTGAAGGATAGGAAAAACTAATTCCAGTAAATAGCATCAATCTTTTTAACAAAATTGAAAAGACTACGAACAAAATATATCATTCTATCAATGCAATATAAAGAGTCTCGTCGAGTCTAATTCAAAATGTAAAATTATCAGCTTTGTTGCGTTTTAATAAATGCCTTACTTTCCAAGTTGACTTTCTGGAATGATTGATTATGATTGAAATAAATTATAATTTTTCACATAATTAGTTTGAATTATATCCTTAACTTTGTTTCATTCACAAAAACGAAACTGTTTAGCGGTACTTTAAAAAAATATTTCAGTCTCCTTTCACTTATTTGTTTAATATTTTCGTTGAACGTTTGTACCTTCCATTGAGTATCTAAGTAAGGATATAATAATATTAATTGTTTGTTTCACACGTAAGGTGAATGGTTTGAGCACCTTTGTATTGTTAAAACATATTGTAATTAAATCAATCTTTCCAATCAGATCTGTTTGTTAATTTCATTGTTAATTAAAAAAATAAATAATTATCATCCTTTCACTAACGAAAAGTAAATTATGTTATGGTAATGTGAGCAAAGGATATAATCAACTCAAAGTCTTTCGCATTTGTTGTTCTAAAAAATACTCCCAATATCATCAGAATGATAAAAGTTTCTATAATCGGTTCATATTTTCGTTAGCACTGGATTTGACATGCACCCAACTATTTATCCACCAATACAAACTCAATACGTACTGTGCTAGTGCTGCCTCCATTATTTTGACAAGGTGTGAATGAAATGTGAACAAAATATATTTGTAATTTTTTTCTAGGCACTAGAGATATTACAATTAATTTGTAAAAGAGGAATTGGGAAAAATAGTTACTTCGAGTATAAATTTAATCTTGCATCTAACTCATGGTTATAATTTAATATTTTGTCGTCCTTATTGCCTGATATTAATTTATTTAAAATGCGTTGTCGCTAGTACGACTTTAGATAGTTAAGTGACCTGAGAAACACAATCTTGAAAACATTGTTGATATTGTGGTTCAAATTTAAATTTCACAAATTTATCAGCATTTTTAGAAGATAAAGAACAATGAAAATATTAAACGTGTGGGTCTCTTAAGTGTCTTCTAATTTCTAATTCTTCAAGGAAATCTAATTCTTGTTTCTTATCACAAATATCTAGTACTTCTAGTTCTGTGTTAGGTGTTAAAGAATGTTTGGTGTCAAGTAGATGTTTTGCATAATGGGATTTATCTGGCAATTTTAATATGTAAGTGTTCATTGGGTCTAATTTCAAAATTTCCACTGGTTGGAGTTTTGGACATTTAAGTTTTAAATTAAGAAACCCACAATATCGACTCGTAATGAGCAAATAAATCTAGGGAGCTCTCCACTATTGTTCCAGGATATCCCCATAGGGCTAATAAAACCTAAGCTTTAATATTTGTAATATCATACCTTCTTCTTTTTCTATTCATATATATTAAGTCAATCACAAGATTGGTCTAGCCAAAATATTAAACACCAACTAGGCATCACATCAAATGTTACTTCTGTTCATTTATAAGAGTAATATGAGTAGATTCCACAAAATAAGGGTCCAAACAGTAAATTCGATTTATATTATATGGAATTAACAACAAAACTATGGAATCACAATTAAACTTGACGTAATATTACGTTTTTAGATTGCAGAAATACTTTGGAGGCGGAAGAGACAATAGCTGGAATACAATGGGAACTGGTACGCAGGAAACAACACAAAAGTAATTCTAGAATAACAAATGTTATTACAAATTCGCTTCTTCAAATAATTCACGACAACCAATCATAAAAAATCCATCTAAACCGGAACGGGTTGGAAACATGCTTTCAATATGGAATGTTGGTGTGGTACACTGGCGGATCTCAAGCTGATAGAACAGTAGGAGTTTGAGTTGACAGTGCTAAAACCAGGTGCAATGTCTACGAATCGACAAGTGTTTGAAAATAAACATCGAAAGGGGTATAGAGTCCAAAAAATATACCTTTCCGATATACTACAGGCAGCCCTGAAATCCTTAGAATGTCCCAATATCAGATACAGACTGGTGCATTGGGTTTGCCCGTGATTGAATTGAGTAAATAAATATTTTTAAGTCAGTCTCTTCTCTGTATATTGTACAGAACAGACATATGATATAGTGACCTCAATTGGGGGTTTTTTAAAAATGTTTTTGGATCTTATACTGTGCAGAGAAGTATACAATTATATTTCCCTTGGAAGATATTCTGAAGTTATAAGTCCATTAATTAATTTAAATAAAACTGTGATTATGAAGTAGCTCATTACGATTGTTTGATGTATTTCTGAACTCACGTTTACCATAACATAATAAAATGTATTAAGTAATTCGAAATATTCAGCAGGATCCTGATAAATCTATCAGATGTTTCATTAAAGTAATCAGTCCTTATAATATTCTATAAGTATCCCGGTACCAAAAAGTTAATACCGTTAATACAAATATTTTCCGTTTGTATCACATACCTTAACGTACAAATATACTTAGTGCAGTTTATGCCTAAGGCAGTAATGGAAGAGGAATAATGGAATTTTCAGAGGTTTTTGTAAGATTGGAACTAAGAGGTAATCCTTGATATAAAAACATAAGTCGAACAACAACGACATAAGGTTCATGGTGGGCGAAATCCACAAAAGGGGCATGGACAAATCCCTTTGGAGAATCTCCTCCAGGTGCTTCTTCTAAGAAAATAAATAAATAAAACTAAAACGTGATTCGCTTACACTGTACAATCGTAAAAAATACAAATAGTTAAAAAGTTTGTAAACTGTTAAAAATTGTATGGAATTAATTCATACTACAAAAGTCGGCAATGGCATAAAAATTTGGCCAATACGGTAGAATACATGTCAATGACAGTTTGGTCATGTTTCCCGAGGGGCAAACAAAGTTTGTTTACGGTTCATTTACATAACATTGAAAGAAACGCTGCTCAGAAACGGTATCATAATATGTTGATCCTGCTGAACTGAAATTATTGTGAAACAAACTTTGATTGTCTCTCAACAAAGATGGCTAACTTGTCAAAGTTTAGTGTTCAGGAATGGTCTAATCAGAAGAAATGTGCGATTATACTTTAGTTTCTTGTAATGGTTACCTTTATTATTATTTACAAATAATATTATTTTTGACATAGTCTTACGTAAAAAAATGTTTATTTGACCTTTAATCTAAGTACCTATTACCACACAATCTAATTTTGTTTTTAAGTAAAAAAATAACATTTTAATTTATCTGTCAACAAAAATAAATATAATTCAGTAATCTTTGTAAATTAGTTTGCAAAATAATTAGATAATCATTGTTGAAATTTTAAATTTATTCATTTATTATATTTTTTCAGAAAAATCCGTTGTTATTTTTGGTCACAGATTATTATACGAAGATAATTAATCATCATCAACTTTTTTTTGAGCTGTTACTTAATCGGAAGCATGAATCTCGTGGTAAGCCTTTTTGCAATGTTAGATATTTGACCAGCGATTATACAATTATCAAAATAAAAGTAATTAGTAACACATACTAATTTTGGAAGGTTTTAGTATATCTAGGTACTTGTATTCGATTGTACAGCGTATTTTTGCATCAAATAACTTTGAAATAAATATTAGAGTAGATTCTTAAAGTTATACTTGTAAAATATTATTTATATATATTATTATTTTTCAGTCTCAGTTACAACAGTCGTGAAGTAAAAAACAAACAATAATAACAAAAAAAAATCTAAACGTTGCATGCATATTATGAAAGCGGTTCTCCAGATAGAATTAAAATTCATTCAATATACTGGACTTACTTATTTTCACGTGTACTAATGAAAATAAATAATTAAAATACTAAAAAGTTGAAATAGGAACTCTGGAAAATTGCTTGCAAATCGACACAAAAAAGAAAAGAAAAAAAAATTCAGCAGTATTCACAGTGCAAGAACCAAGTCCCAACAACCCAAGAACAGTCTAAGGAATATACATAAAATCTTACACCAAAGAACTATGGCACATCAGTTTATAGTATGTTTATCACAGAAAGCATTCTCTAAGGCTCAAAAAGCCGAGATACCTTACAAGCATATGTTCACTACTGTCTCTATTGTTGCTCACCTGTACGTCCATTGAGAATGAAGAATGGTACTGAGGTTCCATTAAACCTTCCAACATACTGGAATCGTCATCTTCATGAATATCATTTTGTTCCATGCTTCGCAAACATCGGCTGCACATTTGTCCCTGTCTGAAATTAAATGTAAGGTTAACTTTCATACTAGCGTTCTGTTTCTATCTGGTATAACGCCGCGTGAAAGAAAAATAGTTGGAAAAATGGAAACATGGAAAGTTCAAGTCGCTCAATGCTATTTCCTGACTTGGTGGTGGTATTTCACGCGCGCGTTCTAGCCTCTTTTATCGCGTTGCCACAATTTTCCTAATTTTTTCCATTATTAATTGGACTTTAATTATTGTTAACGCGCGTTAAATGTTAAGCACCGTTTTAACCTCACGTATGTATAGAGTGGAATATAAAAATAGTATTTGGTGCTATTTGTTGATTTGATTAAGTTGAAATTAGCAATATTTACATAGTAACAATAGAGGGAGGGAAAAAGTATTGAAATAAATTGCTCATGATAATTGATAAGCAAATATGATACAACATTGTCTTAAAAACTACTTATCCCTGAAATCTATTTGTCGCATTGCGAAGACGGCCTGTCGTCCATGTGTTTTTCTTTAAACCATGAACAACGACAATTTTGTGGATGATACCGTAAAGTAAAGTCGAACTATCATCCGTTGTTTACCAGTAAATAATAGCAAATAATAAAAGTATGCATGTACCAGGCATACTTTGGTATCGTTATAGTACTCGACTGTACTATGCGTATGACATATAATCTGTCATTCCACAGAATAGTGAAATTTGTCGTCCATTCACAAGGAAACTTGGGTCAATTTTTTAATTATTCTCTATTTCAGCATAAACAATGAACGAATAAACCATAGACTACTGGAATAAACACAAGGTCGAAGTGTTTTTGTGGTTATGTACTGTTTAAAAACACAGAAATAAATAATTACTCGAATAAAGACTCTGGCGCTGTGTATGCTTTGGTCCCATACTTCTGGTACTGTTTCTCAACTTGAAAACGACAAGTAGCCATATAGAAATACTATAGTATATGTGGTATACCAAGAAAATCGTCAAATGAAAAATAAATAGTGTGCCCTCCAGCACAATATGGACGGCCTGTCAGTGACGTTATTCTGGAATGGTCTATTATCGACTGTCGATTTAAATTGAACCGTGATTAGTTTATATAACAATAATTAATTTTGATTACCTCACTTCTTCCAAGGTTGTTAGTTCTTCGTGCATACTCTTCATATTCAGATCATCCCCTTTATACGAAAGCTGAACGACTTGATTTTCCAAAGCTTGATTCTGTTGTACTAAAGTTGATAACTGTTCTTCTAATTCCGCTATTCTTCTTTCGTCTCTGTTACACTGAGCTCTCGTTTTACTTAATTGAGACAAAATCTGCGTTACTTGTTCCATGTCCGTTTCGTTTTCCCATTCTTGAGTCTGTTCGGTTTGACCGTCATTTTTAACTTCGAGACACTTCGATTGAAGGGATTGAGCTTTTGTTTTTGAGTTGTGCTTCTAAAATAAAAAAAAACTTGGAGTAGGTACTATAGAGTAATCTTAAACTATTTAGGATAACTGAGAGTAACAAACGATTAGAGAGAAAATTAGATTATTTGACTCTAAAAAAACAGTTAATATTTATTAACATTTTTTATTTATTCAGTTTAAACATTTTGTTCACAAGATTGCTTTTCTCTAGCTTTAACAAAGGGATTTCAAAATCTATGTGCCAAGCAGTGGCCAGAATAGAGAGAGGAGGAGCACCAGTTGTTAGCAGCCGGATTACGACTATATTATCAGTTTCTTCACTGGTAAAGGTGTTCCCCAGGGTGGGGTACTTTTCCTCCTTTTGTAGGCACTACTGCTGGATGATCTGCTAAACGAATTTACTGGAGCTTTTAAGCTCAAGCACAAGCTGACGACTTGTCATCCTAGCTTGAGGCAACTCTGAACCAGCTGTCTCAGATGGTATGACATGGAATAATTATTGTTCATTCCACCAAAACCGTAATTAAACCTTTCTGGTGGGTTGTGATGGTTTGTGAGCTTGACACACACAGCACCTGAACTTCAAGTACAACTGTGGAAGAATAGAAGAGGAATAAATCGTTCCCTACTTGTGGTGAACATGAGCTGGTTGACAGACGGCTTCAAAATGATCGTCCCAGCTGTATTAAAAATAGACGTCCAAGCTGGATCCGCCATCTCGTGCAGCCGACCAAAGACTGAACTTGTCGTCTTGGGCATCATGCAACAGTGTTTAAACACACACAGGATGCAATCAGGAAGGTGGTCTAATGAGAATCTTGAATAACAAAGTAGTGGACCAACTTTCCAGGGAAGAAGGTCAGTCTCACTTCATAAGCCTGGAGCTTCGACTGGGAATAACTTTCTCAAAAAGTGAAGCAAAGCAAGTGCCTACTGAAATGAGATACATGATCTGATAATTTGGTTGATTAAAATAGTAAATTTTTAAAAATCGTTTAAATTTTCATGTTTTACTTACATCATCATCTGCACGTAGCGACCAATCTGAAGCAGCTTCTTCGTCTAACCTGTCGACGTGCCTTAGAACAATTGTCTCTTTGGGATTAGTAGGTGTCGTCACTTCGGCATTTCTTTGTGTTTTTCTCCTAAGTATGTCTAACTGAACTTTTAGATCATCATTGGTCGTTTGCAAGTCATCGATTTTAGTTTCTAAGGTGTCGAGAGTAACGTTAAGATTCTAAACAAAAAAAATTAGATGCATTTGAGATATAATATAAGTTTTAAAAGTGTCTAAAGGAGACTCCAATAGAAATAGCTTTTCAAATAGGCAATGGGCACTAACAAAATATGTGACGTAGTAAAAGTTTGGGAATAATTTGCTGCTTGGTAGTCCAAAGCAGATGATATAGTGGTCCTGAAGATTAATTGTAATTTAAAGTGAGTTTAATTTAACTTTTATTATTATTTTTTCCTGATGCGTCTGGCTGAATGACGAGAGTTTGAGGTTATCAAATGTCATAAATGTGTCTCAAAAGGGCTTTTCGGAAACCGTAATCCTGGATCAGATAGATCACCTATCACCTATCACCTGATTGCGGATCCTAACCATGTTATCTGAGTTTCCGAACGACGCGAGCTGTTTTTGTGGAAATGTCAAATTTAAAACTTAACCTACAAACCTTTTATTATTAAAAGTTTCGTGGATAGATTTTTTATAGTTTTTCTGTGTTTATAGACCTTTATCAGAGACCCTTTATTTAGTTGTGAAAAAGATTTTATTTGTTCAATAATTATTATTAAGCACATGGATATTAAAAATATCGATATCAATATTTCAATTTAGTTTTCATATATTTTTTAATATTAAAGTGGAGTTAATACTTTTAGTTTCATTTAAAACAATATGAGTAGATTCCACGAAGTAAGGGCTGAAACAGTAAATTCAATGGACAGGTTTTTTATAAATTACGTCCAAACTATTATTTTTGAGGAGGATGAGGAAGACGAGGAGGAATATTTATTGATATATGCATTGAATGCTTCAAAAAGGCGAAAATGTATTACCAATTACTTTGAGAGTGTTATACCTAGATACACTGATTTTGGTAAATATTCGTATACCATGTTGTTTTACATATGTGGTTTGTGGTTAGAGATAAAGAAAACGATTAAAACGTCAGCTAATCGCATTTACCCACCGGTTTACTTGGGTAGAAAGGATCCAATCATATGACTATGATCCGCTCAATTCGTTCAGATTCTGAACGTAAGCGATCGTGATCCGGATTACTTTCCGAACATTCAGATCATGATCGGGTTATTTGAGTTGTATTTTTGACAACCTATGACATTTGATAACCTCAAACTCCAGCCCGTTTCATGCAGATAAGATTTCTAATTCTTGTGCCATATTTTTAATACAACTGTACTTAAGGAGTGACATTTACAGTTATAGCGTGACATTGCGTCTTTGATTCAATAATTATCCAGCCATGACAGTATAAACATCGTTATTTTGAGCATTTGCTTGTTATAACATGAGCTTTGCAGTAATAAAAATTATAGGTTGTGTCAAGATCATTTGACTTGTCGATTGTAAGACTGAAGAAACTTCAGCGAAACATTCGAAGCAAATGTCGCTGACATTCGGTGTTGCGTTTTCTATTTTTCTGTAGGATACTTTTCTTACTGCCCCCGTACATTTAAAGGAGATTTTAAAGAGAATTACAACGGTGCGAGTCAACAATTCACTCGTCCCATAATGCCATTAAAATATTTCGAGATGAATCGGAACTTAAGAGGGGATAAAGAGGCAGAAAAGACAATACCCAAAAAGAACTTTCGGTTTCGAAATATCGCAAGCCATAAATTTCAAAATACCTCGTATAAATTCGTATATTGATTAAATATTGGTCACAATTTATATTATTAATGAAATATTATATTTGATAATGAATCTGTAATATCAGTTTCCGTTTCCTATTTCCTAGATTACAAAAAGAAATTTTACTCCACCCAAATGAAATTGCCGAAAGTGAATATAAGGAAATACGAACTATTATAAAAAATACATGATTTTACTCCTACATGTATAAGGTTGGTACTGTTTAAGTTAATTAGAACATTTAAAATCATAACAATGAACCACTGACCTAGTTTTTACTTTTTCTGTTTACACGAACATACCAATTTTTTTCTTTAATTCTGTATAGAAAATATTTAATTTGAATACACAGTAAGTATGATACATTAAGATTTGAAAATTTTTAACCAGTTATTTTAATGTCAAGAGAGGTATAGTTTGGAACAAAATTCCGTATGTAACACATGGGCTGAAAAAACAGCTGGCAAAATTTCATGATGTTCTATTCATTAGTTCGTGAGCTATTGTGCTAAGAGTGACGCTATTTTTAATATTTTCAAAACAATGGATCAAAAACAATTTCGTGTTTTAATTTTACACTGCTTCTTGATGGGAAAAAATACCAATGGCTTGAAAATTGTTATGGGGACTCCGCTCCATCCGAAATAACAATAAAACGATGGTTTGCTGACTTCAAACGTGGTCTTAGAGACACCGATGATGCGGAACTCGGTGGACGCCCAAGTGAGGCCAGAAAACAAAAAAATCTACAAAATCGTTTTGAATGATCGAAAAGTAAAGTTGCGTGAGTTAGCTGACATCGTAAAGATATCAAAAGATCGTGTTGGCTTTATAGTGCATTAGCAATTGACTATGAGAAAGCTCTGTTCAAAGTGGGGGCCGCGTTGCTCACTGTTGACCAAAAACAAGAACGTGTTGGTTGATGCTTCTGAGCAATGTTTGACCATGCTTAAACGTAACAAACCGGAATTTGTGCCAAAGGATGAAACATGGATCCATCACTTCACTCCGGAATCAAAACGATCGTCATCTGAATGGACAGCAACAGGAGAACCTCGTCCAAAGCGCCCGAAAGCACAACAATCAGCTGGAAAGGTTATGGCCTCGGTATTTTGGAATGTACGTGGTGTAATATTCATCGACTATCTTAAAAAGGAAAATACCATCAACAGTAAATATATAGTATTGGAGCGTTTGAATTGCAAAGAAACGTCCGCATATGGCAAAGAAAAAAATTTTGTTCCATAAAGACAACGCACCGTGTCAAAACAATGGCAACACTACATGAATTGAACTTCGAATTGCTCCGACATCCACCGTATTCGCCAGATTTGGCTCCCAGGGACTACTGGCTGTTCGCAGACCTAAAAAAATGCTCGCCGGTAAGAAATTTCGCTCGAATTGAGGCCTATTTTGAGGCAAAAGATAAATCATTCTACAAAAGTGGTATTGAAATGTTAGAGTGGCGCTGGAATGATTGCGTTGTCCTTGATGGAAATTACGTTGATGTATATAACTTTGTTAGGCCCGGGATTTTTCAGCCCATGTGTTATGCAACATTGCAAGGGTTATAAAGGTACCAACACCACAAATTCATGCAATCTCCTTTTTGGCTGGATAGGTAACTCCGTAAGGACAATGGAAAGAAAACTTGATATTAGGTTTGTTCCAACAAGCTTGAGAATCGTCGCTAATTTCAATCTACGCAAACTCAGTAAAATTCCGAACTGGTTCTCAAGCTTGTTGGAACAAACCTATTATTGTAACGAAAGAAACTTCATTTTTACCGATAGTTTCTTGTGTACAAAAAATATTCATTTAGTATATTTAAAGCACGCAAATTCCTTACTACTGAGTCTTAAACTTTTACTATTATAGAAACTAGTAGAAATTGATACCTTAAGTTGTTTTTTATCGGCAGAATTTTCTAGAACCAGACGATGATTGGCTCTTTCAAGATCCTGGATGCTAACTTCTAATTGCTCATATATTCGCAATCGAGAATCATTCACTTCTCGAAGGGCTACAACTTGCTTGGTAAGGTACTGAAAAATAAAAATTGAATAAATCAATTTACAAATATCCACTTATTAATCTTTAAAAAGGATATAAAAAAAATTGTGGATTATCTTCAGTCACTGAAGACGGTAACTGGGTTGTCTAAACGCGCGTCAGATAGTGTAAAGTGTATTGTATTGGTATATATTATCGCCAACGATTCCAGAATTTCCATTTTACCATTTTGGTTTGCCAGGGTTGAGAATTTTGTAGGTAGTCTAGATCTGATTGGGGCAGTACTAGACCAAAGTCTCGTTTATAGGAACTAAGAGTATGAATAAAAACTGTATAGATCTGTTCTGGAGGCGTGCTAAGAATTTCAGTGCTGTCTGACTGTCGAAAAGTGGAAGGATACTTTGTCTTCTATACCCAATACTATAAAAATAGTAACAGTTTCTTTATTATAAAAGGAACAGTCTGAATATTATTTTTGGTATCTTTAATCTTTTCACAACTTCATCTAATAATTTCCTATAGGTACTTATCTTTGACCCCTTTCGAGATAAACTCTAAAATACTTTCGATACAAAACCAAATTACAAATCTAAAATGATTGCGGACGACTGTCATTAGTATCAACTATCAGTTGGTGTATTATTGCGACGTTCATCTCTTGTTTTTAAAGCCCGCTTTACAATTCGTAATTCTTCTAGATCGAAAGCATGCGTAGTAGAGTGTAATTTGGCATTTCTCTTGTCATTTTAAGCTTTTTTTCCAAATCGTTCTGGTTCGATTTGTATTGCGATTTTTGGTTGATATAGGCAACGGTTTTGTGGACTTTTTCGCCTCGATTAACATAGTTTTTGCACTTTATCTGAACACCTTATCGCTATAAGTTTCTAATCCGAAAGTAGCAAACTAAGAGCGGCCTCACATAGTAAAAATTATTACCTTCCTAATCCACTTAACAAATGTTTCGAGTTCTCGTACTATCAGCTGTTGATAAACGTATCTTTTAATGACGTTTTATCAGTACATTTTATCTTGTTAACGTTCCCTAATCTAAAGTGGTCGCAATTTGGCCAATGTTTTAGCTTTGTTGGATGTAAAGAATAAATCAATAAATGGACTAAAAAAAATTGATCTGATCTAAAATTAAGTTTTATTTTGTGGTATCCCTAAAGTATTCTTTTTATTAATTTTTTGGGAAATCAAACCACAATATTTTTTATATCTTTCCTAACAAATTAACAAAAACAATAATTAATACACCACAAGGAACATACAGAAGATATCCCTAAAGTAGTTAAACGTAATATAAATAACTTACTTCTATTTCTTGAGTCTGATCTTCAATAACATTTTGGTGCTGTTTAAGTGATGTTTCCAGCTCTTTATTTCTTTCTAGTAATGTTTTCCCTAATTCTGCTGCCAACTGAAGATCTGCAACAAAAATTTGTTCATGCTCTTTATTCTGCTATTAGGATTTTAACGCACATAGAGAAATCTTTTCAACCCTATTCGTATGTAAGTAACAAGTATTTACGATTTTTTCTCCACCGCAGAACTTATTCTTGGATTTCTATTAATTTTTCGATACTTTTCGCATAAAATTATGGACAGTATTTACCAGTTTCTATAGCGTCATAAGCATTGTTATTTTATCAACAACGTCAAGATGGCAGTTTAATATAAAAAATTGATAGAAATTGAAATTATTGATTTGCCAAATGGATATAGAAGAATCAGCAAATATCGCCTATCTGTCTCTGCTGCGAGAAAAAATCAAGGGAGGGGTACGAAGCAACGTATCAATATCTACATCAAGAAATTGTGGAAAACAAAGACTGCTACTGCAGTTTCAGAAACCGTGCTTTTAGCATACTTTCACGAAAAATCTGCTGTACCAAAGTCTTCATCAAGCTTATGGTGTGAATATTCCATGCTGAAGTCCAACCTTTTCATAGAGGAAAACATAGATATTTCCAAGTATCCTAAACTTCGAGCATTTTTAAAAAGAGGAAATGACGGATATACACCCAAAAAAATCTAATGTGTTTGACAGGGAAGATATAAATAAACTCCTGTTTGAAGCTCCCGATGATACTATAGTCTATTTCGGAAAGGTATAGGGTAATAAAATGGGGAATTCCGTCCATTTCGGTGTCGGCCATAGGCGTAGGTCTTGAAATAGTATTGTTTGTAATATTAAAATTTCAAGTAGTTGCGTAAGAGATTAGGAAAAGTATGTTTTCTGGCCTGAAGTGCCAATATCGAAATATTGTGTAGGGATTACTTAGGTAGTAGATTATACAGTGACGTTTTGCTTATATGGGCGCAAGTGAAAGGATTTGTGGCAAGACACAACACGACATTCAAAAAGACGTTAAGATACTGTTTCATCAAGCCATTAAGGAGGTGACACCAGAGAACTGGAGAAAAGCAGTCCAGCATGTCATTAAAGAAGAGGAGAAAATGTGGGATCTTGACTACTTGATCGATCGGACCGTCGACCCGTTAATTATAACGTCAAGAGGAGATGACAGTTCCTTAGATGACGAAGAATATTATGATTTTTTATAGTTTAATTTCTGTATAATGTATTTTTTGTATAATGTTCAATAAAAAATAAGTGTATCTAATACTATGTACATAATGACTAATTTTTATTCAGTTAAAATAAAATTCTTTCCTTTTTACGAGTATCCTACCGGCACGCCTTTGGCACACTATTTTCGGTGTTTGTGAATGGTGATAAAAAGAAAGAATTTTACAATGAAATCAATGCCAAACTATGAAAGTGACTAAAATATTCGTTGGGTCACTCTGTGCTCCCTTTGCATACCTAATGAGGTTTTATTACCCTTGAAGAAAAACAGGAACTAGTAGTTTTTCAACAACCCTATACCTTTCTGAAATAAACTATAATGATTTCAAAATAGTTCGAAATTTCATTGGAACTTAAAATTTTTTACTTAAAACCTAAAATTTGAGCGGGAAACTTGAAATTATTAACGGGAAACCTGAAATCTTTAGTGGGAAACTTGGAATTTTTGGTGAGAAACCTAAAACTTTATTAATTAATATTAATGACAGAAAAACCTACCACTTTTTTGCATTAACAATTTTTTTATGATTTTAGATTCAAACCAATGTAACTTTGGAACTATTAAAGGTAGAATTATGCGGTCTTGACGGTTGTATTTGTATTTAATCGATTATGAGAAACTAAAAATATATACATGGTGTCCTATTTAAAAGAATATGTTAATAAGTTATTTTGGAGCAACGGTTCACCCTGTATACTTCTAAGCGACTTATTCAGATGGGCTGGATTATTTGAAAAAACTGTACATAAAGTGTATATAAAGTGTCGAAAACGAATGATCAATTTTAATTTCTATGTTTTTCACCGTAATTTTCGTACTCTTGTCCAGGCTACCTTAGATATCATATAAGTCTCTGTATTATTTGAATTATGAAATACTTACAGGGTAAACAATGTAGTAATTCACCACAATGAAAAAATATAAAATGTTCATATTATATTGCATGTTAAAAAAATATAAATCAACAATGTATTTTGTAATTACTATTCAAGTACCTAAGCTCGTTATTGCATTTTAATTTCTATACAGGGTGTCCAGAAACTCTCCTGCCAAACGGAAACTACAGTTACTAGAGGTGATTTTAAGTCGATTTAGCTCAAATTACCTTAATCCGAAAACGCTTCCTAAGGGAGCTACAGCCCTTTGAAGAAGACGTCCTCATATGAGTTTTCTTCAAATTATTCAAGAATACTCAAAAATATTCAAACTTGGTATAATCAATAAACAGTTACAAACCAGTCGTTCGTTGTAAATAAATTTTGTTCAGATCCATCACAAGCGTGTCAGTCGGGGGGACCAACAGGTATTTTTATTTTCAAGTTTTTTATGTATCCGACACCGAATTTGGGAAGTTCAAGATAATTTTCATATAAAATGTTCTCTTCTTTCAAATCGATATCATCGATACCGTTTTCGAGAAAAATAAATTTAAACTTTTTGTGTTTCTTACATAAAATCATGTTGGATTATAAAATTGTATCTGTAACAGAAATAAGAGAATTAATTTTACAACAGATGCTCTACATGACGACCATTTGTCTCAATACACAAATGTATTCTTTTCTCTAAAGATCGTCCAATTTTTGCAAAAATTCCTGCATTATTTCTAATTTCATTACAAGCGTTTTGAATTCTTTGCCACAGTGGTCTTGTGTCCTCATAGCGTGGATAGTTTTTTTCGTGTTCCAATATTTATGTAAAATGTGATATATCCATTCAGTTGAGTTGCCTACTGAGCCACCTCAAGCACTTTCATTCTCTGATAGCCCAATCTTACATACACTGTGTCCGTAAAGTATGGAACAAATTCATTTTTAGCTAAACAGACCATTTTAAGAAATAATCCTGAAACACGTCGATTTTTGATTTTAATTTACCGTATTTTAAAATAATATTCTAATATACAGGGAGAATTACTTTCGAGATTCCAAAAATGTATCACATGTTGATTCCAATTGGTACAAGGTGGACAAAAATACAATAGTTTTGTGTGTGCTCATAAATTAATCCTGGAGGTTTTGATGAAAGTTTATGGTGCACCTCCACATTATGCTGTAGATGTTAGAAGGTACCTAGATGAAATTTTTCCGAACAGGTGGATTGGTAGACGTGGACCTATTGAATGGCCAGCGAGGTCACCAGATTTCAATCCTTTGTATTATTTTATGTGGGGCCATCTGAAGAATGTTGTGTATTAAACGAAACCAGCAAATATTCAAGTATTAAAATAGAGAATTCGAACAGCAATAAACAATATTTCTCAAGACACAATAAACAAGTTTCAACAAGAATTTGTACACCGTTTGGGTTACTGTCAAATACAGCAAGTTCGAACATTTATTAATTCATGTATTTCATCATATACTGTCCGCTAGACAACAACTATTCTTGATAATATTGTTAATTTAACTAATAAAGAATATTTCTCGCTGACCATTCAATAGGTCCACGTCTACCAATCCACCTGTTCGGAAAAATTTCATCTAGGTACCTTCTAACATCTACAGCATAATGTGGAGGTACACCATCCTATTCAAACCATAAACTTACATCAAAACCTCCAGGATTACTTTATGAGCACACACAAAACTATTGTATTTTTGTCCACCCTGTACCAATGGGAATCAACATGTGATACATTTTTGGAATCAGCTCAGCTAGAGTAATCCGAAAATTGAGACAAAATGGGGGTGTTCCATTTAAAAAAAATGTCGGTGATGTCATTACTCGAAAGTAATTCTCCCTGTATATTAGAATATTATTTTAAAATACGGTAAATTGAAATCAAAAATCGACGTGTTTCATGATTATTTCTTAAAATGGCCTGTTTAGCTAAAAATGAATTTGTTCCATACTTTACGAACACAGTGTATAATTCAAACGGTTATTACGCTTTGCCAAAATCTTAATTACTATTAGAATAAAAAATTATAAAAATTTTAAATCCAAAACAAGTATGTCATTCAACTTTGCATTAATAATATCTTACCAAATTTGTGATATTAATTAGACCTGACCACCTTTTTGGAACATTTTTAGAAGCGACCTTTCAACTTTAATCTCGATATTGACAAGCCTTTATAAAATAATAATTTATTTATTTAGAGCACGGTGATTAAACTTATCAAATTAGAAGCTCATTTAAAGCGCATTAAAAATATGTGTAATATAAAAACGGAAATTCTCAATAAAATTACATTCCGATAGTAAGTTCGAGCGAGAGCAATAGTTAGTTAGTTAATTACTCTTGAAGGATGTAAGTAGGAAAATTTATTTATTATTTAATTAATTATAATATAGGATTTCGCTAAAAAGAATAAATACAATATTTCCAATCAATAAAAAAATTGATAGGGAAATGAAGATCCATACTGAACTATGAAATAAAACAATTTGATTTTTTTAAAATTTAATTATATGTTCAATTTAAACACAGTAGTTTTATCAAACGAGTGAAGGTATAGTGAAATATTTTTAATTTTTACTCTGCATTAATAAGGAATTTTTGAGGATATTGAAAAAAAAATTAGAAAATGTTGAACTGAAAATAAAGTGAAAAAAAAGTTCTTAATTTGAAAAAGTTTACCTGGAAATTCATTCACAACAATCCCTCATCCTGAACTATCTTCTAGGTAAATTTGTATAACAAGGGAGAATGGTCGATATTTGGTCGTTAAGAATATTTGATTTTATTTATCTCAAGATCTTCTAAAGAAGTTAATTTTAAGGATTTAGTTTCTACATGTGAAATTTCAAAATTTTAGTCGAAAGTGTGTTGGTTTGTTAATAAATGATTTAAATAGTTAGAATCTATTTTTTTGTGGTCATAGCTACGTTTGTGTTCCGAAATTCTTGTTTTCAAATTTCTAAAAGTCTTTCCTACTTATATAAATTTTGTCACAGTTGTCATTACCACATTCGAATTTATAAACTCCTGATTTGTTTAATTTTGAAGATTTAGATTAGTTATTTTTAATGACTGGATATATTGTAATCGGTTTCAAGGCCAATATTCATGTCTAAAATTTCTAAAAATGATTTAATTTTTAAGAATGGTATTACAAAGTATGTTAAGCTTTTAAATAATATGATATAAATTTCAAAAAGTGAGATTAGGATACTCTACTATATTTATGTCATTTTAATTGTTAGAATGTAAAAAGTAATTGGAATATATATATATAATCAAAATCCCTTCTACCATATAGTATGGTGTTGGGAGGTATTTTTGGTAGACCCCCTACCTACCTGATATTGATTTCTTGTAAATTTCTAACTGTTTTGTGTTAAAAACTTGAAGTAAAAACACTTGTTGTTTTATACATTTATTAATTGAATTTAACTTAAAACTATTCAAAATAAAATTTTGTAAATATTTTCTTAGCACTTTCCTTCTCAAGATTCAGGAAACGAATTTGTCTCACATTCGTATTTATAGAGTGACGAATTGAACAAGTCAGTGCAAGTTCGCGAAGCTCTGAGACAAAAATTGACAAGAATTTTTACTGCGCGTATGCTTGTAACAAGATAATACTGGTATATCATTATACGCAGGTTTAAACAAGTTCAAAATGTATTGCGACCACAAAGCGAATGCCTACATCCTACAACTTACACAATTTTATAATTTTTTTACTTCATAGGTACTTTTATAAATAATGTATAATTCTTTATATTATAAGATAGTATAATGTGAATAAATAGGTACTATCAGTGTATGTTGAGATCCCCTATCGTGGACCCCCATTTTCATTTCATGGACCCCCAACATTTTTTTTCGCTAACGTAGACCCCTTGCAGGTTGTCATAGACCCTGGGGGTCGATATAGACCACTTTGGGAATCACTGCTCTATAACGTCACTTGCATCAAGGTCAAACGAGTGCTCAAATTGTTATGACATTTGTTTAACTTTTTTATTAAACTCTGACATTTATATTGGAAACAAAGCTGCACATGGTGAAAAAATATCAGTAAGCTTTCAAATAAACATATTTGTAGCTGGAATTCCGAAATTATGGTTTAGGTGCAGGGAACATTACATGAAATATAATCAGTATTTCTTATGGATCTCAAAAGGCAAAAAAAATACTGGATGATCCATTTGAAATAACAAAGTTCATAATTTGTAAATACCACCATAATATCGGCCATATCAAAAGATCCTTGCACACCAAAATCTATAAAAACCGTGCCATCCGTTTCGGAGGTAATTGAGGCGTTCCATACTTAAACTCAAACTGTATTGTGAAATAATTAATCATAATCATATATCATTTGAAAAGTATACAAATTTACGTTTTGTTTTTAGGATCAAGTTACTAGTAATATGGTTTACATGCCTACATATAATTAATGCTGGTTTGTTGAACCAGCCTGGATGTAGAGTAGATATAAATGCAGAAAACCAAACTGATATTTACTGTTTCACTATAAAATTAGATAAAAATGAGCTACCTTTAGATAAAGCAGTGCCACCTAGTGAATATTTAACGCTTCATTTGTATGAATCCAGTGGAAGTATTGATGAAAATTCTTTGGAAAATTTAAGGGATGTTACGACCTTGGTTATAGGTATTTAAAATTATTTTATTTCATACTGATACATTATAAACAAATAAACCCTTAGATACTGTAACTATAAACATGGATATAACTCCCTTGGGAGTTATACTAACTTTAACTCCCTCTAATGGTTTCCGTAATAAACATTTCCAAACGGACGTTTGTAAACGGCCTTAGTTTGTATACCTCCTTTTTCAAGAAACACAAAAAATAATAATCTAAGGATTAGCTGGGCAAAAAATCTCTGAATGCCCATAGCACTATAGGTAATCTGTATTGCTATACAATCCGCAAGTTTGTGAATCGATCCATTCCTTAGAATATACATTCTTCTTCCTCCACTGGTTTTAGCTTTTGGAGGTGCCCATTCAGGAGACAGAGTTCTGTCATGACACCTATCTTACTCTGGATTGGGTATTCATTTGTTATAACCTAGTTGTCTTACCCCTACTAGATCTTTCCAATGGCCAGATCATTTCTTTTCAGTGTTGCTTACTTCTTCCAATCTTACATTGAAGCTGATTCCGTAAAAGGGTTTAGGCTCCCAAAAGGGTATTTCCCCTTTCTCCCTCAGTTAGTTCATCTGATATTTAATTTCCTTCTATTCCAGCGTGTTCTGGAACCCACAGTAAGGTGACGATGTTATTCTCGCCTAGTTCTTTGAGTACTCCTAGGCATTCCTAAAACATTTTAGAAGGGATTACGCTTTAATGGCTGCTTGGCCATCTGCGTTCTATAATATATTTTATTAATATGAATACCGGCTTGAAAGATACTTGCGGTTTCTCTTTAGATGTCAATGCGTCTTTATATATTATCTCATAAAATAAATTAAGTCACTTTATTGTGAATATTGATATCGATGTTAAATTTTTACAGATGGTTGTAAGTTTGATAAATTTGTCCTACCCGAATTACCTAGATTGACGTACTTGGAAATTCAGAGCTCAACCATTCCACATTTGAAGGGCGCCTTCAAAAATGTAAAGCAAACTTTATCAAGTCTTTATCTAGGTGGGAATTCAATCGAAATTAAAGAAGATGATTTAGAAGGACTGAATAATTTGCACAGATTAAAAGTTTATCAAGAAAACATGACTTTGAGTGCTTTGAAAAATTTAAATAACTTACAGGGTTTGGATATATCTCGCAGTAATTTTGTAGAAATTCCCAGTGATGCTTTCCAGAATAATCTAGGTAAGTTTATTTGCTTATTCAAATAAATATAATTTTGCATATTGATTTCTCCATCAGTCTGTTTGAATTTACCGCTCAAGTAATAATATCTATACTCGCGTAAAGCGTTGCCAAGTTGTTTCTATCCAACTCGCTAGTATGTATACATTTTTATAAATTGTTGAAGTTTACATGGTTATTTATTAACAACCATTATTACTTTTTTAACTTTATAATTAACAAGATAAAGAACCTGCCAGAAGAGGTATATGGACCAGAAATAGTCCTTGGGACCACAAAAAAGTGCTACAAGGACAAATACAAAAATGGGTACAAAAACAGCATAGACTTCAGTGGAGGAACACTCCAAAGCAGGTACACAGTAAGACCTTTATAGATAAAGATGTGATAAAGGTACCGAAGAACTACAGTAGGCATCGGCTAAGGATGATTACAGGTTATCTAACGAGTCATTCCCAGGTAAAAAACCACCTGCATAAAATGGGGGTGTATAAAGGGTATTCAGCTGCAGACTTTGTTGCAAGGAGGTGGAGACCGTAACCTACATATTATCTGACTTTGAGGCACTGTACTCTACCAGGATAACTGGGTGGATGGGCTAAGTGTGGAGGTATAGCAACAGGCTGCAAAAAATAAAAGAGAAAAAAATAGCCACAATAATCATCAATTGAGTATTTTTCCATGTTTATTTTTTTCTCTTTGGAACTATTCAAAATCTTCCTAATGACTACTGCGCTATGTTTAACCAGAACGTTATTTCTGGTTTAATGAACGACAATCAAATTCAAGTCAATGGAATAGAAGAAAATTCAAGTTTAACGAAGAGTGTCAACTTATCACGCTAACAACACTTTAACATCGTTAGTTTCTAGACATGAAACGACGTAAAGAAATCCAAGTCTACACTAATTATTGCACTTTCATTGTTATAAGTGTTGTCCGATTTAAACGAATTCATCTTATTTACTTTCTAGCTGATTGATCGTGGTTGAAGCCGTTATTCACACACAATAACATTATATTTTCAATCAGCAAAAAAGTCTCCTCAAACATTTTAGTTATAACTGACGCTCATTGTTTAATTTTATAAAGAAGATGTCTAGTTGGTTCCCATGCCAATAAATACTGTATACATGAATGAATAAGTGAGGTGTTTGTATCACCCCGACAAAATTAGGTTAATTGTGCTCTCTTCCGCGCTCAGTTAAAGCACATTTCAAAATCTTTTTCTTTCTATGAAGTGCAGGATCTGTTGGTGCTTTCAAGAGGGTTTCACTTTTGTACTTGGGGTTTGCACGGGTGGAGAATTCACATTCATGCCACTCTAAGCTCCATGTGAGAAAACCACTAAGGATTCTTAGTCATTTTTCTTAGACTTGACAGTGCCTTTAATTTCATCCGACTGAAGTTCTCGAGGAATATTTTGGATTGGTTTTTTTGCTCCGCCCCAAACATTAGGGTTCAGGTCATACAAAGGGAGTAGCCGCTATGTTTCTAGGTAACTTATCGACTATTTAATTTCCTTGTTCGATAGCATGACCTACTATTCTCTCCTGGTTCGTTGAGTTTGCTTAGACAGTTCCAAACCATCTTCGAGCTGCTACAACTGCCTGGCTATTTGAGACAATATTCTGCCAATGATAGTTCCTATCCCAATTGAATTTTGTACACTTTTCTATTGCGTGAATTTGTTTGTAAGATGCTGGGTGAGTTTCCCCTGAAGGCATTAGGGTCAAACCCGTAGAACTGTTTAGGTCCTACAAAGAGAGTGGCCGCTATCTTCCTGGCTTACTCATCAGCTATTTCATTCCCCTGTTCATCACTATGGGATGGTATCCATAGCAGTGGGACTGTTATTTTCTCCTAGGTAGCTAAGTTTACTCAGGCAGTTCCAAACCATCTTCGAACTGATATAATATGAGCTCAACGCCTTGTTGGTTACCACACTATCTGAGACAGTCGCGGTATTCTGTTCACGATCATTCCAATCCAAATTTACATATTTCTATTGTGTGAATTTATGCCTGAAAATGCTGGGTGAGCTTCACCTTCAAGTGCAAGATCTATTGGTGTTTTTAAGAGAATATTTCTAGTAGAAGAAGTCTTTTAAGTAAGAGGGTCGCATTCTTTCAGTAAGTGCAGGGGTGTTTTCCCTTTTTCCTGGCAGAAGCAACATCCATTCGACTCATTAAACTCCATGTTACGCAGATGTTGATTGAGTTTACGATGACCTGTGAGAAAACCACAGGGGATTCTTGGTAAATTTTTGCTTATGCTTAACAGTGCCTTTGATCTCATCTGCTTGAAGTTATCGAGATATATTTTGGATTGGTTCCGTCCTGGTAGGCTTTTTCAGAAGTATGTTCCGTCTTTTTCTTCCTGATATTGGGGTAAACCCCGTAGAACCGTCGTACAAAGGGAGTGACAGCTGTGTTCTTGGCTCACTTATCAACTATTTCATTTCCTTGTTCACCAGCATGGCCTACTAATTTCTCCTAGTTGTTAAGTTTGCATAGGCAGTTCCAAACCATCTTCGAGCTGTTACAACGCCTGACTATTTAAGACAATATTCTATCCACTATATTACACAGGCTACATATTTTTGTATAAAATAAGATTTCGCCAAATACTTATTTTGTTAACTATTGATTATTTTTTAGAACTGATTCATTTACGTATTGGAGATACACCGATTACAACAATCAAAGAAGGAGCGTTCGATCCTTTAAAAAAATTAGAAACATTATTGTTGAGCCCGACAAAATTAACATCTTTTAGTGCCGATTTAACCAAAGAATTATCAAATCTAAGAGAGATAGGAGTACCGGTCAGAGTTTTGAAAGATGTCGACATAAAGAAATTTTTGGAAAATAGCCCAAACTTTTCCAAATTTGATTTTCTGTATTATGACTCTCAATGCACGGAAATACATACACTACAACTTGACCTTCAGAAGTTGAGGAAGAAACCAACTTTAGGATTTTTAAGTGATTGGCGAAAACCTCAAAAAACTTGTTAGATAGAAATGAAAATATTATTTGGAATAAAACACAATGTGTTTGAAAATTATATTGGAATGTTATTAGTTATACCTGGAGATTTTTAATAAATTTTCTGTTATAAATTTATTTATTTCTAATCCTTTTTTTAAAATTATCTTGTGTTGTATATTATGCTGCTTACTGTTTGAAGTTTGAACATTTCCAGTCATACGTTTACAAGAGAAGTCCAGTACCAGAATAAATAGATTTTTAACTATGCTACAATGTGTATTCGTAGTTACAGGGTACAGTGTATAGAACTTTAAGATCAGTCTACTATTCGGAGAATAATAATAAATCAATATTTTACCTCCTAACAAAAGGTGTATATGGTACCCATATATCTACTAGTGTGAATTATGAACTCATAATTCACGCTTCTGCATTTAAATAACATGCCATGACAAAATTTCCGTACATAGGTGACTGGAGATGGGGGTACAATATGAAATAAACTATTAAATCTGCGTATTTTGTTTAGGAAATTTGTTTCTGAAATATATCGTATCGATAAAATATCCAAATTTTTAGTATTGATACTTTTCATAACGGTATTTTTTAATATTGATATTTTTAAAACAATATATTTATAACAGTACGGTGTATCGATACTTTACACAGTATCGACCATCTCTATATGTCACGTTTGACGTACTCCTGAAATTTATTAATTTTGACGTTAGAATTGTTAATAATACCAAATTATTACTTTCCGTTCTACACTCGCCTTATTTAATAAAGAAATCAAGGGTCGTGGACAAAGTATAGTACTTATCGAAAATAATTACTGAATGTTTCTATCAATTTCTATTTTATTAATCTTTAATTATAGTATACATTTTTATTAATTATCTATTACTTGTTATTTTTTATTTTGTCACCTAGTATAAGTTTTATATTGTCATTATTTTATCCTTGCAAACAAGCCTTGTAGGCTTCGCAAGTGTATATATTTATTTCGCATAACGTCGTTTGTTTTGTCTTCTATGTATTTTGAATTAATTGTTGTTATGTGTAAATAAATAATTTTATTATTATTATTATTATTTATTCTACTCGCAATTTATGGCCATTATTCACTTGGGTAACTTGAACCCCTCGCCTACGACTCGGGACGCAAACGTCACCCTGCGTGAATAATGGCTATCATAAATTGCTCGTTTAATAATATACTATTATCTACCTCAATGATATATTGAATAAACAGGTTTATACGACACTTGCAATCAGCCCCGGCTTCGGATCTAAACTAATGATTGGAACTGAATTATTTTCATCTTTTAGCAAATGGACATTTATTACTTTTTATATTTATTGACATATGTTATTTCATGATTAATATCAACAAGTCTAATAAAAGGTCACAACAATTATCCCCTTCTTATTACAAACTATTTTACAATATAAAGAGACAAACAGCGGTCACTGGGGTACCTGAGCTTTTTATTCCCATAATCATAGGTTTGTAGCTTTCTGGTAGGCCTGCCAACAATATGGTACCTATCCATTTGTCGCTTACTTTTAGACCAATGTTTGATAGCTTGTGAGCAGTGGAAATAATCGTGTTAACGTAATCTTCTACCGAATCTCTGTTCTCTAGCGAAGTTGTAATTAAGATACGCAAAAGTCCGACACGTCTGGTTAAACCACTGTCCTGGAAAGCACTAGCAAGGTTTTCCCATGCTTCCTTTGCAGTTTTGGTAGACTGAACATGAACGTAGTTCAACGGATCAACCAAAAGAATAGCTTTTGATCGTACCTTTACGTTTTTCTTTGCATCTACTGCAGTACCTGTTACCGAATCCCATAACTCTTGATGCTCCAAGTATGTTTGAACTTCCTCGAAGCTTTTCTATCGGTGGCAGCTGATATCCTGACATCGTGCAGTGAAGAAAAAATTAAAGTTCGTTCAAACCGGTACCTTTGGCACACAAAATATCCAAAATGATTCTCGTAGACTTCAGAAGCGTTTGGAATGTCTGGGTCCATAACCTATTGTAAAACTTGTAGGATTTATGGTAAAAAGACGAAAGTTAAGGCAAAAAACTGTGTTACATTTATTATCCAATAATGACACTTGCGCTAACTACTAACTTAACTTCTATCAACTAACTCATTGGGTCAAAGCTAATCAAATTATCTCAAATTAATTACAACAATGTCAGGTTATGTTTATTTTACCATCAGATCAAATCACCGCGCAGAATCTTGAACTAAATATTGTTCAATAAATTGGAATAGTCTAAAATAGCTTAAAACAGTTGGCCAATATTTCACAGAAGAAATCTATTCCAAATATTGTTCCAAAACTTGAACTAAATATTGCACAAGAAATTGTCTAATCTAAAATGACCTTTATAGCAACCCTGTTTCGTTTTTGTCTGGACATTCTGTATATTACGTTTTTCAGTATCATTGAACACACGTTTTGTTTTTTTTTTATATTCAAAATTGTCTTTCTGTGACGTGTATATTTGGTGATTTAAAGTTTTGTAATAAATAGTTTAATTCTTGTTTGATTTGTATCCAATTTGATTATAAAAGAACTAATTTTTTATTTTAAATGTAACATTTTCTTTCATAGAAACCTAATAACGGAGGGTGACCTCAAGCTGTGTAATAAAATTATAGTTTGTTTATTAAAATTTATGCAATACTTTATCATTAAAAAAAAAACATTAGATAATTTCTTTAGCAAATAACTAGAACAGTTTTAAATTAGTTTGTTCAATTATCCTGCTTTTAAAATAAAACAGTACTTCGAAGAACTCTTTCAAATTTTAGTTGGCAAGAGCATGTAAGTTAAATTAAATTTTTATGATCTAAAACAAAATATCAGGTACTGTGAAGACATGAGTTTGCGTATTAAACAGAAGAGTCCTTCCATGTACAGTTTAGTTCGAAATATATCGTTGGATTATTAGCAAACGGAATTCAATTTGCTTTGCAAACACTGTGTCATCATGCCCATCAACTTTTTTGATAGATTGAAAAATATTTTTAACTCTTAGTTGGATTTCTTTTAAAAGCGCAATTTTTAGTTTAAGTTATTATTTTTTGAATTCATATGTATTTAAAGAAAATTTTGTACAGGAATTCCTATACTCTCCTGGCATTACTTTCCATCAATCTCATAGCACACATACATGCAGATGATGGAAACAAATGTAGAGTTGACACAAATACAGAAACAAATTCGGTAAGTATTTACTGTTACTATTTAGAGCTAGATGATAAAGATGTTCCTCTCGATTCGGCAGTACCGAAAAGTGATTATTTATCTCTTCATCTTATAAATTGCAACGGATCAATTGATGAACACTCTTTCCGCAACATAAAGGATTTGAATTCTATCAGCATATGTAAGTAAAAAATTCATAATCAATTCATATTATTGAACCAATAACATAAAGGCGCTATTAGATATTATTTTAACGTATATAAAGTATCACAAAGAGAAATATTAAAAAAAATATCCAACTGATTAAAGAAAAGATAAGAAAAAAGAAAGAGGCTAATATTTATAATATCATTATGCAAAATCTATCAGCATTAATCCGTTTATAGCATTGCTGCTACCTTCAGAGGATACAGTTGAAAAATCATTAAAAAGAAATGAATAATTATATAGGTACGCAAGAAGAATTTATACACTGTATTCAAAATAACGAATCTTAATTTTGTTATCCAAATTTCTTACCACGCTTCACTTATTGCTGTACTAACCTGCAAAAAAAGAAATATATGTTTAATAACACAAAACAATCTATAATGAACAAAATTGATGATGACTACCCATCTTCGAGAATACTTGATATTCTTCAACCAATAAGAATTAGATGTTTTCGGTGTTATATTACAAAAATATGTTTGAAAAGTTATAATGTAGCTTATTCCAAAAATTTCATCTTACGCCCTTGGTAAATGGATTTTTTTTATAATAAATTAGCCCTCTTCCAATATTTTAACGTACGTTTATGATATAGAGATTTTTACAAATAAAATAAACTCTTCCGAAAAAATTTCGTACTTCTATGGTAGTAGAAAATGTTTGCAAATTAATTGAGGGCCGCTTTTATAGGTTACTGTTAAATCTTCGAGTTAACTTACATTGGTTAACTATACAGTTAACTCTACCTGCAAAAACTGTTGATTTTATAAGTCCATGTCATCTTGATGTAAGCTGTCAATTGATGAGGATAGTCACATTAAAGTTTATTAGCCCTGAGTTAACAAAAATTGTCGAATCTGCTGCAGACCCAGGCCATCTACAGACAATGTCTCTTATTTTCACCTTATCTTCCAATCAGAAATTGTTTGTACATTTAATGAGAAATAACCTTTTCTATTCCTGAATAGCTCAGCATTTTCTCTCCCTAGCATACAAAATAAGTTGGACAATCGCAATCAGATGAAAACAATCCGTTTATTATTTTTGCAATGTATTGTACTGAATAACTTGTTTGATATACCAGGTGATTTAATTCGGGCATGTGTATAGTCAATTGCACCAATACAATTGGGAAATCGCGGGAACTGATACATCATCATCATCTGACCATAAGTGTATATGTTCAGGCCGTTCTCTGAATATCCTATTTCGACGGGGTGCCTCAACCATTTCAATAATATCATCCTCGTCATCTGTAATCATCTCCTGAAATATATTTTGAATATCCTCATACATTTTATCAAAATCGTAGACAGAAATGAAAGGATGTAAAATTATAAACCCACAATAATAATATATAATGCTTTCAAATGTCAAATCTTCAAGTTATCTGGCACCTCATCCACCTAGTAAGTTAACGTATACATTTTCGGGTTAACCTCCACCCATACAACGCATCCGTAGGTCAAAGTAGAAGTTATGCCAAGGTCACAGATAACTGCAGCCTATAAAAGCGGCCTTAAGGACGGGTATTATAAACATGTCTTGAAGTTATCTTTGAATTTAACCGTCAAGTTAACTTTAGGTTTTAAATTGTCAGTTTTATAAAAGTTTCATTTTTAAAATAAAAAGAAGAATATCCTAGAGTTTTGGCATTTTGGTTTTTATGGTCTAGTTTTGTTTGGTTATGTGTGTTTGGTGTATTCGGTCCCGGTGTCGAATTTTTATTTTATTTGTTCCTAAATTTAATATTCTGAATGGATAGACGACCCATAAACTTTTCTAATGAGGAAATTGAATCTCTTCTCTCATTGGTGGAAGAATTTAAGGACGTGGTGGGGTGCAAAAGAAGCAACACCGTTTTTTGGAAAGATAAAGAAACTGCTTGGGATGAAATCTCAAAAAAATATCTTGGATATTGTTTGCTAACACTGCAAACAAAGTAAAAACAATCAAAATATTCACAATATAATTAATTAATAATTAATAAATGCCAAATTGTTGACAGAACAGAGCAACTATCAAATCACGAAAACCTGGTTTTTCCACAAAGTTAACTTTAATCGATATCTCTTCCACCCAAACAACAAAGTTAACTCCGCCATTTTGAAGTTAACTATAACGTGTGACGTCATTCTACAAGTTAACTTTTAGTTATATTTCAAAATAGTTTTATAATACCCACCCTTACTTTGAAAATTGTATCGTATGCCTGTGGGATGGACATTTTTACAAATAAATTAGATCCCTTGAAAAATATGATCGTATGCTTATGGTAAATGGACATTTTTAAAAATATAACAGGGGCGGGTCGCTAGTATCATTTTGGTTGGACTTCAAATGCTCAAAAGTTCTTGAATATACTTTAATAACTATGTTTGATAATAAAAAGTAGTAAAATAGTAGAATTTTTTTGAATTATTACCAACCAGTATGTCATACATATTTTTTTTTTCAAATATTAATACTAATACTATATTTTCCAGCTGGGTCAGTGGAAAAATTTGTATTGCCAGATTTACCTAAACTAAGCTACATTCAAATTAATAACTTACAAGTACCAACTATAAAAGGAGCATTCCAACATGTGCAAGATACTCTAACTGCAATCAAATTAGATAAAAATTCGTTTGTAATAAATGACGATGATTTCGAAGGATTAACTAATATTGAAAGACTGGAAATAGTAAAACAAGATGTAACCAGTTTAAAGTGGCTTAAAGACTTAAAAAAACTTGATAATTTGATATTTAGGAAGATGGAAATTGAAGATATTCCTAAAAATACTTTTGAAAACAACCCAGGTAAATATTAGTTTAAAATCTTCTAATTGTTATCCTCCTCCTCGAGAATGTACTCTAACTTATCAGACAATTGCATCAGGCAGGGGAGCTTAAAGTTAACCCCATCAAAACAATCTTGGTAGCATTTACCAGGAAAGAGATCCATCTACGCAATATCATTTTTGAGGTATTAGATATGGGCTGAAACAAGGAAGTCAAGATGCTGGGAATAAACTTAGACAGAAGTCAAAGACCAAATTGTTAATAAAAAATTCTTAAGGTTTATTTCTCCTTTTATAGGATGCACTAATGATGACCTAGGCCGAAAGCACTCTGAAAATTAATTTAAAAAAAAACAATTATTACATTTGTACTCCAAGATAGTAAGATCTATTATTCCTATGGAGTAGTAACCTGGATAGACAGGGGAAAAATAAGTTAAGCTATGGGAAAAATCCAACGGTTGGCATGCCTAAGAATCACAGGAGCTATGAAATCCTGTCCTACAGCTGCAAAGAAGGTGATACTGGACCTCACTCTTTTTCATCTAGTGATAATAACCATAATGTGTATTGCTACAGAAATAATAAAAAACAAAACCACATTAAAAAATTTGAGACAACGAAGACACAATGTTTAAAAAAATCGCACATCCGTTACGAAACAATAATGGTCAGAGGATTCAACTTTGAAAATAATTTCAGGCATGGTCTGAGCTCTAAAAAAGGACAAGCGAATCCAACAGTCATGCTCCCAAAACAGTGGAGGGAGCAAAGGCTGACTGACTTTGATACACTGTGACAATAGAAAACTCACCCAGCATCTTTTAGGCGAAAAGTCACTCAATAGAAAAGTGTAAAAAATTCAAAATGGAAAGGAAGTATCCTGGCCAAAATATCATCAGCTCGAAGACGGGCTGGAACTGCACAGACAAACTTGACGAGCAAAAGGAAAGTAACACAGTCCTCTTATCCGTTCTGCGGAATTGGTCTTAATGAATTCAGGGTGTAATTGAATAATGATCAAAGGCACTGTTAAGCCAACTAAGAATCCTTAGTGATATTTCCAGTCTAAACTCAATCAATACCTGTGAAAGGTATCTAATGAATGTCACTTTTGCCAGAAAAAAACGAAAACACCTTTGTATTTACTGACAGATTACGACTCTCTCACTGAAGAGACTTCTCTACATGGGAAAATCCCCTCCATTGAAATCCCAATGATACACTATCCAACTCAATGAAATAATTTCAATTTCAGGTTTAACCTCAATACAATTTTCACGAGTACCTATAAAAATGATCGAAAACGGAGCATTTGATCCTTTAACTAACTTAACAATGCTATTGTTAACTACAACAGATTTGACAACGTTCGACTGGCAATTAACCAAAAACTTGAAAAATCTCAATGGTTTGGGTATACCAGCACGATCAGTAAAAAGCATTGACGTCAAGAAACTTTTCGAAAACTCTCCAAATATTAGTGCTTTTTATTTTTTGAATGGAGACACTGGATGTTCAGAAATTAAATATTTGGAAGACGAAATCCATAAGTATATGAAATTTGTAGGAGTGGCATTTTCAGGTTATGGGAAAACTTGTTAAATGCAAAAGCAAACTTCAAAAAATGTATTGATTGATTTGTTTATGTAATATAATGCTGGTACTGTTATTACATACTTTAATTTTTTTTCATAAAATGTTTACTAATAGAGTTCTATTATTAATACTATCCGAAGATCTATATATATCGGTTCCCCTTGTACTGTTAGGTGTCGGGGTTGCGGGTTCCGCAGTATATTTTCCATCTTTTCCTATCTTCTTTGCTTCCGCCCAAGAAGTTCTTCTTTCCTTCAGTACGTCACCTATTTCATGATTCCAGTTTTTGTTAGGTCTACCTATTTTCTTCTTTCCGTTCCAACCTGCCTCCCATATTTGCTTAACTATGTTATCTTCGTCCATCTTAGTTGAGTCTGCTCTATTTTTGATATTATAGGATCCACGTTAAGTCTAGCCCTAATTTCTTCGTTTTTTAATTTGTCTAGCTTCGTTACTCCTTCTATTTTTCTCAGTATTTTCATTTCCATTGCAATGATCTTTGATTTTAGTCTTTGGGTAAGTAGAAAAAGTCCGTTTCATTAGAGAACGGAAAGCTTGTATACATGCGAAGAGACGAGTTTTCGACAGTTGCCGAGCAACTCCATTTTCACCTCATTCAGTGGCGTCGTTTTCTTTGTTTCGGTTGTCACTTCAGTTTGTTTGCGTGTTGGCGTTGTTTTTGTGAAATATTTCTGTTTTGTGAGGCGTCAGTGGTCAGTTCTCTAATGAGACGGACTCTATCCATGATTCACTTCCATACGTTAAGGTGGGTACAAAAACAGTTTTATAAATATTTATTTTAGTTAATTTATTAACCTCCATTTTGTTTAAATATACTCCTTTCGGTGCATTGAATAATTTAGATGTGGCTTGTATTCTATTATTTACCTACATCTGATTCCAAGTTGCCATTACTTTCCAATATGGCTCCTAAGTATTTCAAGCTTTCTGTTGCCTTCATTGTGTATCCATCTATGCTGATTTGTATATCTTCGTGTTTCCTGGATACTGTCATTATCTCGGTTTTATTAAAGTCGATTCTCATCTCGTATTCTATGAGATATTTGTTCCATTGTTCTATCGCCTTTTCTACCTCGGCTTTATTATTTGCTACAAGTAGCAGGTCTTTGATTATTATTGGCTTTAGTTGCCGTACTCCTACACTAACTCCTTTTCTATCCTTTCCGCATGCTTGTGATATTTCATCCATCACTGCAATGAAAAGTATATAGTATAACATTTGGAAGACGAAATCCATAAGTATAAGAAATTTGTAGGAGTGGCATTTTCAGGTTATGGGAAAACTTGTTAAATGCAAAAGCAAACTTCAAAAAATGTATTGATTAGTTTGTTTATGTAATATATATGAGTAAATGCAAATGCAAGTATTGGTGTTGATCTTGCTGCAAGTCACTTAAGTCTCGTTATTTTTATTGGAAACAAATATAAGAGTTTATGGAGTTAATTCTTCTCAAACGTAATACTTGTGTTTATTTTTACTCTATTCATCGGTATTTTATGAGTGAAATAATTAATAAATTATAATGAAGCCAGTTGCGTTTGGCCAACGGAAGAATGATCACATCGCATGCTTATTAGATTTGAATATTTGATGAGTCTTAGTGTAATTGGATTGGAATTTATTCAATGCTAATGTTTTATCTTCAAATCATAATGGCTAAAATAATATTCAAGTTTGTTAAAAATTATTTGCCGGCTTGTTAAGAAAAAAACAAATCGACAAATCATATCTACTTTAAATTCTAATTGTATAAATTACGTCGGTAAACTGAGAATGATTTTCTTGTTTCATGGTGTTGTTAAGAGTCGATAATTAAAACTCATAATGATTCACAACTAAAAACATAATATTTAAGTATATTCTGTCAAAAAATACCAAGTGTCAAAAACGTTACTTTAGTCACGAGTTTTCTGAGGCACGAGTGCCTTATGAAACGAGTGACTTAAGATGTTTTTTTACACTGGTGCTTACTATAATTTTTCTACGCCCGCAGGATCTTAATTATGTTGACAGACAATGACTGACGTGTCATTGAAAAACCAAATGAAACAAAATTATCGCGGAATATTAAATATAAATTACAGAAGATACACTTGATGTGACACTAGTGTTTAAAGTGACGTTTTGCGAATGTCAAACCCGTGTTTTATACCCACTTGCTAACTCACTGTTTAAAATAACACACTGTTAAAATTTAAACAATCGATTAAATTGCAATAGCTTGCACCGTAATTTTAGGGTTCTTGGTTAAAATAAACTAATCAATCTGGGGAAGTTTTGCTAAATTGCAATCGGTTGGTACTAACACCTAACTTCAGTCTCAGTAAGACAATGATATTTTGAGGTTAGAAAAATTATTTATTTTCATTTTGCATATTATTTTTTTGGCAGTCGCCGGTATTTCCTATTTTTGTGAAGTTTTTGCTTCAGGTTAGCGAAATAAAGTGTTCTTAATTTCTGGAGGACAAGGGTAGGCGTAGCCCTATAAGTAATGATGGATTCAACCTCCACCAGCGCGAAACGGGTGACCAAAACCTAGGTTTTGTAAATTTATTGTTCTGGTTTGGTGCACTTTTACAAATCATGAGGAAACTCCAGGTCCTCCTCAATTCTTTCTATTATGCAAAGAACGGTTGGTTTCAAGAGACGAAATCTCTTGAAAAAGGTGAGATTATCCATGTTGTGGAAGTGGTTGGCTCTATCATATAGGTACCCTTCGTGAAAAACCCATATCAATTATACCCAATATATCCTGATCATCCTCAAGGAATATGTCGTCTTCCCAAAAATCCATTTTTTAGTAACTTAGTGCACAGAGTACATTTTTGAGGTTAGACACATCTGTTTATTCTGTTTTTTAGGTTAGAATTCATACTACTATGGTTTATATACGATTTAAGGCTCCAAAATCACTGGCTTAGTTTAACAGTGGTTTAGAAGAGTTTAACCGTGGCTTAAATAGCGATGCAAGCCAAAATTCAAAATTAACTAATAGTTAAATTTTAAACCACTGTTATAATGACGGTGCAAGTGGCTATTAGATGCGGTTTTAGTGACGGAAGTAGAAAAATATTATTTTTGATACATTGGTACTACTGTCCTCTATACCACTGTTTCCCAAAAATAAAATCGCAGTGATGTACTAAGGATTGTGCTGGGAATTTCAAATTCCAAAATACTTACTTATACCAACACAAACGAAAACAACGTTTCGGTTACTAACTAACTGGTTACATTTTATATTATTTTTTTTAAAGTCGTCGTTTATAAGAGTTTTGTTAATGAAGCAACAGTGACGTTGCCTAGGCTGAGTAACCAATTCCGATTACCAAGTATTTACTTATATCCTCAATTTAATGTTTAAATACTTAATAATAAAAAAACGTAGACAAATATAAATAATTGGTTAATTGTGAAATCGTTAAGTTTATTTATTTAAGTAAATGATGACCCGCGATATGAATTGACATGGCCTTCGTGTAGAACAGTGCTATTTGGCATGATAATTATGTAAGTAAGCTGTTATTCTACCACAAACTCAAGTATTTTTTTTTAAAGAATGGTCTGTGTCTTAATTATCATTAAAAACATTTAAGGAATAATATTCATTTGATAATGTTCACTCCATAAAAGTAGTAGTGATCATAAAGAGTTTAAATAGTTATTAGACTATCGAAAATAAATTGGTAATCAAGCATATTTATTTCAATATGTAAGTATTATTTTCAAAAATTATTAGTTTTTAAAATGGTTATCCTGATGCAAGAAAAAATAGGTTTATCAGTAGTTTTATGCAACTTAGGGCCGCTTTTATAGGTTACTGTTAAATCTTCGAGTTAACTCACATTGGTTAAGTATACAGTTAACTCTACCGGCAAAAACTGTTGATTTTATAAGTCCATGTCATCTTGATGAAAGCTGTCAATTGATGAGGATAGTCACATTAAAGTTTATAGGTACGCCTTGAGTTATCAAAAATTGTCGAATCTGCTGCAGACCCAGGCCATCTACAGACAATGTCTCTTATTTTCATCTTTCCATTAGAAATTGTTTGTACATTTAAATAACCTTTTCTATTCCTGAATAGCTCAGCATTTTCTCTCCCTAACATACAAAATAAGTTGGACAATCGCAATCAGATGAAAAGAATCCATTTATTATTTTTGCAATGTATTGTACTGAATAACTTGTTTGATATACCAGTTGATTGAATTTGGACATGTGTACAGTCAATTGCACCAATACAATTGGGAAATCGCGCGAACTGATACATCATCATCTGACCATAAGTGTATATGTTCAGGTCTTTCTCGGAATATCCTATTTCAACGGGGCGCCTCAACCATTTCAATAATATCATCCTCGTTATCTGTAATCATCTCCTGAAATATATCTTGAATATCCTCATACATTTTATCAAAATCGTAGACAGAAATGAAATGATGAAACATTATAAACCCACAATAATAATATATAATGCTTTCAAATGTCAAATCTTCAAGTTATCTGGCACCTCACCCACTAGTAAGTTAACGTAGGTATACATTTTCGGGTTAACCGCCACTCTATACCGTAACCTATAAAAGCGGCCCTTAAATGAATCATGACTGATATGCAACTGCCTCTCAGGCAGTAACGAGAAGAAGGTTGTATTAACCTTTTTGTCTGTCTTTGGCCTGAAGTATTTTTTCAGTAGGCTGCACTAAGTTTATTTTCCCATTTTCGGACTTCTTTCACGATGTGGCTTTTTGAGATACCACAAAAAGAGTAGATAGAAGCTCCTTTCTTTGCGAGACCATCAGCAATCTCATTTCCTACAATTCTTTTATGCACTGGCATCCACAACCAAGTTACTTTGTGCTCCTATGCTCTTCAAATGTATGCCATTTTTAGATATATACAAAATTTCAAGCGTTTGCTAATAGACAACCAAAAACCTCAACGTGTTTATTAATCATAGGGAAATAAAAATATTTTTTCATACAATTGGGTCAATTCTATAATAAGTTATATTTGAGGAAGTTTCCGCTATTAGAAATGCTTTAATCTATAAATAGCCAAGTTTCGGATTTAAATTTTAACATTTATGGTGTCCAATAGACCATTTGACAGGTCGGCCATATTGGGCTGAGTCCCTCGATCAGCTGGAGTTGAAGTTTGTGTGTTTCGGTCAGTTGGTTAGTTAAAACAGCCGGTAATCGAAAAAAAGATACCTCATCTCTTGCTCACCGCATTCCACACTTAACGCTACAAAACGATTGCATTTTGGATAATTTTAAAAACTTATTACTAACTAAAGTCTAGCTATCATCCGTTGTTTATCAGTGAACAATGAGAACTAAATAGAATGACATAAGGACCCACAGCAATATGGCCGACCTGTCAGTCTTGTCATTCGCTAGTATTTTAAAGCTTAGACATAATAGTAAAATGGAGTTATAATATCGGATAGTCAAGCAGACATTAAAGCACTGAGTTCTTGTGTAATCAGTTCCAAAATGGTGTGGGAATGCCTAGGCATGCTCAATGAACTAGGCGAGAACAATATAGTAACCTTACTGTGGATTCCAGGACACACTGAAATAGAAGGAAATTAAATAGCAGATGGGCTAGCAAAGAGGGGGACTGAAAGATCCTTTTGGGGGCCGAAACCCTTTTGCGGTATCAGCCCCACAGTAATATTGGAAGAAATAGGTAAAGCCGAAGAAAGGAAAAGACATGACCATAGGAAAGATCTAGTAGGGCTTAGACAATCAAAGATTCTGATGGGTGACTATAACCCGTTGAGATCAAATGAATGCATAAGTCAAAGTAAAACTGCACTAAGAGTTTTAGCAGGGATCCTAACGGGACATTACCGCCTAAACGCGCACCTGAAAATGCTCTAAATAGTTTCAGAATCATAGGGCACAGCACCTAGGAGATTATTTACCTAAGTTGATGCCTGCAGATATCCTAAAATTCCTCAGGGAAATAGGTCCAAAGTAGCTACTAGTCTCTGTCACTTTCCTCAGGAACTAAGTAGAAGTAAGGGGGCACAATAGATATTTTAGGTCTCGGTGAATGTCACCCCCTCATACATACATACAAAATGAAGTTAGCAGATTATCTAATTTTCAACCATGTGTTAAAATTTAACATTTGCTTACAGATTCGCTCCAAATATGTGACATCGTTTTATTTTCCAGAATAAAATTTGAGGGCATATTTTAGATTGGAATAAAAGTGTATTATTTTGTTTTAGGTTGAAGCTATATTTTCTATTGGGGTTGATATACCCTCTGGTAAAAGCAGATATACATGCAGATGTACAGTCAAATTCATGTTTAGTAGAATCCATCGGATCATTTACTACTGTTAACTGTGTGGATATACGAATAGCAGGAGAACTTCCTTTGGAATCAAAAATTCCATCAACAAGTACTGTGGTTGCTTTGCATTTTAGTAATTCCACAGGAAAGATTGACGAGTCCTCGTTTACGAATGTAAATCACGTGCAAGCCGTATATTTAGGTGATTCATATTTTTTACTACAATTTAAACAAATTTTGCTCCGAAATATCTCGGTTAATTTTTAACCAAATGGGTTACACAATAGGTCATTAAATAGGGAATTTCATGACCTACAAGCTTATTAAAGTTAAAAAATTTTCCAACCCTTCAATTTTAAACGGGCAACGTTTAAGGAGATTTAAAACTGCACCAGTCACACGATAACCTTTATGATCCCACACATATTTACACCTAATGTCTACCGCAGGGAGTACCCGGGTACTCTGAACTTTGGCGCGCGCGCACGCGTCACTTGGGTGATTGGTTACACACAACTCGTGAAAACAACCCTGCTACTGGTCTCGACTTGCTGGAAAGGCGAAGAAAAACACGTAAAAGTTGCAGCAAATGCAAGAATCCTGTGTGTGACCAGCATCTACAGTTTGCAATAATTGTCAATAATTTTAAAAAAAGTATTGTTTTTTTATAGCAAGTTTTCAATTTTTATTTAGTGTTATTTTTAAAAATATATTTCGCGTCGTGTTACACGATTTTCAAATAAAAATATATATAAAAATCTACTCATTTACCTTCAGGATAATAGTGAGTACCCTGGTACTTGTATGGTAGACTGAAGAAGTGGTATATAAAAATTGAAATATAAAAATAACAATCAACATGACGACATACAAAAGAATGTCTCTATGTATTAAACTACTTTTCCAGAGATGTCCTAAAAGCACAAATAAATAGCTCTAGCAGAAAATAAAATATGTAAATTTAAAATTGAAATAGTACCCGGGTACTCGATGTGGTATCATAAGGGTTAATGTGAAAGGGTTAATGTGACTTTTGAAGTCACATCTCGGTTAATTTTCAAGCTACAGAAAATTATAAAAATAGAAAATGTTCAGTGAAAACAAAACAAAAAACTTTGACGTATACGAAAAAACCTTGGTAGCCTCGACTATCCTTCTATGTTTAAATTCTCAATACCAACGAAAAACTATCGACTGAAAAATAATATCTAACGTTTATGTTACTCACGATTGTAGTTTGATCCAACTAAGAAGATACATAATTTATTATTGACTGTAATTAAAATATAGAAATGTTTCAGACCACTGTGCATTGTCAAAATTTGTGCTTCCAAATTTACCTGAATTAAGAGATTTGGATATAAGAAATTCATTCATTCCAAAAATTGACAAAAATTCGTTTAAGCATTCGAAAAACTTGAAACGTATAGATCTAAGGACAAATAAAATGGTAATAGAAGGTGGATCATTTCAGGATTTGAATTCTCTTACATTTTTGGACATTGAACAGCAAAACGTTACTCTAAACGAGCAATTTTTAAAAGGATTGAAGAATTTAGTTTTATTAAGTATTACTGATTCAAATATATTAACTATTTCAAAAGATGCTTTTCGAGATGTACCAGGTAAATATTTATATCATAATAATAATAAAATAGGAAATATCTAAAGCCTTCCATAGTCATATTCATTGTTTTATCTAATTCCGCTATCAAATGTGACACTTTAAGTCACTCCTTGACATTAGGAAACGTCACATTTTTCATAACCTTAAAAAATATCAGTTATGAAAAGTAGTTATGTAAAAACTTTACGTAACTGTTCAAGTAAAAATAGTTATTTATGATACAAGTGCGTGAAGTTATACTTTTTCGCAAAAGTACACCTCGATCAAATTCATTTCAACTCTGAGATGCGCAAACAAAGAAGCGAGAGGGAGATATCTTAGTCCTCGGAATAAACGCATGTACACTCGGCGGAAAAAGTTTACTTAGTTAAATATTTCCTAAATAAAATCCTGGTTTTTGTAGCCCTTCGTTACTATTAACAGACCAAGCTTTTTCAAGAGAGTGGTCGACCCTCCTCACGATATTGTTTTATGGTTTTTAAAAACCATGTCCTCAATTGTCTAATGTCAAGTCGATCCATTAGTAACGTTCGGTTTGTTTTTACTTTGCGCCATCGAAAACCTATATTATGTAAGATCTTACGCAAACTTTCTCTACCACCAGTAAACTCGTTGTCTTCTTTAACTTTTCGGAACAAGCGTTTCAGAGTAGGTGCTGTTTTTTCTTGTACATACCAATTGTGGACAATTCCTCGTAAAATTCTTGCATCTAGATCATCTATTTTTGTCTTTTTCGGTGTTTTACCTTTATTATGTTTTGTACTGAATGTCGAAGCTTCACCATTATCATATTTTTACTTTGCTTAACTATAGATTTTACAGTGCTTATGCTGCTAATACCGACTGCTTGTGCAACTTTTTCTTGTATTTTCGCTGAATGAACTAATAACTCACCCCGTTGTGCCTCCAATGTCATAAATTTAAAAACATTATGTACTATTTCACGACTTTGTGCACTCAAAATCTTGTGTTTTTCAAGCGACTTAAATTCCATATTAAAATTCCTACGCCGACTGTACCACTATCAGTTCAAATGGATCTTTACAGTTCAACGTTCTGCCTAGGACTGGTAGCTGCCGACATTGTCGTACGCGTGATCTACGCGCATCCGAATCTCACGGTTGAAAATAATTTGGTCGAGTTCACGCACAAGTGTCATACGACCACTTGAAGAAAAAATAAAAAAATGTGCTCTGAAGGGGTTAAAAAACATAAAAATAAATTTTCTATAAAAAAATATACACAAAGAATTCTAATTATTTAAATTTATATATACAGTAAAATGAGGACAATTATTTAAATTACTATTTATAACATTGAGTAATTTGTCTTTTTTTAAAGTAACTTAGTTACAAGACAATAATTGGGATGTTAAATTGAAGTTGAAGGTTTATCAATATCGATGAAATCGTTCGATTTGTGAGATTGAAGAATTTTCTGCCAGGGGCATTTCTTCAGAGCTTTGATTTTCGGCTCTGAAGAAATGCATTCTTCTTGAGGTTCTTCCATTTAAAATAAGTGTAATTAAAATTTTAAATATAACAGAAAATATTTTTCACTATGTCTGACACTTCTGTCAAATTTACTGATAGCACAAAAGTTTATACAACAAACGACTAAATTCAAGGCAACTAGATAATTACGTAGCTAAAAAAGAGTGTTAAAATGAAAACCCCGTTTAAAAAGCATTGGTCATTATTTACGCACGCTTTTGGGTGTTATAATGAAAGTCCCATATAAAAAGAATTGTTCATTTACGCACGCTTTTTAACGTATGTATAATTTATGATTTCACACATTTTTTTTTGGTTCGTAAATGCCTAATTTTAAAGGTGGTCGTAGATAAAAAATAATTTATTAATTACTGTAAAAACTGAAAATTATTTCATTATTTAAACTGACAATTAACTCAATAGTATTTTAAGATTTATAAACATTGAAAACAACATTATGAAAGACACAGTTATTTAAAGTAAGTCCATTTTCTGGGTGAATATTCTCTTGAACTTCTTGTTTAATGTTAATTCCATTTGAAGCTGTGATATCTACATGTATGTCAGAGGCTTGGCCCAGAATGTTTTCTAAAACTCTTCTCTTATTTTCTAATGAACTCTCAACATAGAAGATTGTATTAAATATTATAAAAGCGCGGAATTAGATAAAACGTTGTACGTGAACACGTTACGCAAAAAGCGATATTGTTCAACTCGCGTAATTTGCAAAACTTTTCATCCAAAATGGTAGTAATAGGTACTTTTTTTTTTAGAATTGGTCGATTTGAATTTAAGTAGTAACCCGATAGAAAAAATAGAAAACGGTGCCTTAGATTCACTGAAGAAGTTAAAAAATATGAATATACTGGATACTAATATAAATAAGATAGATGTACAGCTTTTCAAGGAAAATAGCAATTTTGAAACTCTAAGAGCTTCTGCAAAGGCGGTTAAAAACTTTGATCTGCGGAAATTTATAAAATACTGTCCCCGTTTTTACAATTTCGATTTTAGTTTGACAGATTGCGGAGATTCGAACATTCAAGAATTGAATAAGAAAATCAATGACGACAATGAATTTATTTTCGTATATTTTGATGGTATTGAAAGACCAGATCGTTGTTAGCTTTTCTATAAACATTAAAACCAAACAAAATCTTGTATTATTTTTTCCCTTGGAAAAAGAATCCAATAAGTACCTAATACGTGGTAGGACAAAAAATTAATAATAAAAATATTCACACTCTCGTATTATCAACACTTTCCGAAAGAAAGAACTGCTACTACTAGAGTTGCTCGTTAAATTACAACAAAAAATGTAACGAAAGTTCAACGAAGGCGACAAAATTCTATTTTTGTAAAGTTAAATGGGGTTGCTGATAGATCGGATTTGGCGTTATCGATGAATCTTCTTTAGTGCTGGTGCTTCTTCTGCTGACATAACTTTTTACGGGGAATCAGAAAAAATACCATTAAAGTAAAATTCAAACAAAGTAACGAAAAAACCAAAGATAAAGAAGTGTACATTTCACAAAGTCATTGAGAGGTAAACTATTTGACAGAGTTGTTATCTTGTTGGAGGTTAGGTGTTTGTTTATTTCTTAGTTTCCACAAATCGTTACTTCATTTGAGTGGTAAGTTCAAAGAAAAATGGCTTTTGTGTGATGTGAACGTATCTTCAGCTGCAACGACATCTACTATCTTTCAATAATAAAAACACTCTGTACTGAAGTATTTTTTGTTAAACAAAAATTATGCTGAATGTTTATTGAGAAATAAATGTAAATTTAGTAGAACGTTCCTATAGCGATTTCAATAATTATCGAATTTAATATGTTGTAAAGGTACAACAAAACACCAAACTTTGTATTTTCTCTAGTTTCTGCTTTTATTGAATTCCGTGATAGTAAACTACTTAACAACAGTTTATTATCAACACGAAGCTTTCTCAAGGTCTTATGACTACCTATAATTTTAATGGTAAGTAACATAGTACACTTAGTTATGGCAATTATTCAAACAATTACTTACAAATTAATGTAAATTTATTTGTATTAATTACGGAAAATAGCAGACCTTCGTGTATACTTAAAATCAAACTAGTTTATACTTAGTATACAAATTATACTTATATAACTATAAAAGTGATATTTAAAATAATAACAAAACGAGCTATCAAAAATTAAGTTGATTTTTCCCAAGTATTTTGACCTTGATTAACAAACCTACTGAGTTAGGTTTGTAATGATATAGTCTAGTCGGCTTTCCACTTCGAGAATCTGCGTAGTAGGTCATAGTTTACTACTGTAGGCATTATATCAAAAGACTGTGACTTTCAATGTCCATCAACAGTTTGACACGCTCCGTATTAAACTTGCGTTGTGTGCAATTCCATAAATGTTGTCCACTTATCGCTTCTTTAAAGAAAGATATGGAGAAGACGTAAATCCTGAAAGAGTTTCATGGCTGCTGGCGGTAATTGTCAGCAAAGCCTGTCTCTGTATACAAATAGCTTTGGGTCGTTCGCTGTAAATATTTTGGCCGCCAAACAATAGCTCCAGATTTGATCAATGGTGTTACAATCATTACGTATAACCAATGGATTTGTTTGGGTCCTAAATCCCATCAAGACTCTCAACAAATACTACTATCCACAAGGATAGTTAGCGCTCTAAGGTTCATACCTAACCTATGATGATCTATAGACCATTCCAGAAAACATGACTATGACAGGTTTGCCAGGTTGTGCTGGAGGGCAACCAAATCGATTAGTTTGTGTTTTATGAATAAAAATTGACTGATATAGGTACACTAACATTAGATCACACACGCCACGTTTAAAGTTGTGATTCACTGTGGGGGCCCCGTTTTAAAGAACTATTCAAGCATCATAGCGTTGATCAGAGAAAACAATTAAATAGTCACCTTGCTTCGTTAAAACAGCCGGAAATTGAACCTTATCTCTTTCTCGCCGCATTCCACCTTTATCAACACTTGTGAAGTATGGAATCTCTCAAGGAACAGTATTGGAGCCTCTTCTTTTTATTTTAATATAATTTTTAATTTTTTTGTTGATGACACTATACTTTCAGTGGAGGGTAAAGAATGATTTGTATACAAACACAAATAAAACAGTAGTGATGTTATTTAACAGCAATAAAAGTAAGGTTGCATGTTGTTGTCCTTAAAACTTGTTAGTGAATGTAAATACTTAGGTGTTATTATTGATAAAGATTTGTATTTTAAAAAACATTGCCAGTATATGTTCATAACGAGGTTCATAAGAATATTTTAGGAGAATAAGTTCAAATCTATCTCTAATAACAAGAGTTACATTATATAAAACTATAATTGCACCGCATTTTAAGTATTGTTCAGCAATTTTATATTATTTAAGCCAGTCTGAGAAGTCTAAATTACAAATTTTACAAAATAAAGCAATGAGGGCTACTTTAAGAGTAAATAGATACATTGGTATTAAAGATATGCTTGACTGTTAAGGATTTATGAGTGTTATTCAGCGAACGGCTTAACAAAACGTAATTTTTATTTTTAAAATAATTCATAAATATGTTACCAAAATATATGTCCAACAAAATTAGGTGTTTTAGAGATATACATACTACTTAGGACGCGTTGTATCAACCTTATTGTTTATCTATGTCTCCCATGCCATTGGCGTTACAAAGGAACATCGCCAATCGTTAATTGAAAGTAAAAATATTTTAACGATACTAAATATTTTCATATACCAGTGTCTATTGTATGTGAAACTATCTCGAAAAGCTACAAATAATTCCAGGATATGTTTTATTTAAACTGTACATACGATAAATACATTTTTAATATTCTAATTTTGTGTTAACCTCCACAAAATGTGAAAACGTTACGCTACTGATTTGAAGTCGAATGTCAATTTTACCATAAGGCGCTGGTTTTGACAAGTTAGCGCTTTGTTTACTTATAAATGTGCCCTCCAGCTCAATATGGCCGACCTTTCAGTGACGTCATTCTGGAATAGTCTATTTGCTTAAAACCAGCTGTTTGAGGTTATCAAATGTTATAGAATGCAGCTCATAGACGAATACTCTATTTTAAATACAAATCATTAATATCAAAGTCGATGAATATCGATTAAATTATGTATCGATACTGTTTATTTTATCAGATTATATTTACTAATAATTTAAATAATATAAATGCACGAGGTAATCACCTAAAGCAGACGCTATATTTCACAGCATAATAACCATAATTAAACATTTTATTTAAGTGCACGAAATCGTTTAATCCCAACTAATAAATGTTCCCATTTAATATAGTAAATGATTTTTTTTAACACCGTGGGAATGTAACTAGTGGAGGTTAACCTTTAAATTTACAAGAAAATTTTCCCAGATTTTCTTAATCTATTGTATTGCGAATCGGACAGTTTTTGTTTTTAATTATATTTCGTCAGATTTATTTATATATTTATTGTTTTAAATCATTGTTTCCCGAGTTGTAGAAAGTTTTGAAAGTGAGAAAGCAATCAAAAGTGATGATATAAATATATGAGCATAAATATTTTATTCGAATCTCAAATGTAGCTGGAATATGTTAGTGTATGCTGAGTTGCCAATCTTACTTCAGTCATGCCATTTTCAGCCCGGGAAAATGGTTTGCTTGACAAGTCGTTTTGACTGACTCTTGACGTTTATTCACAGCACACTCGGAAAAACGTATATTAAGTTAGGGGGCCTTTTTGGAGGGCACGTTCCGGACCCGGCTCATAATTTGTTGCTATTTTGTTGCTAATTTGTTACTAAATAATTGATTTTGTTGCTCCAGCCGTTGCCGAGAAACGCGTGGTCCCCTACCGTAATATTAACTTAGGGTGGCCAAGTGCAATATCTCGGTAACGGAGGAAGCTAGCTATACGAGCCTGGTGCCATATTTTGTTGCTTTAAGGTGGCTTTATCAAAAAATTGTAAAAACCACCCCTACATGTCAAATTCACCCTCGCGCAGTATTAAGTTACGGTGGCCAACTGCGATAACCCGGGAGCCAGACGAGCTAGCGACACGAACCAGGCGGCATATTTTGTTGCCAATTTGTTGCTTTAAGGTGGCTTTATCAAAAAATTCTAAAAAACCACCCCTACATGTCAAACTCACCCTCGCGCAGTATTAAGTTACGGTGGCCAACTGCGATATCCCGGGAGCCAGACGAGCTAGCGACACGAACCAGGCGGCATATTTTGTTGCTAATTTCTTGCTTTAAGGTGGCTTTACCAAAAATTTTCAGAAACCACCCCTACATGTCAAACTCACCCTCGCGTAGTATTAAGTTACGGTGGCCAACTGCGATATCTCGGGAGCCAGACGAGCTAGCGACACGAACCAGGCGGCATATTTTGTTGCTAATTTGTTGCTTTAAGGTGGCTTTACCGGAAAATTACTAGAACCACCCTTACATTTCAAACTCACCCTCGCGCAGTATCAAGTTACGGTGGCCAACTGCGATATCTCGGGAACCTGACGAGCTAGCGACACGAACCAGGCGGTATATTTTGTTGCTTTAAGGTGGCTTTACCGAAAAATTCCGAAACCCATCCCTACATGTCAAACTCACCTCTGTGACTACTTGCAGCAGCTCGGGAGCATGACGAGCTAGCGACACGAACCAGCCGGCATATTTTCTTGCGAATTTGTTGCTTTACGATGGTATAATTAAAAAATGTCCTACCCTACTGCGACATTAAGCTGCGGCAGCCATTTGCTTGGTTTCGAGACTAGAATTAGTTGCCGGAACAAGCTTCGCGGCTTATTTTGTTGCTTCAAGATGCCTCAATGTGAACCCCGCTACCCGGATCTTAAGTTGCGGCAGCCTTTTGCTGAATTTCAAGCCTACAATTACTTAGTCCAACGAGCTCCACGGTATATTTTATAGCTATATAGTTGCTATAAAACGGCTTTATCGAGAGATTTTAAAAACAACCCCTTCGAGGCAAACTCGCTTGAAAAAACCATTTCCTTATCAAATCCTCATCATATATTCATTTTCAAACTGATATAAAATCTCCACTACGTAATAGTTAACGTTATATTTATTCAAAATTAGCACTATTTTTTTCATCAAAAAATAAATTTCGCTTTTGTATGTGATCTAGAATTTTTTTAAATGAGTAAATTGTGGTCTCTGCAATTTTCAAAAATGAATTAAAAAAATTCGCAAGAAAATATGCCGGCTGGTTCGTGTCGCAAGCTCGTCATGCTCCCGAGCTACTGCAAGTAGTAACGGAGGTGAATTTGACATGTAGGGTTGGTTTTTGGAATTTTTCGGTAAAGCCACCTTAAAGCAACAAAATAGCAACAAAATATGCCGCCTGGTTCGTGTCGCTAGCACGTCTGGCTCCCGAGATATCGCAGTTGGCCACCGTAACTTAATACTACGCGAGGGTGAGTTTGACATGTAGGGGAGGTTTTTGGAATTTTTTGGTAAAGCCACCTTAAAGCAAGAAATTAGCAACAAAATATGGCACCAGGCTCGTATAGCTAGCTTCCTCCGTTACCGAGATATTGCACTTGGCCACCCTAAGTTAATATTACGGTAGGGGACCACGCGTTTCTCGGCAACGGCTGGAGCAACAAAATCAATTATTTAGTAACAAATTAGCAACAAAATAGCAACAAATTATGAGCCGGGTCCGGAACGTGCCCTCCAAAAAGGCCCCCGTAACTTAATATACGTCTCGGAAAATACATATTGGCAGCCGGTAGTTTGTTTAATAGAATTACGTATTTAAATGAAATATTTATTATCCAAAATATTTAAAAAATGTCAAAACAGATCTACCCTATTTGGCAGAGAATGCCAAATATGGTTGGTTTTATAATCCATGCAGGATATTCAAATTAACAATGTGGGTTATTAGCGATCGTATATTTTTGTTAAAAGTCTCTATTGAAAGTAAAAATACCTACTATTGTTACACACTTCAGTTGATTAAAAAAACTATCTTATTAACTCCGATTTATATTAAATACCTTCATACCTTAGTTGTTACCAATTTCCTCTGGCATGCAGTAATAATTTTGCAATTAACCTGCATTGTAGTAGGTAGTAGTGAATATAATATTCTTACGAAAACTGGTACACTTTACCAATTTGTTTATATAACGAAGTAGAGAAATAGGCAAATTTCGTAAAGTGTAAGTAATTTAGATTATTTTTATGGTAATGTGAATTTGGTGAATTCCAAGAAATATACATTGAAACCTCAAATGATTTTTACATACGTCGATCCTATTATATGAATAAAAAGGAATATATTACTTTGATTTCTACAATATCCAGAATAATCATCAGAAGTAGAAGCTGAAGTCGCGTGGTATTTTAGGATAAATACCTTTTCAATATTCTAATTTTATGTTAACCTACAAAATGTGAAAATGTTACGCTACTGATTTGACGTCGAATGTCAATTTTACAATATGGCGCATACAAGCATTTACAAGTTCGCGCATATGACTGCAACTTCATGTGAAACGGAGTCTATTAGTTTTGCATGTTTCTAACTGAAAAACCATAATTTTTTAAGTATAGGTGAGTTTATGATATCTACAATTAGTAGTGGTTTTATTTGCAGAATTTGGAATTTATGAGTGGGTTGATGTTTGCTCTAGTGTGGTTTTGCTGCTATTTAATTATTAATGTATGTATTTGTTATTCAAAGAAACCTTACCGATTAATTACATGAGTAAATATATGATCTGCTATCTTAAGTTAAGGTCCCGAGTCGATGGATGATGGGCTTGGTAAATATCCCTATCACTTGTTAGAACACTAGTGAGTTCGGCAAAATTTCCAGCTTCGTTGATTAGCCTCAGTCGCAGAAATAGACCGACGTTAAATAATAAAGGAAGAAAAAAGTTTTGCCTAAATCTTTAATTTCATAACATCGTTCTAAACTTTCACCCCCCCCCCATCAAATAATTAAAAACACATGGTTTCCTAATACGCGTTATGCTTAAAACAGAACATTTACTTAAATTAAAATGAAATTTATATTTTCAACTCCACAAATATGCCCTCTGGAACTTAACACAATCTCTAACTGTTTCTATATAATGTATTATTTTGAAGTCATCTGCAAATATCAGACCATGATACTAATACTTTTGGCAAATCGTTAATAAAAAGTAAAAGAAGTAGTGGCCCAAGATTGGGACCATGAGGTACTCCAGAATTTGCCTCAAATTTTCCCGATGTTTAACCATTATATACGTTTCTTAGATAATTTCTGCAGTAATATGTCATGATCGACTTTATCGAAAGCTTTTCTGAAGTCCTACAAGTAAAAATAATAATTTAGACTCGTGCAAAATTTCCGTGTCTCATTGGGGTAATAAATTGAGCACTTGTTTATACCATCACTAAGTGGAGATAATACAAAATAAGTATACAGAAATAGGAAAGAATACTTTCCATGAAACGTACAAGTGGTGTGTAATGCGTGATTATAGATAATGAATATCGTGACACGTTAGCCTAGGGCAGGTCATGATCAAACAATTATAAACAGTAGATTAAAAACGAATTAAAAATAATGAATTTTTAAATTCTATTTTATTAGGTTGCCGTAGTTGTGCAAACATCAATTATTTACTTATACCGTTTGAGCACAAAGTTTGTATAATGAATCGCACATTAGAACTCGTAGTTCTGGTGAAAGGTGACACTTATTTGAACATTCTTAAAAAACTATATACGTTCGTTCCAACTGGTGGTAGGACCGTTCTATACAGTACTCGATACGATTCCAGAACGGTTTTGGAACAAACCTATTATTACAGCAGTAGTTATTCATTATTTGGCTACATAAGAATATACAGATCGGTTTCAAATGAGCCTGCTCAAAATAGAATTGGTGTACAAAACTATACAGGGTGTCCAAAGCCAAACTACAGATACTATGTGTGATGTTATGTCCATAACCTAATATTCCTTTATCCAGAAGGTCCTCCTGCGATTTTTATTGCAATCAATGTGGGAGAATTAATGGGTAAATTTGGTTGAATTTTTTGTGAACCAGTTTTTTGACAATTTTTGAATACTTATTATTTCTGTTTTTAGTGCTACTTGAAATCATTAGTTTATGATGTTCCAGTACAAAATCGTATTCAACTGTAGGAAAGAATAGTGGGTGCATGTAATGACATTCAAAATTAACCCAGAATTTATTGTTTCCAGAGCTAGACAATCCTTTTTTTTTGTTTATTATTCTGGGAAATTAAACCACAATCTTTTTTATATTTTCTAATTCAACGTTTCGGTAGCGTTCCAGTCACCGTTATCAAGAATAATTAAGTATTTTTTTAAATTCTGACACTAGAGAAAAAACTAGGCAATCAATAATATTTTGACTCACGATTACTAACGAACACAAACGTTTCCGAGCATGTTCAAGTGCGAGCAATGAGCCACTCGAGCTCCCGCATGCCTTGCACTTTGACACGATACTTACTAATGGGAATCTGGCTCGAGCGGCTGATATCTGCCTGCGCAGGTACTCCTTCGTAACCCCCCATAGGGTGAAGATCCGGAACAAATAATTCTGGGAAAGGCAGCTTCATGGGATCGTCTGGTACACAGATGGTTGATGCTCCAGCGATGGGGGGGGGGGCTGGAATTTACTCCAGACCCCAAGGATACAAGTCTGTGTTCCATTGGGTAAGGGTGTGTCTGCATATCAGGCTGGTGTATACGCTATCTTGGAATGTGCGCAGATAAACCTAGACAGAGGTTATACGGATCGACGCATAACCATATACACCGACATCAGACGGCAATCAAGGCCCTGCATGAGTGGATATACGATCAACTCAGGGCTTGCTGCCGAATGTCGTGAACGTCTTGCTGACCTAGTGAGGCCGGGGCCCATTCTTGGGCCTCAGAAAACAAACAATCGGTAAGGAGACGAGGAACTGGTTGAGAACCTTGCTCACTGGAGGGCTCTACAGGGTCTCAGGCAGTCCAAGCTCCTATTGAGGGGATGGACTGATGGACATGCTAGAGCTGCTCTAGAACTACTAAGGAGTAGGTTAAAAAAGATAGCAGTACTCCTAACAGGGCACTGATGTCTGAGGAAACCCTTTGTAACCTAGGTTTAGAGGAAAGCCCCCTATGCAGGGGTTGCGGCATGGCTGACGAAACGTCGGACCATGTTCTCCTCGTATGTCCACATTGGGCTGTGCTACGAAGGCGAATCTTCGGAGTCCCTGTTATGGCCTCTGGGGACATAAGCAGACATCCACTGAAGAGGATTGAGTACTTCATCGAGGGACTCGGCTTCATGGATGTATAAGTAGCAGGAATGGTACAATGGGCCTACGCAAGGAACTAAATACAAGGAGAAATTCCCTTTGAAACGGTACAAATTTACCGACAGCCTGCTAGTGGAGATAAGTATTTATAGGCAAGTGCGAGTGCGACTAGCAAATACTCGCGAGCATCTCTTTCACGACCTATCGCAAGTGCATAAATTTGCAAGTATTTGCAATGTGTATGGGACCTGCTTTACACACAAAGCTTAGCAAAAAAGGAAAGCAAATCGGTCACTAAACTAGCCGGCTGTCCAACTTAAGTTTTATATACATAATGGCCAGAAAGCTACTATTGATTTTATATGAAACACGTATCAAATTGGTGCAAAAAAAGCTGAAAAAATTGTAAAAAAAAAGATTTTTAACTTTACATAAGAAGAAATTTGCAAAATAATTGAATTTCTTGTGTGGTCTGCTGTTTTAAACATAAAAATTGATATACAATGCCTTTTTTCAATGTAAAATTAATAAAAACTGCTATTTTAAATATGAAAACTGATGAAAAATGCTTTTTTCCAATGAAATATTCATAAAAACTGCTATTTTAAACATGAAAATTGATGAAAAATGCTTTGTGGCATCCACTCATATTATTCTTACAAATGAATCTTACTGCTTCTAATTGATTCCACTACTTTGAAAAGTTTATTAAAATCCTAAGATACTTATTGATAATTATTCCAATATCTTTTTTTCCATTCAGTATCTGCTGATCTTACATTGTTACTCATGAAGACAGTTTAATAGTGGAGAACTCCCTAAATTTATCTAATCATTGACAACTTCATATTGTGGGTCTCCTAGTTTCTAATTTTTTAAGGAAATCTATACTCGTTTCTTAGACAAATTACTCTATGTTTCTTATCATAAATATGTAGTACTTCTAGTTCTGTGTTACGTGTTAATGAATGTTTGACTTCTGGTGTTCATTGAGTCTAATTTCAAAATTATGCCTGGTTTGACCAATATAGACAGCATTACATTCTGGACATTTAGTTTTATATATTCCAGATTTTTTTAATGCGGAAATTTTTGCTTTTACATTTAACAATTTTGTTTACTTACATTACATTGCTCCCACGGAGTTATTTTGATTGACGCAATTTTAGAAATAATTAATGGTTAAATTTTTTTTGAAAATTGATTTCCTGTAAATAATAACAGGAATGTGGGAATTACATTATTCTAATCTATGAATTGTAACTAAAAAATTTCATACGCAAACGCAACCATGATTGTATTTTTTCGTATCTTTTTTAATTCGTACTAAAATAATAATTGAAATAATGATTTCCGTTTCAAACAGGATTTGGTAAAAAGTTACAACTGGTTCCAAGTTCCAATCTACGTATCTTGTAATGGATGAGAAAAAAGTTAATTCATCAAGTCATTAGATGAAAATTATTAGTTTGTTATTAGAACTTAATAATATCCTATTAATATATTAAATTGATTTTTAATTTAGTTAACATTATTATTTTTAATAATTTTTAAATGTAATATGCCTCAGCCAAAACTCCTCTCAGGTTGTGGTTCAATAAACGTACATTTCATTTGAATAAAATTGTCCAAAAATGTTAATATTATTACAATGAGAAATTACATTACATGGCCTTTATATAAAAGATATCCACTTAAATGTAGTATGAAGAATTATTATTGTTTTTTTTTTAATTATTGTTATTATTATTTTGTATTTTATATCTTCCCCGAATCGTTATATTTAAATTTGAAAATTTTTTAAATGTCCAAAATATTATTAAATTTCTGTCAATGTATAACTCGGCAATAACGTAATTCAATTTTTATTCCGGATTTAAATAATTTTCCCAAATTTGAAATAATTGAAAGTTCACTTCCTCGATAATTTCTTCCTTTCGCTACAATTTTAAATCTTCATACCATGAAGCTCTTTATCAATTCTACCATTTTCTGTTCTGCATCAATCCCATCTTATTAATTCTAATTTCAGATTATTTTATTTATTTTTCTCATTTTTCTTACTTTTAATTAAATTTCCAAAAACTAATCCGTTTATTTATCCCGCAACAATCCTCAATTTTTTTTTAGAGAGAACCCGTTTTTGAAATCTAAATTTTCAATTGGTTTTTATTCAAATTTTGAAATTGTGAATTTGACTTTATCTTCTTTTTTTAAATAATTGACAAAAACTTCATTATTTTTCTTATCTAATAGATCTGTTGCATACAAGTATATTTATCTTCTTTTTTAAATAATTATCTTTTATTGTGACACATTTATATATAAAAACAAACTAATATTCTAATATTTCATATCTATACAAAATATCTGCTTTTTTTAACGTAGGTACTTGAATTTAAATTTAAGTTAATTAATTGAAAAATAATTCCAAAATATTTTTTTTTTCCATAATACTGAAGTAATAATAATTTATTTATTAATAATTATAATTATCAAACCTTGATTTCCTTGTAAGCACTCCAACTCTATGGTATAATCCCAAAAATCCATTGAATTCATTATACTGGGACTATCAGGTTCGACACTCATTTTGGAAAGTCAAAAACATGAGCACTCACGAAAAATTGGACTTTTAACACAACGCGTAGCTAATTAAACATTTCCGTAATTTTTTTTAAACCGAAGTATCTTCGAAAACTGAGTTCAAGGTATTATTTTAATACACCTAACTATTTAAATACATTTTACTTTTTCGACACGTTTTTTATTGGTATATCAATAAACAAACTTAATTCCAAATAAGTTTTAAATCGATACCCGACGATCTTTCCTACCTACAGTACGATCACCTGCGAACTGCTGTCCGAACCTAGAGTACTTTACTAATGCTATGCCTCAGCGCGATTGTAGACAGGTAGAGATAAACAAACACAAATGTGCAGTGGAGGGTTTATTCAATAGATAGGAAAGGTTGCTACTTTTAACAATAAACTGATTTTACCATTCTAATGTACAACGGTAGAGATTATACTCCTATGATAGTGTTTAGAATAGGAAGTAAGCGATTCCATTTAAGAACATGAATGATATTTAATTTTTGATATATTCGTTTCTTCTTATAAATTGCTTGTTAGCATATTGTTCCTATCAGAATTTGAATTAATTCGCGAAAGTAAAAGTTCTCATTCACTTTTAAAGATCGCCAGAGATACTCACTTTTGAAGTTCGCTTCAAAAACCAGAGATATATTTTTATAAATTGTATCCACTAATTTGATTTCAAGAGACATTCAAAATTGAACATTATATTCGTTGCTTCCACTTGAAGTAAACGACAGTCATAGATGTCAAAATAATGTCAACATAAAACAACAAACGGAGATTATCGACAACTTCACATTTATACTAGTGACGTATCTGCATAATAAATTGCATAATTTCAGTAAATTTTTGTTTACTTTTTTTTTGTTAATCAGCAGAAAAGATATAAGATAATTTTATTTTTGACTAACCTATTTGCAGCTTATTCATATTACTTAAAAAATATGGGGTCAAAATTTGAAGTTGAAATGCCTGTTAGACAACGTATAGTCTAACTAAACATTATTTGAAAGATGTGAAAGCCTTTGAATTAACCAATCTCAGAAAATTGTTCCAGAAGTCTAAAACTCTTCTTGCTGTCCAGGTATTCAATGTTTGTTTGGTAAAACTTACTGAGATGCCAATTGCAGGTATTGGACCGATAAAATCCCCAGTGGCACCCTCTTTTGCAAGGGAGTCTGCCTTTTCGTCGCCACCTACACCAGAATGGCCAGGTTAGAGTTTTTCTATTTAAGAGAGTCTTTGTTGGTAGTTTAATACCAATTTCGACGGTAGAAGGTAAGAGCTAAGTGCTTTAAAGCCTCTTGGTTAACCGAGAAAGTTTTATTGTTCTATGTATGAGATTGGTGTCAGCCTGAAATACAGTTGCATATAGGATCCTAGTTTTTGAACCATCTTGTGTACCAATAGCTATTTACCAGTTCGATAAGTACTCTTCAGAAATTACTAACTGCTAAAGGCATTGACAGTTGATTACTACATTGTTTCTCCTAAAATTAAAACTAATTAACACAGGAGAAATAGTACATTTTCCAGAATGTATTTGGTTGTCGACAATGTAAACTCATGGAAAATATTAACGCAACACTTAAATTATGATTATTTTTGATTTAGAATAACTCTTTCAATTTTGAACCAATTTTCTCGGCATATTGTAGGAAATTCATTGAAATTTTCATGACCATTTTGAATTTTAGTAAAAATGGATTTGACAATTTATTATACCGGGAGGAGTGAAACAATATTTATTTACCATAAATTCTAAACATCCTGTGGGCGGTGTTTCCGATGTCCGTCCGGCGGTCAGGGTAAAACGCAGGTACGTCCGAGGTCCGTCCCGCGGTTAAAAGGGTCAAGACGTTTGTCCGAAGTCCGTCCCGTGGATCCGTATGATAATTTATATTGCAGATATTATATATACATATAAGATATAATATGTAGTAGGGTAGGGTAGGGTCTGTGGAAGGGTGTCGATAATACACGAATCATACTAATTATTCTAGGAATAATATTCTACCCTGCCCATTCTACCTGTGTATCCACCTGACCGCGGGACGGACATCGGTCGGGGATTAAAAACCCTTTTCCTAAACCCTCAATTTTCTGACCGCGGGACGGACATCGGTATTGCCCCCTGTGGGATAACTACAATTTTCATAATTCAAATTAAAACAGAGAATTCCTCACAAAATAAATTAGCTGGTTGGTGTCAATTTTGACAAAGAAAATAATCTAATATTTCTTTTATTGTGTCAATATTGGAGCAGGAAAGGTGTAGTTTGGGACCGTTTTTCCAGATTTTGGATTGATAAGCAAATAGAGCAGTTTATAAGCGTAATATAGTTCAAGGTATCATGAATAGGGCACAAAATTTAACCATGACAAGTCGAATGTTTAGAAAATTTAAGGAAACCGTAGAGTGTTTTTTAAAAAATTGTATCTTTTGTGAAGAGAAAGATGTTGGAATAAATAAAAAAACAGAATGTCGAGAATTCACTGGTCTTTCTAATTATTTGCAAGGAAAAAATTTGTAGCTTCCAGTTTATCTCACAGGGTGTTTAGAATTTACGGTACATAATATTGTTTCATTCCACCCGGTATATTACTTTTACAAAAATTCAAAATTCTTGTGATAATTACAATGTATTCCCAATAATGTACCTAAAAAATTATTTTAATCGGTTGAGGGTTAAAAGAGTTATTCCTAAATCAAAAATTAGCAAAATTTTAAGTGTTTCGTTAATTTTGTCCATGAGTTTATATTTTTAGTGCATATACTTTATCCATAACCAATATAAGGACAAAACTCAGAGCAGTACACGCTGATGCTTCCAAGTGAGATTTATTTTTATTATCCATTACAAACGATAAAAATCAATGTTTGTTGGAATAAAACTGTAATTACTGTAATGAACTTGAGAATACATTGTTATCGTTACATAAATACATAATACTAAACTCCAAAATTATTTTATGCAAACTTTGTTTATTTTAATATCGAAACTAAGTTGATTTATAATGTTGGCTTTGTTCAAAAGTAAACAGTTAAGTAAAAATAGAGAAATGTTTTGGAAAAACAGAAAGATAAAATAACAATAAGCTTGAGCAGGTCTTGTTTGCAGCAATTTTTCAATATAACACTAAGAATTCCGTATAAAAATTATGTTTTTTACCATTTATGACTTATGTATTACCATTTGTAACATGGATTTCCAATTATTACTTATGTATTATCATTTATGACTTATGAATTACCCTTTATGACTTATGTATTACCATTTATGACATGTGTTTCCACTTATTACTTATGCATTATCACTTATGACTTACGAATCAGCATTTATGACTTATGTATTACCATTTATGACTTATATATTACCATTTATGACATGGATTTCCACTTATTACTTATGCATTATCGCTTACGACTTACGAATTACCATCTATGACTTATGTATTACCATGTGTGACATGGATTTCTACTTATTACTTATGTATGATTCTTTATACCTTATGAATTGCCATATATGACTTATGTATTATAATTTATGACATGGATTTCCACTTATTACTTATGTATTACCACTTCTATCTTAGGCAATATCAATTATGACTTATGTTTTTTGTATGAATTGTGCTACGACTAATGTCTTATGACTCATTCCTTACAATCTGATCGAGACGACATGTTGTCAGGACTGGCCGAGCTGTCGGCAACTAATCGTACCTATATTATTAATATTTTCAAATTCTGCAAATTTTTCCACCACGACAGTGGGATGTCGACAATCCTGGAGTTTTTTTACTTTGACATTGACATTAAGAGAAGGGGACGGAGGCTATTAGTAGATGTGTGCTTTTTTTATGTAACATTATTAAGGAAAAAAAACCAAATTTAAAGTATTATTGTGTTTATTTACCTACCTCCAATCGGACCCTACAATATTGAGCATTTCAAAACAATCATTAAAATAATTACCAAATCACTTGAAAATATTATAAAACTGTTTACAAAACAACAATATTCGAAGACACTTCTTACTTCTTCGATACAAAAGTACGTTTGCCTTTTCCAAGTTCAAGGTTATTCGAGAGATTTCGTAATGTAGTTTTAAATTCTTTGTATTCTATAATCCATTACAAAAGACGGTGTAAACAGTTAGAAACATAATGGTGATTGTTCCACGGATAAATAATTTAACAAATAAAGTTAACTGTCTTATGATGAAAGTAGAAATTCGAAAGAGATTCGGAATAAAATAAGAATTAATAGAGAGAAATGATGGGATTCATAGGCCTACATGCTAGTTTCTTAAGTATGTATTTTCGGAATTTGTATTTACTTAATTAATACGAAGCTTGTATATAACAAAGGCACCTGTAAACAAATATGTTAAAATTAACTATTTGAAAAGTTTGATCGAAAATACAGGGACATAAGAAAAATTAATGTAAAAACCGCAAATGGTATTTGGAACCTGTAACTACTGATAGACCACCATGTATTAAATACATTTTTTCAATAACAATAACACAGTTGAAAGTATACAAAAACTGTATTAATACTTTCCATTTAATTTGCGCGTTAGATACTCAAATTACCGAAGGTATACTTCCTATTTTCTAAGTAATTTGAATCTGAATATGGAGATAATGAAACCCAGTTTATTATAATAATGTTTTTTCTATTGTTTTTAAAAAGATTTGTGAGCTGGTCAAATAAAGCAGTGCTAGACAAACCAACTGGAAATATAAATTAGATTTATTTCCCACAGAGAATAATATAAGATCATATTAAATGATGTAAAAAATCTCTGTGTGAACTTGATGGTAATTATTTATTTTGCAATAATAGTTTTGTATTATATGAACATTTTCTCTAATTGTTGCGTTTTTTAATGTACTGCCACCATACATATTGTATTTCCGTATTAACCAGTAGGTACCTGACTCCTTCTTCAAGGTATACATTTAGTATCTTAAAAAGCACTGGCTACAAATCATAGCGCAGAAAAACTGCATCAACTGAAAACAAATCTATAGATTCTTGTGTCTCAGCAGGTAAAACGAAATGGGGCAAAGTAAGGAACGAAGAAATCAGAAGCATAACAAATCAAGATCCAATAATATTAAAGATTAAAAAGAAACAATTAAACTGGTTTGGCCACCTAGTGAGAATGAGACAAGATAGAATTGCGAGAAAAGTTTTGGAAATGGGAATATCAAGAAAAAGACAAAGAGGAAGACCCAGGAGGAAATGGATACACCAGATTGAAGAAATTGGAAAGAACAAAGGAAAAACTTTAAGAGAGATGAAGGCATTGGCCAGGAACAGAAAAGAATGGAAAAAATGGGTTCAGGAAGAACTCCAATCCGACGCCTGAAAAGGCATAAGGATAAGAAAAAGAAAGAAACGTTATTACTTTATTAGATGTAGTGTGAATGACTGAATACATGAATTCACTTTACTCTTACATTTGATTTTATAGTTTGCTTCAAAATTTTCGTGGCTAAAAGGGTAACCTGCGTCCAAGGGAGTACTATTTAAATATCTAGGGAACTTGATATTTCCCAAACATCCGTAATAAGATCCAAATTGGTCAAATAACAATCCTCGTTGGAAGCGTTAATCCAACACCCAATATCCATAAAAACTGAATGTATGGGCTGGAATAATAGGCGACAAAATAATTGCTCCCTTTTTGCGTGTGGTGAGGCAATACCTAAATAATGTGTTTCCAGAAGATGGATTGGAAGGCGTGGTTTTATCGAATGGCCCCCGCGATCACCCGACATAAATCCTTTAGTCTATTTCCTGTGGAGTCACTTAAAAAATATCGTTTATAAAACAAAACCTGCGAATATTCTGGAAATAAAAGGCAAACTGTATTGCAGAGTCTTAAAAGTCGCATGGCTTGTTGTATTGAAGTAAACGGACATCATTTTGAGCATATGAAGTAATCGCCTTTATGTTTTCTAAAATTTTTATGTAATTTCCTAAAAGTACATTTTTATTTTGTACGTTTCTATCGTGTCGTATAATTCAGTTGTCGCAATTCAAAGGAAAAGTAAGACATCTGTGAAAAGGGTCGGCAAGTTACCTTAGAATGTGATGTAAAATTGGGTTCCCTTTTAAATGTAAACAAATGTATCTTTTTAATGTATTAATCTGAGGTTATACATCAGTCTATATGTGATTATTATTAACATTTATAATGCCATGTCTTGAGAAGTTGATTTTATGTGTAAATAAAACAGTGACAGTTTTCAAAACCAGTGGCGTCGCTAAGATAAATTACGGTCTAAATTAAATTTCGCACAGTCATCGCTAATCACAAAAAAGTATCTCAATAACGACAAAACTTATCATACTTCGTAAACATCCTGTATAGTATTATTATTTAAATAAAAAATTGAAATAATAAATAATTATCATTGTTATAATTCCATTTTAGAACCACTCCAATTATTGTGCACGCGATAAAAACTGTATTACATTTCTTAACGTCAATTCGAAATTAATTAATAATTGTTTATCTGAAACCTTTTGTGCAACCTTCCGATGAAGCAATATTGATTGTTAAAATATTTTCCTTGGTAATCAAAATACTTAAGAACCTGGTACGAACGCATCCTTCCTAAATAATGACGTTAATTGTATATTAACACACATTTCGCCGTTAACCTCAATTTTGAATGCATTCGTGCGAAATTATTAGTTAAATGTGACTAAAAATTTAAGAGAATACAACGTCTAATGCACTCATGAAAGAACATTTAAGCACATTTACAGGTATTTATTGCAGAAGCGGCTTCAATTGTACTTGAAATTTTTAGTTTTATTAGAGCCCATCTTATTTTTTTTTATTTCAATTGAAATAAACACAACCTCCTCAGGCAGTATTAAAAATGAAGACCTTGTGGCTATAAAATAATTACGGGAAATAATAGGTAAATTAAATAAAGGAAAACCTCCAGGAACTGATAAATTAACAGCAGAGAAAACAGGAACAAAAATATTATTGAAAATATACAACACTGTATGGAATGAAGAACAGATTCCGGAAGATTGAAAAAAAGCCTTAATAGTTCCAATACATAAAAAGGGAGATAGACAAGACTGTCATAATTATAGAGGAAGCTATATGAAAGTACATGTGAAAATTATAGATTCCTGATAGAGAATTCCCTAGAAGAATCACAAAGTGGATTTAGAAAATATCAAATCATCCAGAACCACTTATTTACGGAAGAACACATAATTGTTCTCGTATATTGGATTTATAAATATAGAGAAAGGAGGAAAGCTATGAAAACACTAGCAACAAAATAATAGGCATAATTAGAAAAAAATTAATTGTTTCAACTCTTACTACGTGGAATACAAAAAAGATCAAAAAAGGGAACACCAAAACAAATATGGGATGGAGTTATAGTAAGCATACTGAAAAAGAGCAAAAGCAATGGCAAGAGATCTGTCTGTCTGTCTATCTGTAGAGTAGGGCGGGTGAGTTAGGCCCACAGCACTTAGGCCACATGTGACCCATTGTACATCCTCCCGAGGAGTTGTCTTCCTAGGCCATCGTCTATCCTGTCTTTTCCAGGAAGGTGGACAGGTCACTAGGAGACATCTCCTTTATATCGGCAGGTGTAGGCCAAGACTCACCGATCACACACTCTCTTATTAACGATAGCTCCTGGTCATGCCTGACAGGTTCATCTTCCTATTCACACATCCTGCATAGAGGTATGTCCACTAGCCCTATTGTATGGAGGTGTTTCCTTAATTGAGAGACGGTCAGAAATCTTACTGTTAAACGTAGGCTTTTCCTGGCGATCACCAAATATTTTTTCGACTCCAGCTTCCCAGGGTCGCTCAGGGCGATCCTGGCAAGAATGCATCCCATATCTTTAGATATTGAGCATGGGTGTAGCGTTTAGCTAGTTCCGTAATTGTCCAATACGTCATGACGTCGGTGTCGCCGGGTCCAAGAATTCTTAGTCCAGCCGCTTCCATGGCTAAAGAATCAGCAATGCGGTTACCTTTGCTCCTGTCGTGCCCCTTAACCCACCTCAGGATAATATTTTTATCTACCGAGGCGTTAGCTGAATCTCGATGGCACTCTAATACTAGCCCTGATGTAACACGTTGTCTGTTCAAGGCTACTATCAGTGCAGATTATGTTTTTGCCAGAAATTCCTTTTCTGGTTAGTTCCTTTGTGGCAATTGAGATACCAGCCAGTTCTGTTTGAACCACGATGGTGTTTTTCCCATTCCCCACTTAATCCTTAGGCTTAATGATCTGGAGTAAATTTCACATCGTTTGGTTTTTGAGCCTTCTGTATATATTCGTATTGCATTTGCAGCATCTGACTCTGTGTTCTCTTTTATTTCTATTTTGTAGGCTTACTGCGCTACCTCTGCTGCAGGCGGCCAGTGATGCAATTGAACCCAGGTTTAATTAATAGCAAGAGATAAAAAACAATGAGTTGAATTTGTACATGAATAAAATGGTAGCTTAATCGTCAAACAGTCGATAAAAAATTGGATGTATATCTTAAGCAAAGTGCAATGTACAATGTACACTTCAACCGGTATCTTGTGAAATGAGGTGACGATGCACCGTAACAAATTTGAAAGTGGGGATCCAGCAAAGCCAATCGTGCGGTAGACTTTATGCAGTGGGCAGCTCGATATTGGCCGAATTTGTTCTCTCTCTGCGTACTGGATGCTCCGCCTTGTCACGAGATACCAGTTTACCTGTACTATGATAATTTTAATAACATATATATAATCTAATAATGCGATTAGTGGATCCATCTTTGAATTTTGCCAGCAATTATAAATATGAAGGTATGGGTTGTGCTTAAATAATTTTTTTTCCGTTTACGCTCGTGGCGTTTCTGACGCCGTCCCTGTTAGGTGGTGAATTATCTTTTCAATGAATAATATTCGTGTAGTACAAGCTGTCTAGCAAAATTATACCAAGTAGGTAATATTTTCCTTTTTTCATTATAATATATAAGAAACTAAAAGCTTTCACTTCATTATAAACCCTGTGTGAATTGAGTATTTCATTCTTCTTTGTAATATATGAATATAAATAGTGACAATGTAAGAACGAATATAAATAACTATTTTATATTTTAAATACCTTATTAAAGAGCCGTCGTCGGAGCAGAAAACTGAATCTCATTGGTTGAATGGTCACAGTGCGATGAGGGAACACCCGCATAAAATAAAGGGACGGAAACGGACGAATATGACAGAATAGAAAAAGAAAAACCTCTGCCAAACTGTTGGGTTACGGTAAACTTTACGAACCTATAGCCCGGGAAATAGTTGTTTTTTCTTAGTTGAACGTTCACTGTTGTTGAAAAATATTTTACAAAACTTTGTAAAGCGCTAGAATCATATATTTATTCTTCGATATCTAATATTCACTTAGATATTATTTATGTCCCACTACTTCGTGAATAATAGCCATCATTATATGCTTGTTGAATAATATACTAGAATTCCATTGTGAAATTGTTATATAACAATATATTTTGTATTTAAGCTGTAATCTGATTGAATTCTTTAATTATACGTTATTGTCTTTTTTCCATAAAAACCGATACGGTTAATTTGTTTTGTTTGGTGTAGTAGCGCATTGATTATATTGATGTTTGTTAGACCGGAACAACCTTGAAAAATCTATAGGAAGAAGCATTACATTGTATAATACAGAGTTTGTTAACCCATTTTCACAATTAAGAACAAGTAATTACAAAGAATTATTCGTTTATAGAGACCAAAACTGGGAGAATCAATAATAATTGTTTCATTTGTACAATACAAAATCAAACCGAACCATTTGATACCAATGTAAATTTTATTTTAATAAACGATTAAATTGAATTATACTAAATAGTAAATTATGTAAATAGATAATGATTTTAATAATTGTTGGGTTAGGTAAGACCAGTTATAACCAATTGTTTAAAAGTTTCCAAAACCGTTGTAAACCAAAAGGTCAAGAGATCGCGAGTTGTAATATATTATATAAGCCCGAAGTATTTTTCAACTTCTTTGAAAACGTAATCCCTTTACAAGTTAAAAACCTCTGGCGACCTTCCACTTTTCTAAGGTCCATTCAGATTTCATTTACGCCTGTATAAACAAAAGCACATGGACAGTTAAATTCAACAGGTCAGTATTTTCTTTTACGGTACTCCAAATAAACGAAGTATTCCATTAGTTACAAAAGTAATGGAGCATATAAACATTTACAAACTAACAATGAGAGTAAATACTTTGGATTGTAATTTGCCGCAAACGTTGTAATGGCAGCGATGATGGTCGAAAACCAAATTCGACGTTGATATAGTATATTCTTCAACGCTCGCTCGTTTTGGAAACTTTATCCGCGTGAATAATAGCCATTCTACACAAGTATGTTTAAAAAAAAGAGTCAAGCATCTCTACCACTAAGCTATCTACCACAGTTATGTATTGAAACGTAAAGAACGTAAATATAGGTAACTTATATTCTTGATAGAAACATTTAAAGTTTTTAATGAAATTATCATATTATTAGAAATAATGATAGAGATAACATAAATATACGTAATTAATAAGGGCCAATTGCACCGACTATTTTAAGTGAAGCTTAGGGTTAAGGGCCACTTAATGTTAATATTTTTGTTGCAACGTATGTCAAACTCAATTTAAACCTCCCTTAACCTAAGCCGTCAATTTCGGAGGCTTACAAGAAAACTTAAATTCTGTTAACCTAAAAGTTGGTTTGTTGTGTTTTAATAAGAAAATGGATATTTTCAACGATGATTTAGATGTGTTAGAAATAATAGAACATGGTTTTCCGAGACGGATATTTGTTCGGCCGAATTATTTTCACACAATGGACAATTTAACTTTTTTTAAGACATTTAGATTTTACGAAGAAACTGTTTTGTTTATTCAGTTTAATAGAAGATAGTCTGGAGTTTCCTGAAGACATGTAATAAATCCAAATATATGTCTATTATAATTATGTACTTACTCACTTAATACTTTGTCAAACTAAGTTTGCAGACCTTGTGGTTAACACATCTGTCGCTAAAGTTATTTATTATACTAGACAATTTACTGGACTTGACAATTTACTGGACTTGACAATTTACTGGACTTGACAATTTACTGGACTTGACAATTTACTGGATTTGACAAAAAACTGATTTGTTCATGTTTTTCGGTCACAATACAAGTAGTAATAAAAACTACTTCTGTGACCTAAACAGTTTATTCAATTTATGCTAACTTCTATGTATCAATGTATTTATTTTTATTGAATAAATTATTATTATTATTAGTATAAAATACCAAGATTATATTTGTAGGTACGTTCTTGTGAAATGCTTTTAGGAACAACAGCCTTAGTCCAATCAACCAGTTGCTAACTTGTTTGAGATATTTTGCGAGCTCAGGTTTTTTGATGACTGTTGCACGTTTTATGTACATTGATGTAGCTACAGCTAGCAGAACCATAGCAAAAGTATCCAGGGAGTTAGCGACATTGTATCCCAGATTTATCAAAATGCCAACAACCCTAAGAGAGATCCTGACACACCAAGAAAAATTTTGAGAAAACAATTCACCAAATAAATAAAAAAATCACAATCACACCCAAACCAAACAAAAATGTCATAAACAAATAATGGCATATAAAGTCGAAAGATTGTTACCAATCACTTATATTAAACTAAAAATTTCCTAGAATCTGCATTGATGCCAAACTGCATGGATACTTAGCTAAGCTAACCTTTAGTTGACATGGTGCAAGGGTTATATTTTTAAGGGAGCCTTATATTTTAAGCTCTACTTAGTTAAGTACACTTAAACAGTGAGTCGGTGCAAATGGCCCTAAACATATTAAATCTTCACTATCGCTACTGTTGTCCATTTTGTTCTCTATATATACGTAAAATTAAGGTTATATAATTATTTTCACGTTTCACACGACGCGGCGTCAGAAGCGATTTACTTAGTTAGATATTTGACGTTTTAAAAGAGATTTGATTTGTTCTATGTAGCCTGAATTCTAATAATCATAGGATGTGATTGGCTAACGAGAGTGAATAATATTTTATTCTTCACTGGCGTGAAGAATTTATATCATTATACAGTTAAATATGTAAAAATAATTATATAGTCGTGGAGAAAAATAGTTCCGTGCCGTGTACAACGATTAATGGTACATCCACCAATAAAAACTCAAAACGTCAGTCGCTAGAGCTGTTGTCAGGTGGGGATATTCATTATAAGTCATTCCTTATAACCAACTCAATCAAAATCAAGTATGTTTAACTTTTTATACAAAAAACCGTCCAGTGTGGATGAATATAGTGTTTGACAGTAAATTATAGATGGAGCCCTAAAATTACTCAAATTTTTACATTCTTTCAAAGAAATATAATACCAATAAAAGAGAATAAAACATAGCTGTTATAGATTAGGTTATTATTCTATAAGTATGATTTCACTGTACCTGATATTATGCAAAAACATGATTATCTACACTATACTCAACTATTATTAAGGCATACTTTGTTCGTATTCTTTATATATCAGGTGTCTCGAAATTGTAACAAGGCGGCTTATCAGGCATGAATTACTACAGTATTTTCTATAAGTTCCTTGTGGCATTACTTGTTATTTTTTCTTATTTTCTTGGGAATGAAACCACAATATGTTTTTTTATTTTTTATTTCAACGTTTCGGTAGCGTTCCAGCTACCGTTGTCAAGATTAACTAATAATGAATTAATGAAAAATTTTTTGGTCCCTATCTGACACAACGAAAAAAATTTGACAACTAGACAATCAATCATATTTTACCAGAGGTGTGATCTACTATGAATGGACCTTAATAAAATTTGACAACAAAGTTTTGTAGTCTTAAACTTCAAAATATGATTGATTGTCTAGTTGTCAAATTTTTTTCGTTGTGTCAGATAGGGACCAAAAAATTTTTCATTAATTCATTATTAGTTAATCTTGACAACGGTAGCTGGAACGCTACCGAAACGTTGAAATAAAAAATAAAAAAACATATTGTGGTTTCATTCCCAAGAAAATAAGAAAAAATACTACAGTATTATTTTAGATTTAGCCAGATCTTTGATCATTCTTTAGTGATAGACTTATTTATTACAACTGATTGAAAATACACTTGCATAATTAATGAGAACTCTTTTACTTGCATGTGTGTCGTGGACATTTTTGGAGATTAGTAACTTCAAATAGAGGAGTGGCTGCCGGAGAGATAATAAATTTTCTGCTGAACGCGTGTTTTGTCAACTGATTGATATGAGCGCTGTAGTAAAACTCGCCGTTTTTCCCATCAGAATTGAAATACAATACGCTACCGATCAATGATTCATTAACTGTCATTTATGACAAATATCTTGTTTATAAACATAAAAAATGACGTAAAATATTTTTGTTTGAAGATAAATTGGACATTTGTATCTTGAAAATGAATGAATACCAGTAGGAACTATTTCGCATACGAATCTTTATCATCATCATTATTCTTTCTCCTTGAACTGTTTTTCCAAAAAATAGCTGTTCCTTTAATACCTGCATGCAGTGAAATATGATATATTCTCACTCGTTAGATTAAGTATCGAGAAATTCTACAAAATAAGGAATTTAATAAGATATTTAAGCAAATTAGAAAAGATGACTGAATAAGAGTATTTCATTGTTATCGTAACTGGTCTAAGACATTTTTTTTTTATAAAAAAAATGGAAACAATGTACAACGAAATTGTATATTTCACTTTCATCTTGAAGGTAAACGTGACTAGCTGGCAAAGTTAATAATAATACCATACCTCGGTTTGATATTTAATTGAGTTTTAAAAATTAGATATAGATACAATAGTATTCAACACTTAAAAAATACGTGGCGAACAGCCGTCTTTATTTCGTGATGTACAGATTTTAGGTTACTTATTTGAATGTCTTTTAAATTATATTATTTAAGGATAAATAAATGACAAAGAAAAGTTACAGTGTGTTGCTGAATCGGAGTATTCAGATAAGTATAGGAATAACCAAAAAGGTAGCCATTGAAAAATTTAAGCAAACTAAGTTTCTGGAATGGTGGAGAGCAACCCCTGAACAGAGACAGGCAAAAGAGTTTATCAAAGTAACAAAGGACCTGCTGCTAAAAAGCCGAAAGGCTGTTAGAATCATAGTAGGTTTACTGACAGGAAACTGCCGACGGAACAGTCATATGAGTGTTATAAAATTGGCAGAAACAGACCTTTGCAGGTTCTGTCAAGAGGAAGAGGAATCGGCAGAACATGTGTTGTGCCACTGTGAAGGCCTCGCAAGACTGCGTTTTCTAGAAGACAAGGAAAAACCAAGGGCTACAAGCTACCTCGAAAAGCATTTGTCTAGGCTATGGAGCCTCGTTAAGCGGCTAGGAACTTCTACGGGTCCCAGAAGCTGATTACCGATTACACCTATCCAAATATTTATACTAAATCTTTGCTGGTGCTTTTTCTCTACTGTTGCATGAGGATTATCACCAATGTAGGCATAATGATGTGCATTATGTAAATTCAAAATTCCGTCTCTGATTTTTTTTGTTCCGCAACCAGTTTGAAAAATCTATGCGGGCAGGGAAATCACCATCTACCATGGCACGAACTTTTTGAAAATGGAAAGGATGAAGGTTTTCTTTATGAATAATATTCCATGAGGAAGACTTGGAAATGCCAGGATACATAGCAGCGAGTCTTCTGGTGATAACCTTAGGATTATTTTCGATTTCAATCAAAATATCGTCTTCGTATTCCATTGTCACATCAGGACGTCTACCAGTTTCAGTATTTTTAGGTACTACTGAGCCACTTTCTCTTAATCTTTGGAGTACGGCTACAAATATTGCGCGAACAGGATGCCTTCTATTTGGAAATTTTTTCGCATATCTTCGCTCTGCTGCACGAGCGTTACATTGTACTTCCCCATAAACTAAATGCATCTCAGCATATTCTTCATTCGAAAAATAAACCATTTTTATCAAATTAACTATTATTTTTTACCTGTATATAATAACTGTTTAGAATCAAAATAATTTGACACATTGTCAGATTTTGTTGATTTTTCATAGCCAACTTTATATTACAGATACAATTTGATGATTTTAAGTAAGAAACACAAAAAGTTTAAATTTATTTTTCTCGAAAACGGTTCATGATATCGATGTGAAAGAAGAGAACATTTTTTATGAAAATTATCTTGAATTTTTTAAATTTGGTGTCAGATAGTGAAAAAACTGGGAAATAAATTTTTTTTAATAAAAATACCTATACTGACACGCTTGTGATGGATCTGAAAAAAATTTATTTACAGCGAACGACTGGTTTGTAACTGCTTATTGATTATACCAAGTTTGAATATTTTAAATAATGGTATTTTTGAATAATTTGAAGAAAACTCATATGAGGACGTCTTCTTCAAAGGGCTGTAGCTCCCTTTTTCGGATTAAGGTAATTTGAGCTAAATCGACTTAAAATCACCTCTAGTAACTGTAGTTTCCGTTTAACAGGAGAGTTTCTGGAAATTTCTAAAACACTTGTAAATAGAATAGCTAAAATTGTATAATTTGCATCCAAATACTTGATATGACAACTTATGACGCGTACTAAATGCGCGTATAGAAGGGACTGGGAAGCTTGAGAAAACCTCTAAGTATATTACAAGCCAAAATTCAAACCATAGGAAAGCGTGCTCTTGTCAATATTAATAAATTATATAGAAGGAAAAATATTATTATCATGTCAGATAGCCAAGCGGTCAATACAGCACTGAGTTCTTGTGTAATCAGTTCTAGAATGGGAAAAACACAATAAACTTTACTGTGGGCTCCAGGATAGAAATGGAAATAGAAGGAAATCGAATGGCAGATGAATTTGCAAATATAGAGGACACTCTTTCGGGAACCGAATCCCTTTTTCTAAGCACCAATAAAATATTGGAAGAAATAGATAACTCGGTAAAAAGAGGAGATTCAAGTATTGGAAATATATAGTAACATTACAGAATCCTAGTCAACAACACCTAGGGGACTGCGGGAAAGAAGAGGATCAGTTACGTGAACTGTGCAAGATTGAATCCTCAAACAAATGTTTGATGTTTTCGAATACTTTAACTTCCAAAACAACCAGAACCGATACAGACAAAATAATAATTGTAAAATACATAAATATATTGTAAGATACGAGGATGTATTAATATCTAGTTGGCCTAGACCAGTTCCATGCATAAACAAAATATTGCGTTACCATAGCAACGAACAATAACTTATTAGAAGTGTCAGTGTGAAGTTTGACGTCAAAACAGTAAACCAGAGTTACGCAATAAATTAAAAGAAAAAAGATGTCCACCGAAATTGTGAAAATCGAAAAATTGGAGTATCCAGCCATCATCAAGTACCTGTATTTAAAAGGGTTAAAAGGTAAGCAGATTTACGAAGATATGCTTAATACCCTTGGTGATCAATGTCCTTCGTATGCGACCGTGAAAAATTGGACTGCAAGCTTCAAAAGAGGTAAATTTTCCATTGAAGATGATGACCGATCGGGAAGGCCAGTTTCTGTGTCAGTCCCCGGAAATATCGTTGCAGTTTATGACATGATTTTATCAGAACGTCGAATTGGGCTAAAACGGATATCTGAAGCACTGAATATTTCATACGAACGCGTTTATCATATAGTTCACGTCAATTTGGACATGAGAAAAATTGCTGCAAAATGGATCCCCAAATGTTTGAATGTTGACCAAAAGCGTGCAAGGGTAGAAGCATCGCGTTCGATCTGTGCTCGATTTGAAAACGATGTAGACTTCTTAAACCGAATAGTTACTATGGATGCGACTTGGGTACATTTCTTCGATCCAGAAACAAAGCAACAATCGATGGAATGGCGACATTCTGGTTCTCCAAGACCTAAGAAGTTTCGTGTCCAAAAATCAGCTGGAAAAGTTCTTGCTTCAGTTTTTTGGGATTGCCATGGAGTAATTAATATTCGACATTACTGACGCGAAAAGTTATCCAAAGGTGTTTTGTTTTTGCAGGACAACGCCCCTGCACACAAATCTCATGTTGCCATGCAAAAAATCCGTGATTTAGGGTTTGAATTACTAGAACACCCCCCTTATTCACCAGATTTGGCTCCGTTCGACTATCATCTCTTTCCTCAACTGAAAAAAAGTTTAAAAGGTCGTAAATTTTCTTCCAACGAGGATGTAATAAAAGCTGTGGAGGTCTGGTTTGCAGAGCAAGAAGAAACACTTTTTTTAAAAGTCTTGAGACGTTACAGGTTCGCTGTAATAAATGTATCCAATTAAGAGGAGAATATGTTGAGTAATGAAATATTTTGACATTGAAATTTTGTTTGGTTCTATAGTAGGCTAAGAATTTTTCAATATATCCTCGTATAAGTTACAATTTCCAACAATACCACTCTGCAATAGTGCCAACTTACTAACTTTAAATTTAGTAGATACAATAAAACAACACCCAACAATGATTACAAAAGTAATTTTAAAAATTTGTATATACCTCACAGTAAAAGTCAGAAAATTCCCACACCATTTCTCTGCGAAATCTGAATTACGGTTAATTGTACAGTGGGCGAGGATACTATTAAAAAAAAATTCTTTTGTTCATGCATTGACTTACGTAACATTTGACATTTCCTATGTAGCTTTGTTATGGTAAAACCCACACCTAAGAAGAAATGGATCATGTAATTGAATAAATAAATTCGAATTAGATAAACGAGCTAACGTACCTATTCGTTATGATGAATTACTTTATTCTAAATTTCAGTTCCGACTTTTGTCAAACTCAATCACCCACAACGAACATTACGATATTAAACTCGGAAATAGTATATTGTTAAACGAGTGACGAAAGTTACATTCTTTTAAGCGAGAGAATAGTTTAGCAAACGAGGCGTATCCGAGTTTGATAATATTCTCGAGCCTAGGAAAATGCTTTCGACGAGTTTAACACTATACTTTTTCTATGACCTCGTAACAAAATTTTAATAATGCAAACAATGTTTATTGAATTTTACAACACAAATCTATAAATTTTATTAAATCTAAATTATTTTTTGATTTCAATATTGATTAATTACAATATGTGAACAATTATTCAAAATTATAGGAGATTCACAGTCAAAATGTTTATTTGATGTAGAGAATGCCACATTAACAAATTGCTTACCAGATGAAGATGCGCCGCAATTGTATCCCGACGTATTGTAGCTGTTGTTGCATTTTGTACAGACTGTAAAATCTTGGTCTGTGTTTGATTTTTATTGCTAGGTACTTGATTCGTCCACATATCCTTCCGCAACGTTACTGGACTTCCACCTTCCGAGGCGTTTTAGTTGAAGAAGGTCACCTCCTTAGCGGAAGTTCTGCGAAAACTATGTCCGGTATATTGTTATGGAAAAGGTAGATTTAAATGCTGAGCTATTTCCAAAGGAAATTTATTGAATTTGATGTTTCTAACAATTTGTCTAGAACACTTTCCATTCTGATAGTTAATAAAGATTCTTGAATTAATTTGATTATTATTTAGTGGACGAAGGTTCATGTATTTTTTATAGAGATTTCATTAAAAAATCCATTAATATGAATCGAACGAAATATCTTTGTCTTTGTGTTAGGTATTACATTGAGAAGACCATTTTCACAATCTTTGATATTATTCACTGTCAAATCTTTTAATACATGGCAGCGACAAGAGATTCCAAAAATTAAAACGACCTAAAATCATTTGTACCATAAAGTATTTGTTAGTCTGCAAATATTTTAAATCGTCTGCATTTGTTGAAAACGTCTTTATTTCATGTGCAGAAGTTCTATACTTCTTACTTTAAAAACCGCAGAATTTCGTTTCAAAATAGAACGTAACTTGGGATATTTACTGATATCAATATCATTATTTATTGATAATGTTGTTCCTAACATCGAATATATGTATAGACCATAGAGTCGATGCCTTCAAAGTTTCCGGCAATTTTGCAAAATATGCAAGCGTCACAGTTTCCGACAACTAATCAGCTCTCCATTCCATGAATTTATTATAAATTTCTGTATACTTTTTTTTTATTTTTCGGGTAACAAGTCCGCAAATGCTTGCTCCTCTTATTTCTTATCTTTGGTGGAATATTTGGAACATCCAAGTCACTTTCAGAATCAGAATACATATAGTTTGTCGAGTTTATCTGAAGCCATGAAAGGAATGCAGTCGAAAACATTCGATATTGCTACGTTTAACTATGAAAAAGCTAAAGTGCTAAGTATGTAGTGATAATAATTAGAAAATGGACTTCTTATTATTAACAGTATTAACAATATGATTAAATGCTAATTCTTTAATGTGCTTGTTTGCTTGGATTTTGTCTATTAACTTTATTTTTTCAATTTATGAATATTAAAAGATGAACACTTTTCCAAATTTGCTATGGGCTTCTTCAAGCAGCGTTGTGCGAAAACCATAATTACCACGCCCTCCGAACTAACTCAATTGGTGAAATTTATCGAAAGGCCTTCGGTGCTTAGCGACCAGCTGACTTCCTATTGGCAAGCGCGTGCGTGTGTTCTTCCCTCTCACTTCGTCAATTGACTGTTATTGATTATCCAGTGGCGTTGGTATTGTCAGTGTCAGATTTTGAACTATTTCGTATCCATATTGAATTCAAGTACGATTCTTAACATTATTTGTTTTTAACAAATACCGTGGTTTGAAAAATACCTTACCTTTAAAGCAAAGCCAAAATCAGTTTCTATATATAATTATTATATAATAATAATTATTATTTTTAATACTTTTATAAAAATAGGTACCGTACGCCATTGGTACGTTTTTGACAGATATCCGTCATGTTTCCTCACCCCTTACCGATGCCGCGTAGCTTCAGATAAACTTGCCAAGCTTTAGCGAGACACGACAAACTCGAACTGAGGTAATTGAATACTGACACTGGTACAGTGACAGCATGTAACTAGACATTAGTGAAATAATGTTCGTCTCCATGGACGAAAGTAAAAGTTATGGGATTTTTTATCATTCGTTACAAAAATCAAATTTTCGTCACTGCATCACTATAATATTATTGTGTCAGATGTCACAGAATTATAATTATAAGTTAAATATAAATTGCTATTTAAATGGACCATCCTGTAAATTACAGTAATTGCTGTAAGTTTTTGTAGACATTATTTAATTTCGAAAATTCACAATAGCATTACTGATCTAGAACGTCGAAATCGAGATTTCAGTACACCACCATAACAATTCTATTCTTTAAAATCCATCAGTAGAAATAGACTAGTATTTATATCTACGAGCCGGCACAGAAATCTACAATTGGCTTAAACTACCCGGAGATAAGCTCTTATATTCCGACGATCATCATCGCCATCCATGCGTATCGGTACCAACTTAAAACAATTTTGAATCGTGATCTTGATTTACTTGAAAAATTGCGTAGTTGCAGGTAGAGATGGACAAATTCAGATTTAAGAAAATTTTTATTTAAGAAAATTGTTCTCGTGCCAGGAGCGTTGCCAACATTACGGAGTGTGTCACTATACCTAACGTCACCAGTACGTGAAATATTCTCCTATAGCCACCTATGTAGGAAACCCCCAGAGTTGACAAAGGGGCCAAGCCTGGGCCAGTACTGGGAAACCCATGCATGGGCCAGGCTGTTTAACCCAACTTCGGCCATGCCTATGATTATCCGAGCTTGGGCCAAGACTGGGTAACCCAGCCTTGGCCATGCTAATAATTACTCAAGCTTGGGCCAAGACTGGATAACCAAACCGTGGCCGTTTAATGGGGACCCATCTAGCTTAGGCAGTTGGGGTAAAAGCTGGCGTGCGTTAAACAAAATTTTAAATAAAAAAACTAATACAGTTGTTAACGAGCAAAGCTTAAATAATCCAAAAGCAAACGTCAGCTTCGTGAGTGAGGTTAACGATCTTAGCAGCATAGACTCGTGTAATCTACAAGCGTTTAATAATAATTTGGATAATGATAATGGTTCTATCAGTACAAGTGATAATGATTCTAACAGTAGTAGTGATAATGATTCAAAAAGTAGTAGCAGTGATTGTTTGAAATATAATAATAATGACCATCTTCCAGGTGATGCTGCGTATATTTTTCACAGCTTAATAGAGAAGAAGTGACAACGAAAAAGACATTAAGTGAAAAACTTTGCAAGTTTGAGTAATTTAACTGATTAATATTTTTATTTAATTAATAATATTGTATCTTTTAAGGCAGGTTTGCTTTTTTTTTGAAATTTTAGAAATAAAATTATTATTATTAATCAAAAGTAAAACTTATTATTATTCTGTAATTATTAATCCCATTGTTTAATTAATGGAAAATACTCGGCATGGGAATTAGGTATGGTCCAGTACTGGCATTTAAGCATGGCCCAGTCTTAGCAAACGAGCCTGGCCCAGTCTTAACAGCCTAGCCTATCCCAGTCTTGGCCACCGAGCCTGATCCATCGTTATCACTCCAGACTTCTAGCCTGGCTTACAAACTTGGCCCAAAGTTCTACATATTTGGGCTAAGCTTGGCCTCATGGTACTTTCCTTTATGGGAAGTGATGTAGTGGATTTGTTAGCAAATGTGACGGTTCGATATTATAATATAATATATTATGACAATCAATTAGTTTTCAGTAAATCATAATAAAACTTGATGAAGGCTAGCTTGTACTAACGAAACTAAAAATTAGAAAAACTAAACGCGGCAACTAAAATGGGTGATTAATATTTCAATTACGTGAGGAATATAAACCCGTGCTCATGCTGATCAGGATAATTTTGTACGTACTGGCAGGTACAATTAAGACTGAAATGTTTTCTTTGGAAATCGTCCATCTCTAAAGTGATTTCAGTATAAAAATATGCAAAATCGTACGGATATTGCGGTGGATTCATCAGCGCTTGACAAATATCTAACGGCGAAGTTTGCAATTGCAATATTTGATGGATGTGTTGGATGCCAATAGACTAGAAAATGATCTACTTGTTAAAGATAATAGATTGCCACAAACACACCGATAATGAATGAAAAAAAAATGTGAATTTTGTATCGAAATGGAATGTTTGAGGTTTAAATTATGGTTCCCAAACAACTGATTCCTAACACTATTTAAAAAACTAACTATTCCATTACAAATGATGCTCAAACAATAGTCATTTTGATCTAATGTTTTGAAACGAATCAGCAAGTAGTTGAGATTAATGATTCTAACCGACTCTCCCCCAATATCTTGGTTGCATACCAGAGTTGCCAGACGTAGGAGGTTTTAGCAAAAAATTAGATTCCGGGGCGAAACAGGACCAGTCCGGCTGAGTCCGGCTTTTCAGCTCGACAATGCAGCGCGACGGAGGTATACTTTTGAGCTTTTATTAGGCCGTATTTATAAACATGAAGCATTTACTTTCAAGTAAAAGGTAGTAGTAAAAGGTTTTGCTCTAATTCGTATTCATAATTTCTACCTTTTCCTTGCAAGGAAATGCTTCTGATAAATAAAGTAAAAGGTACAACTCGCTCTGTTGTAAGCAGCCTGTTGAAGGCTATCTGATATTCCTCGTGGGGGTTGGGGTAGGGAGTCATAAGACACTGCATTATACCATACCCACTGTCTCCTAGTAGGATAGTCTTTCTTGTCCTTTTCACGACTTCACACTCTGCCGAATTCTTCCATACGAGAATCATGAACTGATCTTGACCAGCTTGCATCTATACTAGTTATGACACAATTCTGGTCGCATGTAGCCTGCTAAAACCTTTTTGATTTACATATTCGTGTCCAAATTGGGCTGGCTTTTCAATACGAATATGCGTGCAGTCAATAGCCCCAATAGCTGTTGGGAAATTGAACCTGGTCAACCACTTCTCCTTGGCCTGCATTATTTGATTTTCTGTGTTTGGGAGCCGTATCCACTCACCGGCCTGTTGTACAATCCGCTCAAGCACCTCAAGAAATACTCTGGACACTGTGGGCTGCGTACATCCCAATTATTCAGCAATTTCGCTCTGGAATCCAGGGTTCGCACAGAAATAGTTTCATTTGCTGTACAGGTGACAGGGCAGCTCCACTAGTTTCGTGATTCACGCCAAGAAAGTGGTCCGCCAACCACACCACATTCTCCTCGTCAAATCTAAATAACGTTTTGAAATCTGATTCACGTGGCGTACGTCTTGGTTTTTAGTATGTTCTTGTATGTATCTTGTATGTTCTTGTATTAGTCATAACAAACACAACCAAGGATACCTTCCAGATAGAGTTCAACACAAGAAAACACTCCTACAAATACACTTATTTTCACGTTACTAACTGTGTGTTAGCCGGGCAACTACTGGGAAAAGTGAGAAAAGTTCTTGTGAACCTAGATTCCTTTTTTAGAAGCAAATCCTTTAGTTTTTGAGCAAATACTTCTTTTTATAAATACGAAAAACGTAAAACCTTTCACTTTAAAGCAAAGCCTTCGAAGCAAAACCTTTTCCTTCACTTTTTTTATGCATATGCCTTGAAGGAATTGCTTCATTTTTTGAAAGCAAAAGGTAAGGCTTCTTTTTATAAATACAGCCTATTGACACGCTCGACATTTTTCTGTTATCGATTAAGAATAAGCTACATGGTAAAAGGTTTCAGTCCCCATCTTCAAATAGTGTTTAAAAGTTATTTACTGTTTTTTTCTGGACAACCCTCTTTTCCCCAGAATTTTCATGATTGCTAACCACTAATATTTTGCTAAATTTCTCAGATCGAACCATTACATCACAAGAAAGATATGTCGAAATTTCGTACTTCTAACAAACACTTTTCTTAATACTCCCAAATACCGGAAGTTATTAATCAATAAAAAAGTAAAAGTAGGGGAAATATATCATTTTTGGCATAAGTAACATTATCTATTTACCATCTGGATGTACAATAACGTTAAATAATTAGCTTTGCTTGGATTCATTTGACTGTTTTGTTCTGAGATAACAAAAGGTAAAGATTGGCAGATATACTTCGCTGTAGGAAATTTAAATCCTATTTACGATTGCGTTAACAAAATAGGTAGTAACTAGAAATCAATTCAAACGAATAATTTTATTTCTAAACAATTATTTATGTTAGGTATTACTTACAAATTAAATCGATTTCCTGATGGGTTTATGATCAAATATTTTCTACACTAGTCTTAGATAACTATGTAGCGTAAATCGATCTCATTCAATAAAAAAAACATTAAAAAAAGATATTCAATGGACATATTTTTTTTTATCATAACAATAGAAGCAAACAGTGAGTCATCGCATTCATTATTTCAAAAGCAACAAGGGCTCTCTGGACTTGCCGCAGGGGTCTGAAAGCAAAAAATGATTTAATGGTTTGGTGGAACAAAACGCAACAAATGCCAAAAGCAGAATTGCAAGAAGTGTAACGACTAGCCTGCATGGAAATCACGAGTGCGATGAGATTTTGCCCCTTTGCTCTGAAAAACGCTTATAAGCCAACTCAGACGAAATCTTCTAAAGAGACATCTTGATATACTAAAGCCCGCTACTCACTATTCGTTAATGCGTCGTTTCGTCGCAGTACTTCACGAATTTCTGCTTAGTGAGTATGACTCGCTTCGCCGATGCGATTCGTTGTGCGGCGCTTCGCCTTGATGTCGGTATTTGGACGAATCATCAAAGGAAAAATTGAACGATGCGACGAAGTCGACGGAGCGACGAAGTTGACCCATTCGGTCTCCACGCGAATCATTCGTTGATGTCAGTCGTGGTGTGTCTTCAAAATGGAATGGAATGACGATTTTGTTTTTTTCAGAAATGGGAACTGGAACACTTCGCACAATGGAACGAAGTTTCATGCATCATCGAAGCGAAGTGAATCAACGTACAATGAGTAGGATGTAAGGCGTCGCTTCGTTCGAAGCGCGAATTAACGAAGTGAACCGACGAAACGCATTAACGAATCGCATCAACGAATAGTGAGTAGCCGGCTTAAGGGTCACAATAACGCAATCCATGAAGACGCCCACGGACTTTATGCCTGCAAAACAGCATTTCGAGCTCACGTTAGAGGTTGTTATCAACGAGCGTGAGTTAACAAAAAACAAAATCGTTCTAATTAAGATAGCTGGATCTACACGGCCATCATAAAATCCAAAAGTACAAAAAACGGCAGCTATCTTAAAATTAGATCAAATTCACAGAATAGCTAAGTGCAGTGATAAGGTGGTTATTATTAATCTCACCCTCCTTGATATTAATACAATAATGGAAACTCCAGTGGCGAATTCTTTAAACCTCAACATAAAATGGGCTTTGGGCAAATATTCCAACGTAGCGAAGTTCAAACTGAAACGAAAAGCATCTACTGTATAGATATGGAATTATAGTATAGAATAAAAGTATAAATGTGTCACTAAAAAAAGTAAATATCTGTATGCAATAGATCTATTAGATAAGATAGATAATGAAGTTTTTGTCAATTATTTGTGTTTCAGCACCTGCAGAAGTTCTCAGTTAATTCAGTTAGTTTGTTAGTTTGTAGTTTTCTCCTCGAGACTCGAGACATTGAGTTGTGATGGAGTAAAATTTGTTCTGTTTAAACCTTGATTATATCTCAATACCCAAAGGTTTGAAACAGTATGGAACAGCAAACAATCCCTTCAGCAACGGGTTACATACAATAAACTTTGTTATAATTTATGGGAAATCTATGTGTTGTTTTATGAAAGCACTGTACACAAAAAAGCCTAGAACAGTTATAGTACTATTAGAAATATATTATATGGGTTTTTAATTTACCAGTGTGTATTTAATTACGCCACCTTTCACTTTTGCCCTGTATTTAAGAATTGCAATCGGCAACATCTTTTGAATGTGCGATGGATGCATAGATAGTTATAAACTAAAGTTTTATTAAAAGTTCAAGATACCGCTGAGAGCGCTTTGTAATATTGAAATATGATGAATGATTTGTACGTAGTTTATAAAAAAAAACTCTTTTCAGATACAGGGTGTTTCTAAATTCATGCGACAAAAATCAGGAGGTGATTGCTCGTATGAAATTAAGATGGGTCTTTCCTATAACAAAATTTCCTCAGCACACCCCTTTCCGAGATATCACCCTTAACAGGTGGTGACTAAATTCAATTTTTTTTTTTTTTTAAATTTCAGTAAAGCTTGAAACTTGATATTCTGTAATTTTCGTGCACTCGCAAAGGACTAACCACGGGTATTTTTTCAATATTACTGTTACATTTTACTGGGGTGAAATTAGCAACCCTTACTTTATTTCATATCAAAACTTTTTTTTCGAGATCCTTGTTTTGTTTAAAAATTTTTTTCATTCTTAAATTTTTTCCCCAAAACGAATAGCTGCAGAGAAAAAAAATAAACACCAAAATTTATAATTTTTTTTAATAAATTAAGTGGAAAACAGTAAAGTAGAGTTTTGATATAAAATAAAGTAAGGGTTGCTAATTTCACCACCGTATAATGTAACAGCGAGTGCACGAAAATTACAGAATTTCAAGTTTCTAGCATTAAAAACTCAATTTCAGGCACCACATTTTAAGGGAGATATCTCAGAGAGGGGTGGGCGGAGGAAATTTTGTTAAATGAAAGACCCATCTTAATTTCATACGAGCAATCACCTCCTGAATTTTGTCGCATGAATTTAGGAACTTACTTTTTATGACAGAATATAAATCAAGATATTATTTATATTTCTCTCCACGATTGTGAATAATACGTTTACTCCCATTGTATATTAATTTAAGTACCAATGAACTAAGAATCCCTAAGATATTTATTTGAAATTATTATATAGAACAGAGAGATTGTAAGGAAACTACTCATTTTTACATCACTTGTGCGATTATAATATTCATCCCACCGCCATCTTCGCACAAACACCGATCAGTACTGCGTGACGTCACGCTTTTGTAAACATCATGTGACATTTTGGTTTTGACATTTTCGTTTGAACTAAAGAAATAGTAGTACTTGGGGTGAAAATATAATAGGAAGGATAAAGGCACAAAGGATTTAATGGACAGGACATATTATGAGACGAAAACCAAGAAAAATGATGAAATACAGTAAAATTCACGAATCTTTCCCGTTACGTCATACTTCCCTGAATGTAGCAAAGACACTCCAATTTTATGTGGATATCGCTGACCGCATATGTCCAATTAAAACAAATGGAAAGGTACATATGTCTTTTGTGCCTGAATTAAGCTACGCCATTACGTCTTTATCGGTCTGTCACTCTGTCTTGTGTTGTGACAACGATTTTACTTAAAAAGTGAAACGTCACTTTATGCGGAAATCATTCTGTCACCATTTGAAGTTCGTGATATTTTTTGACAAAATGCTTGGTAAACGTTTGGACGAAAATAAACGTGAGTGTATTAAAAAATCATAGGAATATTTCCAAAAGGAATTGTCGAATGGCGGACCCCTTCTGCCGTTAAATACCTTTCAAGTAGTCTAACTATGATACGTTAAATCATAATTAGATCACCAGAAATACTTGCCGAACCCTCTAACAATGATGTGACGCTGGTGAAAACTGTCTTATTGATTTGATTTGTATGTTTATGAGTTATGACGTAACGAGAAAGATTCGTGACTTTTACTACAACATACTGGTTCCCAATATGGCTGAGTGAGAGGAAGGCCGAGAAAAAAATGGAAATATGCTATAGAGGAAGACAATGCAAACAAATGAGCGGAAAGCTACATTTAAGTATAGAATAGAGTAGAAAGTTATAATCAGACTAGCCAGGATTGACAACAGATTGTGAAACAAGAAAATTAGGAGGCCGACTCCCCCTCAAATGATGGATCAAAATGCCTGGTCGTTAGTCGTCATGATCAAGGATTTCTTTTTGTTATAGACTTAACTGACTGTTGATTGTGACCGTGGATTCAAAATTTGGCAGAGCAAAGTGTGAAATGCCGAAAGAAAAGAAAATATTGAAGGCAACTTCAACGCTATTTAATTTGTTTACTATTTAATTTTTACGTAACTATAATTCAAGATTTATTAAATAGAAGGTTCTATAACGAATATAAGAAACATATTGGTGAAATTTGATTAAATCGAACAACAAACTTAAAACAAAACAAATAATTCATATTATTATAGTTATTTCGTCCTATAATTTAAAATTTTTGTCACTACTTTCTCCTAATAACGCTAAACATTAGTAAAAATATAATTTTTGTAATTGTGTATTAGAGTTCAGTTACTACCAAGACCGTTATTGTAATGAACTTCAGAATCAATATTACAGTCAAATTATATAATTTTTTCTAGACAGTTATACAAGGAGTTCTATGAATTATATTTTGAAAGTGACTATATAATATGCTGGTCGCTTCTGCAATTGATTTTGGATTAACAGAGATATTTTCAACTTTAAGTAACGATATCTTAAAAAATAAACATCCTATCTTACTGCGATTTTTTTCAAAAACATTTCCAGAGCTTTAGCTTTTATTCATACGCAGGAAGTATAGCAAGATTTTTTTTAAACACCGAAAAAAATGCTGCAAAAAAAGAAAATTATGCAGGTTTTCTTCCAATTTCCCAAACAACCAATGCTTTAAGAGAAAACTGAATTAGCAAAGCTACAGATAGTAAATCAGGACATTTATAAAAAAATTTGACCTCTAAATTAAAAAATGAGGTTGGTGAATTATAACATGATTGATTCTCCGCCTCTAAATTTACGAGAAAGGTCATTAGATATCTACATCTTCAATCAAACAAAGTAAATCGTAAATATTAAAAAAACTAAGACAGTCGAAATCCGAATAAAATATATTAGAGATCAAACGTGATGCACAACAACAAATTCCAAGCAAATCAACAATGGATTATGATTTATTATTTAACCATTACACGAGGTACGCCAAAATATTAGCATAACTTATTTCGCAACTAAAAATATTCATTTCAATTTACATTTAATATGAGGAATATTATTTATGACCGTATCATAAGTGAATGTTTCCAACACAACAAAATTATGATTCTCAGATTGTACAATGGGGATTTTTATCTTTAATCTCTTCCCACGTTTTTTTTTATATACGACTTGAATGCAGGAAAACTAATAATTGAATTATTGATAAAAAGTATATCCATATGAAAGCTAGAAACTTTATAAAAAATTAATAAATTCCTTCTAGTTGGATTAACAGCCCCGTATAGTGTGATAAAGAAGTTTTTGTACAATCACAAGAAAAGTGGAAAGTGTTAAAAGCAGCTTAGAAAAGGCATGAGAAATCTTCATCAAACTTTCAACCGACATGCGATTTCGCGCCAAAAGGATGTTCGTCATCAAATTTCGAACCCCTAAGGCGATTTCGGCACGCTTTGGTCTGTCAAATGCATACCAATTGGCTACGTTTCGAAAAACGATGACGTCAATCTAACTTTGGTACCCTTTTTGGTCTGTACCGAGATCTGCAGCACGGTTACTAAAATTGGTAACTTTCTATCCTTGTCTAAAGTAGTTTTTGTTTCGATTTTTATTTATAAGTCGTTGGAACGAACTGTATTTTGAGCCAATATTCTAAAAAAATTCCAGTTTTGTCCGTTTTTTTCTTTTTTTGTCTAGCAATGATGGAATGGAGTACATAAATGTCAATTTCATCAATCAACTGTTCTAATTGAGAGCCAAACGATTTCGCCTGTAATTGGTACTTTACGTCATACCTGTGACGTAGGACCTACCAATTGGTTAACCCAAGTCCCTACCAACCAAAGCGTGCCGAAATCGCCTATTATTTTTTCAGGTAATATGAATGAATAAGTTATTTCAAGTAAATAGAAACATAAATGCAAAATATGTATTCTCTCGAGTAGCTCTACTACTTCCTCAGGCAAGAATCCGGATCATGATATCTTGGGATCCTGAGCGAAGCTAAGTTTATAAATGGTTTACTTTTTTTGGACGACAAACGTGAGATCCGATGGCAGACGTGGTAGATGAAATCCATAACGTTTATTTAGATCATAGATCACATGCTATCAAAAAAGTAAAGAAAATTGATAATTTAGAAAGATCTGTCAAAGAGATTGTCGAAATTTTTGTTCAATAGGTTGGCACAACTATATTAAAAGTCACGAATCTTCTCGTTACGTCATAACTCATAAACATTCGAATAAAATCAATGACAGTTTTCACCAGCGGCGCATCATTGTTAGAGGGTTCGGCAAGTATTTCTGGTGATCTAATAGGGAACTTGCCAAAAAAATAAAATCATTTAAAAACAATTAAAATCGTAAGATATTATCATAAGGAACTTCATAGAAAAAGAAAAATTCCAATAACGATTAAATTACCTGAGAAATAAAGGGTTAAAATTTGAATAATTTGAACTGCTCTTAAAACGCGCTGCCATTGGTTGTGACGTCAGTCCGCACTTTTCGAGTCAGGCGATTGTGAACCGACAATTCAAACAACACTTAAAGACTGAGAAACTGACGCTAACGATTCGAATTCGATAAAAAATCAATAATGCTTCAAATGGCTGTTTCTGCGGTTACCGATGCGCGAGGTGCGGTGTGACGTCACAGCCGCTGCCGCGCATTTTTCTTCGTTTGAATACACCCGGTGGCGATTCCAACTTTAATTATTTATTGTGAAATAAGTATTGCGATTTAAGGACTGATATTTGGTATAATGTGTTTTCATATATAAACACACATTTTAGTAGAATAAAAAAAAAATGGGCAAGTTCCCTATTATAGGAGGATATAAATAAAAATTTAACATATCATAGTTAGACTACAATTTGAAATTCTACAAATAAATTGTTACAAAACATACCTCTTGAATGGCATTTAACGGCAAAAGTGGTCGTCCAAACGTTTACCAGGCATTTTGTCGAAAAATATCACAATAAATGTCAATGAATGTTTAACGTAATGACAATGACGACGAACTTCAATGGTGACAGAATGATTTCCGCATAAAGTGACGTTTCGCTTTTTAAGTACAATCATTGTCACAACACAAGACAGAGTGACAAACCGATAAAGACGTAATGGCGTATTTTTCATCACGTAAAAGCATAAGCACATTCAGCAGCATAGAATGGAATTAATTATTTCACCACCAAACGTTCACAGTTTTCGATATTTTTTAAGACGGGGACAAAAACGGATTTCTTACTCATAAAATTTTTCATTTCTGTTCCCCAACCTCACTTATCTAACATACTGTCAAATGAGCTAGCAACCAATAAAATATCATGAACTGAAAGTGTTTACAACGCTCATGATTGGCTGTTATTGTTCTGTCTCTACCATCACCAAAAATTGAAATACATGGAGTTCGATCTCCTTATATAGTCTTCATGAAATTGATTATCGCTACGGTAGCGCTACGTTGTGATGAACGCGATAGCTGTCTATAATACGAATTTTTTCATTGTACTGGCAATAACACCAGAAAACTAAATTTTTAAATCAAACACAAGGTTAAACGCCAACTAATCGGTTTGGTTGCTTCCCAGCAAAATTACCGACCTGTCAAAGACAAAATTCATTAAATATAGACAAATACTCATATAATATCTTCTTTTGAGCTATATACGAAGTCGATATTTATTTTGTGAAAATTCCCAATAGGTTTGAAGATACCATTACGTAGATACGTTCATAAATGTACATAATATGTAAATATAAGCGAAGCTAATAAAATCATGATAGAAATACGTTAGCTACGGTGAAATTAAACATTCATAGTTCAATGACTATTATCATTCATTCCTTCTTAATATTTAACCGTAGGTACTTACTCTGTCAAAGTTAACCGGCCTTAGTTGGCTGATAACGGTAATACTAAATATTCCCAGAACGTAATAACTCATTTGGAATGCAGATGCTCATTGAAATGCACACCGTTATAACATACAGCAACTTGTATATATGTAATATATTATCCGACTTTTTGAAAATAAATAGGTATGATAGAAATGTTGATTGTGAAGAAAAACCTATTTTTGTATATCTCTAAAAGGTTTAGTTAAAAAGCATAATAAATATTCAGCTGAACCAATAAATAAAAAAATAGGTTAGGTTTATTGTTAGTTGGTCTATACTACGCCTTGCAAGTTTATTCAGGCTTGATTGATTGATTGGTTCAGCACCACCAGCCAGAGGCTTAGAGTCGTCGGCACCTCAGCCTTTAGGTTTTTTGTTCGCTTGCTTGTGCCGTTTATGTGAAGGGACCAATAGCTCTTATTAGACTCAACAGTCTTTTCACTAGGTCCTTCTTGGAGAAATCCTGCCTTAGATGTTCTAGTCCTAGAAGTCTATATCTCCAACGAGATAATGCTTCACAATCGAAGATAATGTGAGAGGCTGCTTCCTCCTCTTCCATGCACAACCGACAGATAGGTTCCTCCCTATATATGCCGATTGTATGCATGTGCTTCCTTAGGGTACAGTGACCGGTGAGTAAACCCGTCACTATCCTTATTTGGGCCCTGCTAAGGTTTAGTATTTCATTGGTCAGCGTCTTACCACCAATTCATAATATTTTACCAAATATATTTTTATTTGAAAAGTAAATTATTCTATTTGGTGAATAATATTCCAGGTATGAGGTCAGATTAAAGAACTAACAGTCATAGGATAAACATAGTAAATGACAGCCAGTCGCAAGATAACCACCAGACTGATAGAGGAATTCCAGAAGGAACTAACTGACTTGACAGACCGCATTTAAGAAAGATTAGTGCAAGTGCTGGGACATAACGATATTTCTGGAAATGTTGAAGCTCAGGAGAAGAGGTTGGGATCACAAAGTAAGTGGTAAAAGCTCGAGAGAAGAGGTTCAGGACCAGAACCAGTTCTTGGGGTCACAAATCAAGTGGCCCGGGGACAAAAGTGGTACAAAGCCAACATATTCTACAGTGGAGGAAGACACTAAGGCTTTTATAGAGGACACGTGTCAGCTGGAGACTTTGTGGCATGGAGAATGATACTATAATCCTTATCTTATTAGATTGTGAAACACTGGACTCAAGGAGACGACAAATTATCGAAGAGAAAAATGTGCCATCTAAAACAAATGGAACACATCCAATGGACCTATATCGACGGGAGGAGGGGGTGTAGAGTACAATAAGCCAACAGGCTATGAGGACGGATTCCAATAAAAAATGTGTGTTGCTTAAATTCTCAACTGTTTCCTTTAGTTATTGCTCATCAACAGTTTCTCACTTAACCACCCAAATTTAACCAAAATTTGAGGAATTGTTTGTGGATGGTAGAGGGTGTATTTCCACGAGGAGAGGGGACCAAAAAAAGACGATTATTTCGGAATATTTTTGGACTTTTGTAAAAATCTTCTAATGTAGGTATAAGGTTTAGCGAAACTTCGAAAAAAGTTTACACTTGAGTCTTCAAATATGAATTGAGCCTAATCAAATGAAGAGAAGGGGTATCCATAATATGTGTAATTATCCATTGGTATTTATGGAAATAGAATTTTATTAGCACAAAACCTGAATTTTTCCACCTTTTGAGAAATTTGACCGTTTTTGAATGACTGTTTATTGATTCTTATTGGGCCAAAACTACTTTTGGTAAATTAACTTCAAAGTGAATGATATGCTTTTTCACTTAGTTTATCCTGATTTTCGCCTCGTGTTTGAAAACTCAGCATTACCTACTATCTTCACTAAATCGGTTTCCCAAGATTTTCAAAGTAATAAATCATAATTAATAACAAACGAGACTATATCTTGTATTTTATCAGTTTATGAGAAATGTAACAAAAAATAAATAACTACAATGACGAAACTGTTATCATAGAAAATAAATCTATTAATTTCAATTGAAATGATTATTTTAGTAAAGAATAAAAACAATTTTTTCTATGGGAAATTGTTTTCAATTAAAATATACTTTATATATCTTTAAATGGAAAAATATCACACTATTCTCTCTTTTAGTTAATAAAGTTTTAATTCATATTAATTTAACATTAGTTTAATAGTTTTCTATTTGTTTTAGTCCACATAAGTGCTGTTTCCTAATATAATTTTTCATCTTAATTATATGTTATATTTTAATTATATTCACAAGATGACAGACAATGACTGACGTGTCTTTGAAAAATCAAATGACACAGAACTACAAAAGTATCACAGAATATTAAATATGAAAGACAAAAGATAAACGAGATGTGACTTTTCGCACTTTAAGCACTAGTGCAAATGTCAAACCCGTGTTTTAGATGCAGTTTTAGTGACGGAAGCAGAAAAACTATTTTATTTATTATTTTACAAATAAAGAACGAATATTATAAACATTTATTTCAATTAAATAAAAAAAGGATGAAATACCAAAAGTTAATACACGAAAAGAAAATAATACTTATAAAGTTAAATCATTTTAAAGAATATATCAGAAATATTATTAGGAATGTATCAGTTATCTTCCTGAGTGCCAATAATTTATTAATTGTTTAGAGCCTTATTAATAATAAATTTAGATTATTCTAACATGACTTCAAAATCAAACTAGTGAAAAAACATATTAATAAATACATTTAACATTATTTTAACATGCTATAAGTACGCTCTTAGTAACCATTAGTTAGTATGGTGTTATCGTCTTTATTATTAATAAGGCTGCTAGACTAAATTTTGAGATTGTTGTTTGTTTTGGTATATTTTGACGATATATTAAATATATATTGAAATTCGAGCCTTTAGGCTGGCTACAAATTTTATTTAAATATTTTTGAGGATTTACAACCTTCTTCGCCCAAATGAATCACCCTGTATCTGAAAAATAGTTCGTTGTTAAGTGATCCTGTCTAATGTCTGTTAGTTGTCAGTAAGACACGCGGTTAAGACTAAAAACCTGCTTATTAAATTATATTCTCGAGATATTTCCACCGTATCCATAATTACATAATTTGTTTTATTTGTATTTTGCGGAATAACCTTAGGATACACAAGGTCTTTGTTCGTATATAATTGTACTTCCGGTTAATATATATTACCATACAAACGGGTAAATACTATTTAGGTAAGCAGCAATAAGGAAAAGTGTACTCTTTTTAAATTTCCAAGCTTTCATAAATCTTTATTTACATCTTCAGGGAAGTTAATCGAGATTGATTCCTAGATCTTAACATCGGGAGAAGTAATAGGCAGTTAATACTTAAAAGAAAGGAACAAGTCCAGTAAGAATTACAACACAAGTCAATAGTCACATATTAAAATATTATAAAATAAAATAAAAGTTAAAATGCGAGAATCACACGAACACGTGGATTTAAACTCGTAACTTGTTCCTTTCTTTTAAATATTAACTGCTTATTACTTCTCCCGATGTTAATATCTAGGAATCAATCTCGATTAACTTCCCTGAAGATGTAAATAAAGATTTACGAAAGCTTGGAAATTTATGGGTCTATTCTGTGCACGTCTGTAAGATAATCTGTAACATTACAGGGGAATTGCTATTCTGCGTACAACTGTATCTTACAGGAATCTTTAAAATAGTTACAGATTTGGTAAATATTTACGTGTGTATTGACTGCTGTCGTTGGAAATGGAATAGTTTTGTACAGTTTGAGGTTGTCTCTGGTTATTTGGTTAAAGTTATAGGTTAGAAGTATCGAAATTTGACGTACAGTAGTTCAAATGTCTATCTGTAATTCAGTGAGTTACAGACAACATCACAGAATCGCAAAGTTACAGATTCTGTAAAATCCCATTTACAGAACTTTCGTTAGCTACAGATTCGTAAGCTATTACGAAAAACACAGAATCGACCTATTAAACAATGATTCGCATAAATATGTCGAACCGAAAAATGATTTAATTTTATATGCCGCTTTTTTCAAAAATGGGAACTTTTCTTTGTCCACTGTATTCTAAAAGTCCTCTGATATTAAGGATTTTAGCAAAATATAATTCTTAAGGTCCAAAATTTCTAACTCTTCTTCTTCTGTCTTACCTTGAACAATTTCTGCAATAGGTGCTGCCATTTCCATTATATTTATTTGGCAAGTAAAAAGATTGATACAGAAGGAAACAATTGGCTCGATATGCGTATATTGCAAAAAATCTCTATTCAAAATGTTTTTTTAACACTTGAAGATGCTTAATAATTAATGACCCGTTTAATTCATGAAGTCAGGAAAGAAACCAGTCAAACATACAATATAGCAAACATACAAACGTATTTAATAAACCAATTCACTCAAAAAAATTACAGTCAAACCTCGATATAACAAATCTCAAGGGACCAAACCGAAAATTCGTTATATCGAGTATTTCGTTACAATGAGGTTCGTTATATTGAGGTTAGGTTAGCTGAAAATTCACTACATCGGTCGTGAACCTGTCGAGACACGATTATTTTTTGTACTGTACGTTTGTTTACGTTCGTTATAATGAGGTGCAGTCGTGGAAATTTCGTTACATAGAGGTGAAGTTCGCTAGATCGAGGTTCTAAAATTCATTTCATTCATTGTATCGAGGGTGATTTATTTTTACCGGGTGTATTACAAATTCGTTATATTGAGGTTATGAGTACGGATTATTCGTTATGTAGAGGTGAAATTTACTTTGATTCTTATGGATAGTTGTAGGGGATTTGAAAAATTCGTTATGTCAAGGAATCCGTTATATTGAGGTTCGTTATATTGAGGTTTGACTGTAAAACTCTAAGAAATAAATAAAAATAATTCACATTTTTCATTAATGTTTATGAAAAAAATCTGTCTGTCGAATAGTGGCACATACGAATCGATCCGCGGGCACCATAGCGCCCGCGGGCACGAGGTTGGGAGCCCCTCCTCTAGTATATGGGTACCATATACCTTTTGTTAGGAGGTAAAATATTGACTTATTAAGTGGTCGTGGACAAATGTACATTTTGAAACAATTAGTAATATAACGGTGGACAAGTTGAGATGTATATTTAGTGATGAAAAAGTTAAAATGGATTTTTCTTGTTCATGCACATAAAGTTTGATGTTACGTTTTCGAAATAAATAATTCTAATTACGTATTTGTCTATTTGAGATAATTATTGACAGATAAAGTCAAAGTTTACCAATTTTGCAATGAGATAATGAATGAAGTGTTGAGTAATAATTGCACTTGAACGTAATTTTTAATACCTATCGACACCTTAAAATGACATTTAATATTTTGAGAACAATTTGTAAAAATAACATACATTTTTTAAGTAGTGGTAATATTAAAACATAGTTTTCTATTTCGAACAACTTTTCATGATTAAATTTTCGATATTGTAAAAAATAAAGGTACTTTGCTCTTGTATCAAATTTATATTTTTTGACAAACCTCGTATACGATTTAAAAAATTGACATCTAATATTTGCCTTTTACTTTATGGGCAATGCAGAACTTTTTATAAAGAATAACTTTTTCTCGTAACATTACAAATAACAAAGTTTCCCATATGTTGCCAATTTTTTCAGACATACTGTATATTCTGACAGGCACATTGAATTAAAATAGTATGATTACATCATAAAAATGATACGAGTATTATACATAATGACTTATAAGAACTCAGCCAAAAAAAGTATTATTCATTACACGTCGCCGATTCAGTTATGCATGTTGTAGGCGTGAATTGTTAGTACGAGTCTAAATTGTTAAAAGGCAGTCAAAAAAAATGCAAATAAACGCCATGAGGATAATGAACCTTGTGTAATTCTCATTATTATTTGTATTACAATTGAAATGTAAGTTAAGTAGTACGCAGTAATGTCATACGAGGTTAAAATAGATTGAGAGATTCTTGAAAACATAACTTTTTTATAACAAAGAACTTTGCTGTAGATAAAACTAAATGTTATATAACGTAGAATGTATTAAAATAAATTATTTTTAAACTTTCTTATTATTAAATAAATTTTGACGAAATTTGATATCAAAAATACCATAAGTACACTAAGTACAGTATGGTTGAGTTTTTATAAAACAGTTTAGTCACTTACAAGTAATCATTTATACCATGAAAATATACCGGGTGACCGGATTAGAATACAAATTGCTGTATTTTGGAAAACATTCGTCGCATGCAGGGTTGCCATCCGTCCAGGTTTCCCCGGATTTGTCCTAGTTTAAAGGGCATCGGGGAAGCGTTAGGGCAGGACTTCATTTTGTAGTCCGGGTTTAAAAATTTAAAGTCTTGGGACGCCCCCGAGTTAAAAGAGTCTCAGTCTCAGTACTTTTAAGATTTTTGTTTAAAAATGTAATTGAATTTTGTTAGGTTTAATATTTTAATGATATTTTGGTTTCATAACAGAGTATATTAATAATTTTTGACACACTTGACAGTTAACACTTATGCAATCGATATTTGGTTATCGATGCAAAATATCGATTGTTAACACAAAAATACAACTACAGCGACATGAACACGCCCACCCAGGGCTCATGTTTGCTTCTGCCGACTGTATATTTTATAAATAAAAAAATTCAAACTGATTACTAACAACCTGTAATAAGATTCTGTTTTGTTAGGTACATTTAAAATGATGATAAAAGATAACTACATTTAATTTTAAAATCTGAAAATAAATAAAAATGTGATTTATAACATTTTCAACTGCTTTTTTTACACTGACCATGTCTAAAAAAAAACTGTTGACAAGTCCGGGTTCTGCGCTCTAATATCCGGGGTTTTCACGTGTCTTGTCCAGGTTGCCGAATTTTAGAGATGGCAACCCTAGTCGCAGGGACTGATTTTTAGTCGCTAGAACGCAAAATTGCAAAATTTTCTGGAAAATGAATGAAATAATGACTTCCATAAATTGTATGAAATCCTCATTTTTTTATATATAAATTAAAACCAAGATATGGTTTGTTGTCAATATAGAATTTTGTTTTGTGCTTAGATGTCGCTGTTGTCGCATTCTTAGCATTTCCTTTTCTGAGGTTAATGTATTGATGTGATTTCAGCATTGTCTCCAGTCGAGGATTACGCTCTCAGAGCTTCTGGACGGATATTATCTACCTTACTACCTTGCGCAAATACGCCGAAACCGGTATAAAAGTGATGTTGTCCCTTCTTATTACAAACCAGAATGGTTGGTTATATCGTGCAGATATCCCAACCCTGTTTAATTTAGAAGTATAACGTTTGTCGGGGCACATAGCCCGAGAAGTAGTTGTTGCTTCTTAGTGAACGGTCTCTGTTCTTTGAAAAGTAATTTTCAAAAACTTTGTAAGGCGTTATAATAGTATTAAACTATTATCTTTGACATCTAGACATTGCATTAAGTGTTTTTCAGTGGAAAAGTTTTAAATGATGCTTACGCTCCCTGACGGCTATCTTGGAAACCTGAAAATAATTTCAAGTAATTTGTTTTGACCACTTTTTATTTTTTAGCACACGACGAATAGTTTTCGAGATACAGCACTTTACATCCTTACCGGATACATTTAACAATAAAATTGGGTACATTCATTGACTTTATAAATATCTTCTTCAATTTTAAATGGATATTCCTGTAATAAATTCCTTATATATGTTACCGGCAATCTGTATAATCCGGTATTCTATACAATACCTAGGCAATGTATAGAATACCTAAAACGTTTATGTAATGTATGAAATATGATTTATTTCATACATTACTAGGTATACAATACCGAATGCGCGGCGTATAATATGTGTAAAAGACAAGAGCGAACACTGTGTAGGGGGAGACGTAGGAGTAGGATCATGGTTCTAAAGTTGTTTGCCATTTATGTGCGAGAAAAGTCTTACCTGTAGAGAAGAAAATTTAACACAGCAAGCTCAGAAAACGCTCAAAACTTGTAAAAAAAATTTTCTCTCTGTGCCATTGGGTACCACTGTAAGAATTCCTGTTCCGGAAGTCGACAGGTGTGATGCTCGCAATATACTAGCTGTAGTCTTACAAAAAACAGATGACAAACTTTATCAACTCGGAACAAAACAAGGCGTTGTAAAGTAATTGTAACCAAGACAGCAGTTCACAGTTTGTCATCAAGAGTTACTTAAAAAATAAGATGTCCCTGTTAAAGAAACAACACTCCGAACAGTTGCGAATATACAATCTACGCGCACAGGTCAAAGATTTGTAAAATGTACTTGCAAAAAACACTGCGATACTAAAAAGAAAAGTAACATGTTATGCACTTCAAAATGCCACAACAGTTCTTCATGTAAGAATAAATAAATATTTTCACTTGACCAAGATGTTTTATTTGTCCTTCGTTTTCTCTTAACTTTACACATTACCGGTGGACCAGCAGGTACTCTATACAATCCCTAGGAATTGTATACATTACCTAAGTAAAGTATATAATAAGGGAGAATAATGTTCATAATATTTCATACATTGACCCGGCGCCCCAGGTATTCTATATATTGCCTAGGTATTGTATGGAATACCTGAATTATACAGATTGTTGGTAACATAGATACTGTTTTGCTAGTTTCTTTTAACATTATTTTGCACACTTTTTAATATTTTTATTACTTTTGAAATGACCTTTAGAAATAGAACAAAAAGATGTCCAAGAGATCATAATACATATAAGTTGCTTGGGTATTCATTTCCATCTCGAAATTTGATAAGCGTGTTACGAAATTCACACCTCTGTGAAACCATTTGTTGGAACGCCTTCTCTTTCCGAGTAGTGCCGATTTCAAACAAGATACGTTGAATTTAATTATAATATAAGAATAAATAAAACTATTAATTACTTAATAATAATGGACAGTATAACAGTAATTCAGGTGTACCTACTCTGATAAAAGGAAAACATTTGGGAATTAACTATTTTTACTTTACTATTACTTTAATATTTGAACATTTATTGAAGTCTTTTAGAGAAGTCACGAATAGAAAAATATTCTTATCACACTCTCTGCTCGATAAATAAATCACGTTCGAATGCTTCGTGCATGTGGTGACTCGAATGCACCATTCGAATATCAAACTTCGTATACGATTATAAGGTTTGTTCCAACAAGCTTGAGAATCAGTTCGGAATTTTACTGAGTTTGCGTGTATTGAAATTAGCGACGATAATTTCAATCTACGCAAACTCAGTAAAATTCCGAACTGATTCTCAAGCTTGTTGGAACAAACCTATAACCTTATTTCTTTTTAGTTGTGTGTTATATTGTGAATCACATCTGAAATGCATGAACATAACAAATTAAAAGATTACAACTTTCTTGTGTTTTATTTATTTATGAAAACGATTAACTCCCAACACCTGAGGTGGACAAAGTGGAAATGGATGATTCCACTAGACCATTCAGTATTGCCACTACAAAATGTTCAGGTCTAAAACTGACATTTTCCAGGCCTTTTTGTTTACGATTCAAAGTCGAGACACAAATAATTTTTGATTTCAAACGTTTCTAGATGTTCCCGAATATCTGAACCGGGCTATTAATGTTGTTACTGAAAAAACTAAAATAACCTAGGGGACTTTTTGCTGCATGGGCAAAACCTGTCAATTCAATGTCACATGTCTTGTTTTTGACATTTGAAATTAACTTCGGTTTCGATTTTTCTCGAACGTGCATCTAATCTGAGTGACTAGGTTAGAGTAATTTGTGATCTAATCTAGTATATTTTGTGGTTAATTGTTGACTTAGTTTGTTTTACATCGTTTCCAAATGTCAAAATCAAGACATGTGACATTGAATTGACAGGTTTCGTCCATGCAGCCAACACGTAAATATTCAAGTCCCCTAGGTTATTTTAGTTTTTTCAGTAATAAGGTTCAGATATTTGGAAACATCTAGAAACCTTTGAAATCACAAATTAGTTCTGTCTCTACTTTGAATCATACACAAAAAGACCTGGAAAATGTAAGTCGTTTTAGACCTCAACATTTTGTAGTGGCAGTACTGAATGGTCTACTGGAATCATCTATTCGTAAAGAGTATGCCAAAGTCTAATATATCACCAATATTCTAGACTCCTGGAAAAATTTCCAAGTGAAACTACCAAATGACCTCATTAGGTACTACCCATTTCTATATTTTAGGTTTTCATTGTTGCACAACTAGTACCTATACCTATATATAATATACGTATTATAATAACATGCGATTATATCTATACATTATAACTTGAAGGAACATAACATTAACTGTATGAATATTTGTCACAAAATGACGTAACCATTTATTGGTTATGCAAAACCAGATAGGAATATTTATTATATGAATTATTAAAAAGTGTGTACATGTTTGAAATTCTATGAAGTAAGTGATGCAAGCAAATAGGTCAGAAATGTATAAGTATATCAGCTGTATATCTTACAATGTGTAACATACGTGCTGTTGTGTATATTTTATGTGGATTGATATACAATTCACTTTTAATCGATCAAATTTTGTTGTTTAAAAATTAGTCATATAAGTAACTATTCATTACTGTCAACTATGAAAAGAAGTAGAGAAAATTTTGTAGACAGTTCGAAGTGGCTGTCAACATTAAATCACATTTGGATATTTTGTGGTTTATATGCAATTTAAGGTAGTTGTCGTGCGATGGGTCTTATGTCACGAATTTTTAAATTTTTGTATATCTACTATTTTTATAGAAATTTCATTTCGGGAAGTACGTAAATAAAGTCAGTAGTTGTAGTGGTTGTATTATTTCCTCTCCAAAGTGCTTCCGTCTGAGTCCATGTAAGTTTTCGCAGAAGCAGAGTATGTGAGTAGTAGCGTAGTCAAAGTACACAAAATATCCGTAAAATGCTGCAAAAATCACAAACAACTTGAAAATTCAAAATTGAGTATTTAAAAGGGTTGTGATTAACATGAGAAAAACTTTACAATGATAGGCATGCGATTTTCCGGAAAATCGTCGAGTGAAAATTTTTGTTTTGGTTTTTACGCTCTATTTGTTTAAATAATGAAAACACAGAAAAATGTTCTAATAAAAAATTATAGCTAATACATTTATCTGAACTTTTTTTTTGTATCTGCATTAGTTTTTAAAATATATACGAATTTTCATTTCAAAAATGAAAGAAGGCTCAGGATGTGGAGTTTACTCAAGAGCACTAAGCCTAAAGATGAAGTGGGGAATGGGAAACAATACCAGCGTAGTTCAAACAGAACTGGCTGGTATCTCAATTGCCACAAAAGAACTAACCAGAAGAGGAATTTCTGGCAAAAACATAATAATCTGCACTGATAGTAGACAAGCCCTATTAGCCTTAAACAGACAACGTGTTATATCGAGGCTAGTACTAGAGTGCCACCAAGATTTAGCTGACGCCTCGGCAGATAACAATATTATCCTGAGGTGGGTTAAGGGGCACGACAGGAGTAAAGGAAATCGCATTGCTGATTCTTTAGCCAGGGAAGCCGCTGGACTAAAAATTCTAGGACCCAGTGACACCTACGGCCTAACGACTTCGACAATTGCGGAACTAGCCAAACGCTACACTCAATCCCTTAAGAGATGGGATGGAATCAAAGGATGCAGTCTTGCCAGGATCACCCTGGGCGACCCTGGGAAGCTGGAGCCGAAGAAATATTTGGCGATGACCAGGAGAAACCTACGTTTAACAGTAGGATTTCTGACTGGTCACTGTCAACTAGGGAAACACCTCCATACTATGGGGCTAGTGGACACACCTCTATGCAGGATGTGTGAACAGGAAGATGAAACTGTCAGGCATGTCTTATGCGAGTGTCCGGAGTTATCGTCAATAAAAGAGTGTGTGTTCGGTGAGTCTTGGCCTACACCTGCCGATATAAAGGAGATGTCTCCTAGTGACCTGTCCACCTTCCTGAGAAGGACAGGATGGACAATGACCTAGGAAGACAACTCCTCGGGAGGATGTACAATGGGTCACATGTGGCCTAAGTGCTGTGAGCCTACACTCACCCTCCCTACTCTAAAGATACAGATATATACGAAATTTCCATAGTAGTATTTTTGAACATCATCAATTTTCATGTTTTTATTTTTATGATAGTAAATAAACAATGACATTTAGAAAAAAAAATTTCATATGAAATGTGTTCTAAAATGGGGTAGGTATCTACAAATACATTGAAAAAACAAATTTTTTAAAAATTCTTAATGTATTATCATCGATTTTCCACGCTCTCTCACCTGCTTTTTCACCTTTATTTGTGCTCCCTTCTCTTTCTTACCTGATCCATAAGTGTGTTCTTTTGTATCGCGATCCCTTCTTAATAGGTTCATTATAAAGTTCACAAATTTTTAGATAATATCATAAACGGTATAAAAAGTTATAGAAGGTTTGCTGACATACCTCTTTTAAATAATTGTCTATTATTTAAAAAAAATTATATTTATAGAAAAACTGTATACTGGTTTCGAAAGTAGATGCTTCAAAGTGTTTAGTAGTCAAGTTTCATGGAATTATATTAATTTCGAAAAAAGATATAATTAAATGAAGTCTAAAAAAACAAGTAAAATTAAGCATGCAAAAAAAACAGATTTTTCAGAAGCATTCGTTTAAAATCCCAAATATTGTTGGCTTTGCTTTTATAATAATGTTTTATGCTCATTTGCAATGCTAAATCCAAAAGGAATTTTCGCTGGGATAAGTATTAATTAAATAGGAATTATAATAAACTGATAGATATTACAGTCATAAAATCTACTTTTTCAAATTTGAAAGTATTTCTATCTAAAAGTTGAGATCTTTCTTGTTTGATTAATAAAAAGAAAGAAGGGAGACTAAAAATGGGAGAGGAAAAAGTTAGGAAAAATATGTTGGTGGTATTAAAACAGTGGAGGATGAATGGCGAAGAAGAGCGAACAACGAATTTATAAGAGAGTTCTTTGGATGGAGCAGGTAGCAAAAGAAGAAGGACAGAACAAAGTGCCTGCATGCAGTAAAAGTACAGAACTGATAGAGCGAAGCATTATATAAAAGAAAATGAAGAAAAAAGGTGAAACAAATTGAAGTCACTGAGTGCCTGCATAGTCAAGCTGTTTAGGCCACAGAACAAATAAATGGACAATGCATTCGAAAAACATTACCATCACTCGGAAGTTGTGAAAAAATTATCCTGGTCTAGATCCTAGGTCAAAGATGAGAAATTACTTCTTCATTGGGTATATGTACGACTGAAAGTGTGTAAAATCGAATTTGAAATATTATTGGTAAGGTAAGCGTGAAGCAATCATTTTAATTGATAACAGGATGAAATTTAGCCTTCCTTTTTCTGTTTAATAAACTGTAAATATTCCTTATTAATAACGTGTCAAGAATAAAATTTCTCTTTAATTTTTTCTAAAATCAAAATATAAACTAAAGATGGAAAGTAAAGCAAAAGTAAACCCCCTAGAGGCGTGGGTTTTGACTTTCATTAAACGTAAATCATTGATCCAAAAAATATCAAGTGAAATGGAAAATTATGTCGAATAATCTGTTTTAAGTGGCTTCCCTGATGGGAACACTCTCTAATGAAAAAATATTAGTCACGTTCTCTTTACACTCCATCTCGTGACATACTATAAGCAATGGGGTGTGGCCTCCTTTTGTTTATGTTTTTTTTTTCGCTACGTTCATTCATACTATTTAATAATAGATTCATTTTAATAACTGATAGCTAACAGAATGAATGTAGTTAAGAATGTGATAGTTGTTAACATTTAAATGACAAATGGATGAACTTTTAACAGGTTTAACTAAGCGACAGGTGAGCTTTGAAGAATATCTAGATTAAAAATGATTAATGTACATTGTTTGAATATAAATAATCATAACGTATACACCAGACGAGTTAGATCATCTTTTGGTGAAAAAAAAGTTTGGTAGGTGGAAGATGTAGAGGGGATTATTACAAACAAGGGAAAAATAAATACAACAGCTGAAAAGTGGGAGGGGTGGAAAAAGACTATATTGCGATTTCCGGCCAAAGTTGAAGTCTTAGGAAAAAAGGTTAAACATAAAAGTTGCAGATCTCAAGATGATCTACAACTTTTGTATTTGTGACTTTTTACATAACCTCAAAATTAGCTCAAAAAACTACTGATTCCATTTCTAGTGGACTACATATCGTTAGAATGCCATAAAATAATAGTTATTTGTATGCTTAGGCCGCGAAATACCTTTTTAACGTACCGAAAGAACAGTTATCGCCGAGGCCGTTTGAGGTCGTTAAAAAGTTTCGCTGCCATGGCATACACACTATTTTTCGTGCAATCGTTAAAATTATTAAACTAGATAATTGTAAATAAATATATTATTGCTCTAAAATCAACAGCAGTTTAATTTATTTAACAATGTGTGCTATGGAAATGATATGTGTCAATATATACAAAATATTTTGACAGTTCTTGCTTCAACTTCTGGAGTAAATATAAGTAATAATACAAACTGTAAAATTAATGTTAATATTCATCCTAAATAATATAAGTACTTATGTATTTGTTGGTATTCAATAAAAAATAATCCTTGTCTTTGTAGTATTTTAGAAATGTCAAATTTGGAAGTGGCGTTTGGTTTCGCAGCCGTTGCTATGGGTAACGGCCGCGAAATTGAATTTCGCGGACTGTGTTGAGAACGCGAAATACTGACTTCGCGTCCGATTGCACGAAAAATATTTTATTTCACATTTTACCAAAGGTGTGATCTACTATGAAAGGACCTTAATAAAATTTGACAACCAATTTTTGTAGTCGTAAACTTCAAAATATTATTGATTGTCTAGTTGTCAAATTTTTTCCGTTGTGTCAGATAGGGACCAAAAATTATTTCATTACTAGTTAGTCATGACAACGGTAGCTGGAGCGCTACCGAAATGTCGAAATAAAAAACATTATTGTGGTTTGATTCCCAAAAAAATAAGAGACAAAAGAATAAGTAATGCCACAAGGAACTTACAGAAGATATTAAACAGTTTTTTATTTTCATTTTTGGCAAAAATTGTTCGATTTTAATAAAACTTAGCTTTTATAGTAACAAACTATGGAAAAAAATTTCAAATTAAAATATTGAAAATATTTCGAGTGTTGATGTTTTTTCGGTAAAAAAAAACTTTTTTTCAAACGAAACTTCTCCTTTGGAAAATTCTCGAAATAAGTTCCGTGGATACTCATTATTTTCGTTTTTACACCTACCTTCAATTGAAATGAAAAAAAATTGTAGGCACATTAGAAGAACATGCTCAAAACTACAAAAAAAGGAAAAAGAGTACATTTTTCAAGTGCCCATTTTTGCTTAAATGGAAATTTTAATACAGAATCTATCATGACAGTTGTTATAATAAGCATCAATGAAAACATGGACACATATTTTTATTTGTATGTATCGTTGCTGACATTTTCTTACAAAGTTTTAAGTCGTTGAAAGATCTAGAATATTAAGCTTTAATTCATAAAATCTTCTACATTTCTGGGTCGACCAATGAAACTTGAGTTTGCAAAAATTTCCGTTTCCTGTAAACGAAGATAAACTGCCACCGTCGCCGTCGGTTATTAAGAGAGGATCAATATCAGAAGCGTCTAAACATTTTTCAATTTCCCAGTCTTTCGAAATTAGTTTGTCGCCATGTTCCTTGTAATGTTGCTAATTTTTTTAAGTGCTTCACATTAGATACATCATTTGGATATCCATTAGTCTTAATAATTTCTTGATCGTAGATTCTTGTATAGTTGTGAGTAAAATTAATTTGTACTGTCTCACGTTATAATAACAGTACGCGGCAAGGTCTCTTTAAGGATTCAAAAGCCGAAAAGATAAACAAGCCATAAATCATTTCGAGTCTCGACCTCCCAACAATTAATATTAATATTAATTAACGACGTGCCTAAATATAATAACTTTTTGTAACTTATCCTAGATACTTTTTTCTTATTTTTTTGGGAATCAAACCACAATAATGTTTTTTTATTTTTTATTTCGACGAAAAATCAAAGAAAGTGCTTTAATACAACTAAATTCAGATAAATGTGTAGCTAATATTTTAGCCGAATGTAGTCAAATTTGGTTACCAATGTTAGAAAGAGAAATTTCCAATAATCAATTACCTGCGTTATCAGGATAGCATCATAAGTTTTTATCCAGGTTTTCTTATGATTTATCTTTGGAATGGTTGTTAATCGATACACACTTCAATACACAAAATCACCAAACTGAGTTATACATATTTTGAAAACAAAAATAATCATACACAAAAAAGTAACAACAAACGCGTTTTTATTAACAAAATTTCCAAAATAAGCGAAAAAAAGCGCTATCCCAATAAAAACCGTTCCTGGAACGTGCACTTCACTGGATTCCATTTCTAGTGGACTACATATCGTTAGAATGTCATAAAATAAAATATTTTATTTCACATTTTACCAGAGGTGTGATCTACTATGAATGGACCTTAATAAAATTTGACAACAAAGTTTTGTAGTCTTAAACTTCAAAATATTATTGATTGTCTAGTTGTCAAATTTTTTCGTTGTGTCAGATAGGGACCAAAAAATTATTTCTATATTATAAATAGTTAATCTTGACAACGGTAGCTGTAACGCTACCGAAACGTCGAAATAAAAAAACATTATTGTGGTTTGATTCCCCAAAAAATAAGAAAAAAGAATAAGTAATGCCACAAGGAACTTATAGAAGATATTTATCCTAGATACTATACACTGTGTCTTCAGTCTCTAATACAGTTTGTTGAAATCTAATTTTAGTACACGTTAATTATTGCCCACCTACACACTTACCTAAACATATAAACAATAATGGTAATTTGCTTGAGACAGATTATTCCAACTAATTGTAAAGACTAATAGTAATTAGCGCTAGGCTAAAAATAAAAAGAAAGCGCCCACCACGACAGACAAAGGCACTCCAATCTGTTGGAATGTTTTTCTCGCTTCACTTCCCAATCAACTTTCTCAAGGCCGTCTACATACATCAGCAGTTTCAATGATTCATGGGATTTGTATTTTTATATTTTATCAGCAAGTGCCGTATTTTCGAGATCTGATGAACTTTTTCGTATGCGATTTAATTCGAATGAAAAATATCGCACGCGATTCAAATATCGTATTTTCGGAAACATCTAACCCAACTATTATTAAAAATAATAGTTGTAATAAAGAACGTTGTCAATTTCTTACGTAAGGAAATTATGTTATATACTACATAAATGTTTATTTAACTAAACTATATAAAAAATATTGTTTCATTGCTTTCCCCGTGGACATCTGTTTTATTTCATTGACGTATGTACATGTACACTGATCAAATTGCAAGTGTTTCCTAAACATATTGATAATAATATATAATTCATAAATAAATAACACAAGAACGTTGTAATCTTTCAAAGATTAGTTGTTTATTCATTTCAAATAATGATTAATAAAATAACACTAACTAAGCAGAAATAAGGTTATAACCGATTTTCGCGCGAAATTCATTCTACTCGAGTGATCTCAAAAATACAGCGCAGCTGGGTATTTAAACGCTAGTTAGGAGTTAAGAGAGAATAAGATGACTTTCACTAGTTTAGTTAAATGTACGCAGCTTATATTATGATTTGTGATCGTTTTAATGTTTATTTCTAAAATGTATTAAACATAATACATGGTTGGTTGGTAATCAGACGAAACAGGCCGGGTTAGGAGGCCCCAACACTGCAGCCGTTGGCTTATTGTATTGTCCAGTTTGTCTGTTAGTCCGTGAGGAGATTTGTGACCTTGATGAGATCTAGAAGTCTCTTGGATACAGGGATGTCTGGCCCTATCTGTCTATACCTCCACCAACGTAGAGCCTCACATTCGAAAATTATATGGGTGGCTGTTTCGTCCTCCTCACCACATAATCTACATGTAGGTTCTTCTTGGAAGATCCCCATTGTGTGAAGGTGTTTTCTCAGGCCACAGTGTCCGGTCATAAGGCCGGTTACCAGCCTGATATCTTTCCTATTCAACTTTAGGATTTCCTCATTAAGTTTTGGTATGGGTTGTTTAACTATCAGTTTACTGAGTTTGAGCTTCGGAATTGTTTGCCAGTATTTGAGGTGTTGTTTGTGCACCCACTGGTTTAATGTGGTTCTTAAAGCCGATCCTTCTCGTACTAGGACGTCTGCTTTTTCATTCCCTTCAATAACCTTGTGACCTGGCACCCAATTCAGGGTTACCTTATTTGTGGCACTGAGTACATAATTTTAATCTCTTTTGAAAAGTCGAAAGACCTGCATTGGGATAGATCTATTTAAACTGAGGTGGTGTTTATGTCAATGATGACATCTTGATTGATTCAATCTACAATATACCCTAGACTTTTGAGTTACATTGGCATAATTCAATATAGAGTACGATATAATATTTTATTATAATATATTAAATTTGTATAATATTATATTATGTTTTGTATTGTCAGTATAGTATAGTCAATACTTTTATTTTTTTATATCTTCTGAGTTTTTATCTATATATATTTTTAAATTATGTCGCTTTGTCCATAAAATTGTAAAATGTTTCATGACCATAAAGCTTATCTCTCTCTCTCAGTAGGTATACCCAGAACCAGGTGTTGTGCAATGTACGCTTGCTCATCATAAGATTCTGCCCCTAAGGGGGTGAAAAACGGGGGCAAGGTTTGTGTGGGACAACGTGATTCCTTGGTCCAATCTACTTCAAATTTATATTTTGGGGGTGATTTGCATCGACATTGATATCGGTACTCCTTAATGCTTTTGATTTAAATTTCATTTTATTTTGACACGTTTGAAAACTCAATCCGATTTTATTAAAAAAACGTTGAACCTACTTAAAAGCTTCGTGAAATGCAATACTGACTCCGAACTAATCACAAATAAAATATAAACCAAAGTGAAACCACAAGAAAATTCAAATAACTTGCTGTCACTCTAGCCTTAATTTCTCTTCTACAATTTTGGTGATTACACTCTATATCTGTTATGTCAAAATGTGTGCCTAGCTTCAATTCATACTAGTGACGTCTGAGTGTAGAAGGCGGATTTTAAAAATATTTTAATTGTTTATAAAAACAAAACCACACTATTAAATTTTATAAAATATGGCGTGATGATTGTTCCCTTTAATTAACTATCTGTTATGCATTAACAAGAATCTATTTTTAGTTGAACACCCTATTGGATAATCCTGAGAAATACACGGGACATGCTTTTCAACGTACGTCCGCTACCATTATGGCAAATAGTGGCATGACAATTTCAAATCAAATCCAACGACAAGTATGATGAAAATTGGCATCTGTAGCGATTGGGTACGTTAAAAAGAGCAGTAGCAAAAAGAAGGACGTTTCAAACATTATTGGGGCTTCCATTAATTGGAGTTCACCTCTTTGGGTTCTGTAAATAGTATTAATTGACGATATATTTAATGCATATGTTAGGATCAAACACCGATATCGGCCAATGGTCGAAAAATACTCCCAAAACGCGTTCTGGCCCTCAGCATATTGCCAATGTCAGAAATATCGTTTTTCGGTCGTTTAATGTAGATCAGAACGCGTTCTGGAGCCTTTGCAATTGCCAGAATGTGTATTGACTTTCCCAAGTTAGTCTGAAAGAATTTTGTTATTCGTCTACGTATAATTCTGGTGACTTAATGGCATACTTCAAACATCTACTTGTTTTTACACGAACTATTGTTATGACACTTGCTGTTACATAGTACCTACCCTTACCCTTATCCTTACTTACCTTTACTTACAGAGGTAAAGGTAGCAAAAGCTTGTAAAAATAAGGGTAAGGATAAGAGTACTATGTAACAGCAAGTGTCATAACAATAGTTCGTGTAAAGACAAGTAGATGTTTTAAGTATGTGTCGTTTGCAAGCTGAGACATGCACAAAATCGGTTTTTGGACGGTTTGATTGTGTGTTAGACGCGTTCTGGCAATCGCAAAAGGTCCCGAATGCGTTCTGGTCTACATTAAGCGGCCGGAAAGCGTAATTTCGGATTTTGGCAATATCCTGAGGGCCAGAACGCGTTTTGGGCGTATTTTTCGACCATTGGCTGAAATCGGTGTTTGATCCTAGCACATATACTAGTTATCATTACGATAAACAACAATTTTATAAATAGAACCTATGATAAAATCATAAATAAAATTTGAATATAGAATCAAGTGTAAAGATCAATGTAAATGTAGATAATAATATTATAATGATATCATACTAAGTGAATATCAAGGTCATGTTTTTATGTTAATCATTGATTGTACAGATTGGTAGGTAAATAATATTGCGCTACTGTAAAATAATATCAATTATACGTAAATATAAAGCATTTAAGTAGAATAACTTATTCAAGCCATAAAATAACTGAACCAAGGTAAAATAAAAGTAAAATAAATATACATATGCATTAAAAGTAGAAAAATAAAAAAGATATTTACAGTGTGTTTACCAGAATACCAACACTAACACTTTACACTATCTTACCAGCGCTTAGATACCCAAGTTATTTTCTTCAGGTGCTGAAGGTACAAAAAACGGTTCCAGAATTCCTAACTAATTGTAATTGACAAAACATTTTTGGATATAAAATGCCTAGCGTGACAAAAATTGTTTTATAAGACAAGAATTAACTATCCTTAGTGTTAAGGATGGAAAAGAATATAATTGTATGGTAGTGGTGGACAAAAGCATAATGGGACATCAATTTTTTTAACAATTTCATTCTGCTATTTAAGTTGATTTGAATATTCAGCTTTTGGACTATTTAAATAGTCCTCCATTTACGATGTGACGCATATTATGTAAGAGAGAAGTTAGCTACACAATGACCAAGAACTACAATTTTGTCGTCTTTTTTAAGATCGTGATATCTAGTGAAAAAAAAAGCGAAGACAGAAGCATATGTTATATTATATTGCATAAATTAGGAGTTGTCTGTTTGTAAGAATAAATTAATCTTAAAATTATTTTATTATTTCGTATATACTGTAAAATGTCATAAATATATTGTTTTTGACAGTGAAAACCGTTTTCAAAATTCTAATGGCATCTGTATAGCTGTCTAATGTCTTATGAAATGTATAATTAGAAAACTGCTAACTTCATCTATGTATGTATGTATGTATGTCTTTTGGGGTAACATTCACTGAGACCTAAAAGATCTATTGTGCCCCCTTACTTCTACTTAGTTCCTGAGGAAAGTCTCAGAGACTAGTAGCTCCTTTAGTCCTATTTCATCTATAGTTAAATAACTATTTAGTGAAAGTTGCATACATTTAGGAATTCGTAATTTCCAGTTTTATCAAAAAATATTAAACTTAAAACTTTTTTTAAATTAGTTTCTGCAAATTAGTACTTTTATACATTAATACCAAACGCCGAATATCAGTTAATCATTGCAGTTTTCATATTCTTAATGAAGAAAATAAATAATATATTTTTTCTCCAAATGACATTAAAAGCGGTCTTTTAATGACACTTGGCAGGCATAGAAGTTGTACTTTTTCTGCCAAGGCATTAAAAGTACAACTTCTAAGCCTGCCAAGTGTCATTTAGTTATTTGGAAATTGATAATGAAACGCAATTTAAATATGAAAAAGTCGAATTTGCGTGAAATTGGAATAAATTTGAAGAAAAAATTATATGTTTCACACGGCAGAAAAGCAGATTTAATGCCGCGGCATTAAATTTTGTGCTTTTATGCCTAGTAAAACAAATAACTATTATTTTCACAATATCGTTCACAATAATCAAACCTCTTACAAATTTTGATATATTTCATTACAGTTATCGTCGGAAGGGATATTTTAAAACAATAGTATTATAATAATATCCTGTAAGTAATCTTAATAAACTGATATAAAGTTCTTACCACAGTTTATTGCTGTACTAACCTGAAACAAAAAACAAAAAGATATCAGATTATTAAAAAAGGAAAATAGTTTTCAAAATAATTAAATTTTGAAATAAACGATAATCGAATTTAAAAAAATTGTTGAATCATACGCAAATAAGAAAATTTTATTGTTTAGTTATCCTCAAATAACATTCCAGAACACCAGACTTTGACAGGTCGGCCATATTGATCTGGAGAACAACCGATCAGTTGGAGTTAATCGTTGTGTGTTTTGGCATGTGCTGTAAGTCAGTTGGTTGTCAAACAGACTTTGATGAACATTGTCAACGTAATAAATATTTCATTTCAATAATAAAAGTTTTACAAATAACATATGGCGCAGTCAATAAATAATCTGTCTCTGATTTGAACGAAACAAGCAATCAACAGAGGAGATATGCGATTCCAACGAAAGTCAATAGCAACAGATTCAGGTGTACAGAGAGTACAATAAAAATGTCATCTCGCTTGGTTAAAATAGCCAGAAATCGAAAAAAAGATACGTTGTCTTACTATCAACAGTTATTTACCAGTAAACAATAAAAACTAAATAAAATATGACATGTACCCTCCAGAACAATATGGCCGACCTGTCAGTGATGTCTTTCTGGAATAGTCTATTATCAACAAATTTCACTTAAATTACTTATTATAACCATACATTTTTTCACAATAGCTTTTGGCTACTAGTTTCGCCATGGCCTGTGGTCAATGATAATTCGATATTTATATAGACATTCCTTGATCCCACATTGGTCACGACAACTGCGAGAAATACAATACATATTTCACGTAATTGTCAATAAGTTAAAAAGTCTGAACACGACCCTTTCGGAACACACTCAAAATCTATTTTACCTTTTAGGGATGATTGGCAAAAACATTACCAGGAATATAGGGGTGGACAAAAGTACAAGCGGTGTTTCCGATGTCCATCCGGCGGTCAGGGTAAAACGCAGGTACGTCCGAGGTCCGTCCCGCGGTTAAAAGGGTCAAGACGTTTGTCCGAAGTCCGTCCCGTGGATCCGTATGATAATTTATATTGCAGATATTATATATTATATATACATATAAGATATAATATGTAGTAGATAGTTTATTTGTAATGCTAAAACCATTACATTTTATTTCATATTTTTCCCTTTACACTTTTTCCAGGCTTAGGACTGGCAGAAGCAATGGCCAAAATTGACCTTATTTTTCTCTATTTATAGGTAAGGGTCTGTGGAAGGGTGTCGATAATACACGAATCATACTAATTATTCTAGGAATAATATTCTACCCTGCCCATTCTACCTGTGTATCCACCTGACCGCGGGACGGACATCGATCGGGGATTAAAAACCCTCAATTTTCTGACCGCGGGACGGACATCGGTATTGCCCAGTACAAGGCGTTTGAACCTATAGTAAAATATAAGCCATGGTTTCATAAAGAAAGCGATCGGTCGTTCCTAAGAACTTTAACCAGAATAAGATCGGGACATTGTTTAACACCTGAGAAAGAATTTAAAATGGGTCTTTCAGAAAATGAAAACTGTGAATGTGGAGAAACAGGAACACTACAACATTGCTTACTAGAATGCAGTATTCACGAGACGGCTATATCAAAATTTCATGAAAGGGTAGCAAAAATATTACTTTTGCCTGCTAGTTTGACTACAATATTAGCATGCGAAAAAATGAGGTGAGAAGACTATTATATAAATTAACAAAAGAAACTAACATGAAATTGTAAACAAAGTAAAATGCTGTAAAGTAAATAAGTATGTGAGTTTTGAAAAAAAAAGAAAAATTAAAATTGAAATAAGTAAAATAAAAAAAAATGAAAAAATGAAAAATATATATATACATAAATATAAGAAAAAGAAATAATAAAAAAAATATATACATAAATATAAAAATAAAATAAAAATTAGTATAAAAAAAAAATAGATATACACAAACAAAGCAATAGGGATAATAACAAATTTGTGAATGTATGCCTATTTATGTTCCACAAAATTTCATAATAAAATAATAAATTAGACTGGCCTTTTGGTTTTCTAAAACCAGTGTCAATAAATTGACAAACACATTTTAGCGATTTAGGTTTCTTAAAATGCTTCTATTATAATAAAAAATAGATACTTATTTTATTCTGTGGATTATGTTCAAGGACACCCTGTTGTTTATAACTATTAATTTCCTTTATATTCGCAAATATCATCAATTACGTCAGTACCAACTATTTTTTTTTCGATATTAAAACTCCATAATTCATTAATGATTAATTAAAATTTATAGCAAAAAATAAAAGATAATTTTTATTTCAATTCGTATCAATCATAAGTTTCCAGGGTCAATGTGTAAAAATAAAATGTCCACAACTTGTTATCATTGGGATAAATATACATTTTTATTCATATGTACTTCTTTCTTGTAAAAGCAACTACTTAATAAAAAACCTTCAGAAGATTAACAATATTCAATTTTTCGAATAGCTACTAACTACCCGTTGATTACTATTAGCTCTTTCAAGTACTGGGTGATCAAATATGGGAGGACTTCGGCTGTATCTCAAAAACTAGTCATGGTACAGCCTTTTATCATGAAAACAGCGATAGGAAATTGCTTGATATTAATTTCAAGTCGTTATTTGATTATTAAAGTACTATGTATTAAATTTCTATGACGCATATAAAATCTACAATCTTTTTTTGTGAAATTTAATATTTCTATATTTTTTTAACAGTGTAGATAGCGACGGCTTGGGCAATCGTTAATATAAAAAGTTTGAGTTGAGTAGAAATTTAGTAGGAGGAACACCGAACACGACAAAAAGCACTTTTTAGTGTATTGTCTCGGGTACTTTTCAGCATCCGAGACAACTTTTTAACATATGAAAAATTCAATAAAAATAAGTGTAAATTTATTTCCCTCTCCTTCCTATACTACCGGGATGATGGATGCAGGGTTTCTGTGGTACTTTTCCTGCATCTTAATTTCCGCAATTGTTGGAACTGCGACAAATTGTGGAAATTAACCAAATGGCCATCCTTTGGTGTACAGCCACAGCTGTCCCTACCGCGACCTTTAACTTCACTTGCTTTAATATTCAAATTATATCCTGAAGAGGATTAATCTCCTATAGTAGGGTACATAATTAAAACTTATAGATCTATTTCCTTTTAACCATATCTATTACCCTATTACGTTTTGATAGCAATCTATTACCTTTTCATGAATTATTTGGCAATGGCATTTGCGCTCAGGGTCAGAACAGGGAAGGACCAAGATTGACAAAAGAGAAGAATACTAAATGATGTCCTATAGGATGGGAGGCCATTGCCATTTATAAGAAGATATTAGCATGGTTTAATGGTGGTAAAATGTGTCTGTTAGCTGTCAATTGTCATGTCGCATATTGTCATTTTGTCTGATTTGTCAATTAAGTTTTTGATTGAGCAATTGGCAATCTATCGTACAAATAAAACGAAAAGCATCCCTTACGTTCAAAAGAGAAGTAATTATTATAATTTTCTGTAATTGGAATAAAAGAAGACACCGAAAAAAATTCTAGCTATTTAACTGCCAAGGAGTTGGCATCATTGAATAAACCCCTTTTCCTCTATATTGTATATAAAAAGAACAAGAAAAATAAAAATTTATTACTATTTTTAGCGTTTTTGCGTGGAATTTTGTTACCAAAAAATTTTTCCTAGAAACAACGCTGCGTCAGACAGTCAGTAAACAGCAGTCTATATCTAAGTACTGTTCAAGCCCATGGCTATCAAAATAAAATAAATTCGTAGAGAAATCAGAATGTACACCCTTCCGGAGAAAATTTATTTTATCGTGGTATTTTGGAGGTCACTCACAAGATCAGCGGTTTTGTCCCCGATTGATTTATGGCACAATTTTGAACGGGCTTAAAATTTGATAGAATTATGGGCGAAAATTGTCCAGCATTGTGCAAACATTACACCAAATCAGCTCAGAGATACAAGATTATCTTTGTTCAATAGTTTCGGTTTTTGTTTGGCTCAACAAGGAGGACTATTTGAACCTTTAATTCATTAAGTTTTTAGTTTTAGCATTATAATTTTTTTTTCGGAATTTATTTGTTTTAATTTAAGAATCTTATTTTCTTTTATTTATGAATTAATTTTTATTTTGGAAGCCGTTATGGCCAAAAGAATTTAAAAGACACTTAAATACTAAATCGCACATACGCACATAACCACATAACTAACAAATATTGGAAGGAGAAGAGGCGTGGTTTCTTACAGTAGCTCTGAATCCAGCTGTCCTGCTAAATACTTGATATTTATTCAAGTGAATTTATAGAAATGTTTTGTTGGTGGACTATTTAGATCGGAGAATACATTAAACCCCTATGTTCCGTTTCTTATTGCATGTATCTGTAGAAATATCTTGAGTCGTCGCCAGTTTTCTTATTCCGAGCTGATACAAGATTATCTTGCTTGATAATCTTTGCTAAAAATCAACGTCGCTTCCAAAACTATTGGATCGTACCGTGAAAAAGAATTTTTTAAATTTCAGCTTTGCCACCCTATATCTATTTAATTGTCAATATTTTATTGTAGCATGTTGCGTCAGATCGCAATATTTTGAGGCACCTTCCATTTCAGTTTGGACCATTACTTGCTGTTCATTCTTTATTCGTTTTTTTTTCATTATTTTTAGTTGAATGTCACTAACTGTATTCCAAATCTTTCCAACTCCGGTAAATTTTACTATCTGAAGATTTCTTCGCGAAATATCTACTTCTATTTTTTAATATTCCCCAAATACCGATTATGCAACAATAACTGTAGAAAAAAGATTAGATTAAATTACAAACCCACTGTATTTTATGAATTCTGAGTAGCTTTCAAAGAATAGATATTTTTACGTATCTCCCATTGTTCTTTTGATTGGAATTAACAAATGTTTAGTTGAAATTCTTCATTTTTATTACATTCACCAAAGAATGAAAAGTTTTTGAATATTTATCGTCCTATTACTGACTATTTTACTGTTTAACAGTTTAAAAAGGAAGTTATATAGGTATTGATCCAGCACTTGAAAAGAAAAATGAGAAAAATACTTCATGCAAAGGGGGAAATTTTACTGGGGTGACTATATTATGGTAGATGCCCTCGTGTCAGTCATGATTCATGCTGTGCTAGTTAATAATTGTAGTGTGCTTGGCAAATATTTTAAAATAATCCCCCTTTTTAATTAATTAAATATCTGATATAATTCAAAATTACATATTTGAGAAGTTTTTTAGGTTATGTATTTAAGGAATTATGATAAGTGATAATAAATTATAGGTAATCGAGCTAAAGAGTAAAACATAATTCTTAATTTAAGAATTAAAATGATTAAAAATGATTAAATGATCAAATGTTACAATTTCTTACGAGTTCTATTCCGAAATGCAGAGTGTATAAAAATGGGCTCTGTAGCAGAATAGCGCTGGTGAACATCGCGCTGGGCAAAATAGCGCTGAACATAAATAGCGCTGAACATAAATAGCGCTGGACAAAATAGCGCTGGTCAAAATAGCGCTAGACAAAAACAGCGCAGGACAAAATAGCGCTGGACAAAAACAGCGCAGGACAAAAACAGCGCTCCATAAAATAGCGCCGCCAAAAGATAATTATGCTTCTTTATTTTACTACTATCTCATACATAAAAATAAACTATAGTACCGAATTAGCATAATTAGGAATAACATATTTTTCATAAACTACAATCATAACAATAGTTTTCCTAATTCAATTCGTCAATTCAACATCGCTTCCCGACCAGCCGAGGGCCAGATAGGCATTTAGTGCTGATTTATACTGTATAGATATTGAATGGAGATAGAGTTCTATGAAATTTTATCTAGTGTGTAGATCTATAAAATTCAATTTGTACAGAAAATACGTCATTTGTGATTAAAAAAATAAGTGTCAATTTGAAAGATAAATCATTTTTTGAAAGAAAATTGTTTTAAATAGTTATCGGGGTAGAAAATTGAATGTGGGTGGCGATGGTGATAAATATTTATTAAGATTTGGATTGAGATAATTTTGACAAGAAGAAAAAGCTAAAAAAATTTTAAAAGCCAATAAATATCTTAGAATATTGATTTGGAAATTAAAATTGGATTTGAAGTAATATAGAACATTTTTTTTGATGAAAAATAATATGGAAAATTAGAAGCAAGAATCTAAAGGATTGGTTTTAAACCTGTCTACAGGAAAGTACCATTTTAATTATAACTTCGGGAGGAACAGAATTAAAAATAATCGTATTTGGAAAATAATAGAAATTTTAATTTGAAAATAGAAGAAATTTTTAAAACATTATAATAATAGAAATTTAACATTTATATAATAATAAATCTAATAACGGATATTTAAAAAAAAATCAATTCATTAAAAAATATAGATAGATTAAAAATTTGTAATGTTTAATAAATAAGGATAGGTATATGAGACAGAATTTGGTTGAAATTAATTTAGTTTAGAACCCAACCCTGAAATAAGGGATCTTTTAATAAATCAACAATTAAAAAGAATAGCCATTAACAAAAAGAACAAAATATAATAAATCAATACAATACATATACATATAAAGCGTTTTTCTAGTTTTTTTCAAACATGATGTCAGATCAAAGTTATGTTTTTTTTTCAAATGCAACACCCTACATTCCACTAGGTACTATCGTTGATTGATAAGTTTGGTCAATCAACGGTACTATATTGTATAGTCACCGGTCCTTGACGAGTGTGCACAATTTCTAATTAATTTGAGCGTTTAAACTGGATAAAAATCGAGTTTAAAGTTTGAATGAAATCTGTTCGTTTAAAGTGGGTCAAAATCAAGTCCAATGGAGTTGGTTACAAACATACATACATACAAGTGAAGCTAATATACCTAATTCATTTAGCTGACTAATTTTACTTATGTGATTGATTCATATTCATAACTTCGCTTAGCATACCTATAACAAATTTTAAGAAAAACATGAGGCCGCGGCGAGATTAGAATTCGCGATCTGACAGGCGCTTTATCCAGCTAAGCCACGGCGCCAGTTAGTAAATTTCAAGCCAAAACGATAATATACCTCTTGATTTTTTTTATACAATAACTTCAAAATTTAATAACACCCTATATTTTATCACTATATTGTATTGTTTATTTAAAGTGGGTCAAAATCGAGCTCTCTGAAATATTTCAAACCTTGAATTGCCATTTTTCCAAATTTTGTATATGCGCCATTACTTAGCAGATGTCGCTCTATCCTAAACTTCTTATTTTCTTCTACAATTCTGGTGTCTATATGATTATTATGTTCCATGTCAAAATTTGTGCCTAGCTTCAATTTATTCTAGTAAGGTCAGAATGTAATTTTAAAAATTCGATTCTGTAGCAAAAACCCTAACCGCGTAGTATTAGCCTTTTTAGGTAAATGTACCATGCATTAATTGTTAGTGAATGAATTGAAAAAAAAATCCCCGTTCTAATCATAAAACTGTAAAGGACAAGAAGCAAGGAAAACTTTTAACAAACGTTGACAAAATGCCAAACCTTCTCAGTTTGTGAGATATAGGCTGTTAAAAGGTGCAGAAGAAATACACATGTTATTTCATATCTTCTCGGGGGATGAAAGTACAAATTTAAAATCAAAGTATCTCACAAACTGAGAAACTTAGAGAATAGTTACATTTGGGTATTTTAAATATTTCTTAACGATCTATCATGCGGCCTCTAATTTATGGTACTTAATCTGTATAACTCGCAGTCACTTTCATTCGACTTCCTAAATTCCTCAAATAATTTTTGGTCCAAACATAAGGTTGCTTCAGTGATAAATGGTTTACACTGTATAAAGCGATCATTAATTAAACAAAAGAGATATTGTTTGATTACCTTCAAGCATAACATTTCTGGCATAATCCTCTTCGGAATAATCTCGAATTTGATTTAAAGCACTCATTTTATCAAAACGGGAACAAAACTAACACATTTCATTCATTTTTAGGAAGGGTTCGATATTTTATGGAATGATTTTTAGATCACTATATAAAAATAACTCGCGTTGAAAAACTATCCTCGTCAAACGTTGCTTAGGCTTCCGCAATGCACCGATGATTTGTTTACAATCATTCACTATGACATTAATTTTAAAGACAGCTGATCGGAGACGGTGTCGGTAATTGTTCAAGGCTTGCTAAATTCACGGATGCCATGGACAACTATGTGTTTTTCGTCCGTGAATGCTATCGACATGCGCAAATGCGTCAAGCGCGTCGCGCCGCTTAGCGATCGATTGTTATTATGACCACACAGCACATAATATTATCCCTTTATGTTTATGACTTATTAGATTATATAAATACTAAGTTTTATATAGACTGTTCTTCGGATTATACTTAATCCGATTTTACGTAGATTGTGAAAGGATACAGTGCATATCTACATCATAATTATTAAACTGGTATTAAACCGGTATTGAGCTGATGTACGAACAAGTTTACCTTACAATTATAATAATATGAAACCATAGATATTTAATAATATTCATTTTATTTATTTTTTAAGCAAACAACAATAAAAGGCAAGCTATAAACTATTGAATTTGTATGTTAAATACGTAAAAACAGTAGGTACAGCTGCATTAAAAAAAAAAGTTTTTTTATAAAACCGACTGGAGTTTGAGATCCTTTAGGTTGTCAAAAATGTAGCTTCTAGACGAATACTCTATTTTGACATTTGATAACCTCAAACTCCAGTCGGTTTTACGCGAATAACGTCTAATACGTGTACCCTTTTTTTTTAATACAACTGTACGCAAAAAAACACAAGATTATCTATCTAAAAATAGAAAAAAATTGCAGAATAATGGAGATAATATAGTTGGAGTATACTATAGATGCGTGTATTAGAGAAAATATCTAGTCAAGTGGCTCTAAACAGAAAAAAGGAAATGAATCCCTTTTGAAAATGTTATCGTACGTCCATGGTAAAGGGTGTTGAAAAATAAATGTGCCGGTGACAACCCAGTTTTGTTCTTACCAAAAATCACAAAACACGGCTAAAGATGGTGTTTCAGATCCCCTTTTTGCTAGTTCATCAGCTATTTCGTTTCCTTCTATTCCAGTGTGTCCTGGAACGTCTAACGTAGCGATGCTGTTCTCTCTACTCTTTATCAATATTGAACTGGGCACATTTTCCGCTTGAAAGATACTTGGGGTTTTCACAAGCTTTCGGAGTGTTTGGTTCCTGGCCATCAACTCCTATCGCAGTTCCTTCTATTGCTTTTGAGCCGTCAATATACCATTTAATGGCATTCTTTCCAAGTCTAGTAATGGTGTTAGGATCCCATTCCTTCCTGTTGCTTAATTGTGTATTGAATTTCTTCGAAAAGTTATACTTTTATTCATTCAATGTTTCCATCTTTACTTTTCATCACCATTTGGAGTAGTGTGAAATTGTGAATCATCTCAATTTCCGCTGTTGGGCATGTTCTCATTGCTCCTGTAATGCATGTAAATACCAGTCTTTGAATTCTGGAGAGGTTGTCCCTCGTCGTCAATAGACTAGTCCTACTGCTCCTCGCAATGGCTCCAAGTGATTGGTTTCACTGTGGTAGTGTACATCCAACTCACGATCCTTGGATTGCTGCCAAAAGTTTTCCCTGTCAGGTTCCTGCACACCATCAGAGCCATTTTTGCTTGGTATATATTCTCCTAAAACTTTATAGATCTTTGATAGATTTCTTTTGATTTTTCTTAATAATTTGTTATGTAATATATTTGATTTCCGCTTGAATAAAATAAAACTCTGGTTTTCATTTTATTTTTAGCAAGGTTTATTACAAAATGTCCATATTACGTTTTAAGTTCAATAAATTCTAATCATTTTTAAGATCAGGTATGATCTTGGTAATAAAATACAACTACAGGTTAATGAAACGATGAAAGAAAAAGGTCTTTATACATTAACTATTTTGCTCCATGAATCACGCTTTGGTCAATTCGTGATCGAGTCTAACTTTCGTAATCTTCGGTAATATTACTCGCTCAACAACATTTTTATTTCCCGATGACACGTAGTTTTTTGCGAACCAACTACCACTTTCTTTTTTTCCTCAATTAATTAAAAATAATATAGTAAAAGTATTAATGCTTATTCGTCAACTATTTAGAGCAAACATCAAAATCATGCGGTAACGAATTGGTGAACAATAGTATATTACATTACGAGTGCGGAAAGTGACATTTTTCACAAGATTGGGAAATATTGTAGCACGGGGCATAAGCCGAGTGCGACAACCACACTTTTGCACGAGTAAAGTACAGTATTTTTCCTACGGCCACATGATAATTTCACCAAATAATGTGTAATCAACATTTATTAGTAACTATATAGGTAGGTTATTATTATCAATTGGTTGCATTATTATAGAAATTAAAAGTGAAATTGTGATAAAAAATATTTGAAGGTAAGCGTTTATTTGTTGAGATTCTTGTAAAAGTTTATTTTGGAGACAATACAAGTCAGATTATAGATAGATTTTTCAAAAATGCAGTGCTAAAACACTGATAACAATATTGATGTGATACATTGAGTCACCTGCAAAGGGCAATCTAACTACATTGCAGGGAAAGTTAAGATTTAAGTATGTAATTGAATTTCAGATTGTATTTGATTATATGAAATAATGTTCCTTGATAAACAGAATTTTCATTTGAATAAGTAGGTATCTATATAAATTTGGAGATTACATTCAAAATGTGAGACTACAGATATACCCAGAGAAAAGATTGATGGTTTTACTATTTTAATTAACATAAACGTAACTAGTATTTTTATTTTTGCAAAAATTCTGTAGTAAGTACATGTGGTGATCAAAGATTACAAAAACTATACAGCGTATATCTTCGGAAGCTCTTCAGAATGGCAAACTTTTTTATACCTGATTTTTCAGAAAATTTTAATATTGATAAATGTTTTTGTAACTTGAGAAAATTATTTTGACGTATTTAGATTTTGGGTGGTGTATGTCGGGTGAAAATAAAGCACAAGAGCATGACGATAGTAAATCAAATTTTTCTAAAAATATGGAATCTTAGTCAGCCATATTGAAGGACTTATAAATCTGAGATAAAAAGTTGAGCAAAGTTTGTTACAATGCTAATATTTTCTAAGAAATGTCAATATGAATTTGCGAAAAATTACAGAAATTCGAGTTTTGTCAGTAGATGAATTTTCCTGTTTCGAATTCTACATTTTTAAAAAACTTTGATTTACTATCGTCATATTTTGTGCTTAATTTTCACCCGGTATACACCAAAGAAAATCTGGATACGTCAAAATAATTTTCTCAACATACACATACATTTATCAAGATTAAAATTTTCTGAGAAATCAATGATAAAAAGGTTTCCGTTTGGTAAGAACTTCCAAAAACACGCTGTATATAATCGTTATTCGGATAACCTAATCAATAGTCTCTTTATTTAAAACGAAAATAATAATAAACAGAGCAATTTTTTCAAAATTCTATTATCAGAACCAAAAAATACCATGGTATTTAATCTGATTAACTATTTCAAGAAATAAAAAGAAAAAATGGAAATTTCGTTTCGTTTCGTTTCGTCCAAAATTATCACTTTTCTAAATTCTGATTTGTCATTTTCTGTATATCTTTTTAAAAACTGAACACGCTGACTAACTATTTGTGGCAGGCTTTCAAACATATTTCCGCTCCCAATAAAAATGTCTGCATATGTACAGACTCTCTTGCCTCTATACATTCCATTAAAGATATATTCAGTGACCATCCTCTTGTACAGAATATCCATGATACCTACCAACTCTCCATTTCCCAAAATATAACAGTTACCATTCTATGGACACCATCTCATATTGGTATAATGGGAAACGAACTTGCTGATCAACTAGCTAAAAGGGCCACAACTTAGAATTATTATGCAGATAACATCCAAATTGCATCCGATCTCAAGCAAGTCATCAAGCATAAGGTCAAAGCTCTATGGCAAGATCATTGGAACTCCATCCAGACAAAACTGCAAAAAATCCAACCATCATTAAGCCACCCTTACTATATTGCAGTTTCAAATCTCTCAAGACAAGACCTAGCGGTGCTGATAAGGCTAAAAATCGGTCACACTAGATTCACTCATGGCTACCTTATGTCATCCAACAATCAACCTTTCTGTTCAACCTGTAACTGCATCTACACCGTTGAACACATTATTTTAGAATGCCAACAGTACACAGCTAGAAGACAACAGCTCAGCCTCAAAGGAAGTCTTCAAGAGATACTCGGAAATCCAGATAATGTCCTCACCGTTCTCCAGTTCCTGAAAGATGTCCAGCTATACCACAAAATATAACATATTTATTGTATACTTTACTGTACCTGTGCGAGTGGCCTTAGTAGCCGAGCACGTTAATTGTAATAAAAAAAATATATATATATTTGTGGTAGCACACATAAAAATCTTCGGTTACATTCTTTTTTATAGCGAAACCCCAACTTTTTTATTGATTTTGATAATGATTTAAGTCCGATTTCCAAAACACCTCGAATATTTAAAGCTTCTTTTAAAACTGGATGAGTTATATTGGTGTTTGTTCTATATAAATCATAAATAACATCTCAAACTTCCATTTCGCGCAAATCCTCAGTCTTTGGCTTTCTTCGTTTGCATTTTTTAGTATTCCTCGGTATTATATTATGCTTTTTTTCATGCACAATTTTTTGCGCAGTCCTTAAACTAATTCCTAGTGCTTTCGCTACTGTTTTCTGTACACTGGTTGACGAATTTCCCCTTTTTCTTTTCTCGAAATAATCTATCAGATTAAGTAACACTTTTTTTGCTTGAGGATGCAAAAAACCGGAAAATTGCTTCTTATTATTCATATTGTCACTTTGAATTGACAAAGTCACAAAACTGACATATTTAAATAAAAACTTAGCTGGTGAAAAACTTTTTAGAATCGCTGAAAACTTTTTTCTCCTGACAAGAGATGGGGGGTACAATATGAAATAAACTATTAAATCTGCATATGTTGTTTAGGAAATTTGTCTCTGAAATATATCGTATCGATAAAATATCGAAATTTTTAGTATTGATACTTTTCATAGCGTTATTTTTTAATATTGATATTTTTAAAACAATATATTTATAACGGTACGGTGTATCGATACTTTACACAGTATCGTCCATCTCTATATGTCACATTATTTGACGTAATCCAGAAATTTATTAATTTTGACATTAGAATTGTCAATAATACCAAATTATTACTTTCCGTTCTACACTCGCCTTATTAAATAAATAAATCAAGGGTCGTGGACAAAGTATAGTATTCTACTCGCAATTTATGGCCATTATTCACTCGGGTAACTTGCGCCTCTCAAGTCACGTGGGCCTGAAACAATAAAGCTTATTACAGTTTGCTGTAATATTGTCGTATTTAATAGAGTGATTTATCAACAGTTGTCGAAGAATAATTATTTATATTCACACTTTATGCATTTTTGAAAAATAATATTTTTCAAAAACAGTGACCGTTCAACTATGGAGCAACAACTACTTCCCGTGCAATATGTACCGCCGCTTTATTGTTTCACGTGACAAAAATTTCTCGGAGTTTGGTTTGCGATTGGAAGTGAAGATGTCGCTACTGTCAGAATCTTTACATTTCCGTTAGTGGAAGACATGTATTGATTGTGATTGAAGTGTACTCTTCAGTCCGGGATTAGAGATTCTCGGACGGACAGCACTGATGAGGCGCAAATACGCCGAAACCGGTCTACAAGTTGAGTTGTCCCTTCTAATTGCAAACCAGAAAGGTTGGTTTTAAAATATCTTGTAGATATACCAACCCCGTTTGACTTTGGGGTGTAATTCAATATCCGGCGGTGCATATTGCACGGGAAGTAGTTGTTGCTCCTTAATTCACTGTTTTTGAAAAATATTATTTTTCAAAAATTCATAAAGTGTGAATATAAATAATTATTCTTCGACATCTGTTGATAAATCACTTTAATAAAAACGATAATATTACAGGAAACTGTAATAAGCTTTAAAGTTTTATAATAAATCAGTATTGGAAACTGGTTATTATTTGACATCTGTTTTCACACGGGTGAAGTTCGTTGGGGTCTTATTTAGATTTAGATTCGTAATATACAAGATTGACATTATAAAACTGAATTGATGCGATAAACAGTGCTGATTATTTCAGTAAGAAAGACAAAAATTTCATTCACGTAATTTACGTAGTTAGTTAATAGTGAAAATTGCTGATTTCTTACGAAACCTCCGACGAAGCGACTTCCCGATAATCGTCATGTCACGACAAAGAAACCAAAAAAAAATGTTTAAAATACGTCTTCCACTAAATGCTCCCGTCGAATGATTCCTATTATTTTCTACAAATTATAATCGAAATAGTCACGATATTGCACCAATGGCAATATAAGAACTTAATTAGAGAAAGCTGTGTGTTTTTTCAGTAATTTTTGTCTAATCACGACCCCTTTAATGAAATACATACAGGTAAACTGGTATTTCGTGACAAGGCGGAGCTTCCAGTACGCAGAGAGAGAACGTATTCGGCCAATATCGAGCTGCCCACTGCATAAAGTCTACCACACGATTGGCTTTGCTGGATCCCCACTTTCAAATTTGTTACGGCGCATCGTCACCTCATTTCACGAGATACCGGTTGGAGTGTACATATCGCCACCGGAAAGGTAAAATGTCTATTGGTCGTTTTTCAGGGGAGCGTTTTAAACGTTGAAATTTTGAAAAAAAAATCATATGACTGCCAAGTTAAAACAAAGAACATAATTTCAACCTGTAGGTCTAAAAATAATAATAAACTAGAAGTATTTCATTCAATGATTAACAATAATTAATCGTCCTAGTTATGGCGATTAACTGTTCCATTTAAACAAAAAGCGGCCTCATCGGAAAAAACTATGTTAGAAGCAAAATTGTCGTCGACATTACAGATGTCCATTCGCCGTTCGCAAAATTCCAGCCATCGGTCAAAATCATCGTCTGACAATTATTGAACCAACTGTATACCTTATACGAATGAAACTTTTCACTTTTTAATATCTTTCCTACAGAACGTCGACTGATACCATGGTTTAGTGCCAAATTTGTGGTGGAAAAGTTTGAGGTGATTCTTCTAAATAGATTACAATATTTTGTTTAACAGTTTCGTTCGTTGCAGTCCGCGGTCTTCCAGGTTTTAGCAAATTTTTCACCATCCCAGTTGTATTAAAACGTTGTAATGTTTTAGTTACTGTTGAGCGTGATATAGGATTTCTCTCCGGAAGCAAATTATTAAAAATATGTCACACTTCTTCATGAGTTCCAACATGTTCACCATAACCGATCATCATTTAAATTTCAATAAGCTCTTTTTCACTTAAACCATTCTAAATTGTAAAATTTATTTCCGGCAATTAGAATTTGACACTTGAAGAACAAAAGACGTACTAAACAGTACTCGTTTATTTATTACTATGCATACAAACAACATCAATTAGTTTATCTAAATAGTTTTGTGCTCTAATGCAAAAAACTCAAAGGAGGTTGATTAAAGTGCTATATTCCTCGTTTTTACAAATTGTTTTACACTAACCTCAGTATGTATGAATTCAAAATAACAAGCTCTTTCAAAATCTGTAAAAATATATAGGTTGTCCCATTTAAATTAAAGAAGTTGATGGCATTTCCGGTTAAACCGGAAGTATATTATTAATAAAAAAATGTACATCAGATTAATTTTGTTCCTTTGCACTTACCTGCAATTTTTCATAAATATCGTTCTTTTCGTTTAAAAGATATTTACTTGGTTCCATACTTTATCCCAGCCCCGTATATACAAAAGTCTCAACCAAGGTATTGAACAAACAAAACGTAAATATGTTTGAAATTAATTCATCAAAACCTGTGGCTTGTTGTTATGTTTCAGATTTCAATAGAGTTCGTGAATCGAAAATATTATTATTTTCCCAATTAATAGTTTAATTAGGTACTTGTATTTCTCTGGTCAAAAGAACCCAAAATATTCATATAATTTTTCTTTCAACATTATATTACCTTCATGACTTTTACGAGAACTCGCCAAAGTAAAGATATAGAAATGTAATAAATTTTTCGTACATAAAACAATGGTAAAGATAATGTAGGATGTGAAATTTAAGTTTCTTTTTATGTGGTAAAATAGATGCCTACAGATTTAAAATCTCGCAGATGCGTAATTTGGCGCACTCGCCATTTTTTCAGGTTCAGTTCAAGGAGACATTTGCCGCAATTAAAAGTAATTTAAAACGTAAACTTGAAGGCAAAAGACAAAAAAGTATTCATTTAATCAGAAATAAACTGGTAAACAAGGTAATTAATTACATTCACAAGTTGTTAGTTTCGTTTTATAGCCGGACAGGAGGCTTATATTATAAAATGAATTATTCTTTTTTTTAACAAAACAACGATGTTGATTTCCGTCTTAATAATACTTTTACTTTCCACGTTAACGAACCTCTAGTACTGAATTGACATTTCGGATTTTTTCCTGCTAAATTTCTCTATAGGTAGAATGCACTGAAAAAAGTATGCATTATTAACATACAATAGACGGTCTCTTGGTATTATAGCATTAAGGAATGATTTTCACACATAGGTGTCAGTTTATAAGTATATAACGGATATAATTCTAAACGTCTTACTCGTAAAGTGGAACTGAAATTTGTTTTTATATTTTTTTATTTACAATAACAAATCAACTGTGAAAGATAGGCGCAGTCAATGAGCTTTCCATTAAGCTGCGTCCTCACCGCGTCGACACTGTCGATCGACAGTGTCGTCTTGTTGTGTACGTTGTAATCGACGGTGTCGATCGACAAAATAAATCGATCGACAGGTCGAATTGTTTTCATGAACAAGACAAATTCATAGCTTTTATTGAGGCATACAAATTAAAATCAAATCTATGGGATTCCAAAACTAATAATTATAAAAACAGAAACATGAGGCACGATGCTTTTATGGAAATTGCTAATGAATCTTCGTCAGACATGTTGATTAGTCTGATCGACATACGAGGCATGTTTTTTAAGTAAGTACCGTTTTGGAATTAAAAAAAGACGTGCAAAGATATCGCAATAACTTTATTTTTACATGAAAGCCTGTACCTTAATCTACTTTTCTACATAATTTCCGTGAATATTGAGGCACTTGTCATAACGTGGCACCAGTTTTTGAATACCCTCCTCATAAAATTCTGCCGCCTGACTTGTTAACCACTGTATCACAAATGTTTTGACTTCGTTATCGTCTTGAAGACGCTGATCGCCCAGGTGTTTCTTCAAGTGCAGGAACAAATGGTAGTCGCTGGGCGCCAGATCAGGGCTGTATGGAGGATGATCTAGAGTTTCCTATTGAAACTCTAGAAACTCCGTTCTTCATCATGCACATTTGTGCGGCCATCTTTAAATGCTCTCACCCATTTCCTTACCATTCCATCACTCATAATGCTTTGTCCGTAAACTTCACAGATCTCACGATGAATATCGATCGGTCTCACGCCTTTAGCACTAAGAAATCGTATAACAGCCCGTACTTCACAATCGGCGGGACTCACGATTGTCGGAGGCATCTTAAACACTCAGTAAACAACGTATACAATGAAGAATCAGGCAGTAATGGCGTCAGTGCATAGACAAGTATGTTATCTGTGGCATAGACAAGAGATGTAGGTAACCAGCGCGCATGCGCGGATTGCCAACCGTAGCGCTGCGGCAGCGGAATCGCAAAACGGTACTTACTTAAAAAACATGCCTCGTAATTTCTGCCAACTCTGGTGTGGACGGAAGTAGTTTTGTCGACTTGTTAATCGACCACGTCGATCGACAGTGTCGACTCGGTGAGGACGCAGCTTTTAGAGAGCAATAGTATGTTGTATCACAAGGGCAGAAAATGTGCTTTAACATCCCAGGACTTATTAGATGCACGAGCGAATGTAGTTATTGAATTTACTGTCTGGACCCTTACTTTGTAGAATCCACTCATATTACTATTTTACATGAAACTAAAAGTTTCTATAGTGTATTTTTATCATAAGGGGGATGTACCAAATAAGGCCGGAAAAATTTTAAAAAAGGTAAAATATGTGTTCAATAATTTGGAGTTAATTTGAATTAACTTTTATTTATTTGTTTTTGTCAAGTATTTTCAATTTTTATTTTTACTTTAAAGTTCAAAATAGTGGAGGAAGAAGAATGTAGATTCTGTGGCATGGACAGTGGCGGATTTACCAGCAGGCTGAGTAGGCTGGAGCCTAGAGTGGCAAATTTTAAGGGGCGACAAATTGAGTTCTAAAATTTTTGATTTCGGTTTAGAAATTTAACAAAAAAATACGAATATCGAAAATTGGAGAGAAATTAAAATATTCAACAAAAATCGAAATATAGTCTCATATATACAGAGCTAATTAATAAATATTTCAACATCTCTGCATGAACAATTCCTAAACGCTTTACTAATTATACATTAATGATTATGAATTTTTAGAATATCACAATAGCGATTCGATATTATAGTCGAAATTTAGTTATTTTTACATATTTTCTTCACTGATAACTGCTATAATTTTTTCACGATGATTGTACTGAAAAGCCTATCTATAACGAGACAGGAAGCGGCGGGAATACTTTTGAATTCAGAAAAAGTGGAAACGGCGGTAATGGTTGTTGTATGGGATGTTCTTTTGGAGAGAATAAACAAAGTGAATGTACAAATTCAGACTTCTAACATAGATTTAATTACCGTTGCTGACCTTTACGAATCACTCCGTAAGTTTTTCATAGCTGAAAGAGAGAATTTCAAGTACTTCGAAGAAAAGGCGATCGAGTTAAGTGTATCGAAAGAATATACAAGAGATAAAAAAAAGACAACCAAAAAGAAAAAAAAATAGATGAGACACCAGATGAAGAGTGATTACTTCAGGGTTAACACGTTTCTAGGTGTAATAGATAGACTCATATCCGAGTTAGCAAAACGGCAAGAGGCTTTCATCAAGGATTTTCATTTCTTACCAAAACGAGTGAGTTGTTACCATCAGTTCTGACGGAAAAAGCACGTTTTTTAGAAAAAATGTATCCTAATGATTTAGAAACAGAGTTAGTTCAGGAATTCCTACACTTTCAAAGCTACCTTTCGTCTGAAAGAACTTCAATAAAACCAATTTTTGGTCCTGGATCATTAATAAATCTGTCTTCATTCCTGCGAGAACAGAATCTAGGAAACATTTATCCAAACTTGGATATAGTACTTCGTATGGCTCTTTGTAGACCAGCGAAAAATTGTTCAGGTGAAAGAAGCTTCTCTTGCTTGAAGAAAGTAAAGAACTACCTTCGATCGACTTAAAGTCGATCCTTGATATGATTGTGGACTAAGATATCAAAATTTTGGAGGCGGCAAAAATTGAAGAGCCTACAGGCGGCAAATCTGTAAATCCGCCACTGGGCATGGAAGAAGAAACCTCCATCCACATACTTCAGAATCCTAGAATACAGCACCTAAGAGATTATTGAGAAGAGGGACATTTACCTAAGTTGAAGCCTGCAGATATCCTTAAATTCCTCAGGGAAATATGGCTAAGGAAGCTACTACTCTCTGAGACGTTCCTCAGGAACTAAGTAGAAATAAGGGGGCACAATAGATCTCTTAAGACCATTTTCCACGGTGCGAGTTGACGCTTCAACTCGAAAAAGTTTTTTTTCGTTGGGCGCGTCTGTCGCATGAATTAGAACTTGCTCTATTTTCGAGCGAGAAGTCGCTGCGACTTGGTCACTTTTCTGGCGGATTTTGTCGCACCAACACAAAATTTATATTGGCTGCTACGCTCTGTCATTGCTGTCACAGGATTTCTTCTACGTTTTCTTCTCGTAGAGCAGCACCGGCCATAATACTAATTATTGTTATTAAAACAATGCCCTTAATGTTTTCCTCATCCATTCTATTAACAACAAGACTTGATTCCAGAGAAACTACTCCTATTTGCTTTATTTTCACCCGCTAATTTTTTCACACTGTGAGGTTATAAAACCAGAACTGCCCATTTTTTAACGAACTTGGCAACGCGTAACGTTTTCCCTGTGCCTGGATGAGTCGCAGCAACAAACTATCGATGTGCTGATTGTACTTTTTCTCGCAGTGATTTGTCCCAGCAACAAGTCGCTGCGATTTGTCGCAACGCGGAAAATATACTTTAGGTCTCAGTGAATATCACCCCATTATACATAGGTACATACATTATTCAAACAATAAAATTTCAAAATTTATCGAAACAAAATATTTGAATAAATACCTTACCTTTTTTTCTTATTATTAGAAGATAAAATAAAACTTTTTGCTTTGAAATTCTCGTTCTAAATTTTGGTGAAGGTGCTGGTTCGAGATATATTTACTTGTTTTTCGTCATACAGAAAGGTGTGAATTCACTCATACATTATGTATTTGTCGTTTTTTACTTACCGATTAAGTATATATGCAGCAGCACTTAACAATTATTATCAAGTGAATTTTATCGATTAACAATAATAAGTAATTGTCAATCGTTTGTTGCAAGAACCAATGAAGAATATATGGCCGACTTTTAACTTTGATTTATTTATGAACATTTTTCCTTGATTACGAAAAATTACTAGTAATCCTTTAAATCGTTAGCTGGCCTGTTAATATAAACACGATCTTTCCAGGTAGCCCCTGAGAAAAAAATCAAGTGGTGTCAATTCGGCGAGCTACTCAATTAAGCACCTCTTCGACCAATTCTTCTCTGAGGGATAATTGTATTTAAATATTGCCTAACGCCTCTTAAGTATATTTTCCACGTTGCGACAAATCGCAGCGACTTGTTGCTGGGACAAATCGCTGCGAGAATAAGTACAATCAGCACATCGATAGTTTGTTGCTGCGACTCTTCCAGGCATAGGGGAAACGTTACGTGTTGCCAACTTCGTTAAAAAATTGGCAGCTCTGGTTTCATAACCTCCCATATAGGAAATAGATGTATTATATTTGTCGAATATACATCTACAAATTAATGACTTGATGTCTGAAAGATGTCTTCTATAGACACCTGTTAGAGGTCTTAGTGTCCGTTTTTTGCTATGTCTTTTATATGTCTACTTCAAGACGTCCATTAGATCAACTCTACCCAGATACCTAACACACGATCATACAATGGATGTCCGTTTCGTACTAAGAATGGATATACCTTGTAAAAATATGGACATTCACTGAACATAATAAAGAAACCATGGAGAGCTCATGGACTTTTCATGGACCTGAACTTGATACGTTCTGTACATGGACAGGATGGCATATGGACACCCCGTGTACATTGATAATTTTAACAATTTACGTGTACTTCTTCACTTCACTTCACTTCGCATATATTGAAGATTATTCATATTTATACAAATGCCACAATTTATTATTTTAAAATTTTCACCGCGACGGGGATTCGAACCTATGTCTAGAATTCCTCACTTCACCAAGTCAGCGCCTTAAACCACCATGCTATGCAGATACATGCAATAGTTTATCAAGCTGTGGTATATATACGAGTAGATCGTTTTATATATGCAGTTTTTTATCTAGTGTGTATGATGTATTCCAAAAGCAAAAGTGACATTTTAAATAATTAAATACTTATTAAATATATAATCTGTTGAATAGCATAAGTAGCAATTAGTAGTTTTTTGTAATAAAGTATAGTGTTTCAGTTTGACCAAAAATGTATAGGTACCTAAACAGGTAATGAATAGTCGTTGACAAAATATAGTGTTCTACTCGCATATAATGACTATTATTCACTCATCTGCGGTTCACGACATAAACGCACCATCTTGAATAATAGCCATCATTATATGCTTGTTAAATAATATACTATAGAACATGAACTGGATATCTTTTGTACAAAAGCTCTCTACACAGTCTAACATCAAACTATTATTTATTTTTATGAAACCACAGATGTTCAGCCTCATTTACTCTTCCTCCTTCCAAATCAGATACAAATAGACATTTTATGTAATGCCATTTCCATTACCCGCACTTGTCTAAGCTTTTGCTACCTTCAATTCTTTTTTTTTTCATTACATGAAACTAAAAATATAATAGGTACTCATTATACGAGTGTAAAAAATTAATCGAGTAGCTGATGGAAGGTATAAGTATAAAATATAGCGGACCTAGTAGGTACATTTTTAATGAGTGTATATTTCGATTCGACCAAAGGATGAATAATGGATGTCCAATGGACGTCCATCACTCAAATAAATATTCACGTCCAGTGGTGAACGAGAATTGAAGGTCCAGTGAATGTCCCCAAACGGATATCCATTGTAGGTACTAGTAGTAAATGGACATCCATTGGATGCCCATTCTGTGTCCATGTCCACCCAATCAACCAATCGTGGACATTATATGGATATCCATAGGATATCCTGTGTTTACTGGGTAATTGACGTCTATTATACATATATACTTACAACGTCAAATAGACATATCGTAATGTTGATATTTCACTACCTACGTCTTTTAGACATCTTATTAACATCCACGCTTGGTATTTTAATAGGTCATTACACCTCTAATAAACACATTCCTTTAGACGATAAATAAATCATCTACATTAGATGAAGAAAACCCTAATTTTTTCCATTACAGGATGTTAAAAGTTTAAAATTGAGTTTTTATCTTATCCAACATAATATATAATATATATATATTATTCTCTAATTAGTTAATTTACGAGAAACCATTCAATGTTTAAAGGTGTGTTACCTAAAAGGTCGCTATTGTCGGATAATCATACTGTTACCAAATTATTATTTTTTCATAGATTAATAATTAAATAAATACATTTTTTATTTTTTAACAGTTACGTTGACCGTAAAATTCTAATTTTTGCATACAGGGTGAAGAGATTTATTTTGATTGGAATACAACTCGATTACTGTGAAACCCAGATAAAACCAAAATCTTTGATATGTTTTTTAGATGTATATTAGATCTGTTTAGCAGACGTCTAATTGTCTTAAATTATATACTTGAATTAGATCTGTTATTTTACAAGGAAAATACCGATTAATTGATCTCACATGCGGTTTTTATAGAAGTATATACAGAATGAGACATTTTCTAGGGTGGTTATCGGTATTTAAGCTGATTTTGTTTTTCGTAGATCTCTATTAGATATTTATTAGACCATTTCACAAGATGGACCATCATCTATAGACGTCTATTTCCTATGTGGGCTCACAGTGTGAAAAAATTAGCGGGTGAAAATAAAGGAAATAGGAGTAGTTTCTCTAGAATCAAGTCTTTAAGTTAACAGAATGGATGAGGAAAACATTGAGGGCATTCTTTTAGTAATAGTAATTAGTATTATGGCCTGTGCTGCTCTACGAGAAGAAAACATAGAAGAAATCCTGTGATAGCAATGTCAGAGCGTAGCAGCCAATATAAATTTTGGGTTGGTGCGACAAAATCCACCAGAAAAGTTACCAAGTCGCAGCGACTTCTCGCTCGAAAATAGAGCAAGTTCTAATTCATGCGACCGACGCGCTCAACGAAAAAAAAACGCCAATTTGCATGCAACTTTTTCGAGTTGCAGCGTCAACTCGCACCGTGGAAAATGGACTTAAGATTACGTGGAAGAGCGCCATCTTGTCGAAATTATACGTTCATATTAGGAAATAATCGATTTATTTCAGGTATAATTTAATTTTGGAGTAGATCAAGATATTTTTGTGCACGCTGTGTACAAACCTCCTCAAATCAGTGCGGCTTACAATGTAACCTGCACTGGCAATTACGTCTGTTAATGCCACCCTATAGTTATGCCACTGGTTAGATATCAGAACCAGTAGCAAGTACAAATAAAGGCAGAACTACATTCCACAATGCAATCGTAAATATCAACCTCGAGGTTATAAAATGCGGGGGAGAAAACGGAAAAGTAAATTAGGAGAAACTGAAATAAAACATCTTATCTATTCGTGCATTTGCACAGAGAGAGAAATTTTCACTTTTAATTTAAGTTCTGCAATGACACTTTTCATTGAGCGACTCAAGCGAAAGTCTGATATATTATCAGATCGAATAAAAACCAGCGATCGCCTTTTTAGGATTTAATATATCCACATCCTGATCAACTGTATTTAAAAGGAGTGCTGAAATTAACAATCTTCCGGTACCTTTTTATAAAGATATAGCGATAAGCTGTGATAAGGTTTTATTTTTAAAATAGCTTAATTTGGGCACAAATAAATCTAAAAAAAAAACGTCACCTGTTGTTTGCATTGTCGATTAATTATTTATTGTATTTAAATCAATCTGAATCGGTGAAAGTGGTCCTTGTTGATGTCACATGTTAATAATACCTTGAGCATTACCTTATGTGAATGTATAGAACTTCTGTTGATATAATATTAAAAACCATTAGTATTTCAAATTGTTTTTTTCGAGTTTTTTTTTTAATCTAGTTTTGTTTTAGAGCGCCAATTGCATTTGTATAAAAAAGGTAGTGAGTTGGTGGATTTACAACCTTCACAAAACTACTGTCTAAAATAAATTTAAAATATGTAGGCTACAACTGAATACATAAGTTTTCAGGTCTCTTTAATCGTAATATTTTTTGGAGTAGCATATACTTATAGACTAGGAGATGGTGACAGAAAATGTTCTCCCATTTACTACTGCATGCCTTTTTAAGAATTGATAACTAACCCTAAAATATGAAAGATAAAGGGGTTACGAGCCATTGCGCGCTTGCACGTCATAATACAACTTTTGTGCATGCCAAATTTGCTAGTGTCAATATGGCATGCAGTTTGAAATCACGGAAAAGTTGGCATGCACATTTTCCACCCTTGGTCATACGAGGGGTGCATGCCAATATTCGTAGAGTATTTTCTAGATAAAAAAAAATAATTTTTCACAACGGCACGCAATTTGTAAACACGGAAATGTTCTATTTTTTTTTTCATTTCTACGTAACCCTTTGAGCCCCGTCGGCCGTTGCGAATTACATGCCATCAATGATTATAGCTTAAATTTGTTCCCACTACGTTATATTACAGCAGCGCTGGAATGATTGTGTTGTTCTTGATGGAAATTACGTTGATAAATAAAACTAATTTAAACAAAAACATGTCTTCTTTGCTAGGCCCGGGACTCGTAATTGCATTGACATTGTAGCAATCTCATGTGTCTGTATTTGAAGAACAGTTTTTTTATAAGACCAAATTCATACGCCTACACAGACGGTGTATATACATATACAAATAAAATTAACACGCTATTATATTCGAGCTCTTTCTCCAATTTGTTCTACTCTAATTTTTTTCCACTCATCCAATTTCAATTTATTTTTTGTTTGTTCATTTAGATAAATTGTATCATTATAAATATTGTTAATTTTTTTTCAGCAAGATGTGCTTTGGTATGATTTGAAATAAAAAAGAAATAAGGTGAAAGTCATTGTAATTCATTTGAATATATAACACGTCCGCCCACAGTTTGACGAAATAAAAAAATGAATTAATGAAAGGCTATGAAAAAAAAAATGACGATGCTTAAGGAAGATTACGAGATAAACAGTATATGGACTGTCTTGAGCTATGGTTGATTATATCAGAGAAAGAGAAAGAAAGTGACCGTAAATATTCTATGATTATAGTCAATCACTCGTCGACTTATTTATCTCTTTGGCGACTATTGTGAATAAGTCTATAAAATTAAAATAATTACAATCACAAACCATCAGGAGCTTGTCAATTAAAATACTTAGTTATAGACAGGACCGGATTCCATAGATGTTTAAATAAACTACAGTAGAAACGGTGGAGCTTTACCAGGCACGTATCCAGGATTTGGTTTCGGGGGGGTCCAACGAGGAAAAAAAATGGCGCCGTAGTCAAAAATTTTTGAAGAGGTCAAGGTCAAAGGCATTAGATGAAAAGTAGATAATTGTCAAGGTACAAAACAACACGTTAAAATACAGGTTTTGTTAGAAACATTTTTAATCTTCTGTTAAAAATTGAGTTATTATTATTACCTATAGTTACAAACAATCTCATAATTTTAAAAATTATAAGTTTGTAGTAAGAATAATGGTTACAAAGACAATCTTCGCTTTTTTTTATTAGCCGTAATGTCAAGTATTTATCAGGAAAAACATCGATGTCCCCGTGTATTGTGACCACAGCCAGGGAACTTGGCCTTTCGTGTGACATTTTGTTTCTCAGAAAGGTTTTTACCCTTTTAAAAGTAGAACAAGATCTCTCGACACTGGTTGTAGCAACAGGTAAAGTAGAAAGAATAAATGATGAAGAGCGGGGAAAAAATTTTTGTTACAGTGCTCCAAAGCCTTTAGGGTTTCGGTATTTCTGTCTAAATCTTCACCCACTTGATTGCACTATAAGTAGTATTCACCCTGAAGAGCAGATAGCGAGTAATTATCTTCAATATACATAGAAAGCTGCTCTAGCTGACTTGCATTTTCATTTGAGGCAAAGCCTGGTATAATAAGCTTTAAAAAGCTATTAGTTTGGTTGAGTTTGTTTCAAAACGTACTTGTAGATTCATTATAAGTTGATCGACGATAAGTTCCTCTGTGTTGCCAATAGTTAAGCAATTGATTGTTATTTTTAAACTTAGACATTTTAAAAATAATATTTTCAAAACTGTATGCCGTTCAATATGTCTATACATTTTCACTTTACTGCCTGTACCTACAAAAAAATTATGGAATCATCGTTTTTCTAGTATGTGCCTGAGCTTTACTATCACGTGACTGTTACGTCAGCAACAGCATATGATTCAAATAAAAGCTTCTGACAACTGAATAGAAATAATCGTTATGACTAATATTCCAAAGATCAGCCTTTTACGAATTGGTAATTGAACAAGAAATTTAACTTTTTTCATTGTATTTATTTTATTTAAATGGTTAACATCGACATATTTATTAAAACTATCGATATACTGGGTGAATAAGTTACAAAGTCCAAAATTAATATTAATATTAAATAAGCCTTGTAATATTCTCGTCTCACTGCATTTTAGGTGTTATGAAATGTCAAAAGTTAACAAGTTGATAATAGGTTTGTTCCAACAAGCTTGAGAATCAGTTCGGAATTTTAATGAGTTTGCGTAGATTGAAATTATCCTCGTTTGTCCAGGACACAAAGTCTGTTGGAGAACATTGAGGATTCTATTTCCAATTCAACAGTAAGGTAAAATAAGTTTTATCAATTTATCAAGAGTTAAACAAATATTTATTTCATTGAAATTCTCCTCGATTACAGAGACGATGCTCTTTCTGTTTCAGTATAAAAACATAGCCTCCAAAGGTCTCCTTTTTCCTTTCATTTGACATAGAACGCCATACCAACGCAACAAAAGTTAATACAATTTCATAAGTTAAATGATGATTGTGACACAAGTTCTATTGGTTAGTGTCTCGGTTAACGTTACTTTAACCCTAAGAGTTTACCACCGATTGTGAAACTGGCTGTAAGTGATAAAATAAATTGTAATTTTACCCCATTCAATCAGTTACCATTGCTACTAGCTACACTTTTTGTACACTGCGAGTTTATTGTTCTAAACCTGCTTTCCTCGGCGACTTTTAAGCTTTCAATATTATAAAAGCAAGCCTAACAGAAGAAATAAACAGATATAAAATATGTGTAGTTATTTCAATTATTGTGGTTGCACTGAAAAAGAGAGTTGAGTATAAAAGGATGGACTGTTAAAACTAATTCACTTATTTCAAATTGATTTCGGGTGGCCCAAATATTGTCGATCGTATGAATGGAGTTGAAAGAGAGTGAAAGTGCCATTACATCGAATCGGTTCGAACAACTTTTTTTGTTTAGAGATGGATATGTCTGCGGTTGCGGGTTTTATTTTAAAAAACAAGATTCGTTGAGTCATTTCCGAAACAATTTTGTTTCTTACCTCAAATTTACGCTGAAATTCTATGCAACAAATAAGTTGAATCACAAACTGATTCCATATTCTATAATTAGTGCAGGGGCCACACTAGTGAGGACTGTTGCACGGAAGTGTATAGAGAATTTCTTTTCAAAACTTAGTTTCTATACTTATGCCTAAGGATATGTTTTAGCTTGGGTACGCATTTCTGTTATGGGGAGGTTTCTCCCAATATGGCGCCCAAGATGGCGCATATGTAGATTTATTAGAAAACGTCTTATATCTCGGAAACTATTGCTGGTAGCTCAAAATTGAAAAGGACTAAAATTGATAAGTAGATAATTTTACATTAGATGCTTTAAGATTTATGAAAACAACATCATATATATTGAAATTTATTTAATTTTTTTTTAAGGGTCATAAAATGTCTAATTTTAAAAGTCTAATTTTAATTATTGTGTGTTTTGTTTCAGAATTATAGAAAACTATTTGACAGAAAAAAAACATGGAGGGAGTGCAACTAGTACCACCATCAACGAAATGGAAGAAAACCAATTTATCCGAAATTTGTGTTGTATGTGAAAAGGGAAATACTGGTAAAAAAATATATGGGACTGTAAATGGACGAGAGAAATTAATTGATGCCTCTAACTGCAGTGATGATGTCGATTTAAAGAAAAGATTAGAAGATAGAGAAGTGTATTATCATCTTGACTGTTACAAAAAATATTGTCTACGCTCACAAAGAATAAAAAGAACCCGAAATTCTGACAGTTCTACTTCCATAAATGGCACCAAAGACACTGGAAATAGGCAAAAGAAGCACTGCCATAGGCAGCAATGTGATGAAGTTAAACTTTGCATCATATGTGGAAGCAAAAAGTATAAAGGTGATGTTAAATTATATCGGGTCTGTGAAAAGGAAAGGGCAGAAAAATTTTTGTTAGCAACACGATACTTTCAAGATGAAGTATTTTCAAGGACAAGCACACTGGATGATGTTAATAGTGTATTTGCAGCAGATGTTTTCTACCACTCTTCCTGTATGAGTAGTTACTTATTAAAATATTCAAGAAACGCTGAGAATTTTGAAACTCTGTCTACCAACAGCACAATTACAGAAGGATTCCAAAAAGTAATTGATGCGCTAGACTTTTCCAAAAATGGTTATGAACTGTCTGTAATTACTGGTTTCATGAATTCGAAATGTCAGCTGGAAAATAAAATTTCAAATAGACAGATGAAAATTCTTCTTATCAGACATTTTGGGGAAGAAGTAACATTTGCATATCCGAAAGAACGGTCAAAGTCCCAGCTCGTATTCTCCTCTAAGATAAGTACGAAAAAAGTTGTTCAGAAATTGTTTGCTTCTAACAGTTTAAATGATACCGTAGAACAATTAGCCAATGAGCTTAAACAGTATGAATTTGATCTTGACAATAAATTCTGTGATGAACAAGACATTGAAAAGAGCCTCCTAAGCTTTCAACATAATAGACCTACGCTTTGGGATACGTTTTTCAACCAAATGATGGGATTATCTTCAGATCGAGTTGATAACCACAGACAAAGAAGGTCTGATACGCTGTTTCAGTTACTGTACTTTATCTTTCACAACGGCATGAAAAAAACTCCTTTTCACGTCTCTACAGCACAAGCAATTCATGAAACATGTAAATCTAAAACTTTAATAACATCTCTTAACCATGTTGGATTATGCTGTAGCTATGAGACAGTTCAGAGAATGAATCATGCCTTTGCCGCGAGATCTGTGGAACTAACGGCTGATCACCGTGTTCCATTACCATTACACTTAGCAAGAGAGATGCCACTTAGAGCAGATATTGTTACAGAAGAACCTCAGTTATGTTGTACCCTTGAAGAAGCCGATAAAAGAATATTTTTTCACATAAATCATGCCGTTAAGCATTCAAATGTTGAAAGTGTTTTAATAGCATCATCGGACACAGATGTATTTGTGTGTGCCGTTTACTTTTTTCATAAAGAATTTAAAGCTAATGGTTTAAATGAACTTTGGACTTATTCTGGGGTAGGACAGACTTTAAGATTTATTCCAGTACACGATGTGTGTCAAGCTGTTTCAAATCAAGTCATTGAAGTACTCCCTGCTGTTCACTCACTAAGTGGATGTGACACTACAAGCAAATTTGGCACAAAACACGCAGCTTTAAAAGTGGCTCAAGACTATGCATACTTGTTAAAAAACTTTGGAAAAGAAGATCTCTCTAATACAATAATTGAAAATGCTGAAGAGTTTTTGACAAGGATGTTATCTAAAGACATCAGGAAAATTAATGATTTAAGAATTTTTAAATACCACCGAATGAAAAATTTAGATTTCACCAAGCTTCCACCGACTTTATCTAGTACGGCATTACACATCAAGCGGGCATATTTACAGGCTAACCAGTGGTATGGTCTATTAGAAGATCTTGGTATACCTTATCCCGGTGACTATGGATACGAGCAGATGGAAACAGGATGGATTCCTCAAATTATCACCGAGCAACTTCCTCCTGATTTCCCTCACATTTGTTCATGTAAGACTTGTGCACGTCCAAACATCTGTATCTGTAGGAAGAATGAAGTTGGCTGCTCCAGGTTCTGTGCTTGTGAACTTCCAAAGTGCCATAATGATTGGAATTAACTTTTAATCACCTTTTAATACTATTTGTTACTAATAGTAGCTTAATTTTCTAATAATTTTTAATAATGTTGCAAATTTAATAATGTAGTGTTTGTATTAATAAAATTATTTTTTTTTAATTCAAATTTTTTATGGTTTAAAAACACGTAAAATAATGCCCTTATCAATTTTAATACCTTGTGATTTTACGCTACGAGCTCTGGTTCCCGAGATATAGATCATTTTCTGGGAAAAGTATATATGGACAAAGCGGCCATCTTAGTGGCCATATTGGGAGAAACCTCCCCACACCAGAAACGCGTACCCAAACAAAAACTTATCCTTAGACATCTAAGAACTGAGTTTTGAAGAGAAATTCTCTATACACCTCTCTGCAACAGTTGTCACTAGTGTGGCCCCTAGACTATATATATATATGTAAAATGTTCCCCTGAATCGATTGGTGAAGACTAGAACGTTCCATCTTACCAATAAGTTGAGTTATGAGTATTTTTGGTATAATAAAGTGGATTTTCGAAAATTCCATTACGTTATTTGAAGGCGAATGAATGATTTTATTAAAAAACAGATTGTGCCAGTCGATTTTTCGTCGCAAAAAACCCTCCAGTACCAATTTGTAGCCAATTTCATATCGCAAAAAATTTTTTTTGTTGGAAATTTTGAAGCAAAGGGTAGGTATGGAAATATTTCGCGAATTAAATTGCTCTCTGTTATCTCCCGTAATGCTTGGAAATATGAACTCAAAATTCACATCAACATGTAGAATGTTCCCCTGAATCGATTGGTGAAGACTAGAACGTTCTATCTCTCCGATTAGTCGAGTTATGGATACATAAAGTTTCAGAAATTGGATTTTCGAATATTTTCACGATTTAATTTGCTCTCTGCTATCTCCCTTAATGCTTGGAAATATGAACTCAAAATTCACATCTACATGTAAAATGTTCCCCTGAATCGATTGGTGAAGACTAGACGTTCCATCTTACCAATTAGTTGAGTTATGAGTATTTTTGGTATAATAAAGTGGATTTTCGAAAATTCCATTACGTTATTTGAAGGCGAATGAATGATTTTATTAAAAAACAGATTGTGCCAGTCGATTTTTCGTCGCAAAAAACCCTCCGGTCACCAATTTATAGCCAATTTCATGTCACAAAAATTTTTTTTAGTTGGAAATTTTGAAGCAAGGGGTAGGTATGGAAATATTTCGCGAATTAAAATGCTCTCTGTTATCTCCTTTGATACTTGTTAATATCGACTCAAAATTCATATCTATATGTAAAATGTTCCCCTGAATCGATTGGTGAAGACTAGACGTTCCATCTTACCAATTAGTTGAGTTATGAGTATTTTTGGTATAATAAAGTGGATTTTCGAAAATTCCATTACGTTATTTGAAGGCGAATGAATGATTTTATTAAAAAACAGATTGTGCCAGTCGATTTTTCGTCGCAAAAAACCCTCCGGTCACCAATTTATAGCCAATTTCATGTCACAAAAATTTTTTTTAGTTGGAAATTTTGAAGCAAGGGGTAGGTATGGAAATATTTCGCGAATTAAAATGCTCTCTGTTATCTCCTTTGATACTTGTTAATATCGACTCAAAATTCATATCTATATGTAAAATGTTCCCCTGAATCGATTGGTGAAGACTAGAACGTTTTATCTCTCCGATTAGTTGAGTTATGGATACATAAAGTTTCAGAAATTGGATTTTCGAATATTTTCACGATTTAATTTGCTCTCTGCTATCTCCCTTAGTGGTTGGAAATTTAAACTCACGATTCACATATATATGTAAAATGTTCCCCTGAATCGATTGGTGAAGACTAGAACGTTCTATCTCTCCGATTAGTCGAATAATGGATACATAAAGTTTCAGAAATTGGATTTTCGAATATTTTCACGATTTAATTTGCTCTCTGCTATCTCCCTTAGTGGTTGGAAATTTAAACTCAAGATTCATATATATATGTAAAATGTTCCCCTGAATCGATTGGTGGAGACTAGAACGTTCCATCTTACCAATTAGTCGAGTTATGAGTATTTTTGGTATAATAAAGTGGATTTTCGAAAATTCCATTACGTTATTTGAAGGCGAATGAATGATTTTATTAAAAAACAGATTGTGCCAGTCGATTTTTCGTCGCAAAAAAACCCCGGTTACCAATTTATAGCCAATTTCATGTCACAAAAATTTTTTTTAGTTGGAAATTTTGAAGCAAGGGGTAGGTATGGAAATATTTCGCGAATTAAATTGCTCTCTGTTATCTCCCTTAATCCTTAGAAATATGAACTCAAAATTCACATCTACATGTAAAATGTTCCCCTGAATCGATTGGTGAAGACTAGAACGTTCTATCTCTCCGATTAGTCGAGTTATGGATACATAAAGTTTCAGAAATTAGATTTTCGAATATTTTCACTATTTAATTTGCTCTCTGCTATCTCCCTTAATGCTTGGAAATATGAACTCAAAATTCACATCTACATGTAAAATGTTCCCCTGAATCGATTGGTGGAGACTAGAACGTTTTGTCTCTCCGATTAGTTGAGTTATGGATACATAAAGTTTCAGAAATTGGATTTTCGAATATTTTCACGATTTAATTTGCTCTCTGTTATCTCCCTTAATGCTTGGAAATATAAACTCAAAATTCACATCTACATGTAAAATGTTCCCCTGAATCGATTGGTGAAGACTAGAACGTTCTATCTTACCAATTAGTCGAGTTATGAGTATTTTTGGTATTATAAAGTGGATTTTCGAAAATTCCATTACGTTATTTGAAGGCGAATGAATGATTTTATTAAAAAACAGATTGTGCCAGTCGATTTTTCGTCGCAAAAAACCCCCGGTTACCAATTTATAGCCAATTTCATGTCACAAAAATTTTTTTTAGCTGGAAATTTTGAAGCAAGGGGTAGGTATGGAAATATTTCGCGAATTAAATTGCTCTCTGTTATCTCCCTTAATGCTGGGAAATATGAACTCAAAATTCACATCTACATGTAAAATGTTCCCCTGAATCGATTGGTGAAGACTAGAACGTTTTATCTCTCCGATTAGTCGAGTTATGGATACATAAAGTTTCAGAAATTGGATTTTCGAATATTTTCACGATTTAATTTGCTCTCTGCTATCTCCCTTAGTGGTTGGGAATTCAAACTCAAGATTCACATCTACATGTAAAATGTTCCCCTGAATCGATTGTTGAAGACTAGAACGTTCTATCTCTCCGATTAGTCGAGTTATAAATACATAAAGTTTCAGAAATTGGATTTTCGAATATTTTCACGATTTAATTTGCTCTCTGCTATCTCCCTTAGTGGTTGGAAATTTGAACTCAAGATTCATATATATATGTAAAATGTTCTCCTGAATCGATTGGTGAAGACTAGAACGTTCCATCTCACCAATTAGTTGAGTTATGAGTATTTTTGTTATAATAAAGTGGATTTTCGAAAATTCCATTACGTTATTTGAAGGCGAATGAATGATTTTATTAAAAAACAGATTGTGCCAGTCGATTTTTCGTCGCACAAAACCCTCCGGTACCAATTTGTAGCCAATTTCATATCGCAAAAAATTTTTTTTGTTGGAAATTCTGAAGCAAAGGGTAGGTATGGAAATATTTCGCGAATTAAATTGCTCTTTGTTATCTCCCTTAATGCTTGGAAATATGAACTCAAAATTCACATCTACATGTAAAATGTTCCCTTGAATCGATTGGTGAAGACTAGAACGTTCTATCTCTCCGATTAGTCGAGTTATGGATACATAAAATTTCAAAAATTGGATTTTCGAATATTTTCACGATTTAATTTGCTCTCTGCTATCTCCCTTAATGCTTGGAAATATGAACTCAAAATTCACATCTACATGTAAAATGTTCCCTTGAAGCGATTGGTGAAGACAAGAACGTTCTATCTCTCCGATTAGTCGAGTTATGGATACATAAAATTTCAGAAATTGGATTTTCGAATATTTTCACGATTTAATTTGATCTCTGCTATCTCCCTTAATGCTTGGAAATATGAACTCAAAATTCACATCTACATGTAAAATGTTCCCCTGAATCGATTGGTGAAGACAAGAACGTTCTATCTCTCCGATTAGTCGAGTTATGGATACATAAAGTTTCAGAAATTAGATTTTCGAATATTTTCACGATTTAATTTGCTCTCTGCTATCTCCCTTAGTGGTTGGAAATTTGAACTCAAGATTCATAAATATATGTAAAATGTTCCCCTGAATCGATTGGTGAAGACTAGAACGTTCTATCTTCCCAATTATTCAAGTTATGAGTATTTTTGGTATAATAAAGTGGTTTTTCGAAAATTCCATTACGTTATTTGAAGGCGAATGAATGATTTTATTGAAAAACAGATTGTGCCAGTCGATTTTTCGTCGCGAAAAACCCCCGGTTACCAATTTATAGCCAATTTCATGTCACAAAAATTTTTTTTAGTTGGAAATTTTGAAGCAAGGGGTAGGTATGGAAATATTTCGCGAATTAAATTGCTCTCTGTTATCTCCCTTAATGCTTGGAACTATGAACTCAAAATTTACATCCACATGTAAAATGTTCCCCTGAATCGATTGGTGAAGACTAGAACGTTCTATCTCTCCGATTAGTCGAGTTATGGATACATAAAATTTCAAAAATTGGATTTTCGAATATTTTCACGATTTAATTTGCTCTCTGCTATCTCCCTTAATGCTTGGAAATATGAACTCAAAATTCACATTTTCATGTAAAATGTTCCCTTGAATCGATTGGTGAAGACAAGAACGTTCTATCTCTCCGATTAGTCGAGTTATGGATACATAAAATTTCAGAAATTGGATTTTCGAATATTTTCACGATTTAATTTGATCTCTGCTATCTCCCTTAATGCTTGGAAATATGAACTCAAAATTCACATCTACATGTAAAATGTTCCCTTGAATCGATTGGTGAAGACAAGAACGTTCTATCTTTCCGATTAGTCGAGTAATGGATACATAAAGTTTCAGAAATTAGATTTTCGAATATTTTCACGATTTAATTTGCTCTCTGCTATCTCCCTTAGTGGTTAGAAATTTGAAATCAAGATTCATATATATATGTAAAATGTTCCCCTGAATCGATTGGTGAAGACTAGAACGTTCCATCTTCCCAATTATTCGAGTTATGAGTATTTTTGGTATACAAAAGTGGTTTTTCGAAAATTCCATTACGTTATTTGAAGGCGAATGAATGATTTTATTGAAAAACAGATTGTGCCAGTCGATTTTTCGTCGCAAAGAACCCCCGGTTACCAATTTATAGCCAATTTCATGTCACAAAAATTTTTTTTAGTTGGAAATTTTGAAGCAAGGGGTAGGTATGGAAATATTTCGCGAATTAAATTGCTCTCTGTTATCTCCTTTGATACTTGTTAATATCGACTCAAAATTCATGTCTATATGTAAAATGTTCCCCTGAATCGATTGGTGAAGACTAGAACGTTCTATCTCTCCGATTAGTCGAGTTATGGATACATAAAGTTTCAGAAATTGGATTTTCGAATATTTTCACGATTTAATTTGCTCTCTGCTATCTCCCTTAGTGGTTGGAAATTTGAACTCAAGATTCATATATATATGTAAAATGTTCCCCTGAATCGATTGGTGAAGACTAGAACGTTCCATCTTACCAATTAGTTGAGTTATGAGTATTTTTGGTATAATAAAGTGGATTTTCGAAAATTCCATTACGTTATTTGAAGGCGAATGAATGATTTTATTGGAAAACAGATTGTGCCAGTCGATTTTTCGTCGCAAAAAACCCTCCGGTCACCAATTTATAGCCAATTTCATGTCACAAAAATTTTTTTTAGTTGGAAATTTTGAAGCAAGGGGTAGGTATGGAAATATTTCGCGAATTAAAATGCTCTCTGTTATCTCCTTTGATACTTGTTAATATCGACTCAAAATTCATATCTATATGTAAAATGTTTCCCTGAATCGATTGGTGAAGACTAGAACGTTCTATCTCTCCGATTAGTCGAGTTATAAATACATAAAATTTCAGAAATTGGATTTTCGAATATTTTCACGATTTAATTTGCTCTCTGCTATCTCCCTTAGTGGTTGGAAATTTAAATTCAAGATACATATATATATATGTAAAATGTTCCCCTAAATCGATTGGTGAAAACCAGAACGTTCCATCTTCCCAATAAGTCGAGTTATGAGTATTTTTGGTATAATAAAGTGGATTTTCGAAAATTCCATTACGGTATTTGAAGGCGAATGAATGATTTTATTGAAAAACAGATTGTGCCAGTCGATTTTTTGTCGCAAAAAACCCCCGGTTACCAATTTATAGCCAATTTCATGTCACAAAAATTTTTTTTTGTTGGAAATTTTGAAGCAAGGGGTAGGTATGGAAATATTTCGCGAATTAAATTGCTCTCTGTTATCTCCCTTAATGCTGGGAAATATTAACTCAAAATTCACATCTACATGTAAAATGTTCCCCTGAATCGATTGGTGAAGACTAGAACATTCTATCTCTCCGATTAGTCGAGTTATGGATACATAAAGTTTCAGAAATTAGATTTTCGAATATTTTCACGATTTAATTTGCTCTCTGCTATCTCCCTTAATGCTTTGAAATATGAACTCAAGATTCACATCTACATGTAAAATGTTCCCCTGAAGCGATTGTTGAAGACTAGAACGTTCTATCTCTCCGATTAGCCGAGTTATGGATACATAAAGTTTCAGAAATTGGATTTTCGAATATTTTCACGATTTAATTTGCTCTCTGCTATCTCCCTTAGTGGTTGGAAATTTAAACTCAAGATTCATATATATATGTAAAATGTTCCCCTGAATCGATTGGTGAAGACTAGAACGTTCCATCTTACCAATTAGTCGAGTTATGAGTATTTTTGGTATAATAAAGTGGATTTTCGAAAATTCCATTACGTTATTTGAAGGCGAATGAATGATTTTATTAAAAAACAGATTGTGCCAGTCGATTTTTCGTCGCAAAAAACCCCCGGTTACCAATTTATAGCCAATTTCATGTCACAAAAATTTTTTTTAGTTGGAAATTTTGAAGCAAGGGGTAGGTATGGAAATATTTCGCGAATTAAATTGCTCTCTGTTATCTCCCTTAATGCTTTGAAATATGAACTCAAGATTCACATCTACATGTAAAATGTTCTCCTGAATCGATTGGTGAAGACTAGAACGTTCTATCTCTCCGATTAGTCGAGTTATGGATACATAAAGTTTCAGAAATTGGATTTTCGAATATTTTCACGATTTAATTTGCTCTCTGCTATCTCCCTTAGTGGTTGGAAATTTAAATTCAAGATACATATATATATATGTAAAATGTTCCCCTAAATCGATTGGTGAAAACCAGAACGTTCCATCTTCCCAATTAGTCGAGTTATGAGTATTTTTGGTATAATAAAGTGGATTTTCGAAAATTCCATTACGTTATTTGAAGGCGAATGAATGATTTTATTGAAAAACAGATTGTGCCAGTCGATTTTTTGTCGCAAAAAACCCCCGGTTACCAATTTATAGCCAATTTCATGTCACAAAAATTTTTTTTAGTTGGAAATTTTGAAGCAAGGGGTAGGTATGGAAATATTTCGCGAATTAAATTGCTCTCTGTTATCTCCCTTAATGCTGGGAAATATGAACTCAAAATTCACATCTACATGTAAAATGTTCCCCTGAATCGATTGGTGAAGACTAGAACGTTCTATCTCTCCGATTAGTCGAGTTATGGATACATAAAGTTTCAGAAATTAGATTTTCGAATATTTTCACTATTTAATTTGCTCTCTGCTATCTCCCTTAGTGGTTGGGAATTCAAACTCAAGATTCACATCTACATGTAAAATGTTCCCCTGAATCGATTGTTGAAGACTAGAACGTTCTATCTCTCCGATTAGTCGAGTTATAAATACATAAAGTTTCAGAAATTGGATTTTCGAATATTTTCACGATTTAATTTGCTCTCTGCTATCTCCCTTAGTGGTTGGAAATTTGAACTCAAGATTCATATATATATGTAAAATGTTCTCCTGAATCGATTGGTGAAGACTAGAACGTTCCATCTCACCAATTAGTTGAGTTATGAGTATTTTTGTTATAATAAAGTGGATTTTCGAAAATTCCATTACGTTATTTGAAGGCGAATGAATGATTTTATTAAAAAACAGATTGTGCCAGTCGATTTTTCGTCGCACAAAACCCTCCGGTACCAATTTGTAGCCAATTTCATATCGCAAAAAATTTTTTTTGTTGGAAATTCTGAAGCAAAGGGTAGGTATGGAAATATTTCGCGAATTAAATTGCTCTCTGTTATCTCCCTTAATGCTTGGAAATATGAACTCAAAATTCACATCTACATGTAAAATGTTCCCCTGAATCGATTGGTGAAGACTAGAACGTTCTATCTCTCCGATTAGTCGAGTTATGGATACATAAAATTTCAAAAATTGGATTTTCGAATATTTTCACGATTTAATTTGCTCTCTGCTATCTCCCTTAATGCTTGGAAATATGAACTCAAAATTCACATCTACATGTAAAATGTTCCCTTGAAGCGATTGGTGAAGACAAGAACGTTCTATCTCTCCGATTAGTCGAGTTATGGATACATAAAATTTCAGAAATTGGATTTTCGAATATTTTCACGATTTAATTTGATCTCTGCTATCTCCCTTAATGCTTGGAAATATGAACTCAAAATTCACATCTACATGTAAAATGTTCTTTTGAATCGATTGGTGAAGACAAGAACGTTCTATCTCTCCGATTAGTCGAGTTATGGATACATAAAGTTTCAGAAATTAGATTTTCGAATATTTTCACGATTTAATTTGCTCTCTGCTATCTCCCTTAGTGGTTGGAAATTTGAACTCAAGATTCATAAATATATGTAAAATGTTCCCCTGAATCGATTGGTGAAGACTAGAACGTTCCATCTTCCCAATTATTCAAGTTATGAGTATTTTTGGTATAATAAAGTGGTTTTTCGAAAATTCCATTACGTTATTTGAAGGCGAATGAATGATTTTATTGAAAAACAGATTGTGCCAGTCGATTTTTCGTCGCGAAAAACCCCCGGTTACCAATTTATAGCCAATTTCATGTCACAAAAATTTTTTTTAGTTGGAAATTTTGAAGCAAGGGGTAGGTATGGAAATATTTCGCGAATTAAATTGCTCTCTGTTATCTCCCTTAATGCTTGGAACTATGAACTCAAAATTTACATCCACATGTAAAATGTTCCCCTGAATCGATTGGTGAAGACTAGAACGTTCTATCTCTCCGATTAGTCGAGTTATGGATACATAAAATTTCAAAAATTGGATTTTCGAATATTTTCACGATTTAATTTGATCTCTGCTATCTCCCTTAATGCTTGGAAATATGAACTCAAAATTCACATCTACATGTAAAATGTTCCCTTGAATCGATTGGTGAAGACAAGAACGTTCTATCTCTCCGATTAGTCGAGTAATGGATACATAAAGTTTCAGAAATTAGATTTTCGAATATTTTCACGATTTAATTTGCTCTCTGCTATCTCCCTTAGTGGTTAGAAATTTGAAATCAAGATTCATATATATATGTAAAATGTTCCCCTGAATCGATTGGTGAAGACTAGAACGTTCCATCTTCCCAATTATTCGAGTTATGAGTATTTTTGGTATAATAAAGTGGTTTTTCGAAAATTCCATTACGTTATTTGAAGGCGAATGAATGATTTTATTGAAAAACAGATTGTGCCAGTCGATTTTTCGTCGCAAAAAACCCCCGGTTACCAATTTATAGCCAATTTCATGTCACAAAAATTTTTTTTAGTTGGAAATTTTGAAGCAAGGGGTAGGTATGGAAATATTTCGCGAATTAAATTGCTCTCTGTTATCTCCTTTGATACTTGTTAATATCGACTCAAAATTCATGTCTATATGTAAAATGTTCCCCTGAATCGATTGGTGAAGACTAGAACGTTCTATCTCTCCGATTAGTCGAGTTATGGATACATAAAGTTTCAGAAATTGGATTTTCGAATATTTTCACGATTTAATTTGCTCTCTGCTATCTCCCTTAGTGGTTGGAAATTTGAACTCAAGATTCATATGAATATGTAAAATGTTCCCCTGAATCGATTGGTGAATACTAGAACGTTCCATCTTACCAATTAGTTGAGTTATGAGTATTTTTGGTATAATAAAGTGGATTTTCGAAAATTCCATTACGTTATTTGAAGGCGAATGAATGATTTTATTGAAAAACAGATTGTGCCAGTCGATTTTTCGTCGCAAAAAACCCTCCGGTCACCAATTTATAGCCAATTTCATGTCACAAAAATTTTTTTTAGTTGGAAATTTTGAAGCAAGGGGTAGGTATGGAAATATTTCGCGAATTAAAATGCTCTCTGTTATCTCCTTTGATACTTGTTAATATCGACTCAAAATTCATATCTATATGTAAAATGTTTCCCTGAATCGATTGGTGAAGACTAGAACGTTCTATCTCTCCGATTAGTCGAGTTATAAATACATAAAGTTTCAGAAATTGGATTTTCGAATATTTTCACGATTTAATTTGCTCTCTGCTATCTCCCTTAGTGGTTGGAAATTTAAACTCAAGATTCATATATATATTTAAAATGTTCCCCTGAATCGATTGGTGAAGACTAGAACGTTCCATCTTACCAATTAGTCGAGTTATGAGTATTTTTGGTATAATAAAGTGGATTTTCGAAAATTCCATTACGTTATTTGAAGGCGAATGAATGATTTTATTGAAAAACAGATTATGCCAGTCGATTTTTCGTCGCAAAAAACCCCCGGTTACCAATTTATAGCCAATTTCATGTCACAAAAATTTTTTTTAGTTGGAAATTTTGAAGCAAGGGGTAGGTATGGAAATATTTCGCGAATTAAATTGCTCTCTGTTATCTCCCTTAATTCTTGGAAATATGAACTCAAAATTCACATCTACATGTAAAATGTTCCCTTGAAGCGATTGGTGAAGACAAGAACGTTCTATCTCTCCGATTAGTCGAGTTATGGATACATAAAATTTCAGAAATTGGATTTTCGAATATTTTCACGATTTAATTTGATCTCTGCTATCTCCCTTAATGCTTGGAAATATGAACTCAAAATTCACATCTACATGTAAAATGTTCCCTTGAATCGATTGGTGAAGACAAGAACGTTCTATCTCTCCGATTAGTCGAGTTATGGATACATAAAGTTTCAGAAATTGGATTTTCGAATATTTTCACGATTTAATTTGCTCTCTGCTATCTCCCTTAATGCTTGGAAATATGAACTCAAAATTCACATTTACATGTAAAATGTTCCCTTGAATCGATTGGTGAAGACAAGAACGTTCTATCTCTCCGATTAGTCGAGTTATGGATACATAAAATTTCAGAAATTGGATTTTCGAATATTTTCACGATTTAATTTGATCTCTGCTATCTCCCTTAATGCTTGGAAATATGAACTCAAAATTCACATCTACATGTAAAATGTTCCCTTGAATCGATTGGTGAAGACAAGAACGTTCTATCTCTCCGATTAGTCGAGTAATGGATACATAAAGTTTCAGAAATTAGATTTTCGAATATTTTCACGATTTAATTTGCTCTCTGCTATCTCCCTTAGTAGTTAGAAATTTGAAATCAAGATTCATATATATATGTAAAATGTTCCCCTGAATCGATTGGTGAAGACTAGAACGTTCCATCTTCCCAATTATTCGAGTTATGAGTATTTTTGGTATAATAAAGTGGTTTTTCGAAAATTCCATTACGTTATTTGAAGGCGAATGAATGATTTTATTGAAAAACAGATTGTGCCAGTCGATTTTTCGTCGCAAAAAACCCCCGGTTACCAATTTATAGCCAATTTCATGTCACAAAAATTTTTTTTAGTTGGAAATTTTGAAGCAAGGGGTAGGTATGGAAATATTTCTCGATTTTAATTTATCTCCGCTATCTCCCTTAATACTTGTAAATATCAACTCAAAATTCATATCCATATGTAAAATGCTCTTCTGAATCGATTGGCGAAGACTAGAACGTTCTATCTCTCCGATTAGTCGAGTTATGGATACATAAAGTTTCAGAAATTGGATTTTCGAATATTTTCACGATTTAATTTGCTCTCTGCTATCTCCCTTAGTGGTTGGAAATTTGAACTCAAGATTCATATGAATATGTAAAATGTTCCCCTGAATCGATTGGTGAAGACTAGAACGTTCCATCTTACCAATTAGTTGAGTTATGAGTATTTTTGGTATAATAAAGTGGATTTTCGAAAATTCCATTACGTTATTTGAAGGCGAATGAATGATTTTATTGAAAAACAGATTGTGCCAGTCGATTTTTCGTCGCAAAAAACCCTCCGGTCACCAATTTATAGCCAATTTCATGTCACAAAAATTTTTTTTAGTTGGAAATTTTGAAGCAAGGGGTAGGTATGGAAATATTTCGCGAATTAAAATGCTCTCTGTTATCTCCTTTGATACTTGTTAATATCGACTCAAAATTCATATCTATATGTAAAATGTTTCCCTGAATCGATTGGTGAAGACTAGAACGTTCTATCTCTCCGATTAGTCGAGTTATAAATACATAAAGTTTCAGAAATTGGATTTTCGAATATTTTCACGATTTAATTTGCTCTCTGCTATCTCCCTTAGTGGTTGGAAATTTCAACTCAAGATTCATATATATATTTAAAATGTTCCCCTGAATCGATTGGTGAAGACTAGAACGTTCCATCTTACCAATTAGTCGAGTTATGAGTATTTTTGGTATAATAAAGTGGATTTTCGAAAATTCCATTACGTTATTTGAAGGCGAATGAATGATTTTATTGAAAAACAGATTATGCCAGTCGATTTTTCGTCGCAAAAAACCCCCGGTTACCAATTTATAGCCAATTTCATGTCACAAAAATTTTTTTTAGTTGGAAATTTTGAAGCAAGGGGTAGGTATGGAAATATTTCGCGAATTAAATTGCTCTCTGTTATCTCCCTTAATACTTGGAAATATGAACTCAAAATTCACATCTACATGTAAAATGTTCCCTTGAAGCGATTGGTGAAGACAAGAACGTTCTATCTCTCCGATTAGTCGAGTTATGGATACATAAAATTTCAGAAATTGGATTTTCGAATATTTTCACGATTTAATTTGATCTCTGCTATCTCCCTTAATGCTTGGAAATATGAACTCAAAATTCACATCTACATGTAAAATGTTCCCTTGAATCGATTGGTGAAGACAAGAACGATCTATCTCTCCGATTAGTCGAGTTATGGATACATAAAGTTTCAGAAATTAGATTTTCGAATATTTTCACGATTTAATTTGCTCTCTGCTATCTCCCTTAGTGGTTGGGAATTTGAACTCAAGATTCATAAATATATGTAAAATGTTCCCCTGAATCGATTGGTGAAGACTAGAACGTTCTATCTCTCCGATTAGTCGAGTTATGGATACATAAAATTTCAAAAATTGGATTTTCGAATATTTTCACGATTTAATTTGCTCTCTGCTATCTCCCTTAATGCTTGGAAATATGAACTCAAAATTCACATTTACATGTAAAATGTTCCCTTGAATCGATTGGTGAAGACAAGAACGTTCTATCTCTCCGATTAGTCGAGTTATGGATACATAAAATTTCAGAAATTGGATTTTCGAATATTTTCACGATTTAATTTGATCTCTGCTATCTCCCTTAATGCTTGGAAATATGAACTCAAAATTCACATCTACATGTAAAATGTTCCCTTGAATCGATTGGTGAAGACAAGAACGTTCTATCTCTCCGATTAGTCGAGTAATGGATACATAAAGTTTCAGAAATTAGATTTTCGAATATTTTCACGATTTAATTTGCTCTCTGCTATCTCCCTTAGTGGTTAGAAATTTGAAATCAAGATTCATATATATATGTAAAATGTTCCCCTGAATCGATTGGTGAAGACTAGAACGTTCCATCTTCCCAATTATTCGAGTTATGAGTATTTTTGGTATAATTAAGTGGTTTTTCGAAAATTCCATTACGTTATTTGAAGGCGAATGAATGATTTTATTGAAAAACAGATTGTGCCAGTCGATTTTTCGTCGCAAAAAACCCCCGGTTACCAATTTATAGCCAATTTCATGTCACAAAAATTTTTTTTAGTTGGAAATTTTGAAGCAAGGGGTAGGTATGGAAATATTTCGCGAATTAAAATGCTTTCTGTTATCTCCTTTGATACTTGTTAATATCGACTCAAAATTCATATCTATATGTAAAATGTTTCCCTGAATCGATTGGTGAAGACTAGAACGTTCTATCTCTCCGATTAGTCGAGTTATAAATACATAAAATTTCAGAAATTGGATTTTCGAATATTTTCACGATTTAATTTGCTCTCTGCTATCTCCCTTAGTGGTTGGAAATTTAAACTCAAGATACATATATATATATGTAAAATGTTCCCCTAAATCGATTGGTGAAAACCAGAACGTTCCATCTTCCCAATTAGTCGAGTTATGAGTATTTTTGGTATAATAAAGTGGATTTTCGAAAATTCCATTACGTTATTTGAAGGCGAATGAATGATTTTATTGAAAAACAGATTGTGCCAGTCGATTTTTTGTCGCAAAAAACCCCCGGTTACCAATTTATAGCCAATTTCATGTCACAAAAATTTTTTTTTGTTGGAAATTTTGAAGCAAGGGGTAGGTATGGAAATATTTCGCGAATTAAATTGCTCTCTGTTATCTCCCTTAATGCTGGGAAATATGAACTCAAAATTCACATCTACATGTAAAATGTTCCCCTGAATCGATTGGTGAAGACTAGAACATTCTATCTCTCCGATTAGTCGAGTTATGGATACATAAAGTTTCAGAAATTAGATTTTCGAATATTTTCACGATTTAATTTGCTCTCTGCTATCTCCCTTAATGCTTTGAAATATGAACTCAAGATTCACATCTACATGTAAAATGTTCCCCTGAAGCGATTGTTGAAGACTAGAACGTTCTATCTCTCCGATTAGCCGAGTTATGGATACATAAAGTTTCAGAAATTGGATTTTCGAATATTTTCACGATTTAATTTGCTCTCTGCTATCTCCCTTAGTGGTTGGAAATTTGAACTCAAGATTCATATATATATGTAAAATGTTCCCCTGAATCGATTGGTGAAGACTAGAACGTTCCATCTTACCAATTAGTCGAGTTATGAGTATTTTTGGTATAATAAAGTGGATTTTCGAAAATTCCATTACGTTATTTGAAGGCGAATGAATGATTTTATTAAAAAACAGATTGTGCCAGTCGATTTTTCGTCGCAAAAAACCCCCGGTTACCAATTTATAGCCAATTTCATGTCACAAAAATTTTTTTTAGTTGGAAATTTTGAAGCAAGGGGTAGGTATGGAAATATTTCGCGAATTAAATTGCTCTCTGTTATCTCCCTTAATGCTTTGAAATATGAACTCAAGATTCACATCTACATGTAAAATGTTCTCCTGAATCGATTGGTGAAGACTAGAACGTTCTATCTCTCCGATTAGTCGAGTTATGGATACATAAAGTTTCAGAAATTGGATTTTCGAATATTTTCACGATTTAATTTGCTCTCTGCTATCTCCCTTAGTGGTTGGAAATTTAAATTCAAGATACATATATATATATGTAAAATGTTCCCCTAAATCGATTGGTGAAAACCAGAACGTTCCATCTTCCCAATTAGTCGAGTTATGAGTATTTTTGGTATAATAAAGTGGATTTTCGAAAATTCCATTACGTTATTTGAAGGCGAATGAATGATTTTATTGAAAAACAGATTGTGCCAGTCGATTTTTTGTCGCAAAAAACCCCCGGTTACCAATTTATAGCCAATTTCATGTCACAAAAATTTTTTTTAGTTGGAAATTTTGAAGCAAGGGGTAGGTATGGAAATATTTCGCGAATTAAATTGCTCTTTGTTATCTCCCTTAATGCTGGGAAATATGAACTCAAAATTCACATCTACATGTAAAATGTTCCCCTGAATCGATTGGTGAAGACTAGAACATTCTATCTCTCCGATTAGTCGAGTTATGGATACATAAAGTTTCAGAAATTAGATTTTCGAATATTTTCACGATTTAATTTGCTCTCTGCTATCTCCCTTAATGCTTTGAAATATGAACTAAAGATTCACATCTACATGTAAAATGTTCCCCTGAAGCGATTGTTGAAGACTAGAACGTTCTATCTCTCCGATTAGCCGAGTTATGGATACATAAAGTTTCAGAAATTGGATTTTCGAATATTTTCACGATTTAATTTGCTCTCTGCTATCTCCCTTAGTGGTTGGAAATTTAAACTCAAGATTCATATATATATGTAAAATGTTCCCCTGAATCGATTGGTGAAGACTAGAACGTTCCATCTTACCAATTAGTCGAGTTATGAGTATTTTTGGTATAATAAAGTGGATTTTCGAAAATTCCATTACGTTATTTGAAGGCGAATGAATGATTTTATTAAAAAACAGATTGTGCCAGTCGATTTTTCGTCGCAAAAAACCCCCGGTTACCAATTTATAGCCAATTTCATGTCACAAAAATTTTTTTTAGTTGGAAATTTTGAAGCAAGGGGTAGGTATGGAAATATTTCGCGAATTAAATTGCTCTCTGTTATCTCCCTTAATCCTTAGAAATATGAACTCAAAATTCACATCTACATGTAAAATGTTCCCCTGAATCGATTGGTGAAGACTAGAACGTTCTATCTCTCCGATTAGTCGAGTTATGGATACATAAAGTTTCAGAAATTAGATTTTCGAATATTTTCACTATTTAATTTGCTCTCTGCCTTCTCCCTTAATGCTTGGAAATATGAACTCAAAATTCACATCTACATGTAAAATGTTCCCCTGAATCGATTGGTGGAGACTAGAACGTTTTGTCTCTCCGATTAGTTGAGTTATGGATACATAAAGTTTCAGAAATTGGATTTTCGAATATTTTCACGATTTAATTTGCTCTCTGTTATCTCCCTTAATGCTTGGAAATATAAACTCAAAATTCACATCTACATGTAAAATGTTCCCCTGAATCGATTGGTGAAGACTAGAACGTTCTATCTTACCAATTAGTCGAGTTATGAGTATTTTTGGTATTATAAAGTGGATTTTCGAAAATTCCATTACGTTATTTGAAGGCGAATGAATGATTTTATTAAAAAACAGATTGTGCCAGTCGATTTTTTGTCGCAAAAAACCCCCGGTTACCAATTTATAGCCAATTTCATGTCACAAAAATTTTTTTTAGTTGGAAATTTTGAAGCAAGGGGTAGGTATGGAAATATTTCGCGAATTAAATTGCTCTCTGTTATCTCCCTTAATGCTGGGAAATATGAACTCAAAATTCACATCTACATGTAAAATGTTCCCCTGAATCGATTGGTGAAGACTAGAACGTTTTATCTCTCCGATTAGTCGAGTTATGGATACATAAAGTTTCAGAAATTGGATTTTCGAATATTTTCACGATTTAATTTGCTCTCTGCTATCTCCCTTAGTGGTTGGGAATTCAAACTCAAGATTCACATCTACATGTAAAATGTTCCCCTGAATCGATTGTTGAAGACTAGAACGTTCTATCTCTCCGATTAGTCGAGTTATAAATACATAAAGTTTCAGAAATTGGATTTTCGAATATTTTCACGATTTAATTTGCTCTCTGCTATCTCCCTTAGTGGTTGGAAATTTGAACTCAAGATTCATATATATATGTAAAATGTTCTCCTGAATCGATTGGTGAAGACTAGAACGTTCCATCTCACCAATTAGTTGAGTTATGAGTATTTTTGTTATAATAAAGTGGATTTTCGAAAATTCCATTACGTTATTTGAAGGCGAATGAATGATTTTATTAAAAAACAGATTGTGCCAGTCGATTTTTCGTCGCACAAAACCCTCCGGTACCAATTTGTAGCCAATTTCATATCGCAAAAAATTTTTTTTGTTGGAAATTCTGAAGCAAAGGGTAGGTATGGAAATATTTCGCGAATTAAATTGCTCTCTGTTATCTCCCTTAATGCTTGGAAATATGAACTCAAAATTCACATCTACATGTAAAATGTTCCCCTGAATCGATTGGTGAAGACTAGAACGTTCTATCTCTCCGATTAGTCGAGTTATGGATACATAAAATTTCAAAAATTGGATTTTCGAATATTTTCACGATTTAATTTGCTCTCTGCTATCTCCCTTAATGCTTGGAAATATGAACTCAAAATTCACATCTACATGTAAAATGTTCCCTTGAAGCGATTGGTGAAGACAAGAACGTTCTATCTCTCCGATTAGTCGAGTTATGGATACATAAAATTTCAGAAATTGGATTTTCGAATATTTTCACGATTTAATTTGATCTCTGCTATCTCCCTTAATGCTTGGAAATATGAACTCAAAATTCACATCTACATGTAAAATGTTCCCTTGAATCGATTGGTGAAGACAAGAACGTTCTATCTCTCCGATTAGTCGAGTTATGGATACATAAAGTTTCAGAAATTAGATTTTCGAATATTTTCACGATTTAATTTGCTCTCTGCTATCTCCCTTAGTGGTTGGAAATTTGAACTCAAGATTCATAAATATATGTAAAATGTTCCCCTGAATCGATTGGTGAAGACTAGAACGTTCCATCTTCCCAATTATTCAAGTTATGAGTATTTTTGGTATAATAAAGTGGTTTTTCGAACATTCCATTACGTTATTTGAAGGCGAATGAATGATTTTATTGAAAAACAGATTGTGCCAGTCGATTTTTCGTCGCAAAAAACCCCCGGTTACCAATTTATAGCCAATTTCATGTCACAAAAATTTTTTTTAGTTGGAAATTTTGAAGCAAGGGGTAGGTATGGAAATATTTCGCGAATTAAATTGCTCTCTGTTATCTCCCTTAATGCTTGGAACTATGAACTCAAAATTTACATCCACATGTAAAATGTTCCCCTGAATCGATTGGTGAAGACTAGAACGTTCTATCTCTCCGATTAGTCGAGTTATGGATACATAAAATTTCAAAAATTGGATTTTCGAATATTTTCACGATTTAATTTGCTCTCTGCTATCTCCCTTAATGCTTGGAAATATGAACTCAAAATTCACATTTACATGTAAAATGTTCCCTTGAATCGATTGGTGAAGACAAGAACGTTCTATCTCTCCGATTAGTCGAGTTATGGATACATAAAATTTCAGAAATTGGATTTTCGAATATTTTCACGATTTAATTTGATCTCTGCTATCTCCCTTAATGCTTGGAAATATGAACTCAAAATTCACATCTACATGTAAAATGTTCCCTTGAATCGATTGGTGAAGACAAGAACGTTCTATCTCTCCGATTAGTCGAGTAATGGATACATAAAGTTTCAGAAATTAGATTTTCGAATATTTTCACGATTTAATTTGCTCTCTGCTATCTCCCTTAGTGGTTAGAAATTTGAAATCAAGATTCATATATATATGTAAAATGTTCCCCTGAATCGATTGGTGAAGACTAGAACGTTCCATCTTCCCAATTATTCGAGTTATGAGTATTTTTGGTATAATAAAGTGGTTTTTCGAAAATTCCATTACGTTATTTGAAGGCGAATGAATGATTTTATTGAAAAACAGATTGTGCCAGTCGATTTTTCGTCGCAAAAAACCCCCGGTTACCAATTTATAGCCAATTTCATGTCACAAAAATTTTTTTTAGTTGGAAATTTTGAAGCAAGGGGTAGGTATGGAAATATTTCGCGAATTAAATTGCTCTCTGTTATCTCCTTTGATACTTGTTAATATCGACTCAAAATTCATGTCTATATGTAAAATGTTCCCCTGAATCGATTGGTGAAGACTAGAACGTTCTATCTCTCCGATTAGTCGAGTTATGGATACATAAAGTTTCAGAAATTGGATTTTCGAATATTTTCACGATTTAATTTGCTCTCTGCTATCTCCCTTAGTGGTTGGAAATTTGAACTCAAGATTCATATGAATATGTAAAATGTTCCCCTGAATCGATTGGTGAATACTAGAACGTTCCATCTTACCAATTAGTTGAGTTATGAGTATTTTTGGTATAATAAAGTGGATTTTCGAAAATTCCATTACGTTATTTGAAGGCGAATGAATGATTTTATTGAAAAACAGATTGTGCCAGTCGATTTTTCGTCGCAAAAAACCCTCCGGTCACCAATTTATAGCCAATTTCATGTCACAAAAATTTTTTTTAGTTGGAAATTTTGAAGCAAGGGGTAGGTATGGAAATATTTCGCGAATTAAAATGCTCTCTGTTATCTCCTTTGATACTTGTTAATATCGACTCAAAATTCATATCTATATGTAAAATGTTTCCCTGAATCGATTGGTGAAGACTAGAACGTTCTATCTCTCCGATTAGTCGAGTTATAAATACATAAAGTTTCAGAAATTGGATTTTCGAATATTTTCACGATTTAATTTGCTCTCTGCTATCTCCCTTAGTGGTTGGAAATTTAAACTCAAGATTCATATATATATTTAAAATGTTCCCCTGAATCGATTGGTGAAGACTAGAACGTTCCATCTTACCAATTAGTCGAGTTATGAGTATTTTTGGTATAATAAAGTGGATTTTCGAAAATTCCATTACGTTATTTGAAGGCGAATGAATGATTTTATTGAAAAACAGATTATGCCAGTCGATTTTTCGTCGCAAAAAACCCCCGGTTACCAATTTATAGCCAATTTCATGTCACAAAAATTTTTTTTAGTTGGAAATTTTGAAGCAAGGGGTAGGTATGGAAATATTTCGCGAATTAAATTGCTCTCTGTTATCTCCCTTAATACTTGGAAATATGAACTCAAAATTCACATCTACATGTAAAATGTTCCCTTGAAGCGATTGGTGAAGACAAGAACGTTCTATCTCTCCGATTAGTCGAGTTATGGATACATAAAATTTCAGAAATTGGATTTTCGAATATTTTCACGATTTAATTTGATCTCTGCTATCTCCCTTAATGCTTGGAAATATGAACTCAAAATTCACATCTACATGTAAAATGTTCCCTTGAATCGATTGGTGAAGACAAGAACGTTCTATCTCTCCGATTAGTCGAGTTATGGATACATAAAGTTTCAGAAATTGGATTTTCGAATATTTTCACGATTTAATTTGCTCTCTGCTATCTCCCTTAATGCTTGGAAATATGAACTCAAAATTCACATTTACATGTAAAATGTTCCCTTGAATCGATTGGTGAAGACAAGAACGTTCTATCTCTCCGATTAGTCGAGTTATGGATACATAAAATTTCAAAAATTGGATTTTCGAATATTTTCACGATTTAATTTGATCTCTGCTATCTCCCTTAATGCTTGGAAATATGAACTCAAAATTCACATCTACATGTAAAATGTTCCCTTGAAGCGATTGGTGAAGACAAGAACGTTCTATCTCTCCGATTAGTCGAGTTATGGATACATAAAATTTCAGAAATTGGATTTTCGAATATTTTCACGATTTAATTTGATCTCTGCTATCTCCCTTAATGCTTGGAAATATGAACTCAAAATTCACATCTACATGTAAAATGTTCCCTTGAATCGATTGGTGAAGACAAGAACGTTCTATCTCTCCGATTAGTTGAGTTATGGATACATAAAGTTTCAGAAATTAGATTTTCGAATATTTTCACGATTTAATTTGCTCTCTGCTATCTCCCTTAGTGGTTGGAAATTTGAACTCAAGATTCATAAATATATGTAAAATGTTCCCCTGAATCGATTGGTGAAGACTAGAACGTTCCATCTTCCCAATTATTCAAGTTATGAGTATTTTTGGTATAATAAAGTGGTTTTTCGAACATTCCATTACGTTATTTGAAGGCGAATGAATGATTTTATTGAAAAACAGATTGTGCCAGTCGATTTTTCGTCGCAAAAAACCCCCGGTTACCAATTTATAGCCAATTTCATGTCACAAAAATTTTTTTTAGTTGGAAATTTTGAAGCAAGGGGTAGGTATGGAAATATTTCGCGAATTAAATTGCTCTCTGTTATCTCCCTTAATGCTTGGAACTATGAACTCAAAATTTACATCCACATGTAAAATGTTCCCCTGAATCGATTGGTGAAGACTAGAACGTTCTATCTCTCCGATTAGTCGAGTTATGGATACATAAAATTTCAAAAATTGGATTTTCGAATATTTTCACGATTTAATTTGCTCTCTGCTATCTCCCTTAATGCTTGGAAATATGAACTCAAAATTCACATTTACATGTAAAATGTTCCCTTGAATCGATTGGTGAAGACAAGAACGTTCTATCTCTCCGATTAGTCGAGTTATGGATACATAAAATTTCAGAAATTGGATTTTCGAATATTTTCACGATTTAATTTGATCTCTGCTATCTCCCTTAATGCTTGGAAATATGAACTCAAAATTCACATCTACATGTAAAATGTTCCCTTGAAGCGATTGGTGAAGACAAGAACGTTCTATCTCTCCGATTAGTCGAGTTATGGATACATAAAATTTCAGAAATTGGATTTTCGAATATTTTCACGATTTAATTTGATCTCTGCTATCTCCCTTAATGCTTGGAAATATGAACTCAAAATTCACATCTACATGTAAAATGTTCCCTTGAATCGATTGGTGAAGACAAGAACGTTCTATCTCTCCGATTAGTCGAGTTATGGATACATAAAGTTTCAGAAATTAGATTTTCGAATATTTTCACGATTTAATTTGCTCTCTGCTATCTCCCTTAGTGGTTGGAAATTTGAACTCAAGATTCATAAATATATGTAAAATGTTCCCCTGAATCGATTGGTGAAGACTAGAACGTTCCATCTTCCCAATTATTCAAGTTATGAGTATTTTTGGTATAATAAAGTGGTTTTTCGAACATTCCATTACGTTATTTGAAGGCGAATGAATGATTTTATTGAAAAACAGATTGTGCCAGTCGATTTTTCGTCGCAAAAAACCCCCGGTTACCAATTTATAGCCAATTTCATGTCACAAAAATTTTTTTTAGTTGGAAATTTTGAAGCAAGGGGTAGGTATGGAAATATTTCGCGAATTAAATTGCTCTCTGTTATCTCCCTTAATGCTTGGAACTATGAACTCAAAATTTACATCCACATGTAAAATGTTCCCCTGAATCGATTGGTGAAGACTAGAACGTTCTATCTCTCCGATTAGTCGAGTTATGGATACATAAAATTTCAAAAATTGGATTTTCGAATATTTTCACGATTTAATTTGCTCTCTGCTATCTCCCTTAATGCTTGGAAATATGAACTCAAAATTCACATCTACATGTAAAATGTTCCCTTGAATCGATTGGTGAAGACAAGAACGTTCTATCTCTCCGATTAGTCGAGTAATGGATACATAAAGTTTCAGAAATTAGATTTTCGAATATTTTCACGATTTAATTTGCTCTCTGCTATCTCCCTTAGTGGTTAGAAATTTGAAATCAAGATTCATATATATATGTAAAATGTTCCCCTGAATCGATTGGTGAAGACTAGAACGTTCCATCTTCCCAATTATTCGAGTTATGAGTATTTTTGGTATAATAAAGTGGTTTTTCGAAAATTCCATTACGTTATTTGAAGGCGAATGAATGATTTTATTGAAAAACAGATTGTGCCAGTCGATTTTTCGTCGCAAAAAACCCCCGGTTACCAATTTATAGCCAATTTCATGTCACAAAAATTTTTTTTAGTTGGAAATTTTGAAGCAAGGGGTAGGTATGGAAATATTTCGCGAATTAAATTGCTCTCTGTTATCTCCTTTGATACTTGTTAATATCGACTCAAAATTCATGTCTATATGTAAAATGTTCCCCTGAATCGATTGGTGAAGACTAGAACGTTCTATCTCTCCGATTAGTCGAGTTATGGATACATAAAGTTTCAGAAATTGGATTTTCGAATATTTTCACGATTTAATTTGCTCTCTGCTATCTCCCTTAGTGGTTGGAAATTTGAACTCAAGATTCATATGAATATGTAAAATGTTCCCCTGAATCGATTGGTGAATACTAGAACGTTCCATCTTACCAATTAGTTGAGTTATGAGTATTTTTGGTATAATAAAGTGGATTTTCGAAAATTCCATTACGTTATTTGAAGGCGAATGAATGATTTTATTGAAAAACAGATTGTGCCAGTCGATTTTTCGTCGCAAAAAACCCTCCGGTCACCAATTTATAGCCAATTTCATGTCACAAAAATTTTTTTTAGTTGGAAATTTTGAAGCAAGGGGTAGGTATGGAAATATTTCGCGAATTAAAATGCTCTCTGTTATCTCCTTTGATACTTGTTAATATCGACTCAAAATTCATATCTATATGTAAAATGTTTCCCTGAATCGATTGGTGAAGACTAGAACGTTCTATCTCTCCGATTAGTCGAGTTATAAATACATAAAGTTTCAGAAATTGGATTTTCGAATATTTTCACGATTTAATTTGCTCTCTGCTATCTCCCTTAGTGGTTGGAAATTTAAACTCAAGATTCATATATATATTTAAAATGTTCCCCTAAATCGATTGGTGAAGACTAGAACGTTCCATCTTACCAATTAGTCGAGTTATGAGTATTTTTGGTATAATAAAGTGGATTTTCGAAAATTCCATTACGTTATTTGAAGGCGAATGAATGATTTTATTGAAAAACAGATTATGCCAGTCGATTTTTCGTCGCAAAAAACCCCCGGTTACCAATTTATAGCCAATTTCATGTCACAAAAATTTTTTTTAGTTGGAAATTTTGAAGCAAGGGGTAGGTATGGAAATATTTCGCGAATTAAATTGCTCTCTGTTATCTCCCTTAATACTTGGAAATATGAACTCAAAATTCACATCTACATGTAAAATGTTCCCTTGAAGCGATTGGTGAAGACAAGAACGTTCTATCTCTCCGATTAGTCGAGTTATGGATACATAAAATTTCAGAAATTGGATTTTCGAATATTTTCACGATTTAATTTGATCTCTGCTATCTCCCTTAATGCTTGGAAATATGAACTCAAAATTCACATCTACATGTAAAATGTTCCCTTGAATCGATTGGTGAAGACAAGAACGTTCTATCTCTCCGATTAGTCGAGTTATGGATACATAAAGTTTCAGAAATTAGATTTTCGAATATTTTCACGATTTAATTTGCTCTCTGCTATCTCCCTTAGTGGTTGGAAATTTGAACTCAAGATTCATAAATATATGTAAAATGTTCCCCTGAATCGATTGGTGAAGACTAGAACGTTCCATCTTCCCAATTATTCAAGTTATGAGTATTTTTGGTATAATAAAGTGGTTTTTCGAACATTCCATTACGTTATTTGAAGGCGAATGAATGATTTTATTGAAAAACAGATTGTGCCAGTCGATTTTTCGTCGCAAAAAACCCCCGGTTACCAATTTATAGCCAATTTCATGTCACAAAAATTTTTTTTAGTTGGAAATTTTGAAGCAAGGGGTAGGTATGGAAATATTTCGCGAATTAAATTGCTCTCTGTTATCTCCCTTAATACTTGGAAATATGAACTCAAAATTCACATCTACATGTAAAATGTTCTCCTGAATCGATTGGTGAAGACTAGAACGTTCTATCTCTCCGATTAGTCGAGTTATGGATACATAAACTTTCAGAAATTGGATTTTCGAATATTTTCACGATTTAATTTGCTCTCTGCTATCTCCCTTAGTGGTTGGAAATTTAAACTCAAGATTCATATATATATGTAAAATGTTCCCCTGAATCGATTGGTGAAGACTAGACGTTCCATCTTCCCAATTAGTCGAGTTATGAGTATTTTTGGTATAATAAAGTGGATTTTCGAAAATTCCATTACGTTATTTGAAGGCGAATGAATGATTTTATTGAAAAACAGATTGTGCCAGTCGATTTTTCGTCGCAAAAAACCCTCCGGTCACCAATTTATAGCCAATTTCATGTCACAAAAATTTTTTTTAGTTGGAAATTTTGAAGCAAGGGGTAGGTATGGAAATATTTCGCGAATTAAAATGCTCTCTGTTATCTCCTTTGATACTTGTTAATATCGACTCAAAATTCATATCTATATGTAAAATGTTTCCCTGAATCGATTGGTGAAGACTAGAACGTTCTATCTCTCCGATTAGTCGAGTTATAAATACATAAAGTTTCAGAAATTGGATTTTCGAATATTTTCACGATTTAATTTGCTCTCTGCTATCTCCCTTAGTGGTTGGAAATTTAAACTCAAGATTCATATATATATTTAAAATGTTCCCCTAAATCGATTGGTGAAGACTAGAACGTTCCATCTTACCAATTAGTCGAGTTATGAGTATTTTTGGTATAATAAAGTGGATTTTCGAAAATTCCATTACGTTATTTGAAGGCGAATGAATGATTTTATTGAAAAACAGATTATGCCAGTCGATTTTTCGTCGCAAAAAACCCCCGGTTACCAATTTATAGCCAATTTCATGTCACAAAAATTTTTTTTAGTTGGAAATTTTGAAGCAAGGGGTAGGTATGGAAATATTTCGCGAATTAAATTGCTCTCTGTTATCTCCCTTAATACTTGGAAATATGAACTCAAAATTCACATCTACATGTAAAATGTTCCCTTGAAGCGATTGGTGAAGACAAGAACGTTCTATCTCTCCGATTAGTCGAGTTATGGATACATAAAATTTCAGAAATTGGATTTTCGAATATTTTCACGATTTAATTTGATCTCTGCTATCTCCCTTAATGCTTGGAAATATGAACTCAAAATTCACATCTACATGTAAAATGTTCCCTTGAATCGATTGGTGAAGACAAGAACGTTCTATCTCTCCGATTAGTCGAGTTATGGATACATAAAGTTTCAGAAATTGGATTTTCGAATATTTTCACGATTTAATTTGCTCTCTGCTATCTCCCTTAATGCTTGGAAATATGAACTCAAAATTCACATTTACATGTAAAATGTTCCCTTGAATCGATTGGTGAAGACAAGAACGTTCTATCTCTCCGATTAGTCGAGTTATGGATACATAAAATTTCAGAAATTGGATTTTCGAATATTTTCACGATTTAATTTGATCTCTGCTATCTCCCTTAATGCTTGGAAATATGAACTCAAAATTCACATCTACATGTAAAATGTTCCCTTGAATCGATTGGTGAAGACAAGAACGTTCTATCTCTCCGATTAGTCGAGTAATGGATACATAAAGTTTCAGAAATTAGATTTTCGAATATTTTCACGATTTAATTTGCTCTCTGCTATCTCCCTTAGTAGTTAGAAATTTGAAATCAAGATTCATATATATATGTAAAATGTTCCCCTGAATCGATTGGTGAAGACTAGAACGTTCCATCTTCCCAATTATTCGAGTTATGAGTATTTTTGGTATAATAAAGTGGTTTTTCGAAAATTCCATTACGTTATTTGAAGGCGAATGAATGATTTTATTGAAAAACAGATTGTGCCAGTCGATTTTTCGTCGCAAAAAACCCCCGGTTACCAATTTATAGCCAATTTCATGTCACAAAAATTTTTTTTAGTTGGAAATTTTGAAGCAAGGGGTAGGTATGGAAATATTTCTCGATTTTAATTTATCTCCGCTATCTCCCTTAATACTTGTAAATATCAACTCAAAATTCATATCCATATGTAAAATGCTCTTCTGAATCGATTGGCGAAGACTAGAACGTTCTATCTCTCCGATTAGTCGAGTTATGGATACATAAAGTTTCAGAAATTGGATTTTCGAATATTTTCACGATTTAATTTGCTCTCTGCTATCTCCCTTAGTGGTTGGAAATTTGAACTCAAGATTCATATGAATATGTAAAATGTTCCCCTGAATCGATTGGTGAAGACTAGAACGTTCCATCTTACCAATTAGTTGAGTTATGAGTATTTTTGGTATAATAAAGTGGATTTTCGAAAATTCCATTACGTTATTTGAAGGCGAATGAATGATTTTATTGAAAAACAGATTGTGCCAGTCGATTTTTCGTCGCAAAAAACCCTCCGGTCACCAATTTATAGCCAATTTCATGTCACAAAAATTTTTTTTAGTTGGAAATTTTGAAGCAAGGGGTAGGTATGGAAATATTTCGCGAATTAAAATGCTCTCTGTTATCTCCTTTGATACTTGTTAATATCGACTCAAAATTCATATCTATATGTAAAATGTTTCCCTGAATCGATTGGTGAAGACTAGAACGTTCTATCTCTCCGATTAGTCGAGTTATAAATACATAAAGTTTCAGAAATTGGATTTTCGAATATTTTCACGATTTAATTTGCTCTCTGCTATCTCCCTTAGTGGTTGGAAATTTAAACTCAAGATTCATATATATATTTAAAATGTTCCCCTGAATCGATTGGTGAAGACTAGAACGTTCCATCTTACCAATTAGTCGAGTTATGAGTATTTTTGGTATAATAAAGTGGATTTTCGAAAATTCCATTACGTTATTTGAAGGCGAATGAATGATTTTATTGAAAAACAGATTATGCCAGTCGATTTTTCGTCGCAAAAAACCCCCGGTTACCAATTTATAGCCAATTTCATGTCACAAAAATTTTTTTTAGTTGGAAATTTTGAAGCAAGGGGTAGGTATGGAAATATTTCGCGAATTAAATTGCTCTCTGTTATCTCCCTTAATACTTGGAAATATGAACTCAAAATTCACATCTACATGTAAAATGTTCCCTTGAAGCGATTGGTGAAGACAAGAACGTTCTATCTCTCCGATTAGTCGAGTTATGGATACATAAAATTTCAGAAATTGGATTTTCGAATATTTTCACGATTTAATTTGATCTCTGCTATCTCCCTTAATGCTTGGAAATATGAACTCAAAATTCACATCTACATGTAAAATGTTCCCTTGAATCGATTGGTGAAGACAAGAACGTTCTATCTCTCCGATTAGTCGAGTTATGGATACATAAAGTTTCAGAAATTAGATTTTCGAATATTTTCACGATTTAATTTGCTCTCTGCTATCTCCCTTAGTGGTTGGAAATTTGAACTCAAGATTCATAAATATATGTAAAATGTTCCCCTGAATCGATTGGTGAAGACTAGAACGTTCTATCTCTCCGATTAGTCGAGTTATGGATACATAAAATTTCAAAAATTGGATTTTCGAATATTTTCACGATTTAATTTGCTCTCTGCTATCTCCCTTAATGCTTGGAAATATGAACTCAAAATTCACATTTACATGTAAAATGTTCCCTTGAATCGATTGGTGAAGACAAGAACGTTCTATCTCTCCGATTAGTCGAGTTATGGATACATAAAATTTCAGAAATTGGATTTTCGAATATTTTCACGATTTAATTTGATCTCTGCTATCTCCCTTAATGCTTGGAAATATGAACTCAAAATTCACATCTACATGTAAAATGTTCCCCTGAATCGATTGGTGAAGACTAGAACGTTCCATCTTCCCAATTATTCGAGTTATGAGTATTTTTGGTATAATAAAGTGGTTTTTCGAAAATTCCATTACGTTATTTGAAGGCGAATGAATGATTTTATTGAAAAACAGATTGTGCCAGTCGATTTTTCGTCGCAAAAAACCCCCGGTTACCAATTTATAGCCAATTTCATGTCACAAAAATTTTTTTTAGTTGGAAATTTTGAAGCAAGGGGTAGGTATGGAAATATTTCGCGAATTAAATTGCTCTCTGTTATCTCCTTTGATACTTGTTAATATCGACTCAAAATTCATGTCTATATGTAAAATGTTCCCCTGAATCGATTGGTGAAGACTAGAACGTTCTATCTCTCCGATTAGTCGAGTTATGGATACATAAAGTTTCAGAAATTGGATTTTCGAATATTTTCACGATTTAATTTGCTCTCTGCTATCTCCCTTAGTGGTTGGAAATTTGAACTCAAGATTCATATGAATATGTAAAATGTTCCCCTGAATCGATTGGTGAAGACTAGAACGTTCCATCTTACCAATTAGTTGAGTTATGAGTATTTTTGGTATAATAAAGTGGATTTTCGAAAATTCCATTACGTTATTTGAAGGCGAATGAATGATTTTATTGAAAAACAGATTGTGCCAGTCGATTTTTCGTCGCAAAAAACCCTCCGGTCACCAATTTATAGCCAATTTCATGTCACAAAAATTTTTTTTAGTTGGAAATTTTGAAGCAAGGGGTAGGTATGGAAATATTTCGCGAATTAAAATGCTCTCTGTTATCTCCTTTGATACTTGTTAATTTCGACTCAAAATTCATATCTATATGTAAAATGTTTCCCTGAATCGATTGGTGAAGACTAGAACGTTCTATCTCTCCGATTAGTCGAGTTATAAATACATAAAGTTTCAGAAATTGGATTTTCGAATATTTTCACGATTTAATTTGCTCTCTGCTATCTCCCTTAGTGGTTGGAAATTTAAACTCAAGATTCATATATATATTTAAAATGTTCCCCTGAATCGATTGGTGAAGACTAGAACGTTCCATCTTATCAATTAGTCGAGTTATGAGTATTTTTGGTATAATAAAGTGGATTTTCGAAAATTCCATTACGTTATTTGAAGGCGAATGAATGATTTTATTAAAAAACAGATTATGCCAGTCGATTTTTCGTCGCAAAAAACCCCCGGTTACCAATTTATAGCCAATTTCATGTCACAAAAATTTTTTTTAGTTGGAAATTTTGAAGCAAGGGGTAGGTATGGAAATATTTCGCGAATTAAATTGCTCTCTGTTATCTCCCTTAATACTTGGAAATATGAACTCAAAATTCACATCTACATGTAAAATGTTCCCTTGAAGCGATTGGTGAAGACAAGAACGTTTTATCTCTCCGATTAGTCGAGTTATGGATACATAAAATTTCAGAAATTGGATTTTCGAATATTTTCACGATTTAATTTGATCTCTGCTATCTCCCTTTTGCTTGGAAATATGAACTCAAAATTCACATCTACATGTTAAATGTTCCCTTGAATCGATTGGTGAAGACAAGAACGTTCTATCTCTCCGATTAGTCGAGTTATGGATACATAAAGTTTCAGAAATTAGATTTTCGAATATTTTCACGATTTAATTTGCTCTCTGCTATCTCCCTTAGTGGTTGGAAATTTGAACTCAAGATTCATAAATATATGTAAAATGTTCCCCTGAATCGATTGGTGAAGACTAGAACGTTCCATCTTCCCAATTATTCAAGTTATGAGTATTTTTGGTATAATAAAGTGGTTTTTCGAAAATTCCATTACGTTATTTGAAGGCGAATGAATGATTTTATTGAAAAACAGATTGTGCCAGTCGATTTTTCGTCGCAAAAAACCCCCGGTTACCAATTTATAGCCAATTTCATGTCACAAAAATTTTTTTTAGTTGGAAATTTTGAAGCAAGGGGTAGGTATGGAAATATTTCGCGAATTAAATTGCTCTCTGTTATCTCCCTTAATGCTTGGAACTATGAACTCAAAATTTACATCCACATGTAAAATGTTCCCCTGAATCGATTGGTGAAGACTAGAACGTTCTTTCTCTCCGATTAGTCGAGTTATGGATACATAAAATTTCAAAAATTGGATTTTCGAATATTTTCACGATTTAATTTGCTCTCTGCTATCTCCCTTAATGCTTGGAAATATGAACTCAAAATTCACATTTACATGTAAAATGTTCCCTTGAATCGATTGGTGAAGACAAGAACGTTCTATCTCTCCGATTAGTCGAGTTATGGATACATAAAATTTCAGAAATTGGATTTTCGAATATTTTCACGATTTAATTTGATCTCTGCTATCTCCCTTAATGCTTGGAAATATGAACTCAAAATTCACATCTACATGTAAAATGTTCCCTTGAATCGATTGGTGAAGACAAGAACGTTCTATCTCTCCGATTAGTCGAGTAATGGATACATAAAGTTTCAGAAATTAGATTTTCGAATATTTTCACGATTTAATTTGCTCTCTGCTATCTCCCTTAGTGGTTAGAAATTTGAAATCAAGATTCATATATATATGTAAAATGTTCCCCTGAATCGATTGGTGAAGACTAGAACGTTCCATCTTCCCAATTATTCGAGTTATGAGTATTTTTGGTATAATAAAGTGGTTTTTCGAAAATTCCATTACGTTATTTGAAGGCGAATGAATGATTTTATTGAAAAACAGATTGTGCCAGTCGATTTTTCGTCGCAAAAAACCCCCGGTTACCAATTTATAGCCAATTTCATGTCACAAAAATTTTTTTTAGTTGGAAATTTTGAAGCAAGGGGTAGGTATGGAAATATTTCGCGAATTAAATTGCTCTCTGTTATCTCCTTTGATACTTGTTAATATCGACTCAAAATTCATGTCTATATGTAAAATGTTCCCTTGAATCGATTGGTGAAGACTAGAACGTTCTATCTCTCCGATTAGTCGAGTTATGGATACATAAAGTTTCAGAAATTGGATTTTCGAATATTTTCACGATTTAATTTGCTCTCTGCTATCTCCCTTAGTGGTTGGAAATTTGAACTCAAGATTCATATATATATGTAAAATGTTCCCCTGAATCGATTGGTGAAGACTAGAACGTTCCATCTTACCAATTAGTTGAGTTATGAGTATTTTTGGTATAATAAAGTGGATTTTCGAAAATTCCATTACGTTATTTGAAGGCGAATGAATGATTTTATTGAAAAACAGATTGTGCCAGTCGATTTTTCGTCGAAAAAAACCCTCCGGTCACCAATTTATAGCCAATTTCATGTCACAAAAATTTTTTTTAGTTGGAAATTTTGAAGCAAGGGGTAGGTATGGAAATATTTCGCGAATTAAAATGCTCTCTGTTATCTCCTTTGATACTTGTTAATATCGACTCAAAATTCATATCTATATGTAAAATGTTTCCCTGAATCGATTGGTGAAGACTAGAACGTTCTATCTCTCCGATTAGTCGAGTTATAAATACATAAAGTTTCAGAAATTGGATTTTCGAATATTTTCACGATTTAATTTGCTCTCTGCTATCTCCCTTAGTGGTTGGAAATTTAAACTCAAGATTCATATATATATTTAAAATGTTCCCCTGAATCGATTGGTGAAGACTAGAACGTTCCATCTTACCAATTAGTCGAGTTATGAGTATTTTTGGTATAATAAAGTGGATTTTCGAAAATTCCATTACGTTATTTGAAGGCGAATGAATGATTTTATTGAAAAACAGATTATGCCAGTCGATTTTTCGTCGCAAAAACCCCCGGTTACCAATTTATAGCCAATTTCATGTCACAAAAATTTTTTTTAGTTGGAAATTTTGAAGCAAGGGGTAGGTATGGAAATATTTCGCGAATTAAATTGCTCTCTGTTATCTCCCTTAATACTTGGAAATATGAACTCAAAATTCACATCTACATGTAAAATGTTCTCCTGAATCGATTGGTGAAGACTAGAACGTTCTATCTCTCCGATTAGTCGAGTTATGGATACATAAACTTTCAGAAATTGGATTTTCGAATATTTTCACGATTTAATTTGCTCTCTGCTATCTCCCTTAGTGGTTGGAAATTTAAACTCAAGATTCATATATATATGTAAAATGTTCCCATGAATCGATTGGTGAAGACTAGACGTTCCATCTTCCCAATTAGTCGAGTTATGAGTATTTTTGGTATAATAAAGTGGATTTTCGAAAATTCCATTACGTTATTTGAAGGCGAATGAATGATTTTATTGAAAAACAGATTGTGCCAGTCGATTTTTCGTCGCAAAAAAGCCCCGGTTACCAATTTATAGCCAATTTCATGTCACAAAAATTTTTTTTAGTTGGAAATTTTGAAGCAAGGGGTAGGTATGGAAATATTTCGCGAATTAAATTGCTCTCTGTTATCTCCCTTAATGCTTGGAAATATAAACTCAAAATTCACATCTACATGTAAAATGTTCCCCTGAATCGATTGGTGAAGACTAGAACGTTCTATCTCTCCTATTAGTCGAGTTATGGATACATAAAGTTTCAGAAATTGGATTTTCGAATATTTTCACGATTTAATTTGCTCTCTGCTATCTCCCTTAGTGGTTGGAAATTTAAACTTAAGATTCATATATATATGTAAAATGTTCCCCTGAATCGATTGGTGAAGACTAGACGTTCCATCTTACCAATTAGTTGAGTTATGAGTATTTTTGGTATAATAAAGTGGATTTTCGAAAATTCCATTACGTTATTTGAAGGCGAATGAATGATTTTATTAAAAAACAGATTGTGCCAGTCGATTTTTCGTCGCAAAAAACCCTCCGGTCACCAATTTATAGCCAATTTCATGTCACATAAATTTTTTTTAGTTGGAAATTTTGAAGCAAGGGGTAGGTATGGAAATATTTCGCGAATTAAATTGCTCTCTGTTATCTCCCTTAATACTTGGAAATATGAACTCAAAATTCACATCTACATGTAAAATGTTCTCCTGAATCGATTGGTGAAGACCAGAACGTTCCATCTTCCCAATTAGTCGAGTTATGAGTATTTTTGGTATAATAAAGTGGATTTTCGAAAATTCCATTACGTTATTTGAAGGCGAATGAATGATTTTATTGAAAAACAGATTGTGCCAGTCGATTTTTTGTCGCAAAAAACCCCCGGTTACCAATTTATAGCCAATTTCATGTCACAAAAATTTTTTTTAGTTGGAAATTTTGAAGCAAGGGGTAGGTATGGAAATATTTCGCGAATTAAATTGCTCTCTGTTATCTCCCTTAATGCTTGGAAATATGAACTCAAAATTCACATCTACATGTAAAATGTTCCCCTGAATCGATTGGTGAAGACTAGAACGTTCTATCTTTCCGATTAGTCGAGTTATGGATACATAAAGTTTCAGAAATTGGATTTTCGAATATTTTCACGATTTAATTTGCTCTCTGCTATCTCCCTTAGTGGTTAGAAATTTGAAATCAAGATTCATATATATATGTAAAATGTTCCCCTGAATCGATTGGTGAAGACTAGAACGTTCCATCTTCCCAATTATTCGAGTTATGAGTATTTTTGGTATAATAAAGTGGTTTTTCGAAAATTCCATTACGTTATTTGAAGGCGAATGAATGATTTTATTGAAAAACAGATTGTGCCAGTCGATTTTTCGTCGCAAAAAACCCCCGGTTACCAATTTATAGCCAATTTCATGTCACAAAAATTTTTTTTAGTTGGAAATTTTGAAGCAAGGGGTAGGTATGGAAATATTTCGCGAATTAAATTGCTCTCTGTTATCTCCTTTGATACTTGTTAATATCGACTCAAAATTCATGTCTATATGTAAAATGTTCCCCTGAATCGATTGGTGAAGACTAGAACGTTCTATCTCTCCGATTAGTCGAGTTATGGATACATAAAGTTTCAGAAATTGGATTTTCGAATATTTTCACGATTTAATTTGCTCTCTGCTATCTCCCTTAGTGGTTGGAAATTTGAACTCAAGATTCATATGAATATGTAAAATGTTCCCCTGAATCGATTGGTGAAGACTAGAACGTTCCATCTTACCAATTAGTTGAGTTATGAGTATTTTTGGTATAATAAAGTGGATTTTCGAAAATTCCATTACGTTATTTGAAGGCGAATGAATGATTTTATTGAAAAACAGATTGTGCCAGTCGATTTTTCGTCGCAAAAAACCCTCCGGTCACCAATTTATAGCCAATTTCATGTCACAAAAATTTTTTTTAGTTGGAAATTTTGAAGCAAGGGGTAGGTATGGAAATATTTCGCGAATTAAAATGCTCTCTGTTATCTCCTTTGATACCTGTTAATATCGACTCAAAATTCATATCTATATGTAAAATGTTTCCCTGAATCGATTGGTGAAGACAAGAACGTTCTATCTCTCCGATTAGTCGAGTTATAAATACATAAAGTTTCAGAAATTGGATTTTCGAATATTTTCACGATTTAATTTGCTCTCTGCTATCTCCCTTAGTGGTTGGAAATTTAAACTCAAGATTCATATATATATTTAAAATGTTCCCCTGAATCGATTGGTGAAGACTAGAACGTTCCATCTTACCAATTAGTCGAGTTATGAGTATTTTTGGTATAATAAAGTGGATTTTCGAAAATTCCATTACGTTATTTGAAGGCGAATGAATGATTTTATTGAAAAACAGATTATGCCAGTCGATTTTTCGTCGCAAAAAACCCCCGGTTACCAATTTATAGCCAATTTCATGTCACAAAAATTTTTTTTAGTTGGAAATTTTGAAGCAAGGGGTAGGTATGGAAATATTTCGCGAATTAAATTGCTCTCTGTTATCTCCCTTAATACTTGGAAATATGAACTCAAAATTCACATCTACATGTAAAATGTTCCCTTGAAGCGATTGGTGAAGACAAGAACGTTCTATCTCTCCGATTAGTCGAGTTATGGATACATAAAATTTCAGAAATTGGATTTTCGAATATTTTCACGATTTAATTTTATCTCTGCTATCTCCCTTAATGCTTGGAAATATGAACTCAAAATTCACATCTACATGTAAAATGTTCCCTTGAATCGATTGGTGAAGACAAGAACGTTCTATCTCTCCGATTAGTCGAGTTATGGATACATAAAGTTTCAGAAATTAGATTTTCGAATATTTTCACGATTTAATTTGCTCTCTGCTATCTCCCTTAGTGGTTGGAAATTTGAACTCAAGATTCATAAATATATGTAAAATGTTCCCCTGAATCGATTGGTGAAGACTAGAACGTTCCATCTTCCCAATTATTCAAGTTATGAGTATTTTTGGTATAATAAAGTGGTTTTTCGAAAATTCCATTACGTTATTTGAAGGCGAATGAATGATTTTATTGAAAAACAGATTGTGCCAGTCGATTTTTCGTCGCAAAAAACCCCCGGTTACCAATTTATAGCCAATTTCATGTCACAAAAATTTTTTTTAGTTGGAAATTTTGAAGCAAGGGGTAGGTATGGAAATATTTCGCGAATTAAATTGCTCTCTGTTATCTCCCTTAATGCTTGGAACTATGAACTCAAAATTTACATCCACATGTAAAATGTTCCCCTGAATCGATTGGTGAAGACTAGAACGTTCTTTCTCTCCGATTAGTCGAGTTATGGATACATAAAATTTCAAAAATTGGATTTTCGAATATTTTCACGATTTAATTTGCTCTCTGCTATCTCCCTTAATGCTTGGAAATATGAACTCAAAATTCACATTTACATGTAAAATGTTCCCTTGAATCGATTGGTGAAGACAAGAACGTTCTATCTCTCCGATTAGTCGAGTTATGGATACATAAAATTTCAGAAATTGGATTTTCGAATATTTTCACGATTTAATTTGATCTCTGCTATCTCCCTTAATGCTTGGAAATATGAACTCAAAATTCACATCTACATGTAAAATGTTCCCTTGAATCGATTGGTGAAGACAAGAACGTTCTATCTCTCCGATTAGTCGAGTAATGGATACATAAAGTTTCAGAAATTAGATTTTCGAATATTTTCACGATTTAATTTGCTCTCTGCTATCTCCCTTAGTGGTTAGAAATTTGAAATCAAGATTCATATATATATGTAAAATGTTCCCCTGAATCGATTGGTGAAGACTAGAACGTTCCATCTTCCCAATTATTCGAGTTATGAGTATTTTTGGTATAATAAAGTGGTTTTTCGAAAATTCCATTACGTTATTTGAAGGCGAATGAATGATTTTATTGAAAAACAGATTGTGCCAGTCGATTTTTCGTCGCAAAAAACCCCCGGTTACCAATTTATAGCCAATTTCATGTCACAAAAATTTTTTTTAGTTGGAAATTTTGAAGCAAGGGGTAGGTATGGAAATATTTCGCGAATTAAATTGCTCTCTGTTATCTCCTTTGATACTTGTTAATATCGACTCAAAATTCATGTCTATATGTAAAATGTTCCCCTGAATCGATTGGTGAAGACTAGAACGTTCTATCTCTCCGATTAGTCGAGTTATGGATACATAAAGTTTCAGAAATTGGATTTTCGAATATTTTCACGATTTAATTTGCTCTCTGCTATCTCCCTTAGTGGTTGGAAATTTGAACTCAAGATTCATATATATATGTAAAATGTTCCCCTGAATCGATTGGTGAAGACTAGAACGTTCCATCTTACCAATTAGTTGAGTTATGAGTATTTTTGGTATAATAAAGTGGATTTTCGAAAATTCCATTACGTTATTTGAAGGCGAATGAATGATTTTATTGAAAAACAGATTGTGCCAGTCGATTTTTCGTCGCAAAAAACCCTCCGGTCACCAATTTATAGCCAATTTCATGTCACAAAAATTTTTTTTAGTTGGAAATTTTGAAGCAAGGGGTAGGTATGGAAATATTTCGCGAATTAAAATGCTCTCTGTTATCTCCTTTGATACTTGTTAATATCGACTCAAAATTCATATCTATATGTAAAATGTTTCCCTGAATCGATTGGTGAAGACTAGAACGTTCTATCTCTCCGATTAGTCGAGTTATAAATACATAAAGTTTCAGAAATTGGATTTTCGAATATTTTCACGATTTAATTTGCTCTCTGCTATCTCCCTTAGTGGTTGGAAATTTAAACTCAAGATTCATATATATATTTAAAATGTTCCCCTGAATCGATTGGTGAAGACTAGAACGTTCCATCTTACCAATTAGTCGAGTTATGAGTATTTTTGGTATAATAAAGTGGATTTTCGAAAATTCCATTACGTTATTTGAAGGCGAATGAATGATTTTATTGAAAAACAGATTATGCCAGTCGATTTTTCGTCGCAAAAAACCCCAGGTTACCAATTTATAGCCAATTTCATGTCACAAAAATTTTTTTTAGTTGGAAATTTTGAAGCAAGGGGTAGGTATGGAAATATTTCGCGAATTAAATTGCTCTCTGTTATCTCCCTTAATACTTGGAAATATGAACTCAAAATTCACATCTACATGTAAAATGTTCTCCTGAATCGATTGGTGAAGACTAGATTGTTCTATCTCCCCGATTAGTCGAGTTATGGATACATAAACTTTCAGAAATTGGATTTTCGAATATTTTCACGATTTAATTTGCTCTCTGCTATCTCCCTTAGTGGTTGGAAATTTAAACTCAAGATTCATATATATATGTAAAATGTTCCCCTGAATCGATTGGTGAAGACTAGACGTTCCATCTTCCCACTTAGTCGAGTTATGAGTATTTTTGGTATAATAAAGTGGATTTTCGAAAATTCCATTACGTTATTTGAAGGCGAATGAATGATTTTATTGAAAAACAGATTGTGCCAGTCGATTTTTTGTCGCAAAAAACCCCCGGTTACCAATTTATAGCCAATTTCATGTCACAAAAATTTTTTTTAGTTGGAAATTTTGAAGCAAGGGGTAGGTATGGAAATATTTCGCGAATTAAATTGCTCTCTGTTATCTCCCTTAATGCTTGGAAATATGAACTCAAAATTCACATCTACATGTAAAATGTTCCCCTGAATCGATTGGTGAAGACTAGAACGTTCCATCTTCCCAATTATTCAAGTTATGAGTATTTTTGGTATAATAAAGTGGTTTTTCGAAAATTCCATTACGTTATTTGAAGGCGAATGAATGATTTTATTGAAAAACAGATTGTGCCAGTCGATTTTTCGTCGCAAAAAACCCCCGGTTACCAATTTATAGCCAATTTCATGTCACAAAAATTTTTTTTAGTTGGAAATTTTGAAGCAAGGGGTAGGTATGGAAATATTTCGCGAATTAAATTGCTCTCTGTTATCTCCCTTAATGCTTGGAACTATGAACTCAAAATTTACATCCACATGTAAAATGTTCCCCTGAATCGATTGGTGAAGACTAGAACGTTCTTTCTCTCCGATTAGTCGAGTTATGGATACATAAAATTTCAAAAATTGGATTTTCGAATATTTTCACGATTTAATTTGCTCTCTGCTATCTCCCTTAATGCTTGGAAATATGAACTCAAAATTCACATTTACATGTAAAATGTTCCCTTGAATCGATTGGTGAAGACAAGAACGTTCTATCTCTCCGATTAGTCGAGTTATGGATACATAAAATTTCAGAAATTGGATTTTCGAATATTTTCACGATTTAATTTGATCTCTGCTATCTCCCTTAATGCTTGGAAATATGAACTCAAAATTCACATCTACATGTAAAATGTTCCCTTGAATCGATTGGTGAAGACAAGAACGTTCTATCTCTCCGATTAGTCGAGTAATGGATACATAAAGTTTCAGAAATTAGATTTTCGAATATTTTCACGATTTAATTTGCTCTCTGCTATCTCCCTTAGTGGTTAGAAATTTGAAATCAAGATTCATATATATATGTAAAATGTTCCCCTGAATCGATTGGTGAAGACTAGAACGTTCCATCTTCCCAATTATTCGAGTTATGAGTATTTTTGGTATAATAAAGTGGTTTTTCGAAAATTCCATTACGTTATTTGAAGGCGAATGAATGATTTTATTGAAAAACAGATTGTGCCAGTCGATTTTTCGTCGCAAAAAACCCCCGGTTACCAATTTATAGCCAATTTCATGTCACAAAAATTTTTTTTAGTTGGAAATTTTGAAGCAAGGGGTAGGTATGGAAATATTTCGCGAATTAAATTGCTCTCTGTTATCTCCTTTGATACTTGTTAATATCGACTCAAAATTCATGTCTATATGTAAAATGTTCCCTTGAATCGATTGGTGAAGACTAGAACGTTCTATCTCTCCGATTAGTCGAGTTATGGATACATAAAATTTCAGAAATTGGATTTTCGAATATTTTCACGATTTAATTTGCTCTCTGCTATCTCCCTTAGTGGTTGGAAATTTGAACTCAAGATTCATATATATATGTAAAATGTTCCCCTGAATCGATTGGTGAAGACTAGAACGTTCCATCTTACCAATTAGTTGAGTTATGAGTATTTTTGGTATAATAAAGTGGATTTTCGAAAATTCCATTACGTTATTTGAAGGCGAATGAATGATTTTATTGAAAAACAGATTGTGCCAGTCGATTTTTCGTCGAAAAAAACCCTCCGGTCACCAATTTATAGCCAATTTCATGTCACAAAAATTTTTTTTAGTTGGAAATTTTGAAGCAAGGGGTAGGTATGGAAATATTTCGCGAATTAAAATGCTCTCTGTTATCTCCTTTGATACTTGTTAATATCGACTCAAAATTCATATCTATATGTAAAATGTTTCCCTGAATCGATTGGTGAAGACTAGAACGTTCTATCTCTCCGATTAGTCGAGTTATAAATACATAAAGTTTCAGAAATTGGATTTTCGAATATTTTCACGATTTAATTTGCTCTCTGCTATCTCCCTTAGTGGTTGGAAATTTAAACTCAAGATTCATATATATATTTAAAATGTTCCCCTGAATCGATTGGTGAAGACTAGAACGTTCCATCTTACCAATTAGTCGAGTTATGAGTATTTTTGGTATAATAAAGTGGATTTTCGAAAATTCCATTACGTTATTTGAAGGCGAATGAATGATTTTATTGAAAAACAGATTATGCCAGTCGATTTTTCGTCGCAAAAACCCCCGGTTACCAATTTATAGCCAATTTCATGTCACAAAAATTTTTTTTAGTTGGAAATTTTGAAGCAAGGGGTAGGTATGGAAATATTTCGCGAATTAAATTGCTCTCTGTTATCTCCCTTAATACTTGGAAATATGAACTCAAAATTCACATCTACATGTAAAATGTTCTCCTGAATCGATTGGTGAAGACTAGAACGTTCTATCTCTCCGATTAGTCGAGTTATGGATACATAAACTTTCAGAAATTGGATTTTCGAATATTTTCACGATTTAATTTGCTCTCTGCTATCTCCCTTAGTGGTTGGAAATTTAAACTCAAGATTCATATATATATGTAAAATGTTCCCATGAATCGATTGGTGAAGACTAGACGTTCCATCTTCCCAATTAGTCGAGTTATGAGTATTTTTGGTATAATAAAGTGGATTTTCGAAAATTCCATTACGTTATTTGAAGGCGAATGAATGATTTTATTGAAAAACAGATTGTGCCAGTCGATTTTTCGTCGCAAAAAAGCCCCGGTTACCAATTTATAGCCAATTTCATGTCACAAAAATTTTTTTTAGTTGGAAATTTTGAAGCAAGGGGTAGGTATGGAAATATTTCGCGAATTAAATTGCTCTCTGTTATCTCCCTTAATGCTTGGAAATATAAACTCAAAATTCACATCTACATGTAAAATGTTCCCCTGAATCGATTGGTGAAGACTAGAACGTTCTATCTCTCCTATTAGTCGAGTTATGGATACATAAAGTTTCAGAAATTGGATTTTCGAATATTTTCACGATTTAATTTGCTCTCTGCTATCTCCCTTAGTGGTTGGAAATTTAAACTTAAGATTCATATATATATGTAAAATGTTCCCCTGAATCGATTGGTGAAGACTAGACGTTCCATCTTACCAATTAGTTGAGTTATGAGTATTTTTGGTATAATAAAGTGGATTTTCGAAAATTCCATTACGTTATTTGAAGGCGAATGAATGATTTTATTAAAAAACAGATTGTGCCAGTCGATTTTTCGTCGCAAAAAACCCTCCGGTCACCAATTTATAGCCAATTTCATGTCACATAAATTTTTTTTAGTTGGAAATTTTGAAGCAAGGGGTAGGTATGGAAATATTTCGCGAATTAAATTGCTCTCTGTTATCTCCCTTAATACTTGGAAATATGAACTCAAAATTCACATCTACATGTAAAATGTTCTCCTGAATCGATTGGTGAAGACCAGAACGTTCCATCTTCCCAATTAGTCGAGTTATGAGTATTTTTGGTATAATAAAGTGGATTTTCGAAAATTCCATTACGTTATTTGAAGGCGAATGAATGATTTTATTGAAAAACAGATTGTGCCAGTCGATTTTTTGTCGCAAAAAACCCCCGGTTACCAATTTATAGCCAATTTCATGTCACAAAAATTTTTTTTAGTTGGAAATTTTGAAGCAAGGGGTAGGTATGGAAATATTTCGCGAATTAAATTGCTCTCTGTTATCTCCCTTAATGCTTGGAAATATGAACTCAAAATTCACATCTACATGTAAAATGTTCCCCTGAATCGATTGGTGAAGACTAGAACGTTCTATCTCTCCGATTAGTCGAGTTATGGATACATAAAGTTTCAGAAATTGGATTTTCGAATATTTTCACGATTTAATTTGCTCTCTGCTATCTCCCTTAGTGGTTAGAAATTTGAAATCAAGATTCATATATATATGTAAAATGTTCCCCTGAATCGATTGGTGAAGACTAGAACGTTCCATCTTCCCAATTATTCGAGTTATGAGTATTTTTGGTATAATAAAGTGGTTTTTCGAAAATTCCATTACGTTATTTGAAGGCGAATGAATGATTTTATTGAAAAACAGATTGTGCCAGTCGATTTTTCGTCGCAAAAAACCCCCGGTTACCAATTTATAGCCAATTTCATGTCACAAAAATTTTTTTTAGTTGGAAATTTTGAAGCAAGGGGTAGGTATGGAAATATTTCGCGAATTAAATTGCTCTCTGTTATCTCCTTTGATACTTGTTAATATCGACTCAAAATTCATGTCTATATGTAAAATGTTCCCCTGAATCGATTGGTGAAGACTAGAACGTTCTATCTCTCCGATTAGTCGAGTTATGGATACATAAAGTTTCAGAAATTGGATTTTCGAATATTTTCACGATTTAATTTGCTCTCTGCTATCTCCCTTAGTGGTTGGAAATTTGAACTCAAGATTCATATGAATATGTAAAATGTTCCCCTGAATCGATTGGTGAAGACTAGAACGTTCCATCTTACCAATTAGTTGAGTTATGAGTATTTTTGGTATAATAAAGTGGATTTTCGAAAATTCCATTACGTTATTTGAAGGCGAATGAATGATTTTATTGAAAAACAGATTGTGCCAGTCGATTTTTCGTCGCAAAAAACCCTCCGGTCACCAATTTATAGCCAATTTCATGTCACAAAAATTTTTTTTAGTTGGAAATTTTGAAGCAAGGGGTAGGTATGGAAATATTTCGCGAATTAAAATGCTCTCTGTTATCTCCTTTGATACCTGTTAATATCGACTCAAAATTCATATCTATATGTAAAATGTTTCCCTGAATCGATTGGTGAAGACAAGAACGTTCTATCTCTCCGATTAGTCGAGTTATAAATACATAAAGTTTCAGAAATTGGATTTTCGAATATTTTCACGATTTAATTTGCTCTCTGCTATCTCCCTTAGTGGTTGGAAATTTAAACTCAAGATTCATATATATATTTAAAATGTTCCCCTGAATCGATTGGTGAAGACTAGAACGTTCCATCTTACCAATTAGTCGAGTTATGAGTATTTTTGGTATAATAAAGTGGATTTTCGAAAATTCCATTACGTTATTTGAAGGCGAATGAATGATTTTATTGAAAAACAGATTATGCCAGTCGATTTTTCGTCGCAAAAAACCCCCGGTTACCAATTTATAGCCAATTTCATGTCACAAAAATTTTTTTTAGTTGGAAATTTTGAAGCAAGGGGTAGGTATGGAAATATTTCGCGAATTAAATTGCTCTCTGTTATCTCCCTTAATACTTGGAAATATGAACTCAAAATTCACATCTACATGTAAAATGTTCCCTTGAAGCGATTGGTGAAGACAAGAACGTTCTATCTCTCCGATTAGTCGAGTTATGGATACATAAAATTTCAGAAATTGGATTTTCGAATATTTTCACGATTTAATTTTATCTCTGCTATCTCCCTTAATGCTTGGAAATATGAACTCAAAATTCACATCTACATGTAAAATGTTCCCTTGAATCGATTGGTGAAGACAAGAACGTTCTATCTCTCCGATTAGTCGAGTTATGGATACATAAAGTTTCAGAAATTAGATTTTCGAATATTTTCACGATTTAATTTGCTCTCTGCTATCTCCCTTAGTGGTTGGAAATTTGAACTCAAGATTCATAAATATATGTAAAATGTTCCCCTGAATCGATTGGTGAAGACTAGAACGTTCCATCTTCCCAATTATTCAAGTTATGAGTATTTTTGGTATAATAAAGTGGTTTTTCGAAAATTCCATTACGTTATTTGAAGGCGAATGAATGATTTTATTGAAAAACAGATTGTGCCAGTCGATTTTTCGTCGCAAAAAACCCCCGGTTACCAATTTATAGCCAATTTCATGTCACAAAAATTTTTTTTAGTTGGAAATTTTGAAGCAAGGGGTAGGTATGGAAATATTTCGCGAATTAAATTGCTCTCTGTTATCTCCCTTAATGCTTGGAACTATGAACTCAAAATTTACATCCACATGTAAAATGTTCCCCTGAATCGATTGGTGAAGACTAGAACGTTCTTTCTCTCCGATTAGTCGAGTTATGGATACATAAAATTTCAAAAATTGGATTTTCGAATATTTTCACGATTTAATTTGCTCTCTGCTATCTCCCTTAATGCTTGGAAATATGAACTCAAAATTCACATTTACATGTAAAATGTTCCCTTGAATCGATTGGTGAAGACAAGAACGTTCTATCTCTCCGATTAGTCGAGTTATGGATACATAAAATTTCAGAAATTGGATTTTCGAATATTTTCACGATTTAATTTGATCTCTGCTATCTCCCTTAATGCTTGGAAATATGAACTCAAAATTCACATCTACATGTAAAATGTTCCCTTGAATCGATTGGTGAAGACAAGAACGTTCTATCTCTCCGATTAGTCGAGTAATGGATACATAAAGTTTCAGAAATTAGATTTTCGAATATTTTCACGATTTAATTTGCTCTCTGCTATCTCCCTTAGTGGTTAGAAATTTGAAATCAAGATTCATATATATATGTAAAATGTTCCCCTGAATCGATTGGTGAAGACTAGAACGTTCCATCTTCCCAATTATTCGAGTTATGAGTATTTTTGGTATAATAAAGTGGTTTTTCGAAAATTCCATTACGTTATTTGAAGGCGAATGAATGATTTTATTGAAAAACAGATTGTGCCAGTCGATTTTTCGTCGCAAAAAACCCCCGGTTACCAATTTATAGCCAATTTCATGTCACAAAAATTTTTTTTAGTTGGAAATTTTGAAGCAAGGGGTAGGTATGGAAATATTTCGCGAATTAAATTGCTCTCTGTTATCTCCTTTGATACTTGTTAATATCGACTCAAAATTCATGTCTATATGTAAAATGTTCCCCTGAATCGATTGGTGAAGACTAGAACGTTCTATCTCTCCGATTAGTCGAGTTATGGATACATAAAGTTTCAGAAATTGGATTTTCGAATATTTTCACGATTTAATTTGCTCTCTGCTATCTCCCTTAGTGGTTGGAAATTTGAACTCAAGATTCATATATATATGTAAAATGTTCCCCTGAATCGATTGGTGAAGACTAGAACGTTCCATCTTACCAATTAGTTGAGTTATGAGTATTTTTGGTATAATAAAGTGGATTTTCGAAAATTCCATTACGTTATTTGAAGGCGAATGAATGATTTTATTGAAAAACAGATTGTGCCAGTCGATTTTTCGTCGCAAAAAACCCTCCGGTCACCAATTTATAGCCAATTTCATGTCACAAAAATTTTTTTTAGTTGGAAATTTTGAAGCAAGGGGTAGGTATGGAAATATTTCGCGAATTAAAATGCTCTCTGTTATCTCCTTTGATACTTGTTAATATCGACTCAAAATTCATATCTATATGTAAAATGTTTCCCTGAATCGATTGGTGAAGACTAGAACGTTCTATCTCTCCGATTAGTCGAGTTATAAATACATAAAGTTTCAGAAATTGGATTTTCGAATATTTTCACGATTTAATTTGCTCTCTGCTATCTCCCTTAGTGGTTGGAAATTTAAACTCAAGATTCATATATATATTTAAAATGTTCCCCTGAATCGATTGGTGAAGACTAGAACGTTCCATCTTACCAATTAGTCGAGTTATGAGTATTTTTGGTATAATAAAGTGGATTTTCGAAAATTCCATTACGTTATTTGAAGGCGAATGAATGATTTTATTGAAAAACAGATTATGCCAGTCGATTTTTCGTCGCAAAAAACCCCAGGTTACCAATTTATAGCCAATTTCATGTCACAAAAATTTTTTTTAGTTGGAAATTTTGAAGCAAGGGGTAGGTATGGAAATATTTCGCGAATTAAATTGCTCTCTGTTATCTCCCTTAATACTTGGAAATATGAACTCAAAATTCACATCTACATGTAAAATGTTCTCCTGAATCGATTGGTGAAGACTAGATTGTTCTATCTCCCCGATTAGTCGAGTTATGGATACATAAACTTTCAGAAATTGGATTTTCGAATATTTTCACGATTTAATTTGCTCTCTGCTATCTCCCTTAGTGGTTGGAAATTTAAACTCAAGATTCATATATATATGTAAAATGTTCCCCTGAATCGATTGGTGAAGACTAGACGTTCCATCTTCCCACTTAGTCGAGTTATGAGTATTTTTGGTATAATAAAGTGGATTTTCGAAAATTCCATTACGTTATTTGAAGGCGAATGAATGATTTTATTGAAAAACAGATTGTGCCAGTCGATTTTTTGTCGCAAAAAACCCCCGGTTACCAATTTATAGCCAATTTCATGTCACAAAAATTTTTTTTAGTTGGAAATTTTGAAGCAAGGGGTAGGTATGGAAATATTTCGCGAATTAAATTGCTCTCTGTTATCTCCCTTAATGCTTGGAAATATGAACTCAAAATTCACATCTACATGTAAAATGTTCCCCTGAATCGATTGGTGAAGACTAGAACGTTCTATCTCTCCGATTAGTCGAGTTATGGATACATAAAGTTTCAGAAATTGGATTTTCGAATATTTTCACGATTTAATTTGCTCTCTGCTATCTCCCTTAGTGGTTGGAAATTTAAACTCACGATTCATATATATATGTAAAATGTTCCCCTGAATCGATTGGTGAAGACTAGACGTTCCATCTTCCCAATTAGTCGAGTTATGAGTATTTTTGGTATAATAAAGTGGATTTTCGAAAATTCCATTACGTTATTTGAAGGCGAATGAATATTTTATTGAAAAACAGATTGTGCCAGTCGATTTTTCGTCGCAAAAAACCCTCCGGTCACCAATTTATAGCCAATTTCATGTCACAAAAATTTTTTTTAGTTGGAAATTTTGAAGCAAGGGGTAGGTATGGAAATATTTCGCGAATTAAAATGCTCTCTGTTATCTCCTTTGATACTTGTTAATATCGACTCAAAATTTATATCTATATGTAAAATGTTTCCCTGAATCGATTGGTGAAGACTAGAACGTTCTATCTCTCCGATTAGTCGAGTTATAAATACATAAAGTTTCAGAAATTGGATTTTCGAATATTTTCACGATTTAATTTGCTCTCTGCTATCTCCCTTAGTGGTTGGAAATTTAAACTCACGATTCATATATATATGTAAAATATTCCCCTGAATCGATTGGTGAAGACTAGACGTTCCATCTTCCCAATTAGTCGAGTTATGAGTATTTTTGGTATAATAAAGTGGATTTTCGAAAATTCCATTACGTTATTTGAAGGCGAATGAATGATTTTATTGAAAAACAGATTGTGCCAGTCGATTTTTCGTCGCAAAAAACCCTCCGGTCACCAATTTATAGCCAATTTCATGTCACAAAAATTTTTTTTAGTTGGAAATTTTGAAGCAAGGGGTAGGTATGGAAATATTTCGCGAATTAAAATGCTCTCTGTTATCTCCTTTGATACTTGTTAATATCGACTCAAAATTCATATCTATATGTAAAATGTTTCCCTGAATCGATTGGTGAAGACTAGAACGTTCTATCTCTCCGATTAGTCGAGTTATAAATACATAAAGTTTCAGAAATTGGATTTTCGAATATTTTCACGATTTAATTTGCTCTCTGCTATCTCCCTTAGTGGTTAGAAATTTAAACTCAAGATTCATATATATATGTAAAATGTTCCCCTGAATCGATTGGTGAAGACTAGAACGTTCCATCTTACCAATTAGTCGAGTTATGAGTATTTTTGGTATAATAAAGTGGATTTTCGAAAATTCCATTACGTCATTTGAAGGCGAATGAATGATTTTATTGAAAAACAGATTGTGCCAGTCGATTTTTCGTCGCAAAAAAACCCCCGGTTACCAATTTATAGCCAATTTCATGTCACAAAAATTTTTTTTAGTTGGAAATTTTGAAGCAAGGGGTAGGTATGGAAATATTTCGCGAATTAAATTGCTCTCTGTTATCTCCCTTAATACTTGGAAATATGAACTCAAAATTCACATCTACATGTAAAATGTTCTCCTGAATCGATTGGTGAAGACTAGAACGTTCTATCTCTCCGATTAGTCGAGTTATGGATACATAAAGTTTCAGAAATTGGATTTTCGAATATTTTCACGATTTAATTTGCTCTCTGCTATCTCCCTTAATGCTTGGAAATATGAACTCAAAATTCACATCTACATGTAAAATGTTCCCTTGAATCGATTGGTGAAGACTAGAACGTTCCATCTTCCCAATTAGTCGAGTTATGAGTATTTTTGGTATAATAAAGTGGATTTTCGAAAATTCCATTACGTTATTTGAAGGCGAATGAATGATTTTATTGAAAAACAGATTGTGCCAGTCGATTTTTTGTCGCAAAAAACCCCCGGTTACCAATTTATAGCCAATTTCATGTCACAAAAATTTTTTTTAGTTGGAAATTTTGAAGCAAGGGGTAGGTATGGAAATATTTCGCGAATTAAATTGCTCTCTGTTATCTCCCTTAATGCTTGGAAATATGAACTTAAAATTCACATCTACATGTAAAATGTTCCCCTGAATCGATTGGTGAAGACTAGAACGTTCTATCTCTCCGATTAGTCGAGTTATAAATACATAAAGTTTCAGAAATTGGATTTTCGAATATTTTCACGATTTAATTTGCTCTCTGCTATCTCCCTTAGTGGTTGGAAATTTAAACTCAAGATTCATATATATATTTAAAATGTTCCCCTAAATCGATTGGTGAAGACTAGAACGTTCCATCTTACCAATTAGTCGAGTTATGAGTATTTTTGGTATAATAAAGTGGATTTTCGAAAATTTCATTACGTTATTTGAAGGCGAATGAATGATTTTATTGAAAAACAGATTGTGCCAGTCGATTTTTCGTCGCAAAAAACCCCCGGTTACCAATTTATAGCCAATTTCATGTCACAAAAATTTTTTTTAGTTGGAAATTTTGAAGCAAGGGGTAGGTATGGAAATATTTCGCGAATTAAATTGCTCTCTGTTATCTCCCTTAATGTTTGGAAATATGAACTCAAAATTCACATCTACATGTAAAATGTTCCCCTGAATCGATTGGTGAAGACTAGAACGTTCTATCTCTCCGATTAGTCGAGTTATGGATACATAAAGTTTCAGAAATTGGATTTTCGAATATTTTCACGATTTAATTTGCTCTCTGCTATCTCCCTTAGTGGTTGGAAATTTAAACTCAAGATTCATATTACTATTTTTGAAAAAGTTTTTTGATTTATTAACATTGAAAAAGCTTGAAAAGGGGAAATATGTTGAATTTTGGTACCTTCGATGACCGATTTCTTAAAAATCAATAATTGTATCGATCAAAAAGTCGACAAAACTGCATCCGCAACTGCAAGTTTAACTTTAAGCGGTCAAATTTGGTGGCTTTATATTTTAAATCCAGGCTTATTTTAGACATAATAACAATAACCTCACATTTTATTATTTGTTTTGTCCAGAAACAATATTGTACTATAAATGTGAAAGTTTGTGAATAATCTAAATGGTAAATATTTGTGTCGTTTCGCATTCCATTAGACAGGACTGATTTCTTAAGCAGGTGTACTGATAAATCAAGCAGAGTATTTACATTAACAATTAATCAATTTACTTATTGCGGTTGTCAATAATATCAGACTGAGCTATTATATTTCATCAACGCTTTAAAACGGTTAGATAACATATTTAGATAAACGACTTCAATATTACTTATATCGAGTAAATTAATCGTTCGATAACAATCAGGGACCTTTTAACTATCTTGGTTTTCAAAAAAATTATTACAACCAGAGAAACGGAAAGATTTAGAGATAATTTCGAACAAATTGTTGGTTACTTTGTTACGTGATATTATTATTAACTTTGTACCTAAATAAAAATCGAAAACCACTCATTATAAATCAAATGACCCAATTAAACATTTGCAATTTTGTCCAGTCTCGGACTATTTCCAAGCTCCATTCTTAATTTTCGGAGCTAAATAATCATTAATTTCCTCTGTTTCTAGTTTTATTCTGAGTGTTACTGCTTCTATACTTTGAAGGAAACATCTGATACCTCAAGTACCAGTGCCGAGATACTTTTTTGTCAAAAATATTTGGAAAAACTTTGTTCATGTACTGCCGGACATTAATTTGGTAATGGGACGGTGCTCCATCTTGCTGAAACCATTTTGTTTTGGCAGGAACTTGTGGGTTTGCTGAATCAGGATATAAGTTTATCAAAGTTGGCACAACATTATTTTGGAGCAGTTCTAAATATGTATCTCCATTTAAGTTGCCATCAATGAAATAGGGACCTACAATATGATTTCCAACAATTCCAGTCCAAACATTAACTTTTTCAGGATATTGCGGATGTTCTCTCATCAAGTGGATTCTCATTAGACCAATAGTGGCAGTTTTGACGATTAACATGACCGTGAAGAGTAAATGTGCTCTCATCAGAAAAAAAAACATCTTCTAATTGGATCACACTGTTATCTAGCATCATTTGTTCACAAAAATATGTTCTCCTATATCGAAATCGTCTTCCATGAGCTCCTGAGCTGGTATCATTTTATAGGGATGCATTTACTTTCCATTAATATTCGAAAAATGTATGTATGGCTAAACACTGCTTTTCGACCAGAGTTATGTGGGTTTTCTTGAAACTCAAGCATAATATCCATTTTCGTGTATCATTAACGTTTCTATATACTTTTCTTAAAGTAAAGAGAAGAAACTACAGCTTGACAACGTCACAAAAGTTTGTTTTGCAACGTCATCGTCTTTTCATCGGAGGTAATATCCCTAGTGCATTTAATTTTTCCGGAAAAATTCGGAAAAACGAGTTTCTTAGTAATAAGCGAGAGTGGTTTTGAAAATCCGAGTCGAAGACGAGGATTTTCCTCTTTCGCGATTGCTATTGCCACAGGAAAAATTAGATGCACGAGGGATATTTGGTAAGATTATTTCCTGAGTCAAACTTGCATGAAATTTTTTTTTTCCGGAAAAACTGCTGACAGCTAAGTTGACAGTTGTTAAGTAATTTTTCCACTTAAAATTTATATTTGACATACCAATTCTTGATAGCGATTGGTCAAAATTAATAGGATTAATAGGAAATAATCAAAGACAATACCACGAGTGCTTCAAATTTTATCGATAATTTTTTCTTTTCCACGAAAACTTGTTTATTTGGCAAAATATGAAAACAAACCGGTCTGTTTGAATGTCTTTGCCTCAAATAAACAAGTTTGAGTGATGAAAATAAAAAATTATGTGATAAAATTTGAAGAACGAGTTGTATTTGGGAAGATTATTTTTTTCAACAATTTAAAAGGATTTTGCTTTATTTTTTCACTTATAATTGCACAAGTGGTTTGTATTTTATCGTCGAAAATATTAGGCGTGATCCATTTGCTGTCACATAATTTATTGTTGCCGCCTTGTCTCGTTTTCGAAAATAGAGGATTATACTCGATACGTCCAGTTTCTTTTCCATTATTTTCAATTTCAGAAACGAAATAAGTGGTTTTGCAGTAAGCTGCTTCTCCTCCGCGCCAAGCTAGTTCAAACGCCAAAATGTGATATAATTTCTTTTGAAGTCCTTCCGGTTCATTTTCGTTATATAATCTGGCCATTGCAAATACTTCAGATTTATTAAGAGCTGATGCACTACATTTTCTATTTTTGGGTTGTGCTTGTAGGATTTTACGTTTAGCATTACGTGCAGCTCGTGATGATTTAAACTGAACATCGGTGAAAGGGTTAAATACAATATTAAATTCGTTATAATATTTACTTTGTAGCATTTTAGCGGTGGTGTTCCAAATTGTTTTAGCTACCGCTTCTTTGTAGTTTTCTCCGTTACTTTTTCGCATATTAAATGCCCAATCTTGCAATATTACATTCAATTTCTCGATGGAAGTATCTGGCTCAAATGTGTATCATTTTGCATCGCAAAACGTATAAAATTGTCGCCAGATTGATTATTGCGTCGCAACTGTATTAGTAGGCACACAGGTATTAACAATTTGACCAATTTCGGCTTTCGTAGAAACACCGAATCGACTCATTGTTAGTTCTTGAAAATTCAATAAGTTGTTGACGAACATGCCAAACTTTTTATTCTGGTAACCAACACCGCGATAATTGATGAACAAATGAATAAGTGAAAAAACCACTACTGTATTTGTCGCTGTAAAAGTTAAAGCTAACTTTTGCCGCTGTCAAAGTGACAATTGCACTGTGGCATATGCAATTTTTCATACATGAATTAAATTGCCTAAAATAAGAAGTTTGAGTGATGAAAATAAAAAATTATGTGATAAAATTTGAAGAACGAGTTGTATTTGGGAAGATTATTTTTTTCAACAATTTAAAAGGATTTTGCTTTATTTTTTCATTTTATTATTTTATTGAATTCAAAGAATACATAAGCATTTTTCAATAAACTTCGAAGCACTTTTAGTTGTCAATAATGACAAATTCAAAGTAAAATTTTGACGTTTCAATGTAAACAAGGTATTATCGATGAGGAAGCAGTTTTATCATATATAATACCACGAGAGTGAAAATTTTGTCGGCAAAATTTTTCGATTGTCATGAAAGTTTGTTGCTTGGCAATTTTGCGAATGACATTTTCAACAAAACCAAGAGCCGTCAGGCGAGTGGTTTTGGATTAAATGTCATGAGCAAAATTACCTAAAAGCAACAAACTTGAATACGACAAGAGACAAATTTTACCTTTCAAAATTTTTAATTGAGTGGTATTCGACATGACTATTTCACGAGAGAAAAACTATACAGATAGATTTGATATATTAAACGTCAAAAAATTGCCGCGACAAGACAAAAAATTGCCAGTTCAAAACCTTCAAATTTTGTCAGTTATCAATTTACTCTATTGAAATAGTCAGTATAATACCGAATTATTGGCTAGAATAATGTATTGCTATTGGTTGAAACCACCAAAATGTCAGATTTTGACAAGTGAAAAAATAATCGTAAATAATCCATAATTGACTCTCAAATAATACGATTATGCTGATTCTGAATTGATTCTCATTGATCTGAGATGTCTAATTGTATGATTTTTGAGCAATACAATTACCTTCTCATTAACGTTTAATAACTGACATATTAAGTATATGAAAGTAAGAAAAAAGAAGGGAATTAGTTTTTGTGCCATAAAAAGGAATGATTAATGGATTTATTTGTTAGTTTAACATACCAATAAGTATCTACTATATTATTATGTTTAAGCCGAATCATTTTAAATAATAAATAAACTAATATTTATTCGTGGTTTTCAAGAGAGTTACACAAATACTACAATTATCGATGTATCCTTTGCATAGAGAAAGTAGCGCGTCTAAAGCCCCTTTCCTCATTCAACAGTTCAATGATGAGATTGATTCAAAGGAAATTTTTAAACGTAATGGAAAGTAAAAAGACATTTTTTCATCAAAATACCCATATTTTTAGCTGCGTCAGTTAATTTTATTGAGGTGAATGAATAATAATTTTTGTTTATCTTTTGTAGCATTTGATCAGGCCAATAGGATTATGAATAAAATTATTATTGGTAGACCTCAAAAAAAAATTAGTTTAATACCTAACAAAGTTTTTTAAAATTACTTTTCAAAGGAGACCTTTCACTAAGAAGCAACAACTATTTCTCGAGCTATGTACCCCGACTGACATTGAATTACACTTCCAAGTTAAACGGATTTGGGGTATCTGCACAATGAGGCGCAAATACGCCGAAACCAGTCACAAGTGATGTTGTTCCTTCTAATTACAAACTTGAATGGTTGGCTGTTTCGAGTCAGCTGCACTTCCAACCACCACACCCTGTCCATTTTTAATTTCAAACAACGGATGATAGTTAAAATTTAGTAAGTTCTTAAAATTATCTAGAATACCAACGTTTTGTAGTGTTGTTAAGTGCGAAATGCTGGGAGCAAGAGATTTTCAAATATCTGCGATATAATTGATCGACAAAGTGAAGTAGGACAAGTACCTATCTTATTATAAAAATGGCTCCTTTCAGACATGCGCATACCAAAAAAAGGTTGGAATCTTTGCTTCTTGTTAAGTTGGTGTATTATTTGATTTTGAGGACAGGTTTTGTCAATTTTTCCGTATGAGTTAGTTCTCCTTACCTATATAGTCTCCATGGGTGGTAAGTTGACTTATAAGCCGTCGTCAAGAGCAATTGATACCTTTTTGGTAATTATTGTTACTTACGCCCTTTAAAACAGTGTTGTTTACAATATAGGGAGGAGAAGAACTTTATTTACTGCAGTATGATCAGATAAAATCCCTATTTCAAAGACGTACTAAAGAGACACTAAACAGTTTCTTACAATTCTTTAATTTCGCCGTAGATTCTCCTAAATACAACATTCTAAACTGTCTCTGCAAACATAGGTTAATTAAGCGATTTATGTATTACATCTTCAACAAGAAATCCCATTAATTATATTATTTACTCGTATTCAACTCACTTCAGATAATCGTGTCGATTGTCCTGCTGTAAAACTTTTACTTTTTTTCAACAATACCGTATTTGTTAGAAAAGAGATAACAATCGCCTTCTCTCGAGAAAATCAAATGTGGGTTGCTATTTACTAAAAAAATTTGTATATATTTAAATACCTGAAAGTGTTAAAATTTCGTTTTATGATACGATTCACTTTTGTTCCTTAAATTCTCACCAGATTACTTCGTAAATGTTAACAGTACCTGAAACAAAGAAAAACTCTTACAATTTTTTGTCTAAAAATGCATTCTCATTCAGTTGGTGTAATAAACAATTTTGTCTTTTATTATGGGTTCGTTCATGAGAATCATAGTAACTATAGGTCGTGTAGGTGGGATTTTTAAATTGTTGAGAAATTAAACGATAAACGAGATAATCTAGTTGTAGAGAAATAATAAAAATAAGTTGAGTAAAAGAAATTGTTATTTATATAGGACAACGGTTTTATAATAAATTACCTTCAACTATTAAAATCTGTACTCCGATATATCCATAGAGATAATAAACATAGTCGGAAGCGTCCACGCGATAGAAAGAGATGGCGAATGAAATTGGTGATTCTGTCTCTCTCTAACAACGCGTGATGCACATGCGCGAAGACTATAACACTACTAACATTTTAAGAATGTAGAGAAAGAGAAACCAATACGAAACTGGTTGTCCACCTCTTTCTAATAGGTGGATGTGTATTATCTCTTTGGATATATCGCTCAAAACTTACTTGGTAGTCACCAAAACTTGCCTAACTGATTAATTGCGCTGCCAAGTGTCATCTGATTGACAAGAGACAGAATGAAGATTAAGATAGACAACAAGTAACTGTAACTACAGGAAAAGTCACGAATGTTTCTCGTTACGTCATAACTCATAAACACCCGAATCAAAACAAGAAGACAGTTTCCACCAGCGGCGCATCCGTGTTAGATGGTTCGGCATGTATCTCTGGTGATCTAATTATAGGAGGAAATAAATAAAATCAAATTTAACATATCATAGTTAGACTACATTTTGAAATTCTACAAATAAATTGTCATAAAACTTACCTCTTGAATGACATTTAACGGCAAAACTGGTTCGCCATTAGCCAAATTGCTTTTGGAATTACTCATGTTATTTTCTAATACTCTCACATTTACTTTCGTCCAAACGTTTACCAAGAATTTTGTCGAAAAATATCACAATAAATGTAAATGAATTTCACCTGTTTAAAGTAATGACAATGACGAAGAGCTTCAATGATGACAGAATGATTTCCGCATAAAGTGACGTTCCACTTTTTAACTACAATCGTTGTCACAACACAAGACAGAATGACAAACCGATAAAGACGTAATGGCGTAGCTTAATTCAGGCACCAAAGACATAATGTACCTTTCCATTTGTTTTAATTGGACATACGTGGTCAGTGATATACACATGAAATTAGAGTGTCTTCGATACATTCAGGAAAGTATGACGTAACGAGAAACATTCGTGAACTTTACTGAATCTTGTAGGTACTATTTCACCACCCTATGTAACAATATATATGTATATGTATTAAATTTCGTGTTACTGGAAGACATGTATTGATTGTGATTGGAGTGCATTCTTCAATCCGGGATTAGAGATTCTCGGAATAGCATATACCTTGTACTGATGAGGCGCAAATACGCCAAAACCGGTCTACAAGTTGTGTTGTCCCTTCTAAATTGCAAACCAGATTAGTTGGTTTTAAAATATCTTGTAGATATACCAACTCCGTTTGACTCTGAAGTGTTATTCAATATCCGTCGGTGTATATAACACGGGAAGTAGTTGTTGCTTCTTAGTTGAACGGTAACTGTTTTTGAAAAATATTTTTCATAACCGTATAAAGCTTTAGAATAAAAATAATTATTCTACGACATTTTTTTTATATAAAATGGATCAATCAATCTCCAATACATTGTTGATGAAGAAAAAATTATTTCTGGAGATATTGAGTGATGCAAAACTTTTAAATCTATAAGCCACCATTTGTCGATATCTAGATCACTCCTACGCAAAGGTAGCGGAAAGCTGAACATTGGGATGAATGGGAAAATTCTAGGAGAAATCTTAACCATTTAACTAAACTGCCACTTAACAAGGAACAGTGCAGCTGGAAACTTTATAACAGAGTATTGCGAGTTGATACATAAATTAAGTAGAGGTAATTAAATGATTTCAAATAAAAACAAATTATATTTAATCATTCAAACTATTTAAATAAATTTCTTTTGACTGAATGATTGTTTTTCCTCAAGATTATTTTCGTCTTCTTACAATCATTCTGTACCTGTTTTTACTCGATTACTTTCATCTTATAGCATCTAAAATAACGAAGATGAATGGTTAGACTGCATCCGTTCATTTAATTTTACAATTAAATCAGCGAATCAGATGAATACACTTTTAAGAGCTATAAAGAGAAGTATTTATACGCTTCACGGTTTATGAACTCTGATTTTACCTCATTATCTTTTATCATTATATTAATAATGACAATAATTGAAAATTATACTTTTATCGCAACGCTGGACGTAAGGAAAGGTATAGTGTATGTTAATAATTTGGAGGGCTTAACGTGAAACAATGATAAGCCACACATGAGTTCAAAAAGAGTTAGTGCTGTGCTCGGTTACAGCAATAGTATAACAAGCCACTAAAAAATTATTTTGGCCCTTCGTTAATAGATGGCGCGATAAACTTGTGGTCACACTATGGACTGCCTAAGTCTGACGTCACTTTTCCAAACAAACCGAGTGCGACTGTGCGAGTGTGAATTGCCACGTGAGATTTTTAGTTTATCACAAGCTTTCTGTTTGGTGTTGATATTGTTGATATATTATCTCTGCTGTTGATTTAGTTTTAAATGAGAGTGATCGGTATTAGAGACAAGTAAAAAGTGATGAATTGAAGACGTTTTTATAAGAAAATACCTATATAAATAACTATATAGCAAACGGTAAATTTAAAATATCTTATGTTGTTTGGACACATGGACACACGTGGTTTGTGTTGGGCACGCGCATTAGATTTGTTTGGAAAAGTTTATAGGAGGAGACTTCTGCTGTGACGTCAGAGCTTAAGCAGTTCATTGCATGGGTCTAGTTTGTTCTAGTATTTACTCGACATAATGACAAGCCACATCAAAATGGCGGACATGAGTGAAAGCGATTCGCATGATTCTGTGAGTTCTGACGATTCTAGCAAGAAAAATAGTGAAGTTGAATTAATAATGTACCTATAAATATTTATATATTTAGCATTCTTTGATCCGTACACACCTAGGCAGACGAAAAGCTGCTGAGGATATCAAGCGGCAGTACGCTTCCAACAGACCACACTAACCTCTTAAAGATTTGATGATGTGGCTAATCGACCTATTCGACTGCGACCTTTTCAGATCTATAGTGCTCCTTTGAATCTAGATTATATTCTCCGGCCCGACTCTTTTTAAATAGCCAATCAGCGACCTCTAATCATAAAAACTATCCGATAAGGGAGAGTCGCTCTTCTAGCCTTCTAGTCAGGGTGGAACAAAGATCTGACAACGCCAAGGAAAGAAACAACTGGGAAGCATATAAAGTTAAACTGGTTGCATATAATAAAATAATCCAAGAAGAGGTCCAGGAGGAAATTCTGTGAGCTAAGAGTCCCTGATAGTATAAGCATTCACAACATTCTCAAAAGGCACACTTAGCTCCACTCAGTTGTCGAGCGGAAAGTTTTCAAATATCGATGTAGAGGCTCTAAAGCTCCTCCTCAGTGTGTACTTTCCAAGTTCGGTGAAGATAGATTTAAGCTATGACAACGGGCCGGTTGCCAAAACAAAGGCCACCAAAAAGGACAGCAAGAGAGAGTAGACATCGTAATTGGTCCCTTTAGTTATGATACTACGCAGTAGCCATGCTTGGAGGTATATACCAAGTGCATGAAGAGAGCTCATTCCCAAAACCAGAGAAGGTCTCTAAAGGAATCTAAATCATTAAGAAGTATACCTTGCGGCTATTTAAACATTGAAGGTGCTTTTGATAACACATCGATGTCATTAATGAACACATCCATTAAAAAGAAGGATAAACAGCACCACGTGTAGATGAATAGGATCCATGTTTGAACATAAGAGAATAACGGCACATATGCATGATAAAACTGACACCGTTAGGTCAACTAAAAAAAGATGTCCTCAAGTACTTTCATCACTTTTGTGGAATCTAATTGTGGATGGCTTGATCTGCAGGTTGAATGATCAAGTCATATGAAGGCAGGACTTTGCGGACGACATACTTATTGGCACAAATGGGAAATGGAGACAGTTATGAATGTCCTACAAGAAGCAATACGAATTGTGGAGGAATAGTGCCTTGAAGAGAACCTTTCAGTTAATAAAAAAAAATTAGTTGCTTTTCCAAATAGAGGTGTTTTCCCTCAAGGCAGAGTAAAACTTTTGGAGGAAAACTAGCAACATCCAAAGAAGTTAAATATCTGGGAGTGACCCTTGATTCCAAACTGAATTGGAGGACACTGCTGGAAAAAATTACTACCAAGCCAACTAGGCTTTTCTGACAATGCAGAAGAGTTACAGCCGGACATTGAGTTGGTGCTGAAGCTTGTAAGCTTCCTATCTAGAAAATTGGGGGTTGTAATTGTCACTGTGTATATCCGAAACTTAAAAGTAAATACTTAACTTAGATGAGGTTATTAAAAACAAACTTGAAAAAGAGAAAAAAATAGATATATAAAGGCACGTTTAGACCGTGCGAATCTGAACTGCGAGTGCCACTTCCTCGAGGCTCACCCAGCATAAGCATAAGCAAAAAGGGATAAACATGCCAATAGAAAATATAAACCAAGATAAATGTGAAAATAATAATGAGAAAAATGATTATACAGGTAATGGATGGATTCCAAAACTCTGACGTTAAAAATGACTATTCTGACGATGTAGATTTGTTTAATTGGAATAAAATTTTAAAGGAACTTTGTTCCACTATTTTAGTATTGTATTTTTAGGACCTAATTTCAAGTTTAAACTGCCTAAAGATGAGAGATTTTCATCGATTGAATAAATAAATATTATTCATGAGTAAATGGCAGATGCTTAGCTCTAGAAACTTTTTAGATACATAAGAACACAAATCAAATAATTATTTATTACTTCATGAATATACTTGACACTTTCTTTTCTTTTTTTGTTTCAATCGATACAACAATTTATTCTAAGTTCAATATTATTTACTGTAATCAATATACGAACTAAAACATCTATATAATTCTCGATATCTCTGCTTGAAATCAGAAAAAAATATGTTAATTATTGATACCTTCAAGCTGAATTTATGAAACAAAAAGGGAGATCGTAATTAATATGACTATCACTCATCAGTCCACGCTCTAACAAAAAATGTAGAGAAAGCGATAATTCAACTTTTCTCTGATTTCAGTATCTACAATACTTTTATGCCTTCATCAAAGTACTTGCAATGCAACATTAAATACGATCGTTCAAATAATAGTTAATCGATTGTGTGAAAACGTCCAAAAATATAAATTGGTGAAATGTGATAAAACTCAGTAGATGTGTTATCATAAAAGTACAAAAAAAGTTATTGATGAAATTAGTAGACAGCTTTATTTTTAAATGAAACCTATATTTTACTTTAAAACTAAAACCACTTCACTTCCCCACTGAAGCAATATGAGGATGTAATCTGTTATACAGGGTGTTTGAATCGTTATTACTAATTGTCTGTCAAATTCATAACTGGTTCAACGCTCTGTATAATTAAATAAGAGTGAAAGAATAATAATCTATTGGAGTCAAAGATTTTTAATGCTACTCAAAATTTATAAACACCAATGATTCTGATAATATTTATTAAATCAAATACGCGGTGAGTCAAAACTCAAGTACATTAATTTCTTAGTAATTTTAAATAGCCCACCCTTTATTTTTTTATATCATTGTCGAAGAGTAAAGTTTTGAGATATTTTAATTTTTCTATTAAAAGTAGTTAATAGTTTACCAGATGATAGTTTGCAGTTGAATATTAGGTATTTCCCCCATCTTCTTAGCGCGTGGTGAAACGTAAACTATATTTAGGAATTCCTAAGTCTGTTTTATGTATTACCAAACTTTGGGAAATGGTTGGTGAAATCGGGCATTAGTATATCTTTCTCTTTTTCCACTCTCTTGCTGTTTAAAATATAATACTTACAGTACACTCCGTTTCACATAAGAAGAGGCCACGTGAAGTTACAGTCGTATGCGCGAACTTGTTGTCAAAACCAGCGCAATACTGTAAAATTGACAAATCAGTAGAGTAACGTTTTCACATTTTGTAGGTTAAAACAAAATTAGAATTAAGTAAAAGAGGCTTAACACTGATAAATCCGATTCAAGTGGTAGGAAACACTCCTTGTTTGACGAATAAAAACTATATTTCTGTTTTAATGAACACTGTCTCTCAACGAAACTCAAGGCATACGAATTAAGCGTGTATCGATGAGTAAGAACCGTTGTAGACTCCATCACAGATAATGCGACTCCATTTCACGTAAGAAGAACCCACTTGAAGTTGCAGTCGTATGCGCAAACTTGTCAAAACCAGCGCAATATTGTAAAATTGACATTCGATTTCAAATCAGTAGAGTAACATTTTCACATTTTGTAGGTTAACACAAAATTAGTTTCTGTCGGCCTTGACTGTGGATAATTTTACCTTTAACACCAACAAGTTTTTTAGGAGACATGGTTTTAGATCAAATAAAACACACAACACTCACAGATAAATTAGCTAAACGCCTTAAAATATTGAAAAATATTCGACAGTAAACGATTGCTTCAAACACAACCTCAAATGTCAATAATAAAATGGCTGTCGGCATGAAACACGGTCGTAACGAGGCGATATAGATAAACAAGACCGATTTTGGTTTCTGCGCAATCTAATTGGCAAACTTCACGTGCCTTCTTCTTATCTAAAACGGACTCTACCTAATTAAAACACAAATAACCGCATCAAATGACAAAAATAAACAATATCTTGTGTTGACAAATAAAAAACAGTCAATGGGGACAACAGCTATGATGAACAATTTGAATTTTAAAGTTTCAAAAATGTTTCTACTTTTCCTGCTAAAGGCATTAGCTGCCAGGCCTGCTTCGACAACTCAATTGCAACTAGCGCTTCAGGTGGATGGGTCTGAAAACTCAATTTTTATTCAAGGTCATCCTATAAACTTTCACTTCTATAGGTTTGTCTGTTTTGTGGAAATTACACAAAAGGTTTGCTCCAGCAATAAATTGTAGGATTGTTCTAGCACATAATTTGAACAGATTTACTGCGTATGACAATTCAAATAATAAGACGAATTAGTTTGGGATTTATTAGTGCTGGAACGCAATTATTAATAATTAATAGATTCAAAAGCTGCTCATCATCGTCAGATGTTATTTCACTAGAGCTTGAGCGTGACAAGAATGTATAAGTAAAACTAAACACAAATTCTAACATTAAGAAAGTACCTACTGAACCTTTTTATAATCACAGAATATTTATAAAACATCGTAGTCGTTCGTATGAATTTTTGTTGTAGAGTCCGTTTCAATAAGGAAGAAGCCACCTGAAGTTGCAGTCGATGCGCGACCTTGATGTCAAAACCAGCGCCATATTTAAAAATTGATATTTTAATCTAAATCAGTAGCGTAACGTTTTCACATTTTGTAGGGTAACACAAAATTAGAAGTATTAGAACCATATAAATAACTGCTAAGTGCAGCAGACTATATGACTTAGTAGCAGAATTCAATTATTTTTGAAGTAATGTATACTCTTCCATATATTTTATAACAATCTGAATGCCTTGAGTAATATACTGGATTATTATACTTTCTTATTTGACTTACCGATGATTTTTTAAAGGAATTTGGATTCCATGTTCAGCTTCAGACTCCATAAAAGTTGCAACGTTTTTAAGAATCTGTCGGCCTTCACTGTGCATAACTTTTCTTTTAACACCAACCAGTTTTGTAGGAGGCATGGTTTTAGATCAAATAAAACACACAGCGCTCACAAATAAACTAGCAGAACGTCTTAAAATATTCAAAAATGAAAAATATTCGACAGTAAATGATTGTTTCAAACACAACCTCAAATGTCAACAATTTAATTGCTGTCGGCATGAAACATCGCTTGTAACGCCAATGGCATGGAACGATCGCTCGACAGATTTTGACTTATGCGCAGGTCGGTATGCCAACTTCAGGTGGCATTCTTCCTTATTGAAACGGACTCTAATTGTACTGATTTTGATATATTGTGAAATTAACCTCAAAACAAAACTGAGACATGCGTGAAATAAGAGAGAATTTGAAATACCTGCTCAAGAGCAAGAACTAATCAAACAGTTCTATAAGGTTCTATTGTATGTTGAAAAATTGCTGGAACGTCGAATTAGTAGTCCAGCATAACTACTAGTTCTCAAAAATAGGCGCTGGAACACAAAATTGGGACGGCACATACGCAGTACAGTTCGAATTAGTTTCATCGCGTGCTGGAACAAAAAGTATTATCGTCCGTTTATAAACAATTTCTCTATTTAATAATCATTAAGATTACTGATTTAAAGAAAAGAAAATAATTAATTATTACTGATAAACACAGCTCTGCAACAAAAAAGTATTGATTTCAAATAACGAGTGACTAGTTTATATTAATAACTGGATCGGTAACACTTGACAATATTAAAGACTTTCGACACTAATTACATTCTTTATCGGTCTGTAATTATTGGAATATATAAATAAGAAATCAATATTTGCGCAATCTATTACATGCAACACCGTCAATATTGTGAGTAAATGCAATGTTTTAAATAGTGAATATTACAAATAGCATATTTCTTTATTTAAACTGTTCCAACTACCATATTAACGTCCATCTATCTTACATATCCTCATCTTTATATTAAGTTCAACAGTTAGAGCGCAGCTGCTAGTTTGCAACAAACAATTTAAAAAGTAGCGGTATTCATTCATTCATTCGTGCTCCAAAGTGCTACCGTCTGAGTGCTTGTAAGTTTTCACAGAAGCAGAGTATGTGAGTGGATTTATCGTAAAGTTCACATTTTCTGCACATAGGTTCACTAACTTTGCACATTTTGTGCAGATGCTTCCTCAGACTGCAGTGTCCAGTCACCAGGTCGGTAACTGTCTTTAAATGTCTCTTACCCAGTTTCAACAGCCTGGATGAGAGTTCCTTATCTACCTTATTGAGTAAACTCCTTGTATGGAGGTGTATTTGTGTCAACCTCCATATGAGTTGACCCTTATCTAGCCAGTTCCCGATTTCCCCTTTTATAGAATCCTTTGTGATGTATGTATGTATGATGGGGTGACATTCACTGAGACCTAAAAGATCTATGGTGCCCGCTTACTTCTACTTAGTTCCTGAGGAACGTCTAAGAGACTAGTAGCTCCTTTAACCTATTTCTCTGAAAAATTTCAGGATATCTGCAGGTTTTAACTTAGGTAAATGTCCCTCTTGCCGTGCCCTAGGATTTTTAATTGCTGTGCAATTCGCAAAGTATTTGGATGCAGGTTTCTTCTTCCATGCCACAGAATCTACATTCTTCTTCCTCCACTATTTTGAGCTTTTTCAGTTCCCCGTTCGAGCGGCAATGTCCCATTAGGATCCCTGTCAAAACTCTTAGAGCAGTTTTACTTTGACTTATGCATTAATTTGATCTCAACGAGTTGTAGTCAGTCACCCATCAGAATGTTTGATTGTCTAGATCCTACTAGATCTTTCCAATGGTCAGATCTTCTCGGCTTGACGGCTTTGCCTATTTCTTCCAATATTACATTGAGGCTGATACCATAAAAGGGTCTTTCAGTCCCCCTCTTTGCTAGTCCATCCGCTATTTCATCTCCTTCTATTCCAGTATGTCCTGGAATCCACAGTAAGGTTACTATATATTGGTCTCACCTAGTACATTGAGTATGCCTAGGCATTCCCACACCATTTTGGAACTTATTACAACAGAGCTCAGTGCTTTAATGACTGCTTCACTATCCGCCATTATGATAATCTTTTGCCTTCTATATCACTTGTCAATCCTTTGTGATTTCACAAAACGGTTCCGGATCTATGAAGTCTCCTTTAGAACCTTCTTCAGCTAACTGGTTCTCCATTTCATTACCTGCAATCTCCTCATGTGCCGGCACCCATATCAGAGACACTTTGTTGTGATACTCATGGAAAGTGGCGTGGGTTATCGACTTTTCACATAGCAGCCAAAAGCAATAAAATGACGGGATGAGCTCTTATTTATAGTAATAAATGCTGTTTTTAATAACAACGAATGACCACTGATTTATAGATTCCGTAACGCAACGTAACGCAAGGATTTCCGTGAGACGATAAAAGATAAATCATAGGACGACTCCACTACCATTCATAGATTGCCCTTACGCATGACGCTGATCGCGGCTGTAACGCGAGAGATACCCATCTCCATCTTTTTGAAGTTGCGTTGTGGTACGATGACAGAAGTAATCTATGAATGGTAGTGGAGTCGTCCTATGATTTATCTTTTATCGTCTCTCGGAAATCCTTGCGTTACGTTACGTTACGGAATCTATAAATCAGGGGTGAATCGCTTCTGAGTGAGTGGGATATTCTGTGCCAATACTGCGTTTCTGAGTATTAAACCGTTCTATGTAACTCACTTGACAAAATGGTGTGACATAAAAATTTCGTTGTCAAAATCATTGTTTAATATGGAAGATATTATTAGCCACTTTGGAAAATTAATCTCAAATACAATTATGGTTCACATTTATTCATACCCACATTTTTCCATAGAAATATTTCTGGCCCTGATGTTATGCGTAAGTCACATACTCCTACTATTTGAAGTCAACAACGTATTTCATAGAACAAACGCCAAGTCGCTCATCAAACTTAAATTGAAACATCCTCATTTAAACGAAGCTGACTGCTGTTCATACCATTCCGTGTCAAGAGTTCAGGTACTTCCTCAAAGAATTGAAACAACCATGAGAAAATCCTACTTTGTTCCAACGTGCAGAAAACTGGCTAGAAAGATAAGTACGAAATCGAATTTCGGGTGGGTTATTCCCCGTAAGGAATCATCATTACTTCGTCATACTTACAGCGATAGAGTAGACCATCTTTTGTCCATAACACCCAGCGAATATGTGAGAAAATACAAAGAAAGAAAAAACAGGGAAGCTGGTCTTAGGTCATGCATTCAATCTTTAACTTCTCTACTGGAAAAGGCTCTAAATAATGATCACAACAACTTGACAAACGTATCTCAAGAAACTATTAAGAGAAGCATCAACCACATTAAGGAAAATTTTGAAAGTCAAATTTTAGGAGAACCTAGAACGGTTTATCCGGAATTTGATAAAAACAGCTTACACAGCCTTATAAGTAATGCGTTGAATAATAAGTCGGTAAAAGCAGCGACGCACGCTGTAAATTTTAACGTAGAAGACGACATACATGAAAAAACGGAAGTAGACGAAAGAGGAGATTTACATAAACAGTCTTCAGATACAGTAGAAAAAATGTCCGACTTCAGTGATTATTCGGATAGAAGTATGCACGTTATGGAAGATGAAAACATTCAATTAGATTGTACCTAGTGAAGTAGGAACGCTCGAAATATTTCACTAACAATATTGCCGTCTGTTTTTGAATTACCGTCTAAATTTTGGTAATATAAATTAATTCGGGACAGCAAATAACTTGTATTTGTATTAAATAAAAATATTTTGCACCAAAATATTCCAATCCTATGATTATTTACTTTTTTAGCGCACAAAGTACTTTGGCCTCTCCGGACAGTCGAAAATTAACATTTTTCCTGTAGTCACGTAATCAATGGTATAAGTATCGGTAGAAAGCTCTTGGAGCAAGGCTATCAAATAGCATTTAGAGTGCGTATAAAATATGAAGTTTTCATGGTATAATTAACCAAAAACTAAATAAGCTGATGAGTTATTTGGAAATACTACTACATTAGCATTTTCTATGAAAAATCGGAAAACAAGATATTGTTAGGAAAGTTTGAACGAATTCTTAGGACATCTCGAAATTTCTACCTGTTCTACCTTGTTTTTCGCTTTTCAATAAAAAATGTTAATGCAGTCGAAATATTTCGAAATATTTTATCAATCATTCGTTTGTTTTGGTTGTGCTCAACAGCATAAAGTGTGAATATAAATAATTATTCTTTGACATCTGGTGATAAATCACTTTATTAAATACGACAATATTACAGGAAACTGTAATAAGCTTTATTGTTTCAAGCCCATGTGACTTGTCAAAATTTTTCCGGATATTGGTTTGCGATTGGAAGTGAGGATGTCGCTACTGTCACAATCTTTACATTTCCGTTACTGGAAGACATATATTGATTGTGATTCTCGGACGGACACCACATACCTTGTACTGATGAGGCGCAAATACGCCGAAACCGGTCTACAAATTGTGTTATCCCTTCTAATCGCCAACCAGAATGGTTGGTTTTAAAATATCTTGTAGATATACCAACCCCGTTTGACTTTGGTGTGTAATTCAATATCCGGAGGTACATATTGCACGGGAAGTAGCTGTTGCTCCTTAGTTGAACGGTCATTGTTTTTGAAAAATATTATTTTTCAAAAATTCATAAAGTGTGAATATAAATAATTATTCTTCGACTGTTAAATCTTTGCCCCGTTTTCCACATTTTCTACCTCCATTTCAGAAGCTTCGTGTGTTGTATATAGACCACTAGCTTGACCTGCTTCCATAGTAATACTACTTCTAGCACCATTTGATTCCACATTAATATTTTCATTAAAATAGAAGATTTTATTAAATATTATAAAAGCCCGGAATTAGATAAAACGTTGTACGTAAACACGTTATGAAAGGATCGATATTGGCTGCTTTAATTTTAAGTAAACTATTACACACATTTTAAAAACTGATTTCGATGGGCAATAGTTTATCAACAGTAAAAACACAAGAGCTTTTTTTTTATCGGATAAATTTCTCTTTGCAACAAAACAGTTTTGCCAATCACTAATTTTACGAGAAAAACTGACATGATTAAATCGCGACACCGAAGGTGGAGCGATTTTATCTAATGTCAGTTTTTCGAGCAAATTTAGTGATTGGCAAAACTTTGAGTTAAAGAGAAATTTATCTGATAAAAGAAAAGCTCGAGTGTTTTTTGGCAAGATAAATTAACGACAGAATATATGGATGAACAACAACAATAATTATCTTTATTAATACAATAAAATTCGATTGACTAATTGACAGTTTTTGCAGTTTTGCCAACACTTAATTGCTGTGAAATTATAAGTAACCAAACTTGCGACTCATTGTCATTGTGTAAAAGTGACGTCCGCTTACTAGATATTGAGAAAGAGAATTTTTTATCGATGTCAAAGTGACAATAACATTTCCAGGTATATGACATTTTAACATTGGAGTTAATTTATCTAAAAATGAAACATTCGAAGGACCACTCGAGCAATAGCTCAAGAAAATATGGAAGCTGAGCTAGGGCTGTAAATTATCCACAGTGTTTAAAACAAAAGGATTTAAGAAACAACAACAAAAAAGATATATACCTACGTAGTAACGGAAAAACTGGAAAGCCATTTACCGGTACTTTGTCTTCTCTCCTGCAATGCTGACCAGCTCGAAGGATGTTGTCTTTCACGAGGTGCTCCCACAGTTCACCGCGGATTTGAATTGCTATTCTAAATTACTTAAGAACTACCACACTAAACTAACTAAATTATAAATAAAAATGGCGTTTTAGTACTACTCGTACTTAGGTCTTTCGAGGTACTCCTTTTTTCTTTTATGCGCACAATCGTGGTCGCTTATATATTCATTTGCCTTTCGTTGCTATTGAAAAATGCGCGACATTTGAAATAACTGTTAAACTGTGGCTGTGGTAAATCTACAGCGATTATAATATGATTTAAATGAGAAATTATCTAATTAAGTATTTAAAACGCCTTCCAAAATATATTCACAAAATAAAAATAAACTATTAATTCTAGGTGTTATGAAACTTGTTCAAAAACAAATCAAGTGATTATGAGAATATCCTTAGATATAGTTAGAAATGAGCCCTCTTACTATTAAAAGCCTCACTAAATTCTTGCGGTCAATGATCCTTAAGGTTCATCCTCAGATTCAAGCGAATGTCAATACAAACCTGTTCGAGTTCATTAGCATATTAAGAATGGTCCAAATCTGTTATGTTATAACTATTGCAGAATATTTCATTTATGTAACGTAAACCGTTATTTTTACATAAATTTAATTGGCAAACTATTAAACCGTTTAATGCAACGCATTAAAATACAAATTTATGACAATAAGTTAGTCAAAGATTAACATCTGCAGAGTGACATTAAATCTAAACGGCCCTGAAAAAGTGTATAAGAAAATTAGTTTCCGGATGATCAGGCATTACCTGGGCTGAAAGAAATGAAAAATTAAAAGTTTATAATGTCTACCTGACGAAAAACAGGGGCATAGACACCGCATATCGAAACCCAAAAAATAACAGGAAGAATTTGTCGAAGTCTAACTGTTATTGAAACTGGTAACAATGCAAACAAGGGTGGTTTTTATGTTATATATTTTCAATAAAAAGAAAAATTTTTAAATTGTAAACTCTCCATGGAACTATGGTTTAAAACCCCAAAATAAATTTCTACCCCTTTTTAACCCCGTAAGGCGATGAATTTCAATAAAATACGAAACACATCTTCCATCAATTCTGTTAAAGAATGTTTATGCAAAATTTTAAGTAGATTGGACCAAGGAATCACATTGTTTCATACAAACTTTGCCCACGTTTTGAACCCCTGTAGGGGTAGAATTTCGAAAAATCCTATCTTATCTGATGCCTACATCATACAAAGAACACCCTCCAAGTTTCAGGTCTCTATGACCAGCAGTTTCGGCTGTGCGATGATCCGTCAATCAGTCAGCAAGGACAAACCTTTAAAGATATATTTTTGTCAAATATTTCCTTTTTTGAAGGTTTAATTTTGTTACAATTCATTACCCCTCAGAAAAATATGTTTGTTATAGGCAAAATGTTTCACTATATTTTTAGTAATATTGAGGGCTTTGCATACCTATCTCAAATTTATTCAAGAATGTGTAAAAGTATTCACCACCAAAAAAAAATAAAATAATATCATAATTTGAATTCATTGATCTAGAGATAAAAAAGGCTGATGAAGATTATGAATGCTACCAAAATGTATAGCATTATAGGCAACAATTCATGGCAAAGTGTATAGCACAGCTTATCTCTTTACTTTTTATAAACCAAAAACCTGGGACATGCCACAAGATGGTATGGTATAACTTTTCATAGAAGTTCGTTACGGAATTAAGCAACAAGAAGGAAAGTGATCCAAATACCAGACTTGGAAAGAATGCCTTTAAATGGTACACAGACGGCTCAAAAGCAATAGAAGGAACTGCGATAGGAGTGTACGGGCCAGGAACCAAACACTCTGAAAGCTTGAGAAAAACACCAAGTATCTTTCAAGCGAGCAAAGCCGAAGAAAAGAGATCTGACCATTGGAAAGATCTTATATAGGGTTTAGACAATCAAATATTCTTATGGGTGACTACAACCCGTTGAGATCAAATGAATGCATAAGTCAATGTAAAACTGCACTAAGAGTTTTAACAGGGACAATGCCGCCTGGACGGGCACCTGAAAAAATTCAAAAGAAGAAGAAGAAGAAACATCCATCCACATACTTGCGAATTGCACAGCAATTCAGGATCCCAGGGCACAGCCCCTAGGAGATTATTGGATAGAAGAGGGACATTTACCTAAGTTGAAGCCTGATGCAGATATCCTAAAATTCCTCTGTGAAATAGGACTAAAGGAGCTACTAGTATTTGAGGCGTTCCTCGGGAACTAAGTAGAAATAAGGGGGCACAATAGATCTTTTAGGTATCAGTGAATGTCACCCTATCATACATACATATATAACATTGCATAGCAATAGGATCTTTTCATTTCGCACCATCTAATTTTTTTGGAAGAAACTAAAAATTTGGTTTGACCTTGGCCATATAAATGTTTATCCCTTGGTGGAGAGGCTCTAAGCCCCATATTCACCTTATCTTTTATTTTTAGTTAACCAATAGTCCTTGCATTAACAAGAACTTGAAGTACTTGCACTTCATCCCATAGTCAACGTCATTTCAGCCAAAAGTGACACAAAAACAAGAGTTCATAGGACAGTAAACCATTTGTCACATCTTAACCCCAACTAGCAGTTTTAACCAGAGATGGATGAACGGATCCGATCTTCAAAACTACCCAGCAAGAGCCGCTAACAATGCTTCCTTATATGTATTTTATATTACGATGGTGAGAATAAACATATTTTTCATTTTCTTATACTCCTCACTAATCCGCAAATATTCTTAATTGACAGATCTGTATACTCAATTTTCCATTGCTTCTATAAATAATGTTATAATCGAGGAAATCGTTGAAAGATCAATTATTTATTTAATAATCAATGTTTGCATTTATCGCGATGAATTATGGAATTCCATAACTCAGAATGATCTCTTCCGTTTAGTATTGTAGCACCAATCAACATTTCTTGAATGAAGAAATACCTACCAGATTGGATAATTTTACAGTCCAGTTAATAAATAGTTTGTGTTTATACTACAAAATGTCGATAGAATATTTTCGAATAATAATTACTTTCTTATTTTAAGTCATTTATTATTTTCAAATAGCTTGTTTATAAAAAAAAACTATGTTATCTCAATGTGTCACGTAGAGAAGAGTAACCTCCCCTTTTTCACATACCAACCAACCTCGTTCTAGTCGCTAAAAACAGTCTTTTTTATTAAAAAATCTAGAGACAATGAAACCCCCAAAAGCATTTTACATTCGAGCAATAAATTGAAGACATTTTTCTGACTCTTTACGTACGATTTTTCAGATTTTTATTTAAATACAGATTCAATAATTGTTTTTCATTCAAAAATAATTATATGCCCACGTAATAAATTAAGAATTAAATTGTAGCATAATCTTTATACGCACAATACATTTAAAAAAGAATAATTTCTGTATATAATAAAAACCGTTGCAATAAACTATATGAAGCAATAATTACTCATTTGAAAATATAATAATTGTTATATAACAAATAACACGCGATCGCTGATGGGTTATCGTTATGCAGTTATTTTTACCGGTATTTAAGGATAATTTTTCTCCAGATTCCCATGATATATTGAAAATGATTTATGCATATTATATTTTTTTAAACATCTCTTGCTGTTGGTCAATTCTGTGCATATACAAGGATATATTGAAAAATTCTTAGCCTACTATAGAACCAAACAAAATCTCAATGTGAAAATATTTTATTACCCAACATATTCTCCTCTTAATTGGATACATTTATTACAGCGAACCTGCAACGTCTCTAGACCTTTCAAAAAAAATGTTTCTTCTTGCTCTGCAAACCAGATCTCCACAGCTTTTATTACCTCCTCGTTGGAAGAAAATTTACGACCTTTTAAACTTTTTTTCAGTTGAGGAAAGAGATGATAGTCGGACGGAGCCAAATCTGGTGAATAATGGCTAGTAATTCAAACCCTAAATCACGAATTTTTTGCATGGCAACATGAAATTTGTGTGCAGGGGCGTTGTCCTGCAAAAACGAAACACCTTTGGATAGCTTTACGCGTCTTTCCTCTCTAATTTTTTCCCGTAGAGTGGTAAGTAATGTCGAATAGTAATCTCCAGTTATTGTTCTACCCTTATCCAAACAATCAATCATGATTACTCCATGGCAATCCCAAAAACCTGAAGCAAGAACTTTTCCAGCAGATTTTTGGACACGAAACTTCTTAGGTCTTGGAGAACCAGAGTGTCGCCATTCCATCGATTGTTGCTTTGTTTCTGGATCGTGGAAATGTACCCAAGTCTCATCCATAGTAACAATTCGGTTTAAGCTACATCGTTTTCAAATCGAGCACAGATCAAACGCGATGATTCTACCCTTGCAAGCTTTTGGTCAACATTCAAACATTTGGGAATCCATTTTGCAGCATTTTTTCTCATGTCCAAATTGACGTGAACTATATGATGAACGCGTTCGTATGAAATATTCAGTGCTTCAGATATCCGTTTTAGCCCAATTCGACGTTCTGATAAAATCATGTCATGAACTGTATTGATATTTTCGGGGACTGACACAGAAACTGGCCTTCCCGATCGGTCATCATCTTCAATGGAAAATTTGATTTTAAAGCTTGCAGTCCAATTTTTCACGGTCGCATACGAAGGACATTGATCACCAAGGGTATTAAGCATATCTTCGTAAATCTGCTTACCTCTTAACCCTTTTAAATACGGGTAAGTACTTGATGATGGCTCGATACTCCAATTTTTAGATTTTCACAATTTCGGTGGACATCTTTTTTTTAAATTTATTGCGTAACTCTGGTTTACTTTTTAGACGTCAAACTTCACACTGACACTTCTAATGAGTTATTGTTCGTTGCTATGGTAACGCAATATTTTGTTTATGCATGGAACTAATCTAAGTTAATTAGATATCAATACATCCTCATACGTTAGCAAATCTATAACTCTATCTATAGACAATTCGTTATTTTTTTTATATCAAATATTTATGCTACAGGAAACCAAAAATTACTACATTTATTTCTATAATATGTAGTAAATTTTACTAAAAAGTTACAATTGTGCTATTAAGTGGAGTTGCAGGTTTAGACAGCTAAAACCAAGTTCTCACATGGGCTGAAAAGTCTCGGGCCTAACAAAGAAAACACATTTTTTTTGTTCAAAATAAGCTTTATTCATCAACGTAATTTCCATCAAGAACAACGCAATCGTTCCAGCGCCGCTCTAGCATTTCAATACCACTTTTGTAGAACGATTTATCTTTTGCCTCAAAACAGGCCTCAGTGTCAGCGATAACCTCTTCATTCAAGCGAAATTTCTCGCCGGCAAGCATTTTTTTAGGACTGCGAATAGCCATATAGTAGTCGCTGGGAGCCAAATCTGGCAATTACAATGGATGTGGGAGCAATTCTATGTTCAATTCATTTAGTTTTGCCATTGTTTTGATTGACTTGTGACACGGTGTGTTGTCTTTACGAAACAATTTTTTTTCTTTACCATATGCGGACGTTTCTTTGCAATTTAGTCCTTCAAACGCTCCAATAACGCTATATAATATTCTCTGTCGATGGTATTTCCCTTTTCAAGATAGTCGATGAATATTACACCACGTACATCCCAAAATACCGAGGCCATAACCTTTCCAGCTGATTGTTGTGCTTTCGGGCGCTTTGGACGAGGTTCTCCAGTTGCTGTCCACTCAGATGCCGATCGTTTCGATTCCGGAGTAGAGTGATGGAACCATGTTTCATCCATTGTCAGATTTCGATACAAAAATTCTGGTTTGTTAACGTTTAAACATGGTCAAACACAGAAGCATCAACACCTTCTTGTTTTTGGTCAACAGTGAGCAAACGCAGCACCCACTTTGATCAGAGCTTTCTCATAGTCAATTGCTCATGCAATATAAAGCTAACACGTTCTTTTGATATCTTTACGATGACAGCTAACTCACGCAACTTCACTTTTCGATCATCCAAAACGATTTTCTGGATTTTTTTTATGTTTTCTGGTGTTACCGCCTCATTTGGATTTCCAACGTGATCCGCATCATTGGATGGGTCAAGCTGTGAAAAGCAACACAAATAACATATTTCTTGCATTTTTGTATTAGTTGGTCTGTTTTTTGTAACAAACTATACCTAACCCTCTTGTACCTTGTATGTCCCCCATTCTTGTATTACTTGTTTGTAATTTTTTATCCTTGTTGATATGTAATAAATTACTTGGTGTTTGTTTAATAGAAACTTGTGTGACTTGTATCTATTTTAAGTATTATTTTAACATAATATTGACATCAGCGGTAATTTTAGTAGTATCTACCTGTTTCTTATTCGAGTGTATTGAATACAAAATAAACAAGATCCCGCATTGCCATACTGTTCGTTGTCCATTTTCAAATATAAATCGTGAGTCATACGATTTGATTGTTTTTAAAAAAGAGCACAGATAGGATTAATAGGTATGCGACATCAAAACGTGTGCCATTGCGAAGTAGGCACTATTCATATCAGTCACGTGGAGTAAGATCGGGGAAATGTGATGGGTACTTGAAATTAAAACGTTTCTTGCAGCAATGCTATCGATTATCGAGCAATATGACTGGTCCTGTTGAAACCACTAGTTTTCGATCCGAAAGTTCCTGGCACGACAAAACATTCTGAGATCCTGAACAAACGGCGTTACTACCGTGTTTCTATCACGTTCCTGGGTAACAGTGACGGGTTGGCCATCATTATTTTACCCAATGAAATACGGATCAATCGCACTGTGAGCTGACACTGCATATCGTCACACGGTCACTATGAAGCGGTTTTATGGATAATAACGTCAGGCTTATTGAAACCAAGAAAGCGAGTTCACTTATTAATGTCACCCTCCAAGTGAAGGAGCAATGAGAACATGCCCAACGGCAGCCTTGGAAGTGATTCTCAACCTCACAGATAACCAAAAAGTATAACTTTTCAAAGAAATTCGTTTCGGAATTAAACAACAAGAAGGAATGGGATCCAAATACCATTACCAGAAAGAATGCCATTCAATGTAACACAGACGGATCAAAAGTAATAGGAGGAACTGGGATAGGAGTGTACTGGCCAGGAACCAAATACTCCGATAGCTTGTGAAAAACTCCAAGTATCTTTCAAGCGGAAATTCACGCCATAAGAAAGTGTGCCCAGTTCAATGCTATATAAAGGATACAGAAGGCAAAGGATTATCATAATGTCAGATAGTCAAGCCGTCATTAAAGCACTGAGCTCTTGTGTAATCAGTTCCAAAATGGTGTGGGAATGCCTAGGAAAACTCAATGAACTAGGCGAGAACAATACTTACTGTGGATTCCAGGACACACTGGAATAGAAGGAAATGAAATAGCAGATAAACTAGCAAACAAGGGGACTGAAATACCCTTTTGGGGGCCGGAGCCCTTTTGCGGAATCAGCTCCAATGTAATATTGGAAGAAATAGGTAAAGCCGAAAAAAAGAGAAGACCTGACCATTGGAAAGATCTAGTAGGGCAATCATAGACTCTACTGGGTGACTATAACCTGTTGAGATCATATGAATGCATAAGACATTGTCGCCTGAACGAGCACCTGGAAAAGCTCAAAATAGTGGAGGAAGAAGAATGTTGATTTTGTGGCATATGGAAGAAGAATCTTACATCCACATACTTGCGAATTGCACAACAATTCAGAATCCTAGTGCACAGCACCTAGGAGATTACTGGATTGAAGAGTGACATTTACCTAAGCTGAAGCCTGCAGATATCCCTAAAATTCCTCCAGGAAATAGGACTAAAGGAGTTACTACTCTCCTCAGAAACTAAGTAGAAGTAAGGGGACACAATAGATCTTTTAGGTCTCAGTGAATGTCACCCCAATATACATACATACAACCCTCCAAGTTAATGTGACTTTCATCTGAGACCCTCAGATTATACAATAACAAAGTAGTCGCTCACTTTCGGTATAAGTGACTTGTATGTCGAGATATTTTCAATAAATTTGCCACAACTTGCTCTCCATCTATACCAATTCCAAGTCGTGAGGGTATTCTAGTCTCCGATATATGGATAGTGTAACCATGGAAGATTTTGATTATTAATACCAGAAGCCTATTATCAAACCAAGCTACTTAGTATGAAGATTGCAATTATATTCATTCTTATATTCAGGACATCAAAAATTATTACGTTTTATAACGTTTGTGAATATATTTTTCACACCTTAGATCTTCTACCGGCGATTTTTATCTTAATCATAATTCTATAGGACATATTAACACTTCACGAACTAATTTCACCATTAATGATACATTTTGATAAAGTAGTTTCATTTCAGTTAATATGAAATCTACAGCGATCCTAAATAACTACAATCCATCATTTTTATGTAGATCATTATTAATGGTAAATATAGAAAGAAAGTACAAGACGTATCCTACATAGTAAAAGTGCCACATAAGTGGCAAAAAAGTTTTAAATTTAAACAAATTATTGCAAGCACTTAATAAGGATTTTATTAAACTAACTATAGTGGTTGTTTTTACATTAATATTATAAAAAACAAATAGACTTATTCATGCCCAATAAATAGGCTACATATTCGAGAATGATTTAAATCCGTAACACTTTCATCTTCTTGCTGGTTAATGTACATTTTTGAAGATTAAAGATTATTGGCCAAACATTTGCATCTGTTTTTTTGCAAGAACAGCTTACTAAATGCTAAAGTTCATCTGGGGAAGTGTTTGCGACAGAAAAACATTAGTGTAGACAGATTATTTTCATCTCTGTTTCACCCAAAGAGAAGAGCAATTACATCTGTCTTAAATAAATAGACCTATGTACTGCCAAATCATTTCAACAGTCGTATTATTTCGTCGTTTACAAGTTTAGTTTGCTTAATATTCAGAAAACCGAATTAAATTTACCCTATCCAGAAGTTTATTTGATTTGCAAATTCTGAAAAATAGAAACAATATGAAACCGATAAAGTTGCCAAATCTGCCGATATTCACCTGCGTACGTGTATCTACCATACACGATTTGGCTATTTACACTATTACTATACCGTCCGTAAAGTATGGAACAAATTCATTTTTAGCTAAACAGGCTATTTTAAGAAATAATCCTGAAACACGTCGATTTTTGAATTTAATTTACCGTATTTTAGGGTGAATTACTTTCGAGTAATGATGTCACCGTCATTTTTTTTAAATGAAACACCCCCATTTTGTCTCAATTTTCGGATTACTCTAGCTGAGCTGATTCCAAAAATGTATCACATGTTGATTCCAATTGGTACAGGATGGACGAAAATACAATAGTTTTGTGTGCGCTCATAAAGTAATCCTGGAGGTTTTGATGAAAGTTTCTGGTTTCAACAGGATGGTGCACCTCCACATTATGTTGTAGATGTTAGAAGGTACCTAGATGAAATTTTTCCGAACAGGTGGATTGGTAGACGTGGACCTATGGAATGGCCAGCGAGGTCACCAGATTTCAATCCTTTGGATTATTTTATGTGGGGCCATCTGAAGAATGTTGTGTATCAAACGAAACCAGCAAATATTCAAGAATTAAAAGAGAGAATTCGGACAGCCATAAACAATATTTCTCAAGACACAATAAACAAGGTTCAACAAGAATTTGTACACCTTTTAGGTTACTGTCAATTACAGCAAGGGCTGCAGTTCGAACATTTATAAAGTCATGTATTTCATCATATTCTGTCCGCTAGACAATAAGTATTTTTGACAATATTGTTAATTTAACTAATAAAGAATGTTACGCATTACTTAATATATAACGTTAATATAATGTTCTCAATATAATACCGAACAATCGGGTGAAATTTTTATTTTTTTCAGCTCAACTGATGAAAGCTTTTTGCCCTTTGGAGAGGGCGGTGGTTGAAGAACGCGTAATTGGAGCTGTCAATAAATGTTTTCTTGTAATATGTTAGCTGTATTGGTGCCTAACTTTAATAACTAATTGCACAAGACACCCCAATAATTTTGAACTATATGTGTTCCTTTTAAAATATTTATTTCATTTGTGAAATAGAGTCTCAACGATTTAAAAAACATTTATTTTATTCTAAAATTATTATTACCGTTCGTTTGAAATGAAAACAACTCGTTGAATCCAAGGTATTCCCACCAAACGCAACACCCACACCTTAGAATAAACCTCCATATTTATCTAATACTTTTCATTGATAAAACAGATAATGAATAAAATTGTCAGCAACGAACTATTCTCGCTGATCATGAAAAGTAAAAGTATGTTAAATAGATGAACTTGATCTTACTTTTTGGAATAAAAATATACTACTTAGATATTATTTAATAGATAAATGCAGAATGAGAAGATATAAAGAAACTAAAATACTGTTTTTATCTTTTCTAACAATACAGTGCAAGAATGTTTTAACATTTTATATGTATTTTTCCATTAAATAATAAGAAGCAAGGATTTAATTTTCCATGAAAACTAGGCGTGAAAACTTTAACTCATATACTTTTATACCTTCATCTAAACTAACTCATTCATTTTAAACCTGTTGAAAAAATGTTTATGCATTGTGTACCTAGCTATTTTAATCAAGTAACACATGGGCTGAAAAGTCCCGGGCCTAACAAATAAAACGTTTTTTTTTGTTCAAAATTAGTTTTATTCATCAACGTAATTACCATCAAGATCAACGCAATCATTCCAGCGCCGCCCTAACATTTCAATACCACTTTTGTAGAACGATTTATCTTTTGCTTCAAAGTAGGCCTCAGTGTCAGCGATAACGTCTTCATTCGAGCGAAATTTCTTACCGGGAGCATTTTTTTAGGTCTGCGAAGAGCCAGTAGTCGCTGGGAGACAAATTTGGCGAATACAGTGGATGTGGGAGCAATTCGAAGTTCAATTCATGTAGTTTTGCCATTGTTTGGATTGACTTGTGACTGGGTGCGTTGTCTTGATTAACCAAAATTTTTTTCTTCAATTTCGGCCTTCAAACGCTCCAATAACGCTATATAAAATTCACTGTTGATGGTATTTCCCTTATCAATATAGTCTATGAATATTACACCACGATCATCCCAAATTACCGAGGCAATAACCTTTCCAGCTGATTGTTGTGCTTTCGGGCGTTTTGGACGAGGTTCTCCAGCTGCTGTCCACTCAGATGACGGTCATCTTGATTCCGGAGTGAAGTGATGGATCCATGTTTCATCCATTGTCACATATCGAAGCAAAAATTTCGGTTTGTTACTTTAAACATGGTCAAACACTGCTCAGAAGCATCAACACGTTCTTGTTTTTGGTCAACACTGAGCAAACGCGGCACCCACTTTGAATAGAGCTTTCTCATAGTCAATTGCTCATGCAATATAAAGCCAACAAGTTCATTTGGTATCTTTACGATGTCAGCTAGCTCACGCAACTTCACTTTTCGATGGTTCAAAACGATTTTGTGGATTTTTTTGATGCTTTCTGGTGTTACAGCCTCATTTGGACGCTCTCTGCATTCCGCATCATCGGTGTCTCTACGACCACGTTTGAAGTCAGCAAACCATCGTCTTATTGTTGTTTCTGATGGAGCGGAGTCATCATAACACTTTTCAAGCCATTGCTTCTCCTGAACGGTATTTTTTCCCATCAAGAAGCAGTGTAAAATTAAAACACGAAATTGTTTTTGATCCATTGTTTTGAAAATATTTAAAATAGCGTCACTCTTAGCACAATAACTCACGAACTAATGAATAGAATATCATGAAATTTTGATAGCTGTCTTTTTAAGGTTAGTACTAACTGAAAAACAGGATTGCAATAAATCTAGCGCCATCTATGTGTCTGGCCCTGGACTTTTTGCCCCATCTGTATAAGTATTCAGCATAGACAAATTAACAAACATTATTTTCTCTTTGGTATAGGAAAATTAGCTATAATAAACTCGAAAAATTAAAAACTGTTCAAATTTTTTACATGGATGTTCAAAAATATGTATGCCTACATTGGTGAAAATCCGCAGGACATAAAAGACACGAAATACCAAGAATGAAGTTTGTAGGTAGCGGTTTTTTTCGAGGTATGCCTAAAAAACCTGTCTTAGCAGCATTATCTTCAAAGGGCGCTAGCTCCTTTAGGAGAAACTTTGGGATAAAGTTAAATTGGGATAAATGGACATAAAATCACATCTAAAATCTGTAGTTTGCGTTTGGCAGGAGGATTTCTTGACACTCTGTATGTAGAAAAGTTTATTACATTCCGTGTGTTCATGAATAATTACTAAATAAATACTGGCCTACATACAAAATATATTTGTATTCCTCATTCTCAACTAAGTGACAGTTATGTGTTCCTATATAACGACCATGAGTAGCGCAAATAACAAACTTAGAAATACCTTGTGTTGTGTGGGTTTTTAATGAAAACAAATATACCATTCTTAAGTAGATTTAAATAGCACTATTTCCATACAAATTGATTAATTAAATTTGTATTGATGGCCACCGCAAATTATTATATAAATAAATAAAAAAATATGAAATCCATAAAATTTCAAGAATAAAAACGCTGATTTTTACTAATACAAGGGAAAATAATAATACAAAGATTTGATATCTAAGATGTCTTCTAAGTGTTGCATTTAACATAGTTGGCGTCTGTCAACAAATTGTCAAAATTAACTGTCATGTTTAGTTAAATTAACAGCAAACTTTTAGACAGCTTGTAGCTCTGCCATCATTTTAAATATTGATTTGTCATATTGTTAGCATTTTGAATGATAGTAACTATTCGATATTATTATTGAACTAAGTATGCCTTATGCCTGAGAGTGGAGAAAGTGGAATGGATGACATAAGTAGAACAAGCATGGCAAAAAGGATGTTCGTCCATGTACCAGTAAAATCTGAATATCGGTATGAGAAAACATACACAAGATCAAAGAACTGTTACATATCGATTTATTCGCTGTACGTAATTGTCGAGTTTCAAAAAAACCATTCACAACGACAAAAGATCCTCCATCAAGACAGATAGAGGCAACAAGCCAGCTCGGAACCCGTCAGCAAGTAAGAGAGATATAGAAAGTCGGAGGTTTAGGCTGTCTTTCTCGAATAGCGAGCATGCTATATACAAAAACAAAGACAGAAAAACCTCTGATCGTTTATCTTTTTCTCTCTCACCGGAGTTCGGTGGGACATTCCCACTTACACAGCGGCCTATGGCTTATTGCCTCTATCTGTAGTATCTCTTTGGTTACCACACAGCTCGAAAAACAATTCATTTTTTTAAGCAAAAAAACATCCAATTGCTGAACCACTCATCATAGAGTCCCAAACTAAGTCCATGATTTACTTTTCCAATATTCAAGAATTAGTTGCGTGGGCAAAGTGTCCAGTCCAGAAGATGCAGTTAACGTCTTCAAAAACTCTATTTTGAATGTACCATCCAGAATTGGTACCAAAGTATGAAAAATATATTTCTTTTCGTGCAGAATATTTTGTAAAACAATAGTGTTTAAAAGTTATTTACTGTTTTTTTTTCTAGCACTATATGCAAAATATAAAAGACGACAAAACTATTAATAAAGCTTTTGTTGTCTTTTTTGCTCTCACACGTTGTTATGCGTTTCCATCTATCATAAAACTTTTACTTATTTGGCCAGAGGCAGATGTTTCAAGAGAATCAAAATATTGGCTAATACATTAAAGATCACACCCATTCAACCTTAGCATAAGTAATAATGGTGGCACGCCTAAAAATTCTGTAACAAACATTTAACTGAGATTTATTTTAGCTGAAAGTATACAACTATTAAGAACAATAAATGAAATTAGATTTAGAAAATAATATCGCACTGACGAAAGCAATATTATGTACTGAAAGTTGGGCTAAGTACACCGGGTGTAATTGAGTCCTGCAACTTTTAAATAGACTGATAGATTTCCTTAAATTCTTGATGGGTTATACTGGGGAATTTTTCCATACGCAAAATCAATATTATCGACTTCCGGATGAGAAAATGAATAATTTAGATGGAAAATCCTGTATATTTTTACAGATTCGGATTCCCCAGCTTCAACTTCATAATTCGCCTATCAAATGTCAAAAATTTCAACTTGGTATGCCAATATCCGTAGTTGAGTGTTCTCTATGACATGCAGAACTAGGAGACCACAAACTGTCAAGTGAGCTGGAGTGCGCGAAAACTATAGGTACTACTCTGAAGAAGATAACTTTGTTGTCGAAAGCGAAAGCCAAAGCATCAAATCCAGAATAAATGTAAAGTGTTAATGTTGGTAGGTATAGTGAGTGTTAAATGTTGGGTATCGTCAATGGCTGAATATTTTTATTCTGGATTAAATCTTATTGTTTGAACTATGAAGTAGTATTAATTTGATTTTATCTGCAAATCTTCTATACTTTCATCCCACTTATTGAATCATCACCTTTCTGTAAAATTATAAGGTAGGTGAATGGAATATGCCCATGTTGGTAATATGCCCACACCCCATAATCTCTACTTGCTTGCGCTACAGACCACCAGATGGTATAGCATATACAACGGTAAGTACAGCGTCTTCTTGAAGTGTGTTACCTTGCGATTATTCTAGTGTAATTTTTTCTAAGATTACTTAAAAATTAGTTTTCATATTAGAGAAAAGACTACTACACTACATGGTTGTTAATATGCTCATGCCTAAATATAAGTAATATGCGCATTGGGCGTATTACCGTCACATACAATGATTCTGGTTAATATTTTCAAATTATTACTTTTTGCAGATGTCGCCTTACAAGAGCAAGAGTCTGGAGGAGAGAAGGACACGATATGTTAGAAACGCCATTTAAGGAGCGAGTAAAGAAAACAAATAGAAAAAAGGCCATCAACAGCTAAGCATTGGTGGTTAAAAGAGACGTTTTCAACAAAAAAGCAACAAAATAGAGAAGCTGAGAAGAACCGCGATAAAAATTCTGTACAGACCAAACAGAGGCGAAAAACGAAGATTCCTGGTACTGCAAACTTTGTCATGAAGATGAACAGAAACATATGAGGCTGTGCACAATTTGCTTCGTTTATGTTCACGAGGAATGCACAGGTCTTACCAAAAATTATAACATTAAGTTTGTTTGTCCAGACTGTTCGTAATTAGATAAGGTTACAATTTAAAAATGTGTGCACCCTTTCCTTGAAGGAATCAAAAAATATTTAGTTTTGTATTGAAAACTTTGTTATATAAGCTTTGTATTATTTGCGTTTCAGTTGTTACAAAGCCCGTAGAATCATAAAACAAACATAAAAATAGATGTATTATGTTTTCCCCAAGAAAGTTATTCTATAAAGCAATGAGAGTATTTCTTGTATAAAGCAAAAACAAAAAGTCGATTTTTTGTGTGTTTTATGGAGGGATCTTCTTATAACGTGGGCATATTCCCTTCACGTACCTTATTTAATTTATTCCATGAAAAAAATTTATCATAAAATATAATTGCATCCTATCATAATATTTTTCATAAAAATGTTTTTCTTTTCTCGTCTAAACCTAAGACAGGAACCAACTCCTGCATATTTTTTGCGTTTCCTGCATTACACCGGTATAGAGATTCTAATTGCTTTTTGTTCTTCCGTAAACAGATGCGGTATCCAACGGAAAACTAATATTTTTTTGAAGAATTTGTCTTCATGCAAAATTTTTTTGAATTGCGGTCTTTGACATGCCCAATAAATTTCCAATTTCACGTCGACCTTCTTGGATCAGCTTCAACGTTTTCCTGAGTGACTGGTGGATCGTCGCTGCATACCAACGAGAAATTGTCGTCTGATGTGGTGTTTCATTGCAAAAAACGGATATACAGAAAGACACTTTATAAAAAGATGATAGAAACTACGTTTGCTACAAGTTACTGTTCATAGCACCAAATACACCAGCAGATAAAAATATTTTGGTTAGTCCAGAATAATGTTTGGGCATTTACAGAAAATGTGCAATCTGTATGCACCTCAAATTTATTAAACGGTAGCGAAGAGAAATATCAAAATTTGATTGAATAGCTCAGATGTTACGGGAATAAAAAAAATAGATATCATATATTATCGCGGAAAGCAGGACTAAGAGCAGTGTAGATGGCGCTACAGTTAATTTCAGAAATAGCTAAGGGAGATGAATAGAAATCCATTTTGATATTTCTTACAAGTAGATACTCACCTATAATTATTTATTGTAGCTTTTAAAAATATATTCAACCTTGCGTTTTGAAGGCAGTAAAAAAGTTTTACTGCTGGACAATCGTAATTAAAAAGTGGTTTTTACTGCATTCCGATCTTGATGTATGCTAGAGACGATGTTGGTATAAAGTCCCTATACAATTTTTAAATTCATTTTACTGGGATTTATGATAAAAAGATTACCAGCAATGTGAAATAATGTATGTGTTCTACTGTTTGTTATTAAGTAATATAAACTAAACACTTAAATAAAGAGGTAATCTGTCAGATTTTTCTTTAATGTTAATTATTGCTGTACCTAGCGTAGTTATTGTTTAAATGAGACCCAAATTGAAAATTAGAATATATTTTTCACCAAGCATTCTTGTAATTTTTCCCCTGATATAGCGAAAGTAATTGGTCCTTGATTATTAACATCCTGATAGTCCGTGCTAGCCTTTATATAGGTAGATTATGACATTATATTACTCAAAAACGTTCATTGGCATATTGAATAAAATAAAAATAAATAATCAGAACATGTTTTACGGTTTGAGAATTAAAATAATATCTTTTTTATTGTAAAAAGTATAAAATTTAAATTTATCTGCATAAATTAAAATGCATTATATATTTAAGTATGTTTTGATGACTTAAGTACCTGCAATTGTCCAATTTTCCTCGTTTTGCAGCATCGACCAATCTAGTTGTAAGTCCTTAAAGCTGGCCATTTTTAGCAATACAAATTATTTCTGTTTATTCTGAATATTTTTTCTATTCATTTCACACCACGTAACACTAGAGCACTGTACTTGATTAGCCGAAACTACCGTATAAGAAATGTTTATCGTTTTTTTCAACACCGGTTGTTTATTTGTCCGAACAAAAACTTATTTTGACAAGTAAAGAAATTGATACTGAAGCACATGTTAGTGAGAGAAGTCAGCAAACGTATATTTCATTTTTAAAGTCGCGCAGACTCGCACTATCGTATCAAGATTCTCCTGCCGGTGCCGGTGTGGTCATTCAACAGGTTGCTTGTACTCGTTTTTTACAATTTCTATATCTTAGGGACTACGGTACTATACATATATGAACAGGATTGTCAGATCGCTTGAAATATCTTTAAGAACGAAAGTAAATACTATTGAAGCAAGATTTTTGATTTTATTTAAGCGAGTAGGGAGGCTGGGTGGGTAAAAATGAACAGGAAAAAATGAAGATTATTTTTGATAATTATTTTGAGAAATCTAAGCAAAATATTTTTTATATTTCTTAATGGGTACAACGTTTCAGTAGCTTTTCAAAATAATTTACAAAATTAATAATGAATACACCACAAGCAACACACAGAAGATATTTAAATGAAGATGTTTGCAGTAAAATGAATTGGTCTGGAGAAGGAAATTAAACACCCATTGTTAAATATGGAAATAATGGATATATCGTGAAATAATCTTCTCAATTTCGACACAGTCTAAGAATAATATCTGTTATTGCTTTCAGCTCAATATCTATATCGCTATTGTATGAATATGAATGACATGACAAGTAAATGCTGTACCGGAGATTATGCAGCAATGTTAGAATGGATTAAAAACCGCATCTTTTTGCTATCTTCTTACGGAGATACCAAATCATCTCTATTTGGAATCAGCATAGTATAAGACAGGTCATATTTTACTATTGGATACATTATGTCAGAGGTCATTTCCAGAATTCTGTGACTTTTAGTATCCTCCGGCAATCTGCCTGTATTGTGCGCAATTCTATGTTTTCCATCTAGCTTTTTTTTCCAGAAATAGATGGAGAGGAGGAAGGTACAGAAGGATTTCCGTGGCTGCTTATGGCAAGGTGCTAATGGCACTATTTTGAGCTTTAGTTCGTTTAGCTCTATGTCCTGGAGAAATTTTACGATATCCTTAGGCTTACCTTTAGGTACCTATGTATTCCTCTCCTATCCAGCGATCTCCCAGGTGTTGTGCTATTCAATAACCAGGCCAAAAAAACGTAATTTCCTTATATATAATAGACGTTTGAGGCAATTATTAATATGAGACAACCTCGTCAGGCTCTAAGTAGGTAGATCTGTTCCAGGTATAGCGATATATTGCGCTGGCGAACAATTACTCTGCAATTGGAGATATGAAAATCTATTCCACCCTCTCATCTACAGCATCGCATAATCTGCATGTTCCAGTGTCCACTTTGCCCATCTTTCAGTGATGATATTTGAGTGAACAGCGTCTAATCAAAATTTCTGCGATTACTCTGAGATCAGATCAGATTTCCACGATGGGAATTGGTTGTAGACTTGAGAGCCTTTCAAGCAGCCAGACACAATAAATATTCTGGCCAAGATGAGGCGTTTTTGAGGCACTATTGAGTGTTACCCAGGGCTGTTCATATCCTAGTATTAGGACCTGTAACCCCTACTTCCAGAATACTGTGACTTTTAGTATCCTCCGGCAATCTGCCTGTATTGTGCGCAATTCTATGTTTTCCATCTAGTTTCTTTTTCCAGAAATAGATGGAGAGGAGGAAGGGACAGAAGGATTTCCGTGGCTGCTAATGGTAAGGTGCTAATGGCACCAGTAATTACCAGACAAGCCTGTTTGTATCACTACAGCTTTGTTTGATAATTTCACGCCTTATTACTTTATACTTCCTTTTGGCATCAGCAGATAGGTAGACCTTTTGGCGAGGCTATTCGCTTAGATACACTAGAGTCACGCATATTTTCCATGATTATCAGACATGAAGTAAGAAAAATAGCAATGATTTTTAGTATTTTCAAGAATTTGATATTTGTTATTGTTCCTACTTTATTCAGTCAACTGTGATTTAAAATTAGAATTTTGTTTTGAATAATGCCTAGACGTAAACTTGTTGCTGTTGGTATGATTGAGGCGGGTCGTCTTCAAAAAGAAGAAACTGACGTTTTGCAACTCAGTGAAAGTGTCATTTCGTACCTTCTCCGTAGATATCGAGCAATACGAAACGTGAGAGAAAGACCTAGAAGTGGACGTCCAAGGGTTACCAGCTCTGTAGACTCCGTTTCACTTAAGAAGAAGCCACGTGAAGTTTGCCCATTGTCTTGCGCAATAATCAAAATAGGTCATTTTTATCTTTGTCGCCACTGGCATTACAAACGATGTTTCATGCCGACAGCTATTTTATTATTGACATTTGAGGTTTTGTTCGAAGTAATCATTTACTATCGAATATTTTTGATTTTTGAATATATTAAGGCGTGGCTGCGGGTGTTGTGTGTTTTATTTGATCTAAAACCATGCGTCCTAAAAAGGTTACGCTACTGATTTGAAGTCGAATGTCAATTTTACAATATGGCACTGGTTTTGACAACAAGTTCGCGCATACGACTTCAACTTCAACAACTTCAAGTGGGTTCTTCTTACGTGAAACGGAGTTTACATCATTTGACTGTGTGTACCTATCCGTATAGAGAACCTATGAGTGCTTTTCGGATCATACAACAGCGTCTTTTGAATGGTTCTGGGGTTTCGGTTTCAATTGAAACAGTATATGTACGTCGAAGACTAAGTATACGAGGTTAACGTTCACCACTTCATCCTTCAATTTAAATATTGACATTGTCCTATAATTGGTTCTTTAAAAACTTTACTTTAATTATACCTAACACTAATTTTGTATAAATACAAATAAAAATATAAAACTAGTTTTGTTTAGCAAGGTAATCATGTAACTTTTAAATTGTGTAGTGAGTAGTAAGGCAAGCAATTAAATAATAATTCACTATGTGCTTTCAATATTTGTTTATGTAAAAGTGTTATACAATGCCTAACTAGGTAAATGTGAATAAGTAAAATTGAATTTTATGTATCAGGTCAATACACACATACAGAGATTGGTAATACAAAAAATAATTAAACGCTAAATGCTGCAATATACAATTAAGTCGGAACCATATGGAAAATTTTTGTATTCTTAGTTTCATGAAAAAAAGTTATAAGGCGAATGCGACGATCACATGAGTCAAATAAGGGATTTTACACACGAATTACATACAATATTATTTCTACTGCCGTAATTTTTATCAGAATTTTGATAGAAATTTACTATTTACTTTTAGGTTAGGTAAGGTGGGGGATAGAGCTGGCGTTAGCCTTCTGTCACTGAAATCTAATGATTTTTTACATAATTTAGTTTTGTTTTAACTTGAAATATCCGTTTTTTTTAACTGATTTGTTATATAATATATATATTAAAAATGTATTATACGAATATATTTTTGGGGAGAATCCAAAGGTTATTTAAAAGTAGATAGAATATCTATATATGCTCATATTTTTAAAAATTGTATAGTAATAATTAATGTCTGTCATTGTGAGAAACAATTTCGTAAGTATTCCTGAGAAATGCAAAAAAACAACTTGTATGGGAGAAAACAGACAATAAATAAATTTATTTCTGAAAAAACTCCCAATAAAAACAGGAAAAAGGAAAGAACAATCGGATAAGAAAGGTAAACTGAAATAGCATATAAACGAAATAATATGCAAAGTCTGAACTTCATCACTGACAAAATCATCTTCATCATTGTGAGAGTCCGATTCATGCAGATCAGATCATTCAGATTACGTTGTAGACTGCATTTAACGGTAAAAGCGGCATTCCAGCATCCTTTTCTCTTGAAAAGTAATTAATCAACTTCAAAATTAAACTTTGTTCTTTATCATTATACCGGGAAGACAATTTGACAATGAAAAATTAATTGAAAAAGGCGAAAATGACCAAAAATACTGAACAAATCAAAATACGACAACTGAACTGTCGAAAGTAACAAATAAAATGTACGTCGACATTAGTTAAGAAATACGTTAATTACGTCATATTTCCGTCTCATCTATTTCATGAATGAGAGATAAAGCAGGACAATGTATGCCGTAACGGTAAAGGATAGTTAAACAAAGTCTATCAACTATTCAATTGCAATAATGTACATTGTTATATAACTTAATAATGAACCGAAAGGTAATCATGTCTTCCAATAAAATAGCTGATTACAAAATTTGCATACGTATTTTCTTTATAACAAAAATTTATATCTGATGATTTTTTTGTACCCTAGGATCTGCTAGTATATGGATGGTAGTTCTACTTCCATTGCACATAATCTACATTCTTCTTGCTGCACTATTTTGAGCTTTAGTTCGTTTAGCTCTATGTCCTGGAGAAATTTTACGATATCCTTAGGCTTACCTTCAGGTACCTATGTATTCCTCTCCTATCCAGCGATCTCCCAGGTGTTGTGGTATTCAATAACCAGGCCAAAAAAACGTAATTTCCTTATTTATAATAGACGATTGGGGCAATTATTAATATGAGACAACCTCGTCAGGCTCTAAGTAGGTAGATCTGTTCCAGGTATAGATATATTGCGCTGGCGAACAATTACTCTGCAATTGGAGATATGACAATCTGTTCCACCCTCTCATCTGCAGCATCGCATAATCTGCATGTTCCAGTGTCCACTTTGCCCATCTTTCAGTGATGATATTTGAGTGAACAGCGTCTAATCAAAATTTCTGCGATTACTCTGAGATCAGATCAGATTTTCACGATGGGAATTGGTTGTAGACTTGAGAATCTTTCAAGCAGCCAGACACAATAAATATTCTGGCCAAGATGAGGCGTTTTTGAGGCACTATTGAGTGTTACCCAGGGCTGTTCATATCCTAGTATTAGGACCTGTAAGCCCTACTCCTTGGTTTGTTTTTGAACCATCAGTATAATAAGTGAGGGCACCTAGAGCGATTTCGTTTTGTGTTAAGTCACGTATGAGTTCGAAATCCTGTTTCGCAGACATTGGGTTGGGTTACTATAAGCCTTAGTATCTCAAGATTTCAAAGATTTAGCCTATAAACATTTTCCAGAGCGATCCTTCGTACGTCTACATAGTGGAGCGAGGTCTAACATTAACTCTAAGGTTGCGATCTGATTGTACCCAATATTCCCATGCAGCTGAGTCGTTGCAATTTTTGCAACTCTCTGTTTTTTCCTTTTGTTTTGTTCCATAAAACCAGAAAAGCATTGATAATGATTGGTCAGACAACCGTTAGATATGACCAGTAGACCATTTTCTGTTTCAGACCTCACGTTTTCCCCAAAAAGGCTTTGGCAGGCTCCTTGTTGTTTTTGACATAAAATGACAATGTAACTATTGCCAAAAATGTTTGGTGACAGTGAGGATCGGGTAATGGTTAAAGTGATTTAGGACGAGGAAAAGAAAATAAAAAAATAATTACCACTATACTACAAATATGTCATATTATAATATGAAGTAATTTTACAAAACAATTCCCTCTTTAGCCAACTCTTCTTTATGTCTATTTCTGTAGCTATTCTTAGGGTCATATTTTGCTGATAGTTCATCAAACATGGGTCTTCTAGTTCTTATTAAAGATTCGATTATCTTCCTAGATCCCGTTTTTTGTTTTTCACTACATTTTTCACAATCCGTTTCCAATGCGTCAGATATATTTTCTAAATCATTTTTAAAAAGTGTCAAAACTTATTCTCATATATTTGGCATAGTACAAGCTGATTGTAAAAGATATAAAGTACATATTATTACATAATTATTATCTATGATAAAACCTGTTACTTATTTATATTTTGGAAATCGCGGCATAGTATTTCTATACAGTCAGTACCTACTGAAGACAATATAGTACTCAGCACCTGGTCCATTCGTCGCCAAATATTATTATATTGAATTGCATGTGGATAGTGCGTGGTGTACTATGTTAGAAAGACGAGTTTTTTTAACCAAAGTTCGTGTTAAAGTTTGTGGCGTTCTTACACCGAAACTATTTTAGGAGATATTGTCAAAAATCTATTTTAGTCGCTATTTTTTAAATACGGTGACGCGAGCGGCAAATATACGAAGTGGACAAGTAGAAATTCACTTTTCCACGAAATCAAGTTATATTACACCAAACTGGCTTGTTAATTTCGTTGCTGACTGCATTTTATTGAGACACTCAGCATCATTCTGAGTATGGTTTAGCTTAAATAGAAACGTTTACAGTGGAAGTAAACTTTACATAAATTGAAAAAGTATAATTATGGTCAAGCACCTTTCTTGGCTCGGACTTGTGAATATAGTTGTACCTACGATGAATACCTTCATTTTTTCGTATTGGTTGTGCAATAATTAATCGGTACTTTCCTGCTATACATATGCAGGGTGCAACTGCACAACTAGCTCAAACAATGAACGAATTAGCAACATATGCAGAGAATGTAGTAAAATCTCGAGTGGAAGTTGAACGTTTGCACCTTCAGCGGGTAAACAATGCTGAATGGGTAGTTATATTCAAGATCATTTACAAAGAAAACAGGTCGACGAGTTTTCTTTTCAAGCTCTTTTGCAAGAACCAGGTTTCCTGAGAGCTCGAGTTTATTCCAGATTTAGGCAAGCTACTAAACATCCATTGTGCACATGTAGCTAGCGTGATCTGGTATTTAGGATATGCTATAGACACCAACCTAATATTAGATATCCATCAACCAGATTACTAAATACTGTACTTGACGCTGCTGATCGAACTATACCTAATCATGAAGAAATATAACGAAGCAAATTAGATTTCAGTTAACAGTGCTTTTTATGCCACGCAAGGGAGAACACTCATCGCCATCAAAATATATATAACACAAAAACCGGCTTCGGCTATCAAAAAAAATACAAAAATTAAACAAAGCACGGCCTCGGCCATCAAACAAATTGAATAAAGCAAAAAGGCAACTTTAGCTACCAAAAAAATATAAAACCCGATTACAGCACCACCTACCGGGACCAATTATGAATCTGAACTATTCAGAGACTCACTCAAACACACACACAAAATGTCATCAAAATATCGGTACAGGAGCTGCATTATACAGATTGCGTAAATTACTTTGGAACCCCCCTAATAACACAAGATGTCCATTGGACATCCGTTTGATGTACCTGAATTGTTTTTATTTTATTTTTTTAGTATTATAAATGTGATATATTTTATTGTGACATATACTATTTGGTTTTCACTTTATTATAGTTATATAAAATACGCATATAATTTATTGTATCACATCCCCTTTATAACCAATGGATGTCCAGATTCTATAATATAGATATCCATATTGTCGAATGGATGTCCTTTGGATGAACTACTATATTCTTATGAATTTCCATTGTGGACATCCTATGGATGTACATTAGACATCCTATGGATGTACATTAGACATCCTATGGATGTACATTGACATCCTATGGATGTCCATTGGATTGACTATCATGTTCCTATGAATCTACGTTGTGGACATCCATTGGATGTTCGTCCGGGACATCCTATGGATGTCCAAAAAGGTGGAAAGTGAACGTCCAATGGATGTCCATATGCAGTCCAGTGTACACATTCTAGTTGTCCATTGGATGTCCAGATTGGCCAGAGGAGCCTGTCCAATGGACTAACCTGTGTTATTAGGGCCTGGCCTCGGATTACACAAGTACGACAAGGATATATGAAAGAGAGAGAAAGAATAATTGTGCGCGGTCTTCAATTTGTTTCATCTTAGGGGTGTATACTTATTTCCCGAGACTGGCCGAATGGTCCTTTACAGAGAGAATTCACTAGTTGGTGGTATAACCGAACGGTGGTATTCAGTATGCTCCCAACATGAAAGGAGTGAGGGTGTTAAAGAAATAAAAAAAATAGAATCGTTATTACGTAACCTGTACATCTTAAAATTCATTTTTGTCAACATGATCATTTCAGACCAAGTTGAATTTCTAACTACAATAGAATATTATTTTAGCCATTGCAACTTGAAAATAAAACAGCATTTCTTGAGAGAACCATAATTAAATAAACTAAAAATCCCTTCCATTAATAAATTAAATTGAAAAAATAAAATAAGTAGGTAGGTACCTACACCTATTCTAAACATAAAATATAAACTTCCTGAAAAAATAAAAATCCATTCTAAAGGTAAACATAATTTTAATGAATTAAGTGCTCAAATAAACCACCTTCCTGTGCCAGACAATAACCAAATCTGTGATAAAGATTTGATCTCATATATCTCCAAGATTATTTGGCGTAATGCTGGCACAAACGTGCTGTATTTTCACTTTCGAAAAAAAGTCAACGATAACGAGACAAAAATATCATTTGTACAAATTAATCTGCGCTTCTGGCAACAGCGGTTAAAATAGAGGGGCAATGGTGAAACAAAGTACACGCCTTAATGACCGCGCATAATTATTCTTTCTCTCTCTTTCAGCTGTTTTTCTATCGTACTTGTGTAATACGGACGGTTCGGATGTAATTTACGCAATCTGTATACACGTACATAAGAGTTATATGTAGGTATATATAAAAATAAAATAGGTACTAACCTCTGAGTTCTTTTCCATCGGGAGTACATTTTCCTCTATCCATCAAACAATCAAAATAATTCTTCATCAATCTATCACTTTTCATTATTTCGTCTATATTTATATTATCAAATTTTGTTGTATATTTTTCGCAGTAAATAATACCACATAAATACCAGATAAATAAGGAAATAATAATGACTGCTCTCATCTTTAAAAAGTGAATTTGATATACCTTGAGCTAAATAAACAACTACTGCAATTGCGGCCAATATTTATAATGATTTTAAATGCAATAACAATTATTATTACTGGAAGTTAATTGCACGCAACGGCGTCAATAGAAAATCTTGTATCGTATATATTAGGGTGATCAATTTCAAATTTTTACCCCATGTTTTATAAGGTAATATTAATAAGTTACAAATGGGATATTTAAAAATAAAATTATTTTAAATTTAGTCTTTAGATTAACAGAAAAAAATGAAAGCAAAAATCTACTGAAATTATGCAACTTATAATGCAGATACGTCACTAGTTTAAATGTGAAGTTGTCGATAGTCTTCCTTTGCTGCTCGATGTTTCAGCTTCTTCTTTTTTCTTCTTCATTGGGTTGTTTGAGCTTGTTCATGACCAAAATGTTGACATCTATGTCCACCTTATTCAATTTGAATTTGAAGCATTTTAATAATAAAAAGCATAAGGGTAGAGTGTGAGGAGAGTAACAAAATCTTCAAGTAGTTCATAATCTGGTATTACCCTTGTTTTGATACTTTTTGTCCTTAAAGATCCCATTTTTATGCATAATAGTTTGTTTCATAGTTTATTGTTAGTTTATATTCGTTTTATTTGTTGATCTTTCTGAAAATGAATGTTCCTTTTTCTTTCTATAGCTATTTTCATTAACACGAAATTGGAAGGACAAATTATCGAATTTTTCTCAACAATAACAATACATGGTTATATTCAAAACTGAGAAATGACGGTTTTTACAATTAAAAATATAAAATAATACAGACTGATTTAACAAAAGTAAGAATAACTGACATTTCATGACAATAATGATATTGGCTTCCCAAAAAATACTGATCATATATTATAAGATAGTTGATTTCTGCTTTAATAGAATACATCACGCCACTGATTTTTCAATAAAAATCAAAATAAGGTCAAAGCGAAAATGTAAACATTATAATTTTGATTGGTGCACTTAATTAATATTAATTTCTTGCGAAAAAAACTACTTAATGAGAATATGTATTAAAAAAAAAGATGACAAAAGTAAGCGCTATTTGTATAACAATTAGTATTTAATAGAAAAACAAACAAATTAAATGTTTAGGTGACAAATTTGATATTTTTCACCTTGTATATGAAAAAAATGACTACTACAAACTGATTAATATAGTTCAATGTTCATCACCGTGCACGCGCGGTAATGGACTTCCAGTGACAAAACCAACAGGATGAGCTTAGTTGAACTGGGTAGATATACAGGCAATTTGTATTTAGACAGTAGTAAATGAAGGATCATTGGTAGCAAAATCATCAAATTTTGACTCAATAATATTTTCAAACTTAAAAATTACTCCAGCATACACCTCACAATAACTGTTTAAAAATTGCATGCTGTTTCCAAGTTTGGTGAATATTTTTATTCACACATATCATGTAGAGACTACATTATCAAAATACTCACATCTATAATTGCTTACATTTTATCTCAAACACACATAAATTGGCAGAGCCCAAATAAGGCCCGTTTTTTTTATGTCCTAATAAAGTACCAAATAGTTGTTAGCCACATAACTTCAGTGGTTTATTAGTGGTTATTCAGTAAATAATAACTATTAGGAACTTTATTAGGAGGTGAAAAAACCGGGCCTTAGTTAAATACTTTCAGACATATAATTTTGGGATAAATTAATGTAGTTTTCGGATAACTAAGATTTTTTTAAAATAAAAAATGTTTTACAATTCGCTCTGTACAATACCTAAATTACAAAATCGCTAAATCGAAGTTTTAGTCTCCAGATGTAGACCATGAATTTTAAGGATTTCGTCTTTTAATGTGTCATAAACTAATCGGTGCTGTTTAGCTACTGACAAACCCTTGAATTCTGAAGTTTCAACAGATACATTGAACATTGCTCCACAACCTCCAGACGTGTCTTCTACATTTATGCTAGCTGCACCTGGAAATTTCTGGCGTAGTTTATTTAATATTAGCTCTTCATTTACAGGTTGATTACTCAGGGAGAAATTTCTAGTAACCTATAACATTATAAATTAGTACATTTTAATAAAGTAGGATTCAATTAATTACTTGTGCACATGAAATATATTTTATTGGAAATAACTTATAGTGAGAACATATACTTTGTAATATTTTTGACATTTTGATAATTTATTTTTTATTTGAAATAACCTCTCACTTAAACTATAGTAGGGTTAGATTCGTCTTCTTTTCTAATTAGTTGACATATTTTTATATTTATAACCACAGAGTACACCATCTAACTGGTGTACTCTGTGATTCTGCTAACATTATTGAAAATGTCGCATAGAATTTAATTGTTATAACTTGTAATGAATTTTCTTGAAGTGTAGTTCCAAAACGGTATTAAATTATCTGAATTCCAATATCTTGTCGTTATCAAATAATGTTTAAAAATGCGAAAATATTTTGGACCATTCGGTAGACGTCATGCTAGTTGCCTATGTTCAAACCATCCATTGTTGATTTGTGAAGTAGCATAATAGAAATAGACAATAAATATCCTAATTACAAAACTTCTTGGTCCACTGTACGGAGTAAAAGGTAAAAGGATCATTTCAACTTTTATACATTAAATAACATGAGCAAGGAGTTTTGGTGTTTGGTTGTCTACACCAGAATCGTTTATTGAAAGAAGTACATATATACATAGATAGCAAAAAAATATTCATTAACAGTTAGAAAGCTTGAATGTGGCTTATATAGTGATTTCTTAACCTGTCCTTCCGACTAAATTTTTTGTCACATGCATCACACTCAAATGATTTCTTCATTACTGATGGATCTCTTTTAATTATTCTAGGTATAGTAGGTAATTCTATTCCGTGAGATTTTAAGTGATGCTTTAACTTATCTTTACGGGTATATCGTTTGATACAATAATCGCAAGCAAACGGTTTTGCTTCCTCTTCAGTTAAAGCATTGTTAGGTGGTTTATGATCATCTCGTCTTTCATAAGTTTGTATGTGTTCTTTTAATTTATCACTACGAGAAAATCGTTTGAAGCATGTAAGACACTTATAAATTTTTTCAGAGTCATGGGTTCGTATGTGTTTGTTTAAATTAGATTTTTGTGTGAACTGTTTGGAGCAAATGTCACATTTGTACGGTTTTATTCCCACGTGCATTAGAATATGTATTTTAAGATGTTCGTTTCTTGAAAAATGTTTATGACACACTAGACATTTATATGGTTTGAAGCCCAAGTGGGTATAGTAATGATTTTTTAAATGATGTTTACGAGTAAACCTCTTTGGACACACTTTGCACGAAAATGGTTTAATAATTTCTTCTGCTTGCTCAAATTCATCTTCTACTAAGCCTGTATTATATAAATCTTTATGTTCACTTGTCATATGCACTTCTACTAATTTACTAGGAAATTTTATTTTCATATTTTTCAATTTTATAAAGTATCTTCTAGAGTGGTAGAAATATTCTGCACTTCTGGTAAATAGTTTACCGCAGAACCTACAACCCACACACTGTTTCTTAAAATGAGACTTGACATGTTTGATTGGAGAAGTATGGCAATCTGCAAAAAATATCAAATTAAAGAAGCTCAAGTTTCTTAATATATAAATGAAAATAATTATTTTTATCAGTCTATAATACAATTATGTCGTTTCATTTTATACTTTTTAAGAAGAATTATAAAGAGAGTTTCAATCAATGACTATGACATTAACATAATGTAACAAAATAAGGAAATTTAAAGTAGACATACAGATGGTGTTATATTGAGAAATATTTATAATTAACATTGTTATCATACATAATAAAAAATAAGATGACAAGATTGCCAAGTATGAAAGGCTTAAAACATAAAGTTACTCTCACCTTTCCCACATAGGGGACATTTTGGAGGATTCCTTTTCCTATTAGTACTCATCTTAATCCATGCACCATTTTTTTTCTCAGAGCTCATACTTATTTGGATATTTGGAATTAACAGTTTACTGTTTTGTTGTTTCAATCCTCAGCATTTTAGAAAGAGGATCACAGTTTAACCTAACAAATTTGAAATTAATAATAAACAAACACTCGAGAGGCATTGAATTACTCAATGATAGGAAAAAGGACAACAAATTTACATTTTTTACAGACCAGAAATATTAAAATTGCAAAATGCATTGAAGGAATTACCTGTGTGATAAAAACTTAATACATTCGGAATTCGAATGATTGATTCCGTTATAATTGTTGATTTATCATAATAACTATCTTTCCCCTGTTAATCATAGATGATTTTTTATTTCATACTTTGTATGTTATCTACATTTTATAATCTGTGGTTATCTATGACTTTGGTATCGTAATGTAATACACGTCAGAGATATGATACAGGTACTCTAATGGGGATTTGGTTTGTTTTCCCCATTCCAAAGCTATAAAATTTTGACGGTAGGTGTCGCACCCTTTGCTCGTTTTCGAGAAACTCTCGTCTGTGGATAATTGGATAATTTACCGAATTCGCCCTCGAGGACTCCTATCATCACAGCTCTCTTTTATAGAGTTTTGGCCTACACCTTTTGGGAGTCTAGGTAGCTGTACAGCTCCAGGATCGGGAGACCCAGCCCAATTCTCGAAAACTCTCGTCTGTGGCCCGTACAGTAGGTGCCGACCTCGGGCGCCATCGAGTATCTCCGGTGGCACTCGGCTTTCATGCGAAGCGCGCACGGTTCTAACACCCCGTGTCGCTCTCTGAAAAGAACATCTCGCTTTCCATACACTTTTTTAACTAAACCACCCTACCTTACCCCCTACCCTAATCCGAATCGAAAAATTGAATTGTGTAATTGACAGATTATTATAATAATTTTCAATAATAACCCAACCAAAACCACCCTACCTTACCCCCTACCCTAATCCGAATCGAAAAATTCTTCGTATTTTTAGTCAATTTTTGAAAAAAACAATAAGAAAATAAAAATATCTTGACTCGACCTGGTACCTCTGTGTTAAGAGCCCAGCACGCTTACGCTGAGCTAATCTCTACACACATTAATAGGAGCGTCTAAATGTAGTACTGTACCAACGTTGCCAAGTGTAGTCCTAAACTGAAAGGGCGCCATCGAGTATCTCCGGTGGCGCTCGGCTTTCATGCGAAGCGCGCACGGTTTTTAACCTTCTATACGATATCATTAATGTGTGCAGAGATTAGCCCAGCGTAAGTGTGCTGGGCTTCTAACACAGAGGTACCAGGTTCGAGTCGTGTCCGAGTCAAGAGATTTTTATTTTTATTTTTATTTTCTTATTTTTTTTTTCAAAAATTGACTAAAAATACGAAGAATTTTTCGATTCGGATTAGGGTAGGGGGTAAGGTAGGGTGGTTTTGGTTAGGTTATTATTGAAAATTATTATAATAATCTGTCAATTACACAATTCAATTTTTCGATTCGGATTAGGGTAGGGGGTAAGGTAGGGTGGTTTTAGTTAGGTTATTATTGAAAATTATTATAATAATCTGTCAATTACACAATTCAATTTTTCGATTCGGATTAGGGTAGGGGGTAAGGTAGGGTGGTTTTAGTTAGGTTATTATTGAAAATTATTATAATAATCTGTCAATTACACAATTCAATTTTTCGATTACGGAAAATGTATCTATGCATTCGTGATAAATATCATTATTAAAATATTTTTACTTTCCAAAACACAAACGTTTTAGTTTAGGACTACACTTGGCAACGTTGGTACAGTACTACATTTAGACGATCCTCACATTAATTGTATCGTATAGAAGGTTAAAAGCTTTAGAACCGTGCGCGCTTCGCATGAAAGCCGAGCGCCACCGGAGATACTCGATGGCGCCCGAGGTCGGCACCTACTGTACGGGCCACAGACGAGAGTTTTCGAGAATTGGGCTGGGTCTCCCGATCCTGGAGCTGTACAGCTACCTAGACTCCCAAAAGGTGTAGGCCAAAACTCTATAAAAGAGAGCTGTGATGATAGGAGTCCTCGAGGGCGAATTCGGTAAATTATCCTTCGGATACAGCCTAAAAAAAGGAAGAAGAAAAAAAGCAAATAATTGAGTCATATAAAAATGGACAATTTTTCAAGTTTACGTCTAAAACTAAAAACAAATAGAAGGGATAAAACTAATATTAGCAATTTGGAAGTTCCCTACATAAATACCTTTAACTTAATGAAACGGATCAAATCAAGAAATAATTATAAATGTTTCATTTGCAGACAAGGTAAAAATAATTTTTTTTCAATAACATTCTGGAACATTAAATTGTTTGAGTTATTAAGTGATTAGTAAATATTTTTTCGGCAAGTGAAATTTTCTTTTGTAGATTTTCCTTCATTGATAACAAGAATTTGTCATGTTAAGTTACATTTCTTCAAAAATTATGGCAGCTGCTTACTATGTGGGTATTCATCAAATATTTTCTTGGAATACTGGTATCACCTAATAACCCACTCAGTCTTAAATAAACTAACATATTCAAGAATCATGAAGAACACTGAACAAGAATCTACAATTTCATTCCAGGCCAGGCATCAAAATAACACAAGACAAAATTGCATTTATAGATTTGATAAAAATTGTTCATCCTCACAAAGAGATAATGAACCAGATTGTCGTATGTGCAAGTACTGTGGTAGTATGAAAGTAACATTAATCCATAATTGTCATATTTGTGAAAGTTGCCTTAAAAAAAATCACTTGGGTCTGCATTTGAGTCAATCAAAACATTTTAAAATGAAATGTAGGTGTTATTTGTGTAAAAAACAGTTTGATAAAAAGACTAAGTTGGCTAATCATGTTAGGGTACATTTCAGTTGTTCATCATTTTCCTGTGAATTCTGCAATAGAAGATTTTTTAATAAAAATAATTGGAAAAAACATGTTGAGCTTCATAAAAGGAAATCTGAATATAAATGCAATGTCTGCGATGTCAGCTTTGATGCCAAGTATTTTCTAAACTGGCATCTGCAACAACACAACCTCGATTTACCTTATCAATGTGAGGTTTGCAAACAATTATTTTTATTCAAAAATCTCTTAATTCAACACAATTTAGATCATCATAGTTATGCTGGTAGTGTGAAAAATAACACATTCTTATGCACATACTGCAAACAAGAATTTTCTGAACTCGATTACCTTAAACAACATTTAAGTGAACAAATTGGAAATGACACTTATAAATGCAATATCTGTGACAAACCATTCAAATCACCTATTAATTTATCTAAACATATGAATAGGCACTTGGCTATAAAAAAATATGTGGACCAAATTTGTCATAAAGCATTTCAGTTGAAAATAGAACCACTTGACCCAAGTGAAGTTAAAATTGAACATAATGAACTAGAAATATGTGATAATATTATCAAATGGGAAACTGATTTAAATATTTTTGAAGAACCAATGGTTTTAAAAATAGAGAACGAACATAAAGTTTCTCTTGATGATGAAACAGAAGATTACAATTTTGTGGAGGATATAGACATTATAACTAACAAAGAAAACGATTTAATTTCTAATAGCATGGATTATAAATGTTCCACATGCTTCCAACAATTCAAAGATAATGAAACTTTTATTACTCATATCAAAACACATCGAGATGTTATTCAGTGTGGTACATGCTGCCAGGAATTTGAGAATATGGAATGTTTAGTTGGCCACATGAAAGTACATATGAAAAACATTGAAAAGAAAGCATTTGAATGTTCTACATGTTTTCAACTTTTTCAAGATAATGAGAATTTGCTTGACCATGCCAAAATGCACCTCACAAATATAGAGTGTTCCACATGCCATCAAGTATTTGGAGACCATGAAAGTTTGATTAATCATGCTGCAATACATATAACTACTTTTGAATGCCCTACATGTTTCAAACAATTTGAAGATCGTAAAGGTTTAGATAATCATGTTAAAGTCCATAGCATAAAAATGGAATGTTCCACTTGTTTTCAAAACTTTAAAGACTATGACTGTTTAGTGGACCATATTAAAATGCATGTTGATGGTACATTTCAAGAATGTATTGATGAAAATAGTTTGATTAATCCAAGCGAGCCTGAATCCTTGCAATCAGTAAAATGTGAAGATAACGCGGGGCCAGTTGAATTACCTGTGAGACAAAAAAAATCTAAATGTTCCAAAAAGTATAAAGATAAAGAAAGTTCGACTGCATCTGTTAAAAAAAAACGTGCCAAAATAACTAAATGTTTAGCATGCCTCAAAGAATTTCCAAACAAATGGCGATTAAATAGTCATGTAAGAAATTTAGAATGTCCTGATAAATTTAATCCCATTCATAAAAAAAACATTAAATGTGCTACATGCTCTAAACAATTTCAAAGTAATGAAAGTTTCATAAGCCATATACTCACACATTCGATGACAGAAAATGATGAAAAATCTGAAATTAAAGTAGAAGAGTTATCGATTACTGAAAAAGTAGAAACAGCGAACAATGAAAATGACGATATTGGTGAAGAAACTTGATTATTGTTAACGATTATTCAATTCTAAAAATGTATAATCACAAATTATTTTGCATATAAACATATTTATAAATAATTTTTTATTTAATTGCTGTAAAAATTATTTCATTTCTCAATAAGATAATAGACTATATTTGTTAATTTACTGTTTTATTCTCCATGTTGAGATCCTTGGTAATTCGAATAATGGAAAATCAGATTACGTTGTTGTTTCTTCCAATTGCAATTTAACTCATTTTCTTATTACTCTACTGTTTATAGTACTTTTTCATAAACAAATTATAATAGAGTATTTTCACATCTTAATGACACAAATTGGAACTTACTTCAAAGTACTGTTACTTAAAAATAAACACTAAAGCGAAACTCCAACCATAGATAAATAATCTACGATTAGACACAAAACACAATTATGGAGGAAATTCAAAAGAACCAATAATCCAATTGACACTTCTACTCGTCGTCAATTTTCCAATAATCTTAGCACCGAAATTGATAATGCAAAACGTAATTATCAAGAAACTATTTCCTCTAGTGCAGATAGCAAAACATGTTATAAGTACATCTGATCAAATAAGTATATCTCATACCACTTTTACAAAATGTGATGAGATGAATGTGCAAACAATGCAGAATCAGGACTACTACTTTCAAATTCTTTCTCTAAAGTATTCACACAATCCATTCCATAGGAGATCTGTCAATGTAAATAGAAGAGATGTAGACAGCACTACATCTAAGTGGATGTCAGACCTGCTCCCTGGATATTGGAACTGGTCATGGTTGAAGTAGCAGAGAAAGAGACAAGTAAAGATATCTCCATCTGCACGATCAAAGGAGGTCCATATGATGTAGATTCTGACATGAGAATACTCTTTGTGACATCGTACAATGAGGAGATAACTACACGAATATCTGTTATAGACAGGTGGGATTAAACGTCAATGTTTAACCTTCAGTTAATAAATTTGAATATTCTTCATTATATTTTGTTGTAATTTCCTATTTTCAATAGGAGCTTTTTTATAATTTATTCATGGCCCATCTAACCCCATTGAATTCAAAAAAACCTTGATGGCGACGCTGAATTCGTTTACCCGGGACGACGAAGTCCCTAGTTCCTCTTGGAGCAGTAAAAATGTTATTTCTTAAGAAAAAATAATTCAAGCCTGAAAGTAATGTAATATCCACGAGTTGAAAACATTTTACCCACAATTGGAAAAAGACAACCTTTGTTGAGCGTCGCAGGTGAGGGAGATAAAACAGAACTTCAGTTCCACAATTTTTATTACTTAATTACAAAATGATATAGAAAATTACCTTATTCACTCTTAGACTTTTTCTCATCTTCCTTAAAATGTAGAAAAACGAATGAAAATACGAATACGCCAAACATCATCGAGAATGCGCCAGTATAATAAGGATATGCGCTGGTAATAAACCTCTCATATTGAGTATGTTGAAGAGGGCGTACAGAAACTTGAGTAGTGCTGAACAAACGCGTATAACCCACTCTGTCGTAATCAACTTTAAACTGATACACGCCATAAACATCTGGAATCTTAAATTTGGCCTCATATTGACCGGATGGTTTTCTTTGAAGTGTTGTGCGAACGAAGGGGTCTATGCGGACGAATTCCAGTTGGATATCGTTGGCAGTGAAAGGTTTCCATTGTCCTTTTTCCAAGATGTCAATTTCGATCGTGTATACCTGTGAATTATAAAATCTACATTATCATTATAACATCAATGAAAAAGTCAAAATTCTCTGTCCCCAGACTATTGAATCTGTTATTCATAATATTCATTCCGTACTTACGAGTCACGATTGGTTTCTTACACTTGACTACTTTTATACATTTGGGATGGATACATTGTTCAAAACTAACTCTTGTTAATGGAGTAACCATAATAATAAATGGAAGATACTTACAACATTGTCCATTATGGTATAATCTTGAGGAGCTTCTTTTTCTCCTTCTTTGTGGTGCTTTACAGATTTAACTCTCAACTGACCATGCTCTCGAAATACCCACTGACTAATAGCTGTGGCAACATCTTCATTGCCAGACTTTGGAGCTGCCTCTCCTGTCTAATGCAAAATAACTAAGATTCAGTTACAGTTCATACCAGAATAAGATCGTTCTACAGATTTAAAGCGAGTGATATAAGAGTTTAATATAATTGTAAAAGGTAATTTTCAGTAGTGGATAAATTACAAATTCAATATTACAATTTCACATAATATGTACATTTTATAGATATACACTACAAGGATTGTCAGTATGCTATGAGATTTGAAGTTTTTATAATTTTTATGATGATAAGTACATGATTATAAATACTAACCTGACTTTTCTGAACTGAGGAACTGAAAAATTCATCTGAGAAGAAGGACAATGATCCACTGAGAACAACTCGAGCATTGTTTCTTGCTTGTAAACCAGCAATCAATACTGTATCTTTTCCTACAGCATGTGGGTACTGGAAACATAAAAAGAACATCATTTATCAAATTTGGATAATATACTTTATACCTACTTGAGATATTTAGACATGATATCACACTGTAAATATAAAAAAATATATGAAAACTACCGATAAATGTTGATTCTTATAACATATCAATACATTTTTGTCCTGGTGAAAGATCCAGAGTAATTATAAACTTCAATATTTTAAACTCTCATTTAACAATATTTGAGGTGAATAAATTTTTGCTTATTAACCATCCAAGAGTAGCCCCTACATCAGGCAGGATACATAAAGTTTTAGACAACGTCAGTTTACAATTTCACTCATATACATTTTGTTTGGCAGTTTGATATTGGAATTGTTTTATGTGAAATTATGTTACTTTTTTTAATATGCTTCAAAGTATTTTCCTATATTTTACTTATTTTATTTACCTCTTTGACTGGTAGATTTGGATTATAACTGTAACTAGTACTATCGGCAGTCAACAATGGCAATACTAAAGGATTTTCAGGGTCAGCTAAAATTCCAGTACCCTGGTAAAGTAAAGGTGCCACACCTTTTTTGGGTCCAACAATAACTGGAGAATCAATTAAATTGTCAGAAGAAATCACTAATTTTGTATGCTGTCCTTCATCAGTAATATCATAATTGAGATGGTCAATTACAAAGGTTCCTTCTTCATCAACCTATAAAAAAATAATTATAAATAAATATTACTTTGTTTACCTAAATATGTCATTACATATTGTGTAAAAAAAACTTACAAACTAATAAACATTTTAGTCACATCAGTAGGATATAGGGCAACTGAATAGACTATAATAACTATCAATAACACCATTTAAATAATTTGAACCAATTTCACTTTGGTTGAACATTTCCCACACAATTGTTACAAAATAATTAACAAGAATTTCTTACAATTCATATCCCAAGCATGTTGTGTAGTTATTTAGTTGCATTTTTTAAATAAGTACCTCAAATCCACATTCTGAAGCTATTTCTGATAAAACATCACCAGTGACACTACTTCCTGCTATTAAAAGATTTCCACCTTCATCTACAAACTGGGTAATACTTTCTACATTTAAATTACCACCAAACTCTTCTACAGATGGAGCAAATACAATAACATTGTCATACAAATATTCTCCATACTTTGACAAAACTAGGGATGAATCATCAGCAATTTTAAATGTAAGTGTGTAGCCTCTTTCTGAAAAAGTTATCATAATTAATAAAAGTTAGAATTACATAAATATATAGGCATTTGAAATTATATTAATATTACTTCTGAACATTGTAACCAAAATAAATACATTGGATTGAAGTTTTCCAAAGTTGGGTGGAATCTAATATAAAAGTGAAGGCAATGATCAGCTTAACGTTTAGAGAAAAAAATATGTTATCTAGAAAACAGTGAACTTTTGTATACTATCCAAAATGATGTTATATAAACTAAGGAACAATATTAATTTACACTTATTATTTCAGTAGGCTGATTAGATGAATAAGTTATTGAAATTGGAAGAATACAGAAGATAATGCAAAGCCTAGCTCATATTACTCATATGAAGCCGGTTATTAGGTACCTATCGTGATTACAAACCTTGTAAAGATCTGAAGAATATTGAATGGGTTTCTTTGATTACTTGATTATCAAGCAAGACTAGTGTTGGTCCTTGAGCATTACAAGCCACAAAAGCAAAAATTAGTGGTAAAAGTAACTTCATCTTTATAATTTTCCAGTCTCAAACGAAAACGATTACCACGTCTTAACTGTCCAACATCACACGTCACCTCTCTTCTTTTATAGATTTGGAATGTTATCTATTATTTGGTCAGATAACCTACGACACGACTTGGTTTTGGTCTTGTTCAGCACAACAGCCAACCCTAAAATTTTTATTTTCAATTCTTTAGAAGTCCGATTTTTTTCTGAAAAATGTATATAAATAATCGAATATTTGGTTACATATAATAATTAAAACATTTGTAACTACGTTATTAATTTATTTTATTACAATTTTTTTCTGTACTTATAAAACATTACACGTGCATAATATATGCCATATATTATTGAAAAAATAAATTAACTAATTAATTAAGAGTTTATAGCTGCTCACGAACTATAGAATATCTTACCATTAAGACATAACATACAATATAATAATTATGAACGTTTTCGAATATAATAAATAAGAATATACAGGGCGCGTATATTTAAACACAAATTATACTATTTTGAATTAAAATCTGGAATGTAATCTATACCATTAGTGGCTACAGTTTTTAAAAAGTCAATATATTCGTTTGGTAGCCCTGTTTCTTCAGCACCTTGGACTACTGTATTTAAATATGCTGGAGTTGGTCTGCGATCATCTGGTAAATTTGTCACATCAACTTCTTCGTATCTTTTTACTTGTTGATAGGACCTGCATTTGATTATTTTACCATCAGGGGTTTCAATTTCAACTACTATAGGACGATATATATTCAAATGTACACCTTCTTGGCTAAAACAGACGAAATATTCTTTCTAAATAATGTTGAGCATACCTATAGTGATGTCAAGATCAACTATATGGGCTTTTCTTTAATCTTCAATAGCAATGTAGAGAATAAGGATTTCGGTTTTTGTTATTGAAATATTTATACAACTATCAACTTTCAACAAAAAAAAATTATACCTGTCTAGATTTCCAAAATCTTTGTCATTTAATTCCCACAAAGCTCCCCAAACTTTATAACCGGGTTTTTCGACAATTGTAGCACCGCAACCTTTCCAAAAATTTGAATAACTTCCAAAATCCAAGGTATAATTCTGAAACATTCAAGTTTTAAGATAGTTCCACCTCTGTTTCTGGACATCCTTATTTTATAGATATAGGTATATATCAGAAAACTACTTACTTTTAATACTCCTTTTCCATATCGCACTGCGCTTGGATTCAAATGATGTATACGTTTTGTTAACAAGTTACTACCGTACGCAAAATAAATACTTTTTGTCATCTTACACTGAAATAAGAAGTCTGTAATATATTCATTCTTATAGTGGGTAAGTAATCATATAACTTTTCAAAGGGCTATAATAACATACTTTTTTAAAATATCATTTAATCTTTTGAAAATTTGAAATGACAACTATAACAGATGTAACTCACCGCGTTTGACATCATTATTGATAAAGTAATAAAGCATATTAAAGTGGAAAAAATCAGGGAACTAGACGACATTGAATATTGCGTGAATAACCCAGATTTGATTGTCAAATACGATGTTAAAGTCCATTCGAGATAAATTCTTTTAACATTACTGTCTCCATTGCTAAGTTTATCAATAAAGTAAACAACAGGGCCGTACTTGTTGGATAGGTAACTTTATTTATCTATAGTGATTACTTTAAATTTAAATATATTCGAAGGAAGGACCTATACTACACAAATGAATAGTCAATTTGAGATAATAATCGTTTTATCAATGGAATGAACAAAAACGATGTACCTATAGTTATTCTGGCACTACCGATAGTTGAATAAGTAAGGGTTAATTTAAAAAATAGTGTGTCGTTTTTAAAACTTACAATTAACTCTGGTGAACGAAAATATATAAGATGTAAAAAAATCTCAAACGGTTTCTAGGATAGAGATGGGGGATTGTAAGATTTAAAGTAATCTAGTGAAAGTATAGAAACAGCAGACTTATAAATTATCTTTCCACGTATTGAATAATTAGTTAAAATATAATTACCAGAAACGAAGCGAAGTTGCAAACATAAACAGCGTTTTCTAGCGCAAGTAGCATTTTTAACACCCTTTTAATCAATACATTTATTTTTAGATTTGAAGGTATATAGGCTTTTTTATGTTTTAAGACATGAGAAGGACAAGAACAACAGAGATGACGGGAAAAACACAAAAAATAACTTCCCAGAAATATCACCGAATACAAATCTGAGAGCGAATATAAAAATTAAAGGATATATATGAAGACCGAGACATAAGAAACTCCCAGAAATGAAAAAAAATAAAGAAGGAAAACCTAGAACAATTGAAGAATGAAAAACAAGAAAAGGGAAACGAAGAATAACGAAGCAAACAAAAGAAAGAAGAAATGCTGATAAGGAGTGACGGAGATGTTAGAAAGAATAAAATGAGCATACAAGAAAAAATGGAATCCGAAACAGAAAAATTAAGGAAAGCGAAGATAAACATGCCACGTACAACAAAAGAATTCAAGAGGAGATAAGAAGCAGAAGCCTTTCAAATTCCTCTAGACGAAGACGACGGAAGTGATGTCCATATCAAGACTATCCAGAAAAATAGAGGAAGAAATCTGCCTAAAGGAACGCTAAGAGGAAAAAATAATGGATGAATCTATCAAAGAAAATCAGTAAGGAGAGAAGAACAAGCAGGTCACTACTTTCGTAGGGCCCACCACCGATGTTCTGTCCAAAAGGATACATAGGCTAGGGATACAGACAATATTTATCATAATCCGAGAAGGGCTCGGAGTGAAGATACCATGAGAAGTACCCGAGGACTGCAGGGGCCATCTACATTGTGAAGTTAGAGGTAGAAGATAACGAAGATTCAATTAAGACCTAGGAATTAAAAATGGGGAGGTTTCAAGGTCAGGCCTTATTGAGGACTAAGATAAGGGTTATCATATAAGACTAAGGAATTTTTGTAAAGTTACCAGGAAAACCCCTGCCTTTAAGAGTCATCTCTTTAAACCTTCCAATAAGAAAAATCAAGAGAGTTCCCGATAAAAATAATAAGTCATTTTGCTTTAACCAGTATAATTTACAGGGTAATAAGCACATTGAACCGAATTATTGTCAGTGCGAACAAATTGTACTATTCCTAAACGTAGCTTTTATGAGAAAAAACAATGTTTAATAGCCACTACGTACCTGTTTTTCCCGACCGAACCCCATCGTTTTTATGACTTAAAGTATATAAATAATAAAGCCACAAAGCTGAAAAAACATGAATAACTGGAGGCTTTTTTTTTTAAATGGTTTGGTCATCAAAAAAGTCAGGTTGAGAAAGTAATCTAGATAAAGAGTGCCACCCTTTTGGTTTGTAATAATTAGAATAGGATACATAGTTTTCAAACCGGTTTCTGCGTAGTTGAGCCGAAATTTAGTTGTTTCTTCTTTAGTTAACTAAGTAGTTATCGAACTATGTAAGGAACTGAATTGAATTATTATAATTATATTTTTAGCTATCACTACGGCGACAGCAGATTGGGAAAGTGGGGCATCTGGACTGTAGGCATTAAAAATAGCTTTGCTTCTAACAGAAAAATTTCCAGAAGTGGGACTATTCTTATTATAAGATTTGTAGATAATTTAATGAAATTTCGAAACTGTGAGGTATAAATAATAACAAATAACCAAAAAATAAATGTATTTTTACAACAAAATGTGTGATCCAGATTTTAATTATCCGGAAATTTAGAATTTACCTTCTGAAAATCTAGAAATATGATTTAGTTGACCATTTGGACATAAAATTTAAAGTTTTCCGCCCATAAGTTTGTTATTCCTTTCTTAGAATTTGATTAGAAGTTTTTGTTGATACATTTTAATCTCTACCCCAACTGTGAGTGTCAATGGGTTTGTCGATTCTATATATTTCTTCCCCAACATTGAAATATCCTAAATATTCGACGTTTTCGGGCGTTGTATCGTAGTGGTAGTGACCTGCCTCTCCGTGATGACTGAAACTATGGAAGTGTTGAGCACGCAAGTCAAGTCCCTAAAAATTAAAGAAAAAAAAAGCGTTGCTGAGTGTATTCAATATAAAAGAATATTCAAAATTTATTACCCCATCTCCATTAACCAATGTTCCTACAGCAATTAAAGGTGCCGACATATTATAAAATTTCAACCATTTATTCAACATTTCTTCGTTTTCAATAGGTGTTTTAGAAAAACCTCTCATTACATGCTGTTTAGCTTTGCCTTCTTTCAATAAGAAAACTCCTCCAATACCTGTAAATTGTAACTAAATAATAGTAAAGTATATTTTACACAAAATGCAAATTTTGAAGTCTTCTGCGGACTAAAATAACGCAACAATATATTAAGTAGACATTGTGATCCCATTTTATTAAATATCCCAACTACAAGACTATATATGTGGTGTGTGTTGTAAAATATATTGTTTTTATATTTATTTATTAAGAATATTTTCTGTCATTCTTTTTCAAGACTCTGCCTTTTGATTATTATCTATTAGAAACATGAAAATATCAATCTCTATTGTTTGTAGAAAAGTACTACAACTAAATTAGATATAATTTAGATAATGCGATAGCAATTCTGCTTGCTCATTCACAGAGAATAACAAACGACCTTAAGAATATTAATTAAATAGCTACATATGATTAAGCAACAAGAAGGAATGGGATCCAAACACCATTGCCAGACTTGGAAAGAATGCCATTCAATGGTACACAGACGGCTCAATAGAAATAGAAAGAGCTGGGATAGGAGTGTGTACGAGTCAGGAACCAAACTTGGGAAAAACCCCAAGTATTTTTCAAGCGGAAATTCACGCCATAAGAAAGTGTGCCCAGTTCAATATTGACAAAGGAATATAGAAGGCAAAAGATTATCATAATGTCGGATAGTCAAGCAGCCATCAAAGCCCATCTGAGATCTTGTGTAATCAGTTCCAAAATGGTGTGGGAATGCCTAGGCATACTCAATGAACTTGGCGAGAACAATATATCTTACTGTAGATTCCAGGACACACTGGAATAGAAGCAAATCAAATAGCACATAGACTAGCAAAGAGGGGGAATGAAGGACCCTTTTGCGGTATAAGCCCCAATATAATATTGGAGAAAATGGTCAAAGCCAAAGAAAAGAGAAGATCTGACCATTGGATCTAATAGAGAGCTCAGACAATCAAAGATTCTGATGGGTGACTACAACCAGTTGAGATCAAATGGATGCATAAGTCAAAGTAAAACTGCACTAAGAGTTTTAACAGGGATCATAACGGGCACCTGAAAAAGCTTAAAATAATGGAGGAAGAAGTATTTTGATTCTGTGGCATGGATGAAGAAACCTGCATTCACATACTTGCGAATTGCACAGCAATAGGGTGTTAAACTTAACAAAAATATGATGTTTTCTCAATGTTAATAGTTAGTGGTGGACAAAATCATAATGAAAAATCAATTATTTTTAAAACTTTCATTCTCACAAGGTTTTTATGTCGATTTGAAAACTCAACTTTTGGATGATTTAAATAATCCGCCATTTATAATGTGACGTATGCTCACTAAAAGAGAAGTTAGCTACATAAGGGTTGACATAGGACCACAATTCCTGATGTGATGAAGTACTTATAGGTTATACTTATGTCATATTGCTACTACTGTGACAGGGAGTTGTTTTTTCCCCCCCATCATCGATTGTTGAGTATAATAATTGTCCACGTCACTTTCAAACTAAAAATCAAACATATTTACTTTCTACACACACGTATACAATTACTTACATCAGAATGATCTTCACAGAAATAGTAATTAGTTTTAGTCTGTTTATATTGGCTTCTAGCAACCTCAAACCAAATTTTCTTTTAACTGTTACTGCAGGCACAGTTACAAACTTTTTATCAGGCGTTGTAACTGTTGTGTTCGAACAATATGATACAAAACAAGATTTATACGATATTGACATTATTCCTACTTGAGAAATTGTGGAGAAAAATTAACCAAAAAAATATTAACAGAATTTTTTTATAATTTTGAAACGTAAAGCTTGAATAAACTGTAGACTTTGACAGTTCTTCAAACTTCAAAATCGAATGGCCTTTTTGTAACTGGATATTGATTAATAAAACATCTAAATCAGAAAGTGGCTAACTTCATATTTGGTGAGGTGACGTATCTGTAGTGAAAGTTGCAAACATTTAGGAATTCTTAATTTCCAGTTTTCTCCAAAAATTTTAGGTTTAAACAATTTTTAATTAATTTTGCAAAGTAGTACCAACATACTTTAATAAATTACCAAAAACCGGATATCGGTTTAACACCCCATTCCGAATCCTAGGGCACATCACCTAGGAGATTATTGGATAGAAGACGGACATTTACCTAAGTTAAAGCCTGCAGATATCCTAAAATTCCTGAGGGAAATAGGATTAAAGGAACTACTAGTCTCGGAGACGTTCCACAGGAACTAAGTAAAAGTAAGGGGGCACAATAGACCTTTTAGGTCTCAGTGAATGTCACCCCTTCATACATACAAATAATTTTAGTACCACTGGGATCTATATCATTTAGTTTCTGAACAAATGTCGTTTTGAAGGTATTCTCTCCTTTCATATAGCATTATATATATGGGACAGTCAAATAATAATTAGGATGGTGTATGGTCTCTAGATCTTTTCTGTTACATATCGTAAAAGCTTTTTGTGGATCGACATTATAACATATTCCATTAGAAATGAATTCCATGACATAATGACTCGACATTCTAAGTTGTCTTAAAATACGCACAAACTTGAATAATAAATTAAGACACAAATATTTTTGAGGGTTTTCATTTATTGTTAGCCGATTATGCAGATTAAGGAATGAGGATCTATCCAATAAAGAGAAATCTTCCAAATATAACTTGCCGCAAAATAAGCAATACGATTCTTTTCTTTTTATTAGAAACATGAAAAAGATACAAACCCACTAATTGATCCTTGTATTCCTGTTCCACGGCAGTTCTAATTGAAGCAATTAAATTATCCTCACCAATACGTTTTTTAACATGTACTTTCAATACCTTAAAATAAAAAATTAATGAATATATTAACTTTTAAAATTGTTTAAATGATTCACCTTTCCAGGTTTTCCTTCTGAGACAAATAAATTGCCCAGTAATGCTAAACGTGTTTCATTATTGGGTAGTAACACTTGGACAGATTTATCATCATTTTCATCCACTTTAGATATTCTACTAAGCTGTTTTGTGACGGTTCCATTTTGAATAAGCAAATTGTAAATACCCTACAAAGTAACTTTGTGCATTATTTGATTTTGTGCTGCTTTATAAAGAAATGGATTATGGGATTTAATTTCAAGTTAGATCATCTTTATAATAGAGTAATATTATTGATATCTTTTATGCCAACACTTTTAAGGAGTATTGGTTCGTGAAGGAAAAGATATAAGTTACTGGTTGGACAATAATTATCCAAATAAATTAACTTACTTTTAGTTTTAAAATTGACACACTGCCTATGAAAATTATATTGATTTTTTTTAATATAAACAGTGTAATCTTTTAACAATCCTACAATTATTTGTTCGACAAACAAAATTAAAATTATGTCCACAATAAGTTTAATGTTGAAATCCAGTACTTTATAATTCCATAAGATAATTAACCAATTTATTAGTAAGACTAATGTTTCAATAAGCTATCAAATATGAAATTTAAATTGACAGTTTGTACTTTTATAAATGTGGCAACATCGGATTTATTTCTGATTCATTACATTCATCATACTCTAAAAATATCACTTTTAAATGACTTCACAATACAATGCAAACAAATATGCCTTGAAAAAACAACACATTAAATAATTATTTTTTTTTACCTCACAATTTACTCCAATAAAAGCATTAGGACCTGCCCCGGGTCCAATGATAAATGCTGGATCAGATTTAATAAGCTTAACAACATCTTTTAATTCATATATTTTCTCTTTTTGAACAATTGGCAATAGATAAGGATTACCTCCAATTTCAACTAGTTTTTGATCTCCACTTAAACCTAAAATTGTGTACCTAATTGAGTGAAATATCACAGCCCTATATGAAATAATTTGTTAACCATAACCAACATTGATGATAATTATAATTATTTATTGTAAGAGTATCTTTGATTGTCTCAACCACTACTGGAGCCTTCCAATACTCAGATATTTTTTTTGAGGTTACCTATATTTCTTCTTCTATTACATTGGTGCTGATACTGCAAAAGGGTTAGGGCACCCAAAATGGTGTTTCAGTATCTCTTTTTCATCTACTATTTAATTTTGTGCACTTTTTCCTAGAGTGCACCCTATTAATCTTTGTAAGGTGGCATAGAGTACTCTCTGAGGATCTGCCAGTTGTTGAGACTGTTTATATCAACCTTTGTTCAAGCATTAAAAAATAGAGTTTCTTAGTTTTATGTTGCTTTTACTTACCACTAGCTGCTAATGTGAAGGGTTCTTGAGTTAAATCTGGACAGTCCACTACTTCCACACATACTTCAGCAAAATTTGTTTTCAATGATTTTTTGATAACTACAAAAAAATGTTATTAAATTGCGGTAAATGACATGCAAAGTTATGGAGTTTATTCACCTTCTGCAAGTTCAGGCAATGGAGGTACAAATAATTTTTTTGTCTCCACCAGCAGGCATTCTGCATTAAGAGCCATGGTCCTATAATGAAAATAATTAAAAATGTAATTGGTATTATTACTTTTGAGGCAAATGAACAAATTAACTGAAACAAACAAACTACTAAACATATTTTATCATAATGATTTTTGATATGCTAATATATAAATACACTTTATTTTGGATTTTTTGGTTGATTAATTATTATCTAATAAAGTAAGTATAATAATAGTTTTATAAGTACTCATAGTACCTATAGTATGCATAATTGTCTGTCTCTCATCTTACCTTCTTAAAGACAAAGAGACTAAAACCAACAATAACTTTTTCATTGTCTACTTAAAATTTTCAGTGAAAGGATTTCAAATTGACTGACCATGCATGGACCTGCACTGTCACCATCAGCTATCATAGATAACCCTGAATACTTTCAAGTTTATAAGCATGGATAGCCTACATGTTTATAAGTAATAAGTACCAATTTTAGACTAAGATATCGTAGAATTTTATAGAAAATTTAATTACTAAATAGGCATAAATAATTTACTATTACCTTCCAGAATCGATTTTCTTTTATATAATGATAAATAAATGTATAGTATTTATAAAAATGTACTTACCTCGGAATGATTTAGCACTATAAATATTATAAACATGTGATAGAGGTTAAATATACGTATGTAAATTGATAAAATTATTATCTATAACACAAATCACATAAAAATCTAAAGTTAAGTAACGAGTTCACTTTGAAAATCAGTACGCGGTTAAGTGGTTAACAAAAAAATACAATTTGTTCAAGTTAAAAAGCACTGACAATAATAATTGTGTGATGATTAAAAAAATGTATTCAAAATATCTATAATATTAGTACTTCATTACTCACGTGTAATAACAGAATATAAATTTTGATCAAATCTCAGTTAGAAATGGGAAAGTGATTTCTCTTCAGTAGGTAACATTTAATAATTATTAATAAGGTATACTCAAAATGAAGATTTTTATACTATAAATCAAATATTGCGCTCATTTATGTCAAAGTAAATAGTCCATTTTTCGAGTCCGGATAATTTACCTGAAACTGTGAAGTCCGTTGTAAAAAGTAAGTCTGTGATCTGGTGTATAATTCATGATTTAAATAAAACTATCAGGTTTTGTAATAAACATATTATTAAACCATGAAACTATTACGGAGTACGGTGTAATGATGTATGTTAAGTGGTTAAGTCAGAAATATGCGAGTAAACTCTTATGTTACCGTGGATGTAGCCAGCAACTATTATGAAAACCTTGTCCTCATCATGATAAAAGAGGACAGTCACGAGAAATTGTAAAATTTTTTGATTCCGGTTATTTGCTAACTTCATGTTCGTATCAGGTTTTACGAAGGAAGAGGAAGATCAAGCTGTGCCTGCGCAAATTTAATTTAAAATGAGTCCACCATTTTGTATTTTGTGATTGTTTGATGATAAAAGTATCTGTATTTTGTAGTGTTTTTATTATTAAAAAATTGCATTACTTTGAAAGAAGTACAGTTAAATCACTCGTATATTGAAAGAGGTAAGTTGGTATTTACAAATAACTTCATTGTTTAAACTAACGCCGGTTGCGTCTTTAAAAAATCAATAGCATTACTGCTATCTCCCTTTAGGTGCACCCTCAAAATGTCCCGATACTCAGACTGTAAAGTTTATGTAGGAGATTTAGGAAATAGCGCTTCAAAACAAGAAATAGAAGATGCGTTTAAATATTATGGACCGCTGCGAAATGTTTGGGTAGCCAGAAACCCACCTGGTTTCGCTTTTGTTGAATTTGAAGACGCAAGAGATGCTGAAGATGCGATTCGAGGACTAGGTAACTTTGAAGTTGTATTGTGCTGTGCCCTTGTTTTGTTGATCTCATAGTTTTAATATTTTTGGTATGTATTGCAGCTTTTCATAATAATAAATGGAAATAGCTTGATTTTTCAGTACATAGGAAAACCCAACACTTTCCATAATAATTGTTACAATAAGCATATACTTGCCAATTGAAAATCCAGGAGGATGAATTGGAAGTTATTTTTAGATTTGTTTTGTATGTATTCTGTAATAATTCCTTAGTACTATTTACTCATTTTCTTATCATGTTTTTGTTGATATGCTGATTGCAAACATCAAATTTTACTTATAATTTATACAGCTTCTATCAATTTGGAGATCTTATGATACAATTGTGCTAGAAACTTGTGATAGTTCAGGTATACACATTGAATATATTATATAAAAATTATTGTGTTAAATTTTCATTTGAAATTAAATATAATAGTTACCTTTTCTGAGTAAAATATTTACTTTTATATTTTAATCTTTACAGGTATTCTCCTTTTTTATTTATTGATACAAACTAGATATAGTACCAGAAATTTTAAATATGTGATTTTCAAAGTAAAGAGAATTAATGTATTTAAATAAATTTATAGAGGCAACTTTTGCAATACTGCAATTGACCATTGTATGAATGTAAAAGTACCTTAAGTTGTGTGCATTTTTTGTTGCTTGAAGGCATGATACTATATTGTAGTTGGGATGTGAGTTAAGATTAATTTAGCTTAGTTTATTTAATATCTACTCAGTGAAATATTTGACATTATCTTTTCATACAATAATGTGAAATTGTACATGTTGAAAATCTCTTTAAATACAATGGTTCTCTTGGAAATACATAACATTTTTAGTTTTTTTTATGCCTAACGTGCTACAGGAAGCTCTAACAGTCCAACATGTTTAATATCCTATTCAGTTTTAAAATATTGTTTTGATTAATTTTTTTTTATTTATTTCGTAATATTTATATTATGATAGTGAAGATCCTGTAGCTACTATTGGTCGGTTAGAGCTCCAAGTATCAAATAAAAATATTTTTTGTTGCAAGAAACTTCCTTATGGACTGCGATAGATTTGCATCTGATATTTCAAAACAAAATACTATAACCACAGTAACTAGTCAAATATTTTCTACCATTTCTTATATTTTCCATCATACGGCATAAGTTGATAAACATAAAAACAAAAATTTCATATTTTTGATTCTCAATGGACCATTTTAGAATGACGTTACTGACAGGTCGGCCATATTGCTGTGAGCCCTTATGTCATATTCTATTTAGTTTTCAACATATGACAGTTAGACTTTAATTAGTAAAAAGTTCTTGAAATTATCTAAAATACCATCGTTTTGTAGTGTGGAATGTGGGGAGCAAGATATAAGGTATCTTTTAACCAAGCGAGGTGACTATTTAGTTGATATCTCTGTCAGCTGATTTTGATTATTTTAATAAAATATATATTGTATGTGTATGATGGGGTGACATTCACTGAGACCTAAAAGATCTATTGAGCCCAAAATATATACTACTTTGACATTGTTCTACAAAGTCTCTCTGACAACCAACTGACTTACACCACATGTTAAAACACACAAACCTCAACTCCAACTGATCAGGAGATAAAGCACAATATGGCCGACCTTTCAAAGTCAGGGGTTCTGGAAAGGTCTATATTTTTGTATGGAATTGATAGTGAAGTATAGGCACAAATGAGTTTCTGTTCAAATTTTAATTTAAGGTAGTTGAGCTACAAAATTGTCAAAAAGTTTTGGCTAATTTCCATGGTAACAGTAGAAAGGCTTGTAGCATAATAGACCATACTTTTCACCTAAGACTAAACCCTTTAGGCAATCCAGCAACCTGTCAATTCAATTTTTTTAAAATTATTACCAGAGTTATACCATAATAATTACACAATTATTGTGTTGTTCATATTTTTCATGTCTTTAATGTTTTTCAAAATGTTGTCCTCAACTGCACCTGCGGCTATAGTATTTTGTGTAGAAACAGTGGCAACTTCAGTTATGTTGAAAAATTGAATAAATGAAAAATATCAAAATTTTTTGAAAAACCTTCGAGCGTCTTCGAAAATCAGCCCACCTCAACGAACATTAACCTCTTTCTACCTGTTACTAAACTGTCTTCATCTTCATTTGTCAGATGGTCGTAGAATCAGCGGTCGCAAAGCGCGAGTAGAGAAATGTATGCCTGTCTCTCTTTTGAATCGCTTTTCACACTAAATTTTTGTTTTCTCCTAGATGGTCGAACAATATGCGGCAGACGTGCAAGGGTAGAAATGTCCAATGGAAAAGGCGGCAGTGGACGTTATCGAGGACCTCCGCCGAGGTCTCGTAGTAAACCCTTCCATCCAGATGACAGGTGCTATGAATGCGGAGATAGAGGACATTATGCAAGAGACTGCAGCCGATATCGATCATCCAGAAGACGCAGGTATACTGTTTGCTTTGGTTTTCTTAATTTTTTTAATTCAGCCATGGGAAGCTTGTTTTCTTAAGCTGGGTATTTTGTATTTAAATAGTGATTTAGAAACTTTTGGATCACAATCAAATTAATAAACCCAGAATATATTTATAAATATTTGACTATCGCTTTTCCAATAAATTAAATACTATTTGACTTCTGTTGTGAGAAATGGCTCACCCTTTTTATTATTATTACTAAAAAATAAGTTTTACTATGTGCTTCCGAATCCTTCGAACTCAAACTTTTATTTATTAAAATTGAAAAAAAACATATTATACAATAATATCAAAACTAAATTTTTAATACCTAGCATATAAAACTAGCTTTCAATGGATACCAGTGTTATTTCTTAATAGTGTGCATGGCTAGATATATTTTTATTTAAAAACCAATAGAAATTTCTTACCGCCAACCTTTCAGCACATATTTTATTTCTTACATTTTTAATTTGTTGATTATTTTGATAACAATGAAAGAGAATAAAATACTTATCATTGAATTTAATAAAACTTTCCCAGTTTTGTTTGAAATTATTATTAAGGTAATAATTTTATTTAAAGTGTAAGTCATGTCAGTAAAAGTTTCAGTTTAATAAATTTGGAACCAATGATTGAAGAGTGTCATCTTACCCAACAAAAATAACTCATTTTCCCACATTGTAGTAATTATCTGTTAAATATTTAATGATTGTCCCTAATTTTACACTTTACAAGCATCTAGATGGTTAAACAAACTACTTTAAGCATTTTCCCAATATGCATTGACTGATGCATAATAAATATTAAATAAAATTTTAGCCATTCACATTATTAACTCAAAGGAATATAGAGGGCCGAAATTGTAAGTTTTACATTCAGTTGATTGTCTACTTGAATTAAAAAAGTAGCTATTGTACTTTATTATGACGAATTTAGAAATATACCACCAGATGTTTTAAAAACTAATAAAAATTCAGTTCTTGAACACCATTTTTTTTTAATTGCTTATCTATTGTTTATGTTCGGTACACTTTTACTTAATGCATCACAATTTTGGAAATTTAATGAAAAAAAAGTCTTTTTGAGTTTTGTGTTGAAAGGAATTGTATAATTTAATAGTACTTGAATTACATACAAAAGCATTTTGACTCTTTAATATTCATTATTATAAGTTGACATTGAAACAATTGATGTATCTACACTTTTCCATTGAATATTATTAACCTTTTGAAGGAGAATCTAAATACTCTTTCTACTGATCCTTTTATAAAGATTTTTATGCTAAAGGTGCCCATTTAGAAGAGAATGACTTGACCCTGCTTGAAAACCAGTAACTAGTATTTCATGCCCCAGGATGATTGTTCTTAAATGTTGCTCTTCAACCAGCTTCTTTAATTATAATTTATATTGTCCTTAATTTAGATTATCAACAGACTTTACACAAATTTCAAATGATTTGTAGTGATTATAACTGTTGTAACAGTAATATGGGTCCAAACAGTAAACGCAACAGAAGCTTCGAGACACACAAAAATAATTTTTTGTGTCAAAATAATTAACTGCAGATCATTATCCCAGTTATTTTTTATGTTGACTTATTTTTTTTAATTTTTGCAAATTTAAGAACTGAATTTTTGTTTGAATGGTGTTGTGGATATCCAAATTATCCAACCTTACTTATTTAAAAATGAATTGTCTTTGCACATTATAAAATATGAAGGTAGCTAACCTTTTAAGTAATTGGTCAAAAATAATCCTTTTAAAACATTGTTTAGAATCATTAGACAAATAATGATTTTTTTGTTGTATAATTGCCAATTGGTATTATTATTTATTTAAAATTATGTAATCTTGAATAAAATATATTAAATATCCACTTGATCATTCTGAAACAGATGGTTGGTGTTGAACATTCGGACATAAAAATTGGCTTGACCTTACTGCCATGTTTATAGGTTAAGAGTCTGTGGACAGTAGACAGGTAAAGAACAATCGATCGATATGAATTCACATTGACTCGCCTAGTACGACTAGTTGTTGTCTCCCACTGACTTCGTAGACTTCCACGTAGAATTTCAACGTTCTCTACTACAAATCGAACGGCCGGCATACTCAAAAAAATTCAAAATGTGAGCCAGTGAGAGATAGTCGACTCAATATTGGGCTTGCCCGTACACCCCTCTAGCTCCTACAATTTCTACAATAGTGATTGATAACTCTTCTACTATCTACAATGTTTACGTCATGACTACTAGTGCTCTCTCACAAAATATAATGGTAAAATTACTTTTAATGAATATAAACTATAGGGTATAATTAACAGTATTGTTAAACAATCATAGGAGTGAGCGTAAAAAAGTATCAGTTCTCTAATTAAAATGAAATAAAATAAAAATGAAATTCCGATTGTTTTTTTGAAATTTTTGCGGACTGAAGCAAAATTATTTTTATTCATTTATTAATTAGTTTATCATATATAGTGCTTAAAATATTCAACTTGAAGACTATACAATATTTTTGAAAACTTCATAGATTTGTTCTCTTGAAAATGCCAATATTTTTAAGCTCTTTTGACTTTGATATTCACTGAAGGTTGGTTGGTTGGTAAACAGACGAAACTGGCCGGGATAGTGGGCCCCAACACTGCAGCCATTGGCTTATTGTATTGTCCTGTCTGTCTGCTAGTCCGTGAGAAGATTTGTGACCTTGATGAGATCTAGAAGTCTCTTCACATTATCTCTTTTGGTGAGGTTGGATACAGGGTCATCCTGCCCTATCTGTCTTTATCTCCACTAACGTAGACCCTCACATTCGAAAATTATATGGGTGGCTGTTTCGTCCTTCTCAAGATCTCTATGTGGTCATGTCTCTTGGACTGTGTAAATTTTATATTCAAATATAAATATATCTATGGTCGGGAGGACAATAAGATTAGAACAAGAAAATCTCATAAAATAATTATTTCAAAAATCTACAAGGTGATCTATTCAATAGTAGTCACTATAGTATAATTAAGCCTTACATAGTTGAAGTTTTATAACCAATTTTGGAAAATGAGCTCTCAGTTGGGTATACCAAAATGCAATACTAATTTACTATTCAGTATGCATAATAATCTTTAAAATATGAAAGGAAAACTCTTAATTGAACACCATATCTGTTAAAATTCAAATCCTAATCTTGACTATGTATAGATTAAAACTTTTCTAATAGCTAAACGGCTTTCCGTTAATTTTTAATTACTTATAGAATTGATCCTATTATGTTTAAAATTATCAATAGTATAATCAGAGGAAGAAAAGAGCAAAAACAAGGACAAAGTGGAGGATGTAATGATGATATATAATCTAATGCAAATTCGATACGGTAGTCATGTTGGGAATAGAATGGATAGTGCGGTTCTCCCTGTTGTGTTGCAATAATTTCAATATAATTTCGGTGCTTAACAGTCCAATGAAATTTCATTAAAATTAGGAAATGGCCGACATATATTGGGGTGATCTACTTACAAACAATGTATACTGAATATATCACAAGGCAATTATTTAAGATACTGAATATTTTTGGTTATAGTCCTTATAGATACATGTAGACAAATTTAAACATTAGTTTTTTTTAACGCTCCCACGTTTTTTCGGCTGTTGGCAGTAGTTAAAAATGTTATAAATCTATTTTTAAGAGTAAGGAAATTATTTAAGGATTATATATATAAATACATTACATTTTTTTATGGACCTAAAATCCGAGTTTCAGCGTGTAAAAGAAAATGAAAATAATTTTGTTGACTTGAACAACTGTTTAGTTGCTAAGAACATGTTCAGTAAAATTGGACATTGCAATTATTATTTTAATTTAATTTCTAACAATTGATGTTTATCGTTTTTATGTAGAACGTGTGGGTGTTTGTTTACTTGACAAGTGACAATATTGAGCAGATATTAAGATCTTGGATACTTTACTACAGCTGAATATGCAAGAACGAGACTGCATTGTTCTTGGTGTTGTTTTGCTCATCAGTATTGTCTATGACAATCTTTAATTAAATTAAATTAAAGTCAATGATGTGATTAACCGAAAATGAAAAACTTTTTAGTTTACGGTAAAAATCTGATCTAACTGTATAGTACAGTGAATGATTTTCAAATGCTGACAATACATAAGTTCAAAAGTATTCAGTAATTTAAATAAATTCTTGGGTTGCCCCGAATACGATTTTAAACGCATTTTGGACATTTCATATCTCGATATTGAATGCTTTTAACCGTTGATATAATAGAAAAAATAATGTGTTGAAATTTTTTAACACGTTGCTATGAAAAGCTGAAAAAATATCTAAGTTCTTGTTTGGCAAGTTTAAATGCGATTTTCATTGATATTTTTGCGCAATATATATTTTTTCATACTGGAATAGGTTTCAGTTCTCACTTGATAATATTTTACCAGATCGAGAACCAGCTGTGATCGGCATTCTAGTGTGGATCCGTCCTCGATGGGAAAATGTAGCGAAAACTGCAACTGTATAGTTTGTAACTTATAAATATCAACCCACGTGACTTCTGTCATAACTGGACTATGTTGCCAAGCTCTTGAAATAGTATGAGAATCTAGTAAATGTCAAATGAAGTTATCAAATATTCTTCTTTTTATTTGGCTATAGGCTAGGTTTAGTTTTTGATAGTTACTGTATATAAACAAACTTGAACTTATTTCTGTATAAAACTTTTATTTGTATGTTAAAAGTACACTAAGTAAGAAATTATTATTTTAAAACCTATTGAGCCCAAAAAGGTATGTATGAAATAGTTGGAAAATTCAAGATTCATTTTAATAAAAACAAATTCATATTGTGGTTTATTTTTCTTGGAAATCCACTGTGTGGATGTGTGTCATATTTTAGGAAACTACTTAGGAACATTCTACATTAAATAATTGCTCTTCCTCCAATTGCAGCAGTAACATTTCTAAAGTGACATGGATTATCTGTAAATAAATTGTGCAAATATAATTGCTAAGTATTATGAATAGTGTAACAGAATACAATAAAATACAGTTGATTGAGTATAATATTAAACTCATACTTACTTGCTTCATACATGCTGTAAATAGTCAGGAATAGATGGATAGTAAATACATTAACTATTGCAGTGTTATTAAGTTTCATTTATACGTTTACTTTGTCAACTCATCACTGCTTGTGAAAATTTACTCAGTTTTTCGCAGTTTTTTAAAACAAGGAGATGAAATAATCGAAAAATTGAATTATCAATATTAAACTGTCACAACATAACCTTAAAAATGTCAAGACGTCAACTGTACCAGATATACCATTTTAATCGCGGCAACAGCGCGCATTTTTGCCAACATATTAAGTTTTTAGTACGACTAATGTTAGTTTGAGTTTAATAATTAAGTAACCCTCGAGTTGTATTACATATGAAATCAATTACGAAACCTTTCTTCAAGCATATATTCATATTTTTTGATAACATGCGACCTATAAATTTCAATATTTATTAGGATTAAGGCTGTAAAACATACTGATTGACAGCAGTAAAAGAATGACATAATACAAGCCAACGTCTCTTTTTTGGCACTTTGATCACGTGGGTTGATATTTATAAGTTACGAACTATATAGAATATATAAGTTTTAGACTTGAAACGTTCGGTACCAGTTTCTACTTATTGCATAACTATTGCTTTTCTACCTCTATTTTTAACATTAAAAAGTGTACTGAACATATTCATATGCAAATAGTTATATTGTACGAATAATATCAATTAGAATAGTATTTCTTCAGAGAACTTTCAGGTATTTACTTTACTTTTTTATGAGTATATCAATTATTTTTTACATATCAAGTTGACTGCATTTTTTTGGTTTTGACATCAAAATGCGTTTAAATATTAACTGTATGTAATAATATATCAAAATATCAAAATATATTTCACGGACGTTTAGTTCATATAGCTTAATAATTTTAAAAACGTTTAAATAAAAAGTATACAATCTAATTTAGATTACCTGTTTTATAGTTACGGGTATTTATGACTATGAACAATTTTATAAAAAGAATGCCCTCAAAATATTACAGTTTAATATTAAACATAACCACTACAATACATGTCAATTGTACTTCTTCATTTCAAAATAAACTTGAATTTGACTAATTTTACAAAAACACTTCTTCAAATCAACACTGGGACTCTGTACCAGATATAATTCTACTAGTCGCAGTTGATTTTTATTCCAGCCGAAAATCCTACACTATTGATAACTCTATTTCTTCGTTTTACCACAAAATTGGGGCTTGTACATGTGTCACTTATGTAATAAAATATTAGAAACAGAAAAATTTCTACTTGGACGGTATGGCACAATTCCAACAATGCTTCACAAGAAAGGACCCTTAGATGATCCAAACAACTATCGTGGTATATCGCTAATCAATTGCTTTGGTAAAATATTCCCACACATCTTACTAAATCGTCTAATGATAATCCCATTTTTCCAGAAACACAATATGACTTTTTGAAAAGATAGAGACTGCTTAGATAATATCTTCATTTCAATCTTGCTTTTGCAAATAACTCTTAGACTATTGTAAAGAATCCCTCAATAGTCTGGCAAGAGACAACAAAGTGTTTCTAATATGGGTTCCGGCACATGAGGAGATTGCAGATAATGAAATGGCTGACCAGGAGACTTCATAGGTCCGGAACCGTTTTGTGGAATCACAAAAGATTGCATAAGAGGAGAAATCGGGAACTGACTAGATAGGGAACACCAACTCATATGGAGGTCGACACAAAGGCACCTCCATACAAAGAGTTTACTGAACAAGGCAGACAAGGAACTCACCAGGCTATTGAAACCGAGTAAGAGACATTTGAAGACAGTTACCGACCTGGTGACTGGACACTGCACCCTGAGGAAACATCTGCACTAAATGGGCAAAGTGCAGGAAATGTGAACTCTATGATGAAACACCTACCCATACTCTGCTTCTGCGAGAACTTACATATACTCAGATGGAAGCACTTTGGAGACGAAATAATACAACCATTACAACTACTGAAAATCCCTCCAGTCAAACTAGTGGCCTATATAGAAGACACAAAGCTTCTGGAAAGGAAGTAGATAACATGGGAAATGGTACGAAGATTCAGTTCAAGCGCCTGGGCTGTTGAGCACAACCCAATCGAATGAATGAAGAATGAATAATCCAAACAACTATCGTGGTATATCGCTAATCAATTACTCTGCTAAAGTATCCACACTTATTTTACTAAATCGTCTGTCCAGATGGTGTGATGATAATTCCATCTTTCCAGAAACACTGTAGTAGAATGAACTAGATTTGTAATAGTGGACTGTATGATTGTTGTTCACTGTTACATAAAGGAATGATGTGTTTTTCTTCGATAGGTTAGAATGAAGGACCAGTCGTAATTTTAAACAACGTTTATAATTAACACTTAAAACACGACAAATATAACACATAAATCAGCTTACAACGATAGATATATGATAAGTGTTTAGGTAAAAATCGTAGTTCTCCCTATTTTAGATTAAGTTAAACAAATTGACCTAAAGTCGATCAGTTTGGTTTGTTGATTGATCTGTTCTTTTCGAACGATGGATGGTAACTGCTTTTTGAACGAAATATTTTCACTCTTTTTTCTTTCTTAGCTTTCTCTTTTAGAAAGTTTCCTAGAATTACCCGTGTAATTGGGGTTCCTTCACGGCGACAACTATTTTACGGTACAACTCAATAAAATGTTTTGTCCCTTAATGCTTTCAAATTAAAAGGGTGAGGAACTTGATTGTGGATAGATGATTTAAAATGAATAAGTTTCCATTACCAAGGGTTACTTTAGAAATAGCCACTTACAATGGTTTTTTGACACTTTCTCTTACAATATACAGAAATAAATGTGTTTCATTTTTTTTAACTTTTGCAATCTTGGAACACGCAGTTGCCAGATTGCAACAAACACAATATGGCTTTTGAAAAGATAGAGGCTGCTTAGATAATATCTTCATTTTAACCTTGATCTTGCAAATAAGTCTTAGACTACAGCGCAGAAAAGTGTTTGCTGTCTTTGTGCATTTCAAAAGAGCATTGAACTGCTACGGTTGAAACTTCATAAATTTGTATAGATTCTAAGCATATTCGAATAATAAAACATATATATGATAACGCAACATTCTCAATTGAGCAACAAAACTTACACAGTAAAAAATACAACATCTCGGAGGCTGTCCTGCAGGGAGAATCACCCCTAATTTTTTCAGCTTTTATATCTGATATTAAAGATTATTTCCGCTAAAAAAATACGTACCAATCGTGTAGAATAAACTCGATTCGTAGAATTCTATACTATACAGAGTCCCACTCCAAATTCAATTACATACAAACTTATTGGGATATACTTATTACATAAAGACATTGGAGTTGATCATTATTTTATTTCTACTAGTTTAATTTTTGAATGGATTTTAAAACAAGTATTAGTTTTATGTACACAGCCTTCATTCGGTACTAGTGGAGGATGAGCCAATTTCAGGGATATCATAGACATTTGTGAAGAGTATATACTAGAAACATATTTTAAATTTGTTTCACATAATATTGATAAAAATTTTCATAACCACTACTTAATAACTTGAACACTTGTATACTCTTCACGGGCGTATTAAAATAATGTTAACCGTTATATTTTATGTTAACAGATCCAAAAGCCGTTCAAGAAGTCGTTCCAGAGATCGCAGATCAAGAACAAGAAGTAACACTCGCTCCAGAAGTCGCTCTAGGAATCGTTCCAGATCTGATTCAAGGAAGAAAAGTCGTAGTCGTTCTCGCAGCAACGAAAAACGTTCAAGATCTAGATCTCGTTCTAGGTCCAGATCGCGTAGTAGATCTGTCAAAGAGAATGGCAATTCGGCTAGAATAGATTAGATCTTGAGTTGAGAGCCATCTTCAGGATTTCTATTTAAATTACTTAAATTTCTTTGATATATTAATGTCCCTTCATTAATTAACCTTTCGGTCTCCTACATGAATGGTGAAAAACAACAGAACCAAGCCTCATTTTGAACACACTACAGTTTTTATATTTTAGATGATCCTAAGTCATACTTATTATAAAAACTTTTGGAATTTTGTTGCCCGTAAATGTAAATTCTTTCTACAGTTGAACCGCTACTGAAAGGTTAATATACTACTTAACACAAGCAGTAACGAATGGTAAACTTGTGTGGTTGAGCGAAGTGTAAAAATGAATAAATTTTAGTAGTGATAGTTTGTAATTTAACGCTTGTTGCACTCTACCGTATTTATTATTCCTTTGTATCATTGGCAGACATTTCACGTTCCTATCAATGAACAATAAAGGAAATGTTGTTTATATTAGCACGACTAAACTTATTCTACGACTATCTGAAATGGGTAGATGATTAAAATTGATTAGCTGCATAATTTAGAACTAATTCTTTGAATGCGAAACAAACAACGAAATAGTGATGTTGTATATGTTGCCGAAATGAACAATGGATGATTTCAGTAGTCCATTCAGTATTGCCACTACAAAGTTTTCGGGTCTAAAACGACTGACATTTTCTTGGCCTTTTTGGGAACGATTCAAAGTCGAGACAGAAATAATTTTTGATTTCAAAGATTTCCAGATGTTCCCGAATATCTGAACTGGACGTTGTTATTGAAAAAAATAAAATAACCTTAAATTTTCACGTTTGTTGCATGGACGAAACCTGTCAATTCAATGTCACATGTCTTGGTTGACAGTTGAAATTAACGGTTTCGTTTTTTCTCGAACGTGCATCTAAGTTAAGTGAGTAATTTGTGATCTAATCTGGTATATTTTGTGGTTAATTGTTGTCTTACATTGTTTTCAAATGTCAAAAACAAGGCATATGACATTGAATTGACAGTTTCGTCCATGCAGCAAACACGTAAACATCCAATTCCCCTAGGCTATTTTAGTTTTTTCAATAGCAACATTAATAGCCCGGCTCGGATATTCGGAAACATCTAGAAATCTCTGAAATCAAAAATTATTTCTGTTTCGACTTTTAATCGTTCCCAAAAAGGCCAAGAAAATGTCAGTCGTTTTATACCTGAAAATTGTGTAGTGGCAATACAGACTGAACTACTGGAATCGTCCATTAAAAATACAACATCTACCTGAAGATCAATAATTATTAGCGATGGAGCCAATGTATATTATTTTCATTACTTTATGTTGCAGAACATATATATTATTTAAATCTGTTTGAAATAGGCAGAGAGTAAAAAAAAACTAATTCAACATGCCAAACCCTTACTGAGGGAGCAACTAAATTACAGAATTTTGAAACGATTTACATTATAATTAACATCTTTATTCTTTTATTTGCCTACCCAACCCTGTACAACGCTGATATCCAATTCAAATCCCATCTTGGGGTCGCTTGTCATTGCAGTAAGTATGATATTAAATGAAAAACGTGATTGCGACAAAGACTTGCCATATAATACAATATCAATTCATTACAGTCATTTATAATCGGAAAATGAAAAAACTGATGAATTTTATAACTATTGCCAGTAGGTTTGTTCCATTATATTATCTATTTTTCACATTTGCTGCTCTCCTTTGATTACATGTTCTGTGTATTATCGCCATCTCTCTGCATGAACTTGTTCCAGAGCTTCTTCAAAATGTTTACAGACATCTTTCATTTTATATGTGATATTTTTAAATGTCACCAATCCTCTCACCAGACCCCATATTAACTCGATAAGGTTTAGCTCGCAATGGTAAGGAGGAACTCGAAGAAATATAATATGTATATTTACAGTTGCCAGCAGTTATTTTTTTAACATGTAATTTCCATATCTAAAAGCGACTTAATGATTTCCGCTTTTTTCCAAGCGGTGGTTGGCAATTTCTCACATCCTTTAATGATACGGAGCGTTGTCCAAAACACCGAATTGAGCGGAATTAGAGTTATCAATTGTGAAAAATAGTCCCATCAACGTTCAAAAACCGAACTGTACTTCCAACATGCGTAATTATCAGTCTTTTTCCTTTTCCACAAGGTACCCCCTTATTGATCGCAAATAATTCCGTCTCCAGCTTACAATTTTATTGGAACGGTCATTTTACAAGGGTTTATTGCTCTCTGTCTTTTTTCAAATGGAGTATAATTGGATATCTTAGTGTTAACTATAGTAATAGTTTATTTACTGCGATAATGTAGCAACGAAAAATTTGGTTTATAAACGACAACAGAAAAACTAAACTGAGATATTAAAAAAAAACAATCAGTTTTTTTTGAGTTGTGACATTATTGCAACAAACGAACATAATAGATTTAGGTATGTATATGAAGTTTGATGTGTCATTGGTACATTCTATTTATGGATTTTGACGAAGCACTGGATTATTTTACTTGAAAATAACCGTAGATTTAGGATTTTTTGTAGGAAGAAGTTTTAATAGAAATCCTGTTTGATGAGCTTCCGTAATTTTGTATTTTTTATTTTTAAATACTCCTTTAAGGATTTAGTTTATAAATGGTAGATTAATTGTTCGTATGCTTATATACGTAATATAATTGGTGTTGTACAGAAATTTGACTTTTATTTATTACACCAGTCTTATAATTTGGGTAGGACCATAGAGAAACAAATAATAAGAGCTGTTCTGTGGCATTAAGTTACCACTAGCGCCTACCTTGGCTACAGGTATGAACTATCACTTAATCGGTGAAAATGTCTACAACTGACTGAAAATATTCCACACCGGATTACAGGATTTCTTTCTATCGGTTGCACCCTGCCAGAAGTTTGTCTTTACTGGCAAAGTCGTAGCTTACAGTATTCGCCAACTAACTTGATGTCCCAGAAATGACCAACTAGAGAGACAGAGTAATAGTGCCCTGCCTAGTCGGCTGCTATTGGTGGTAAAATTTGTATCGAACCTTATCAGGTGTTAAGATTTTCAGTAGCGTAGCGTCACGCAGTTATTGTTTCTGCTTTGTACAATAAAGTGTTTGTACAAATGTCAGCCGTTGATGAAGAAAATCGTAAAAGTACTGAAGGACAAACTCGTCAAGTGATAAATAGAGTGTTATAATCTTCAATTAGATAAATAACATGTTGTAATGGGTATGTACCTTATTGTTAAAATATTATTTATGTACTCAGAATTCAGGTATAAAGCAGATCCGTTTCTATTAAAATCAATATACCAATATTTATAACAAAGAATTAAATATTATTTATTAAGTTAGGATCATATATTTCCGGATGGACTTTATTAATTGTACAAGCTGTGTTAATTTGTAACAGAACTTGCACGGCACTGTTTACAGTTATCGGATGGGCGGCGTCAATAGCTCCCTAGAAAGCATTTAGGACATTAAGTTAGTTGGCGAATACTGTACCTATGACTTGAAACTTCTAAAGAAAAGCAGGATAATATTAAGAAAAATGAGGAGCGACCTACAGTAGAAACGGTGGAGCTTTACCATCACGTGACTACGTCAACAACAATATTCATATGAATCAAATCAAAACCTCTGTCAACTCAATAGAAATAATCGTTATGACTAATAATCCAAAGGTCGGCCTCTTACGATTTGGTAATTTAACTTTTTTAATTGTATTTATTTTATTTACATGGTTAACATCGACATATTTATTAAAACTATCGATATACTGGGTAAATAAGTTACAAAGTCCAAAATTAATATTAATTATGAAATGTCAAAAGTTAACAAGTTGATAATGTATTATATTCGTACTTACCAATGTCAAATGGAATAAAAAGTCAAATTAGCTCTTACAAGCACTGATTTTAACAATAAATACACTTTCAATCCAAAAATTCGCTAAAAACAAGACAATAAACTAAACTCGCATAACCTCAAATGCGGTAGTGTCAAACTCAACTTTTAGTACGGTTACATCAATTATATCGTTGTCTCTTTTTACGATTACTACGGCAAATTTAAAGGAACTATTACGTATGTCTTGTAGTTGGTCTTGTGAAGAAGACAATCGCTCGTACGTTATGTTTGATTTATATTGATAGAAGAAGATACCTAGTAGGTGTTGCATAAATCGTTAATTGGGTCACTTGATGGTAAAGCTCCACCGTGTCTACTGTATGTCATTTGAAAACCAGCTTGGAGAGAAACGCTTGGCTCTTCCTGCTTGCTTTATTCGGTAATATACAAGGGGATAATTTGCTCAGCTTATGCAGGACAATATTCAAGTCCTGCTCTAGGAAATCGAATATCTCTAAATGAGATAACGTAAACTGAAATTTGAATAGTTAAATCAGCATATTTCCAAAGTAAAAATGTGTACACTGCATTGTTTAAATTGCGATTTAATGAAGTGAAAACTTCTTGAGCCACGTTGCGTGATTTTTGGTAGGGACAAAACTTATGTGATGGTCACCGCGTATATAGAGGGATAACTTTTAAAGGGTGTTAATAAATGGCTTGTAAAAATTTTCGTTTACTATGGGCGTACGATAAAACTTTTTTAAAATGGGTTAATTTGCAAAAATGTTGATCAACATTGGGCGCACAATTTAATAATCAATTAATTAGGATTACAGGATCGGACTTGAAGTGAAAAAACTAAATTTGATGAGAATCGGGAAAATAATTTCTTAAAACCTGCTATTGATTGTCACCTTTGCATTTCATATTATGTATAAATAAATAAAAGATGGGTATATTAGTTTTAATAAAAAACTTTATTATTAAAAATATAACACATTAATATTTACAAAAATAATCCTTGCATAGATATCACCCGAGCAAGAACAGACATTTAGTGTGTCACACTTTTTAATTTTATCTGACATAGGTACTTGAGTTATGTATAACGCAGATAAAAGTAATAAACTTATCTCTGGTATAACGTCACGTTACTAAATTCTTAAACTGTGATGCTGAGAGTGAAACATGGGTTGAAATAACCCTTCACCTATGAGACACATTTTAAAATAGTGTAACTTATAATAAATGTTGTACATTTTCGTTTTAATTATTGAAATATCTGCTCCGTAATCGAAATACATAATGAAAAGTATTTTCTGAAACTGGATTTATATATTCTTGTAATACGACCGACAACTATTGTAGGTATTCTTAAGGTCTATTCATACACACCAGTCACGTCACCGTGCCGAATCAAAACCGTTCCCGGCCAGTCTCAGTCATAATAGAGGATATATTCACATCTACCAGTCAGGTTATTTTGACTGTTTTCAGTCTTTTTATTCTATCAAGTCCGTCGAGTGCCTTTAAGTGTACTTTTCTATATTTTCAGGATGCCGTTTTCGGAAAATGACCTGCCATTAATTTTGGATGAAAAGAAAAGAAAAAGCAACATACGAAAAAAAGAAAATGAGTTATTATTTGATCAGTCATAAAGAACAGGATATTTTCCAACACATTCGATTAACTTTTCATCATCGGTGAAATAAACAGCGGCAGTCAAAACCAAAAATATCGTTGGAAATAAAGTGTCTGTTGACGGTTCGGTGACGGCAGCGAGTCTGACGGTACTGATTCGTGACTGCGCCGGCTTAGTGTGAACAGAAAATATATTTTTGTGACTGATACTTCTCGGAACTGACTGAACGGAAATGTGACGTGACTGGTGTGTATGAATAGACCTTTATTGTGCTTCTGGGTACATAAAAAACATTTTAAGCCGGTTCCAGACACTAGGTTCATCTGGCGAATATTCTGTATTATTCGCGAAGCATGTGTGGGTAGTTAATTTCGGCGAAGATTCGACCGGCATTTTTATCGACGGTTGTTGGAGGTTATGGAGGGTAGAACTAAGGAGGACCATCTCAGTGTATTAAAAAGTGTCCGTTGAAAGGGAACAAATTAAGGTGGAGCTAGAGCAGCAACCGAAAGAATTTTAAAAGGAGCGCCACAAATTATTAGAGTAAGATACTAAATTAAAAAAGGATAGACTATACGTAAATAGTTGAGATTTTAAATACGGCATATTTCTTAACAACAGAAGTCAAAAAAATAGTACACTTCACTCTGTTTATAACTGCTAAGATTGCTGTTAAATTCATATCATTTCCAGTTCCTACACTAGCGCTATTTCGGTGAGTGTTCGAACAATAATTTGCTGTTTACAAGTGGACACTTTTTTAACTAATCCCCCATACGAGACGGTTCTCCTTACTTCTACCCTCCATATTGGTGGTAGTGCGGCGTAGTCAACTTATTAGTACGACTTTGGCACTGCTCTGTTCGGTAAGGTTCGGTACTGCAGAAAAACGCCACTGAAAAGCAACCAAGTCGTCGCTTTTTTACACTGAGGGAAATGTTTGTCAAACTGGAGGCATTTTGAAAAATACTTGTGTGGGAAGGTGCGATTGCTAAAGGGGTAGTCCGAATGTTCGCACATTCGCCAAATGCAGATAATGCCTGGTACCGGATTTATAGAATAACATTTCTCTTCAGTGATTAAGTTGAATAACAATAAATAACAAGATGAAGCATTTGGATAAAGAAAACAAAATAAATTAACAATAACGAAACTATCATTCAAATAAATGTTAATTCTAAAAGCTTATTTTATTTTAAGTAGTTACACCAAAATTAAGGATATATATGCTTACCCTTATACAATGGTTAGAACACCTTTATATGGTTATAACTAAATGAATATTGATTCAAAATAAAGGTGGCATTTAGATGTAAATATTTTTAAATTAAATTGTTTGTTAGCTGCTTCCCTCAATTTTTAAAGTGGTAGGTACTGGGACGGTTAATTTTTTTAATAGTAGGTAAATCCACCTTAATTAAATGAAAGATTAAAATATTTATTCGAATGAATTATAAAAATATAGCTTCTCATTAATTTTGTATGCTTAAAGCCCGTTTGTAATTATCAATGATTCAGTACAAGTTTTAGTAAAATATTTATGGGATCCTAAATGATTGATAAACATATACACATTTTGTATCAGTTTTTTTGTCAATTTTCAAATCACCAAAATTTCCGTTCAATTTTAATTGACGTAATATATTTATAGAAGCGGTACTATTTTTTATGAATTAATTCACAGATGGCAAAATTATAGGGTAATATTTATTCTAACGTTGTTTATTTCTACAGTTTCAAAGATATTGGTATCACTGATTATACAACATAACCTCTAGTCTCGTGTCCACCAACTGACAAGTAGACACTAATGGCAGTCGCCCTGAGGATAAACAATTATTTGGATAGATTTTAAATTTGTAATTTGGTTGTTTTGTATTGATATAACGATCCTTTTTATTATAAACAGTCAGGTATAGCTTTTAAAATACCTAAGCAACGAAAACAATGTCAAAAAAAGCACTAAATCAAAATTAAATGAACTCAAACAAAATCAAAATAACTGTCAAGAACCGTGTGTTGTGCAAAAAACATTTGTTTATCACCAGATTCATCAGGGCGACTGTCAGATGATGTCACGTGGACTTGCCCTATTCGTTTTTCCATGGAGACTAGAGACTCCATGCATTTTTCGTTCATTTATTTCCAAACTATATTTTATAAAAAGTGGAAAATTCGAAAAGCAAAGCAAATAATTAAATTGTTCCTCTGATACACGTGAAAAATCTGCATCTTCTACTGCCAGTTCTTCATTCAGCACTTTAAGTATTGCCAAGCCTTTTTCACTCCTCATTTTTAATCATGGTTTCCATATCTTCTGTAAGTTCCTTGTGGCATTACTTATTCTTTTTTCTTATTTTTTTGGGAATCAAACCACAATAATGTTTTTTATTTTTTATTATTGTGGTTTGATTCCCAAAAAAATAAGAAAAAAGAACATAGTTTCCATATTACTCTGTTTATAGCTTTATTACTAAATTTATAACAGCTGCAGCTGTTATAGTAATAAAATTTCAACGTTCATATTTAACTAACCTACATTTAAAAGTTAAGGAATCTCCCACCAACTGCAGTGCGCATGATCACATCCTAAATAAGTTGCATACATTTGATTTTATATTTTGAATCTTTAGTGCCCTAAATTTAGGATCCTAGAACTTGTAATGATAATTACAAACGAGCTTAAGTAAAGTTTCGTACAATAAGTACCTAAATTAAATGAACTATTTAGCTTTGTTACTTTGCCAACATTTTATTGTACATAACTTTTAACCCTACTTAATCTCGTTGACACAGCTTTTTGTTCGTTAGTTGATAGTAACGGTGTGTCTAATTCCCTATTTAAAACCCCAGCAGATGTTTGAAATTGTGGCGCGTTTTTACTAATATAATCAATATTCAATGGCGGTAATTCACCTTTAAATTTGCCGAATTGAGGTCTAGCAGTTACATAGGCCGAAGCTTTTGACAATCTTTGATTTATGATCGAAGGTTGATCCGACAGTTTAGCGGTCAAACTTTGCCCCGACAGTTTTTTTCCATCATAAGTTATTACAACATCCGGTGGAGAACCAAGCATTGGGTTAGATTCTGGAAGATCAATATCTATATTTGAGGGTTCCCTAACTATATCCACTGGCTGGGCATTGGTAGGTGGTAAATAGTAACTTTCGATTCTTTCGTTAGCTTCAGCTATCGGTTCCTCAAAGCTGTCGTCTACACTACGTGGTCTCTTAATAACTATCTTTGCTATCTGATGCTTCTTTTTAGATAGAGGTCGTTTACTTATTTTTACTTTCTTTTCAGTTATTGGTTTATACGAGTACATAGGAGAAGGGATGAACATTGGTTCAAGGACCTGTATAGGCTCTGTTTCTTGGTTTTTTCTTTCTAATATTCCTTTTTCACTCTCATATTCTACTAGAGGTTCTTCTTCATCCATTCGCTCTTGAAATTCTTTTGTAATTATTGGCTTGAAACCACTTTCAATTTTAATGGAACCGGGCTTAAATCCAGTGTTATACGCTGGAAATAGAATAGTTGATGTAATATCTGCTATAGATGTACTAGGTGCTGTTTGAATTTCCAGTTCTCTTTCCGTTGAAGCTTGTTGGGGAGATATTTCTACATTTTTAACCTCTTCAATAATTGCTTTTTCAGTAAAAGGTTTAACTTGGTTTTCAATGGGAGCTTTAGTTACTGACGCTGGCGGTAGTTTAGAGTACACCACGTAAGGTGTGGCAAAAGGTTGTTTAAATCTATAACTAGGTATTCTGTGAATAAATTTCTTATGGGACATTAGTGGTGAAATACCATAGTATCTTATTCCTGCAGGATTTGGTTGTAGCACCTTTATCGGTACTTTTAGATAATTTACAGGTCTTCTGTATATAACAGTTTCTCGAATTGGAGGCGGGGGAGGTACTAAATAAGTCTCATTAACAATAAGATTGTCACTAGCTACGGCTATGTTATCGATCATTTTGGGAGGTGTAGGTTTTTCAGTGGTAGTTGTGCTGGTAGTAGTAGTGGTGCTGGTAATAGTAGTAGTAATACTTGGATTTACCGAAAATAGGTTTGTATTTTCTATTCCAGTATTCAGGAGTGTGCTAGGTTTGAAGTAGTGCAAATTTGGAGGCAGTTGTTGCTGTTGGTGAGCATAGAAGTTGTGTCTGGATGCTAGGTGAATCGGATGAAAATTTTGCTGTGCCGGAGTTGGATTTAGTTTTGGTAACTGCTCCGAAGGCTTTGGTAAAGATGCGGTGGAAATTACTTTTTCTGAAATGATTGATTTAGTGTCTTTATCTTCGTTATCCTGTGAAATTATATTAATTTGTTTTACCCTTGTTTCGACGCTAAGTGAAGGACTATCTTCGAGGTCCGTGTCAACTTTGTCCTTAATGTACTGAGGGGCAGGAACAATAGATGGTTGATATTCACTAGCTGCTGTCTCTTCGTCGCAACTATCTAAGACGTTTATTTTCCATCCTAAATGTCGATGAGTGAAACACTGAAAATTACAACAACATTTTTAGTATAAATGATACCATCTTGTGGGTAATTTAATTTATTTTAGTTACTGCGACAGGGAACAGTTTGAAGCAATTTTTATATTTACCTGGTAATAAACCGTATCTGGGGTATTTTTATTTGGTGTCCATTCAATAAAACCAGGCTCTCCTGGATCACATTTAAGTTCTAAGCTTCGTTGATAGGCCCCGAATGACGGGTAGTCATCAGCATCTAAATCACCTGTTGCAACCCAGTTACATAACCTTCCGGTACCAGTTGGCTCCTCACTCCCATCTGCGGACTTCCGCAATCCAGCGAAAACGGTTATATTCTGGAATCAGAAAATATACATAAATGTTTATCGTATTTGGAAACTGTAGTTAGGGAATTTAATGAATCAGTAATTGGTACAAATATCAAAATGCAGGATGATGTGAATAAATTTTAAACAGAAATGAAAAAATTAAGAGACTCAAGGCAAGGCTTCACCATACTGGGATGAGCAGGCTGCACAAGAGGCCCCGCCGCTGGCATAAACTTCAGAGGCTTTGTCACCAAACTAGCTTGTCTAGTTCGTTGCTGACTGGCGTTTATCGAGAGTGTTTGACAACCATGACATTCTATTAGGGTATATGGAATGACTAGGAAAAGTCAATGAGCTAGGAGAAATCAAAATTGTCACCTTACTGTTGGTTCCAGAAATAGAAGGAAATGAAAAATGGCTAAAACATCCTGGTCAATTTGCAGTTTCCGCATCAATGTAATATTAGAATGCCGAAAAGATCATTGGAAAGATCTAGTAGGGAGTAGATAATCAAAGATACTGCTGGGAAACTACAATCAGGAGAGAAGAAGTGAATGCCTAGGTCATAGTAAGATAGGTGTCCTGTTAGGACACCCTCACTTGCAAGGTTATCCCAGAAAGCTTACACTAGTGGTGCAAGGAAAATGTAGATTCTGTGAAATTGAAAAATAAATATACCAATACAAAATCCTAGGTCACAGCACCTAGGCGACTACTAGATAAAAGAAGGACACTTGCCTAAACTGAAGCCTGCGAATATCCTAAAATTCTTTCGGGAAATGCGTCTAAATAAACTACTAGTCTATCACTCCAGTATACCTACAAATATTAGGGAAACTGGCCATAAAAAAGCCGTCAGTACTGCCACTAGCTTTAGAATTGTAAGCTGTTTAATAAAAATATTGGCAAATATGCTCAGTTTGAATAATTAAGGCTTAAGTATCCTTTGCACAACAACCAGCATGCGTATCGGTGTGGCAAGTCAAAGGAGAGTGCCTTACACCAACTGGTAACACAGGTGGAAAAGGCGCAGGAAAGTGGCATGATCGCCCTGGGAGCATTCTTGGACATACAGGGGGCTTTCGACAGCACCCCTGTAGAATCAATATTTAGAGCTGCAGTAGATCATGGAATAGAGCCAATGGTAATTCATTGGCTTGGGGCCATGCTACGCAACGGCAAAGTAGAGGCTGCATAGAAAGGGCATGTGGCTAAAATGGTCGTCGACAGGGGATGTCCACAAGGGGGCGCCACATTGTGGAACTTGTAGTCGATGAATAAATATCCTTATTAAAAGGTGAGGGCTTTCTGGCAATTGGGTATGCCGATGATATCGTTGTCCTTGTTGTTGGAAGGCATATCACCGTCATCAGGGTCCTAATACAAAGCGCCCTGAATAGGGTACAGGGGTGGTGCAGCGACCACGGACTGGCGCTGGCTGTGGAAGGGGCGGCTACTCCTTTTAATGGCCCGGGCCCGACCTTGGGCCTCACAAAACAAACAATCTGTAAGGAGGCGAGGAGCTGGTTGAGAAACCAGCACCTTGCTCACTGGAAGGCTCTACAGGGTCTCAGGCAGTCCAAGCACCTATTGAGGGGATGGACTGTTGGACATGCTGGAGCTGCTCTAGAACTACCAAGGAGTAGTTTAAAAAAGATAGCAGGAGTCTTAACAGGGCATTGCTGTATGAGGAAACACCTCTGTAACCTAGGTTTAGAGGAAAGCTCCCTATGCAGGGGTTGCGGCATGGCTGACGAAACGTCGTACCTTGTTCTCCTCGTATGTCCACATTGGGCTGTGCTACGCAGGCGAATCTTCGGAGTTCGTGTTATCGCCTCTGGAGACATAAGCAGGCATTCACTGAAGAGGATTGAGTCCTTCATCGAGGGACTCGGCTTTATGGATGCATAAAAAGCAGGAATGGCACAATAGGCCCGCCAGTGGCCTCAGTGCCGGAACCTTGAGTTTGTCATGGCCAAGGTTCGCCTGACTAAATGAGTAGTAGTAGTAGTAGTTGAATAATTAGCAAGTAACCGCCAGACGAAAGCTAGAGATTAGAAGGTTCATTGAGGTTGAAAGAAATGAAAATGTATGTAACATTTATTTTCTTGGGCTATTTTAAAAAAGATGGTACCGCTTAAATTGTTTAACTAACCTTCCTTTCTTCTGGAGTTTTATATTCATAACCTCCAATTGGATCGTCTGTAATATAGAAGGGATGATACTTAGCTGGTATATCTGGATCAACACCTCCTTCTACAACGAAAGTGTATGTTCTGCCTCTAACAACGTTGATTACAGGAATCAGAAGTCCGTTGATATACCATGAGATACCCCATCCAACATGACCTTAAACAAACATCATTTTATATACATTTTTTAGGGCGTACTGAGTTCAATTCCCATGAAATACTTTCATTGAATCAAATGAAAAATCCACAGGTACAAACTTTATTGTAATAATTGATGTAGATATACAAAGAAATGAGAGATCATGAAAAATAAGGAGAAACAATTATTTGAAAGAAAATGCTTACCAGTTATAGCTGGATATCCTCTTTTACCACCGGTAGGTCCCATTTGAGCGTATAAAACTCCATCTTCTGGTTCATTACATTGAATGGGTGGTATAACCCAGGGCACTGTGCTTTTAACAGAAGTTTGAGTAGATCGTTCTTTTTGTTGTTGTCTTTTTCTAGACGGTTGAGTTTGTTCTTTAGGCTTGGAAGCACTGTTTTGCGAGTCATCAACATTTTCTTTCGGACGTTGTGTTACCCTTTGCGAAATTCGTCTTCTACCTGTAGGGATATTTCATATAAAAACTGTAACCATGATTGTAAGATATGTGGGCGATTCCTCTTCCCTAGATTAAGTCAGCCCATTTCTGCCTTCCGATTATTTAATTGCCAAACTATTTTAGCGATAAATACCACTATGGAACAACTATGTCGTATTTCAGTACATTTGAGTCTAATAAAGTGAATCAACGTCCCCACAAAGCACCTTCAAAATATTTTGATACTACAATTCCAAACTGAGACAATTTTTGAGTAAGAAGAGTAAAATTTCACTATAGGCGGAAATGTCTGTTATTTAAAAACACCGATGGCAAAGAGGTACAAATTGAAAAGTGCAGCTTCATAATATTTTTGCATAGTGCTAGATAAATAATAGTATGATATTCAAGAAGCATATAATGATGGATATTATTCACGAAGTTATATGCGAGTATATTTTGTTCACCACTAATAATTACATGTTTATAAATGAATTTATTTTTTCCCCTTTTCTCCAATTCAGGAAGGGATTATAGGCTTTCATATGCCTATAATTTTTTCAAATTTTCTGTCAATAAATTTAAGGACACTATTTATTATGCTTCTCTTATTTCTCAGTGACTGATTCGCTTTCCGTATTGTAATTTCTAGTAATTTAGAGGTTTGACTACGTGAAATGAAGAAATGTAGGTATATGGTTCGAATCCTGGTCGCGGTGATAATTTCTATTTATTATATTGTGATATTTATACATAAATAACCTTCAATATAGGTCCTATTTATCCATGTCATGTGACCTGTTCATTATCTGCATCCATTATTCATTAGTGAATAATGTACAATGTACAAATAGTCGTGGACAAAATCTATTATTAACGGATCTAGGTGAATTGATCGAAAAAAATTTATCGAATGACAATTGACCGAATACAATTACAATATACAATTTATCGAATAAATAATTTATCGAATAGGTGAATTTATCGAATGACAATTTTTGTAAAGTGAATTATAATAATTTTCAATAATAACCCAACCAAACCTACCTCTACCAAACCACCTTCGTATTTTTAGTCAATTTTTGAAGAATAAATTATAATAATTTTCAATAATAACCCAACCAAACCTACCCCTACCAAACCACCTTCGTATTTTATCACCATTAGGTACCTGCCGTAATTAGGGTTAGCGTTCACCTATTCGATAAATTCACCTATTCGATAAATTATTTATTCGATAAATTGTTTTTCGATAAATTGCATTCGGTCAATTGTCATTCGATAAATTGTTTTCGATAAATTCACCGCATACCATTATTAACATATCTGGGAAGATTCAAGGTATGTTTAAAATTGGTATAAAATAATTGAAAACAACAGATACCATTAGTTTTTTTTGGAGTGGTAGTAGGGGGCTCTTCATAGTACTCTTCCTCAGCTGCTGGTGTTGGCTTAACGTCCTGTGGCAATTGTTTAGCCAAAATGGAAGGCACAATGGTCATCGAAGGCTGTTCTACTTCCGGCATTGGACAATTCCATCTGGCTGGTCTTCCAAAATCAATAAGATGATTATCTTTGAGGTATTTGCTATGGAAAGATACTTCTTTTCTTTGGTTCAGTGGTCCAATACCCCAAATTATGGCTTGGGAGTGGTTGGTATAGATAGGACGATCAAACTGATCTGAAGCTTTTAGAGGACGTTGATATGTTACAATGGAATAACCGTTCACCATTGCTGCATTTAATAATTGGATGCTGTTGGTGCTTTCCTGAAACAATAAATTGTCATAATTAAATTTTTTTGGAGACAAATATAATTTTGTGCTGATGATAATGGACCTGGCAATCAATTTCAATAGGACACTCGTTCGCATGGATGTATTTAATAATTTGACAGAACATATTAAATACTTACACCGAGTCTATTGTCTGGGCAAGATCCCGTTGGTCCCGAACATTGAGATTTGTCATCTAAGTAGTAATCCTCCGCATATCCTTTAAGGGTGTCTTTGTCTATCCAAGCAACTACTACATCTCCTCCAATCATAACCGTTTTTGTGTCGTCACCAGATGGACCAAAGGACATATATTCACCATCGTCTTAAAAAAAATGAAGTGTGAACCAAATTTAACTTCAAATACTTAATTCTATAAATATTAATCTATTTATTTATTTTTGTCTATGAGCGGCCAGCTGTTCATGTTTACATGACTCTCTATTTCTTAGTGGTTTTCTATTCAGTACGCGTACAACTACTACTCGGGAGTATTTAGATACGTTTAACGTATTTCTACGTACACTAAAAACGTAGGTTTTATTGTTCCATGATAGGTACTCGGAACACTCGAATATAAACGATTTACTTCACGTGTCACTGCACATGTAACCAAATATACGTAAGCGTATTGGCTATACGTGGCACAGTGGCGCAGGATTGATCCGTTCGTCTTGAGTTTGCCTATCGACCCTTGTTCCGGGATTTTTGATTTCGAATTTTATTTTTCTGTAATTTGTGCCCAAAAATTTACTTTCATGGAAAAATAGCGATTTTGGGTGCAAAAGTCATCCTAGCGAACGCAACATTGAGTTTTTACAAAACTTTTTTGAAGGAAACTCTTCCTCTTGACAACCCCTACAACCCTGTGTACGTCAAATTGCGAGAGAAATTGGCCGTCATGCCTAAAAACGACCATAGTGATCCAAAACTATTGATGCGAAAGAAAATTGTTCCTCAAAAATCTATTGGAACAAAAATCCAAATTTGTTTCAATAAAAAGTGTTTGTAATCAATCCAGCAATACGTACAAATTTTCTCAGAATGTTTGAGGATATTTTTGGCCATTTAATTTGGCCAGGAAATCGCCATATTCCAGAATCTCGGAAAATTTCCAAAAATTCTGTAAAAATTCGGACATATTCCTTAGGTGATACTGAACATTTTTCGTTCAATACAAGTTTCTCATAAACGTCGTCATTTCCGACAGGGGTTGTAGGGGTTGTCAAGAGGAAGAGTTTCCTTCAAAAAAGTTTTGTAAAAACTCAATGTTGCGTTCGCTAGGATGACTTTTGCACCCAAAATTGCCATTTTGCCATGAAAGTAAATTTTTGGACACAAATTACAGAAAAATAAAATTCGAAATCAAAAATCCCGGAACAAGGGTCGATAGGCAAACTCAAGACGAACATTTTAAGGTGACGCACGTCTAAAACGGATCAATCCTGTGAGTCGTAGAGTAATTTGGGTGAATCGTGTCAAAACGGTTACGTGTATGTGCTACCTATAAAAGTGTAATTATTCACGTAGATGTACAACCAATGATTGTATTTTTATCTATGACGATTAGTTAGAGCAGTCGTGTGTTGATTTATCATGAGACTAAAATGAGTGGTTTGAGTTTAGTCAGTTTGGGATCTTGCCAAAATGATTTTGAGATTATTAGAGCCCTATTAGACTTGGCCACCAGGCGACGTCACCGGTGGCGTCACTGACGGCCTCACCGGTTACTATACGAACAGCCAGCCGCGACACCATTAAAGTCATCAGGAGTGAGGCCAACCCCCAAAGGAGGATTTTGACATTCTCATATAGTTGAAAAACTTGTTTTCGTCAGCTAAAAGTTCATCAAAAAGGGTATAAAACAGTCCTTTTGTTTCTCTTAAAGATAATATCGGGTGCACGTGCATTTTCCTTGTGCGTCTCCTCCTTTTCCTTAACAAAAGAGCAAGAAGTAGCATTCCTTCATATTTTTTCGACATTAAGTCCGCTCACTACAATGTCATCAAACAATCTGAACTTGCAGAACACAAAAATACAGTGGCCACGCAACAGCGGTGACTGTGTGTGATAGGTGCCATTTGATTCAATACCCAGCGATAATTCTTGGTCAAGGGCAGGTTAGGTTAGGTTAGGTTTATGGTGAGTGGGTCTATAAGGCACTCCACTGGTCAAGGGCAGAGTCACCGGTCAGTCACCAAACGCTGGTGGCGCCACCGGTGACCATAATGTAATAAGCGCCATAAAAACTAGTGCCCACCAACTAGTCAGGTCACCGGTGACGTTGCCTGGTGATTCAGTACCAAACTTAAATGAATTTATGACGAGATGACGTATTTCAATTTATATATTTCCATTGGGTCAATCTCTTGATGGATACGTGTTCACTAAAGTGATTGAAAAATATAAAACTTTGAAGGTCTTCATCATCAGATAAATATTTGAAAGGACAAAAAAATGAATGAATTTTAATTAGAGTGACTGATAACAATGATGAGATGAGGGTTGTTTGTTATACGTAAAATAATAAGGTCCAATTATTAAAATAGTTAATCATACTTAAATGCTTAAATCTGTATTACGGCGCATCCTGTGTGTCATCATTTTAAAACGGGTGCTTTTTGGCATATCTAGTTATATGCAAGATAGGAAATTTAGATATTGTTATCGTTAAAAATCATTTTATACCAGCAAGTGTTGGAAAAGTTGCTGAGCTAGAGTTTTCTCGTAACTGAAATTTTTCCATAAATGCGGCTAACGGTGAAGGTATGTTTTGATAGCGATCCCGAAGGACTATTAAAAAGGATGACCCAAAATCAGTGGCAGTAAGCGGTTTGAAAAAATATGGTTTATGTACAGTAATAACTAAATCTAACTAATTGTGTAATGGAAACTAGCTTAAAGTTAAGGCACATTTTTACAAAAGATTTTCACTAAATTTAAGAAGACATAAAGACGTGTTGCAAATGATTATTGTGTCAAATTGTTTGAAATTTATTTTCTTTGAATTTAATTGGTATTATGCCATAGTATTGGTTCTTAAACACATTAGAATGGTTCAAATACCTAGGCCTAGGCCATAGAAAGTTACATTTCATTCTCCTAAAAGTGCAAAGGTGCTAGAACTCAAATGTCAAATTGTAATTTTTGCGTAAAAATTAAAATGGATTGAACAATTATTCAAATCATGATGTGGGTCGATCTAATCTACTGAACTAAAGATAGTAAATTACATAAAAAATATCAGGAGCGGCTTTTTCCTTGAACTTTAGGTAAATGTGGAACTTCAGGTGATTGACATCGAAATCTGTATTGATTTCTCAGGGTCAGTTGGTGAATGGAATTAGACCTACTAGTTCAAGTACGAATAAATTGAAGTTTTTTAATAGTGGGTTGTGAATTAATTTTAACGCATCTACAAAAATTATGTTGTTTTTATTGATGTTTGAAAAAACAGCACATTTTTCCCACAAACTCAATTGTACAAATAATTTAAAATGAACTTCTCCAGCTACAAGAGGCCCAAAAATCTGTCAAATTCACATGGGTACCCTCTCACGTTGGAATTTCCGGTAACGAACAGGCACACACAGAAGCAAAGGAAGCAATCCAGGACCACAATTCTCCCACAGTATCAAAAGTTTCTGTTTTGGATTTAAAAAACTCCGTCAAGCATTCAGTCTATAAATACTGGCAAGACCGTTGGACTGAATGAAACTCTAAGCTCCTCAGAATAAAGAAATACGTGAGGCCCTGGAGATCATACCCGATGAAAAGAAGAGAGCAAACGATCCTATCACGCCTTAGAACTGGACCTACAATTCTCTCATGACTATCTCATGTCCCATTCCACGGCATCAGCTGCAATCAGCCTCTGACAGTAAGCCACGTACTATTGGAATGTGAAAAGTTCCGGCTACAGAGACAAACTCATAACATCCCCAATCAAATAGGAGAGGCACTTGGTGAAAACTGCGATATGCCTCAGTTAATAAACTTTTTGAAATCCATTCAAATATTAAATAAAATTTGACGACCTACTTCTATAATTTTAGTAAATTCTCAAATAATGTAACTTGATTTAGGTAAATACCATGTTTCACCTCTGTAACTAATGTTAATCTGTTGTATATTCTTGTTGAGCGCTAATAATCCTAGGGATTGATGCGCATTATATATATATACAGTGATGGGCAAATGTGTGGAACCAAGTAAATATCTCTGGAATTATTAGAGATATCAAAATGAAATTTGGAAGGTGGATACTACAGTAGATTGCCTATTTGTTTTCATATTTTTTAACAATTTTAAACTTCCGGTTTTACCGGAAGTAGTGTCGATTTTAAAATTGGCAATGGAACACCCTGTATATTATTTTAGTTTCTGATGAAACATTTTATTAAGAATACAAAAATATCGGGTTCGATATTTTTTATTTCAATACCTACCGAGATATTAACAGAAAAGTAACTAAGGAAAGGAAAAATTGGATGGTAGCTAGTAGTCCATGAAATTCATTGTAGAAGTGACAGTAGTTGTCAAAATAAGTTATTAGTGTTTGTATTTGAACGTAAAAAGATTGTATTGTTTTAATTTGATCGTAAAATGGCCGAATTAAGTGAAAGAGAAAGAATAGAAATATTAATGATGATTGAAGTTTGTGACCTTTTTAACATTGTTCATCCGAATGCACAAATATCCCGTTCTGTAGTGACGAAAACTTTGCGAAGGTACGACACAAGTGGAAAAGTTAGCAATTTACCAAAAAGTGGACGGTTAAAAAGTGCAAGTAATGAAGATGTAGCTCAAAATGTTGCTATATCTTTGGAAGAAAATCCTCACTTATCCACTACCGACCTCGCCAATGTGCTTGGAAGAAGGATATTAAGGCGGGAAAAATATCATCCATACAAAATTCGCCTCGTTCAAGAACTATCCGAAGACGATTTCGACAGACGTTTACAATTTTGTGAAACGATGATGGATATTTGCAGCCGTGATAATAATTTTATAAGAAATGTGGTGTTTTCAGACGAGGCTACATTTTCTTTAAACGGTACGGTTAATCGACATAACTGCCGCTACTGGGCGCAAAGTAATCCTCATTGGGTACAAGAGGCTCATACACAACATCCCCAAAAATTGAACGTTTGGGCCGGCATTTATAACAACAGAATCGTGGGACCCTTCTTCTTACAAGAAATTTTAAACGGAGATAGGTATTTACAGCTCTTAGAGACACAAGTGTTTCCGGCATTGGAGGTAAATGGACAATTACCAAATAATATCTGGTTTAAGCAGGATGGAGCACCACCCCATTACGCTCGCATTGTTCGAGATCATTTAAAAAGGACATTTCATCACAGATGGATTGGAAGAAGGGATACTTATGAATGGCCTGCACGAAGTCCCGACCTTAACCCACTAGACTATTTTCTGTGGGGTTATTTAAAGTCTAAGGTTTATGTTGATAGACCAAATAATTTGCAAGAATTAGCTGCAACAATAACTCAAGAGATCCAGAGAATTCCACCAGAAGTAATAGCTAATGTTACTAGAGAAATTACAAACCGACTTGCCTATTGTCAAGAAGTTTGAACATCTAATACATTAATTTCAGTTTAGTTAAGTTTCAATGTTTTGAAAATCACTTAGTTTCAGTTAATAATTATGATTATTTCTTAAATGGATATTAGATTTTTCCTTTCCTTAGTTACTTTTCTGTTAATATCTCGGTAGGTATTGAAATAAAAAATATCGTACCCGATATTTTTGTATTCGTAATAAATTGTTTCATCAGAAACTAAAATAATATACAGGGTGTTCCATTGCAAATTTTAAAATCGACATTACTTCCGGTAAAACCGGAAGTTCAAAATTGTTAAAAAATATGAAAATAAATAGGCAATCTACTGTAGTATCCAGCTTCCAAATTTCATTTTGATATCTCTAATAATTCCAGAGATATTCACTTGGTTCCACACATTTGCCCATCACTGTATAATAAAAAAAAGTGATTATTTTTAAATATTCAGTATTCAGTATTATGATTGAAATGTTAAGTCATGTCACAATATGCGATTTCTAACGTAGAGTGATGGATATTTGACATCCATCGAAAATACTTATAATGAATAGGTTTTTACAAATTAAAAAAACCGCTACTTTCCTGTATCTCAAAAACTGGTCATACGACTAACATGTACCCGGAGGCCCTTTTGTTCAATAGATTAAACTCTACAATAAATCAAAAATTCAGAAAATATACCCGGATTCCATTTTGCATAAAGGCCGCTTGACATGGTGCAAAACAACGTGCAAGAAATTACAGCAATTTCTTGCAAGGTCAGTATATTGCAAGTGATGAATCTTGCATTCTGTTTGACATCATACAATTCTCTTTAATTGCAACACTGCTGCCAACCCAACAAGTAGTAGAAAGAAAAAAGTGTGTAATTTATTGAAACAGTATATAAAGTTTATTATTATTTAAAATGAAGATAGCGAAAGTGAGAAAAGCTCAGAGAAGTGGATCACTGTTGATTATCAAATCACAAATGACAAAACATCAGTCACCATAATCAGCTGATAGGTATCAATCGATTGAAAATAGTTGGTTGGTTGGTAACACAAAAGAAACTAGATTTCTCCCTAGAATTGCACCTTGCGTGCAATAGAAATGGCACTAAACCGATAAAATTACAATTGCATCGAATCGCAGAAACTGATCAGCTAGGTCTCAACTGCTCATGCTTTCGATCAAGAAATCTTGCGTCTTGCATTGCACCATGTCAAGCGGCCTTAAAAGAAGTACGGGATAGGTATTTTCAGATTATTTTATGTAAATTCCATCCAGTATTTTCACGAATTGGAAAAGTAAGTGGAAAAGCACAAGTTTATTTTTTTACCGCATTCTGGATTTTGGCAATTGTTTTGTTTTCAATGAACCTTAATGGTAAACATGACGCACTGATTTTCTGTCCAAATGTTCACCCACCCCGTTGTATCCACCCACCTGTCCGCCCTTTAGAGATTGAGTTAATTATGTCAATCCCTTTTACTGTGCAAATTTTCAAGCGTGATATCGAAGCTGATGATTTATTTTCCAAAAAAAGTCACTTTCACCCCTCTGTATCTACTAGAGAATGTCCGACAACGAGGAACGTAACAGTATTCCATATTCCATATTATTATTGATGAATTAGGAAATTTCAGCTTCAGCTCTAGTACTTTGGTATTATGAGAGTGAATTATAATTGAAATCATCACCCATGCTACAAGTTAGTGATAGCAATTCATATTAGTAGGGGTGCAGGGGATGCTAAATGGATAGAACATGTTTACTGAGTGAGTGAATATCATAATCTCATCTAGGGAGTAGGTGATGCACTCAGGTAATCCTGGATATATCATCTGGTTCACGGAGGGTTCTAAGACAAACCATGGCACTGGGGCTGGTATAAGCAGCCCTAGAAAGAAAATTTTCTTTAGTCTTGGACTATATACGTCTGTATTTCAAGCAGAAATGATTGCCGCTGGAGACTGTTTTGGTGAAAACAACAGAAGAGGATGTACCAAACAAAAAATTAAGATATTGACAGCCAGGATCTGATTGAAGCCATCGGCAATACAATCATTAAGTCTGGATAGGGAAAAAAATATAAAGAATCTGTTAGGCTGGAAAGAGACAACTCAGTGTCTCTAGTAAGGATGCCGGGGCAAAAGGAAGCTGCAGGTGATGAATTTAGATAAATAAGGCTGCAAAGGAGACTTCATGGATCTGTAACCATTCTGTGGAATCACAAAGGTTATGTGTGTGTGCGAAATAACTCCATTTGCCACATAATTCTGGAAATTGTTTTGCTCAATTTGGACAGTAACGTTGGATTCCTTCGAGATCTTTTTTAATAAATCATTATTAGCATTATTAAGGTTGTGGTTAACATTTGAAGACAGTTACTGACCTGTTCACTCGACACTGTAACCTAAGGAAACATCTGGATAAAATGGGAAAAATCAGTTAACCTATGCAGAAAATGTGGACTGTTTCTGTTAATACTTTTAAGGACTCAGGCAGAAGCACTTTGGAAAAGAAATAATACAACCATTAGACTTATCTAGAGGACATAAAGCTTCTGAAATGGAAATGTTAAGTGCACAGATTCAATTCAAGTGCCTGGGCTGCTAAGAACAACTCAAACGAATGAATTAATGAATGAGACGTTTGTCAAGGCTGGATTAAATAATAAAATAATTACCGATTTAATTAGTTTATTTCAAATACAAGGCCAATCTTCGGTGAAAGTTAAATAAAGTGTTGTTTTTAAATAGATGCGATTAAACAATATTCACTATTTTGATTATGATATTGTAGTTAGTGTCGTACTACTGTTAGATAAACTAAAATGAAAGCTATAGTACAAGAAAAACATTGTTATATTTTGTATTGTATTTCTTGAACGTTTCTAATCTTTTGACAAGTGTTAGTTGGATACATTTTTTGGTACGTCAGTTAAATTTTGTTCCTCTAATTATCATAAAGTTACTTGACTGATCTTCTAGATTCTTCTTTGCTATTAACCATATACAAAATTTTTAATTTAAATACCTGGTACAGTTCTCACATTGACAAGGCTTTTTTGTATTCATCGAATCACTGTTCTTATAACTTTTTTTCCTTTTACGAATCTGTCCTTTTTTAACACAAACAGCGCAAGCACAATGCTGTTTAGTTTTCTCGTATTTCATGGATGGATATTTTGTAATTCCAGCTTCTGAGCATTTTATAGTCCTACATTTTTTAATATTCACGTTTTTTTCAGGACAAATAATTGATAAAACTTTCCATTGAAGAGTTTCTTCATTTTTGGATCTTTGTTCCACACAGTGGGAGCAACGGCAAGGTTTAATATCCACTGGAGGTTCTATTTGAGAAATGTCTGATTTAGGCGTTTCTGTGTATTTATCAGACGTATCAACTTTTGTACAAGTGCATAGGCAAGCCACGCAAGGACATTTTCCTTTTTGTGTTAATCCTTGAATGTACTGATCATCCTGCTCGACACAAATACATGTACAGTTAGGACATTTGCAAACATCACGTGTGACTGAAGATTCCTTTCTGAATCTACAATTATTGGAATCACATGTCAAGGGTTTACAAGAAATTGTAGGCAACAATTCTTCTTCTTCAACAGTTTCGTCTAAGTGTTGTATTGTTTGTAATTGTGGTTTGCATTTGCAACAAGTGCAATTTGGATTGTGTTTTTTTTTGTTTTTTTCGGAAGAAAAGTCTTCTGTAAAACATTGCGTATACATACATTTTGTGCATTGAAAAGCAGTCATTCTAGATCCGTTCCTGATTTTTGGCAGTGCTGTATCTGATCCCACTTTTTTATCTGTTTCTTTTAATAGTATACAGTCACTACAGATGCAATCTGTACAATGACAATTGTTTTTACTTAAAATATTTACTTCAACAACGCTTCTTTTAACATAAAGTTCATTGGGACTTACCCCTAACATAAAAGTATTTTCATTCACACTTAAGGTGTTAATTGTTGTAGTCTGAGATTTATCACAACTTTCTTTAATGACGGGTCGATCAACAGGTTTGTTGTGTATAGAAGAATATGTTATTATCGGTGAATCATTTTCTGTTGATCTCCATTTTGTTTCTGTACCTGGAACGAATTCTTCATTTGTTGAAGTTTGCATGCAATCATCTCTCGAACAATCTTGGCACTGCCCTTGTGATAAAAATGACTTACGTGTCTTGGAATAACCAGGAGGTACGCACATCTCGATGGTCGTATTGTCTGTCTGCAAACCTACATCGTCCGTGAGTTCTGTTATTTTTGGTTGATTATGATTTTTTATTTTCAAACCTTCGCATTCTAAGCAAGTACAGAACCCACAATTACATAATGATTTTGTTGTATATTTGGTCGAGCTCCCAGAGAGTATTTCTTCTTCCTCTTTTATATTTTGAGATTTTATAGGGCATTCGATGCTTATACATTCACATATTAAGTTTTCTGTTGCAAAATTTTTCACAGTGTCGTTTGGATCGTAGTTACAATCTTCGCAGGTCCCTTTCGGAACAATCGAGTTAATTGATTCACTTCTATTATTGGTACAGCAGCATAGAAGAGGTGTGACTGACATCAGTATGGTAGTGACGTACAAATCATTTTAAATCCGCAAAATGCCAAGTTGAAGTTTTGCTACAAACAAAGTTTGTTTACAGTTCAATTGTATTATTGAAACTTCTGCATAAGAACTCGGAAATGTATGTTAACTGCTAGGAAATCACAATGCAACTAAACCGTAAACAAACTTTGTCTCTCAACTAAGATGGCTGAACTGACAAAGTCAAAGTCGCACCTTTGGAGAAACAGTGACACAATGGCAAAAGTTTTCAAAAACTAGTTGATGATGTCAAATTATTCCTAATGCTCAACTCTATCCGGTACAACAAAGACAGAATTGTATATATCTTATGGCATGGTCGCTAACAGCTGATACTTACCATTACAAAACTAGTTATTAATAGTGGCGGATGGATGTCAGTAAAAATATGGCTGCTTGGTCAATAAGAAAAAGACCCCACAACTTCCAAATTACTTTTTAATGGGAGAAAAAAGAAAGCCTGCTTAAATAAATTAATACTAATATTTTTCTAAAATAATATGAACCATTTCATAATACTTTGTTTTTAAATTTTTGGGGCATTATGAATTTGTTTTATTTTCCATGAAGTGCACATTCGTTTTCAAATGAAATAAAAGTTTCTAATTATCTCCACTTTAATACTAAAAAATATATGAAAACTCTAAATTAAAATTGATAATTATTTCGATATCTAAAAATATCATCGTCAGAATGACAGAAGTTACATTTGAAGTGATACCTACTTGATGTTCAATATTTTGGCTAGACCATTTTAATAGTGACCTGATAAGGATACAAATTTATATTATTAACAGAAAATAAACAACATGTTACTTTGCAGGTTAACAATTCAATATCGACGGCAACTGAATTTCATTAATAAATAAATTTAAGATAAAGATTTCTATTACACGGCACTGTTATTGGAATATTACTGTGTGTAGAGTCCGTTTCATTTAAGAACGGAAAGCTTGTTTACATGCGCAGAGACGAGTTTTCGATAGTTGCCGAGCAACAAGGGCGCCGTCGTCCATTTTCACCTTTATTATTGGTGCGGCCATATTGTTTGCGCACATTTCATCTGTCAGTGGTCCGTTCTCAAGTGAAACGGACTCTATTTTGCTATCCTTGTTTTGGAATGAGAGATTCGATTCAGATGTTGGCTTCAAACAAAGTGTATTGTCACTATAGGGGGTTATTCATCTGTTTTGTTTAATAATCGAAGAGTGGCATTAACACCGCTGAATCGACATCTGTCACTGTCATGCTGTAGTAAGTTCAAATAGGTTGGGTTCTTCTTTTTTTCTTTATTGAGATACTAGGAGATAATTTTCATTTGCCCAGCTTATACAGGAAAAACAGTCTAGTCTTGCTCTTAGTAATCAAATATCTCCAAATGGGATTACTTTAACTAAACCGTGACTACAAATCAACAAATTTCCAAACAAAAAATCTTATCTGGCGAGAATGTTGCTAAGGGTTATATAACGTGTGGGTGAAAAGTTTAATTTCTGTACAATGTGAATTGTTTAAATTATTTAGGTGAAATCTTCTTCAGCCGCGTGATAGGAGCAAAATTTATGGGTTGATCACTGCCTAACCGTAACATAGGTGTACGATTTAAATAATGGAATATTATTAACATATTTGCGCGCTGTCACTTACGACCTACAAAAACGCGCCTGCTGCGTAACGAATGCTACTTAGCGAGTGCGCAAAGCACTAATATTTTGAAGAATTCGCTAGGAAGCGATAACCTTGAGCTCTGTGAACGGTCAAGAAGAATATATCTAAGAATTTCACCTAAAGATAAAGCTTCAGGATAATTAAAAACTAAATATTTATATTATATTGAAAAATACTTACCTAGTTTAGCGACCAGTTGGAAAACAACACTTTCTCCTGCAACAGCCCATCGAACTTCAAACGCTAGATTATCCAACAACACTTCGCAATTCAGTTTTGACTGTAAACAAAAAAGAAAGGACATGGTAAGTATAAAAAATAGTACATGCTAGTGTACACTCATGAGAATAAATATCTACAATCTGTTCCACTTTACCTGTGGCGCGATTATTGTGAATAATCTGGATGGGAAATATTCCAGGTGAAATTTTTGTTTTGGGCACAAATGTCTTCATAGGTTTTAAATGGAAACGAACCTTGAAACATAGCCAACCGGTCGAGTTTGATCTAATGGCAACTACAGGTTATACAAGTGTGCTTTAGTTGTGAATAATCATCTATAGGTAAATAGCATTAATTAAAATTCAAGATGCAGTTATACATTTTATTGCATGAAAATAAATATATAAATAAAAAAATTTATTATAAACATACATTATTCTCTACTGGCCATATGTTACAAAAATGTACAATATTGATATTTACATAATAAGGAAGCATTAGAAAAAAAAAGCCATACGAAAATTCGGTTTCTCTAATAATCCGTGAATTCTAAATTACAAAAACATTAATTGCAAAAGCTGCGAGGCAAATGTATAAGCGATATCTTGACTATGAGAAAATTGTGATGACATATGTGCACAATCTGCTTATACACGACAATTTTTGTGAAAGTCATTTGCGGATGGGCAGTGATGATTGTTATGAAAAGTACGAAGGAATATATTATTTAATGTGGCGATATCGGATATAGTAATGATTTTAGATGACATGACAGGCAAGAAATGTCTCTAAAAGCCAAACATACAGGCGGATAATCCACGACGAGGTGGCTACATCTTGTGCATAATATATGATTTGCGTTTCTGGCACAAGCACAGAGTACACCAGTGTACTCTGTGGCACAAGGCACGAAGCACACATCGGTTTTCGGACAACAGTTTAATGATATGTCTCGCTGCTGCGTCAGTTATTTGGTTTAGTGCAGACGAGCGACCGCCGACAGGTTTGTTCCAACACATCAAGAAACCGTTCTTGGAACGGTGACGCGCATGTGAAGTAGCAAAAATGCATTCCAACCACGGGAGAACCGTTTAGCGAACGATAATTGTTTTGTTCCAACCCGATTTGGTATCGTTATGGAACCGGTACAAGAACGATGATTTCGATACGTGACTGAAAGCAGGTATCAAGGGAACTGACTTGCGCAGTACATATAACCATATCTAGTTAGGTTAGTTGACTTGATTTGTTGTTTTTGTATTTGTTGAATTTTGTGGGAGCGAACTTATATATTTGTTTGTGCTATCTGTTATAAACAGTTTTTTACTTAACAACATGTACATACCATATAAACATAAAAGTATGGTTATGTTTGATACGTTCCAGATTTATGATTCGAGTTAGTAACCAAAGCGTTCCAACCATGATTTATTTTGGAATCGTTATTAGAACGGTAAACACTTGGCGAATGCGTAACAAATCCCTAAGAACGATATCGATAACGATTCAGGAACGATTACAATTTGTGTGTTGGAACAAACCTTTGTGATTATTATTTTGCGATCACATCACTGAATAAACTCTAACAATTGTATGAACTGTAAAATTAGTATAAATGTTTTGTGAGGATGCAACGTCTACTTGGTGTCATTGGACGCAAATTGCTTAATGGACGTCAGTTTCCCATTTGTACCGGTCCTAATTAATCCAAGTGTAGGAAAAGCGGCGTGTTTTACGCTCGTCTATTTCAAGCCTCAACACGGCGTCGTTGAGCGGGCAGAACGCTCTATATAGTTTGCGTTGATATAGTCGCCGCAGCAATACGCTCAAAACGAAAAACGTTAAAAGTACCAACAGACTACACGAAGCGACGCGACGTATCCACGGTATAAAAATTCAACTGTGTTGTTTTCAGAGAATGTACCCGACGAAAACAAATCTGAATATCCGCTCGTAGTTTGGATATAATTTAAAAATTAGTTTCATATTTTCCCTTGATTAATTTGTACCTTTTATGCATTTAGACAGTTTAGCACAAATTTGTATGTATAAAACATGGAGGTACAGGCGTAAAGTTTAAATTATTATTCAAAATTTTAAATAGTAGATATAAATAACTTTAAAATAATATATTTCTTTTTGAAAATCAATAGCAATAAACGTTTTGATAATTCCTGGAGCTTTCATAATTAATATTAATAAAATTTACAAAAACGTAAACATAATTTCTAGCTATTTTTCAATAAAAATATATCATTTTAAATTCTAGCAGCATGCTCAAGAAATAGGAACTTTTCAAGGCAAACCGTTCGTTTGTGAATTGGCAAACTATTTAGCAAAAAAAGACAGTAGTCCGTCACATATACAATTTAAAAACACAAGTATTTAAATGTTCAAATTTGGCCTCAAAAATATTCATTAAATTGACAAAAGAGGATGACGCTCTCAACAACTTATTTTTTCTTCATGGTTATGGCATAACGAAGTTAGTTAGGGTGCGTCCATTAATTACGTGAGGCATTTTTGAGGATATTTTGACCCCCCCCCTTGGTGAGATGTAGTAAGATTTTTCACGACCCCCCCCCCCAAACCTTACGGGAGATTTCTCAATATCTGTGGTTTGGGTTTAAATAGGATTTATTAAAAAAACAATTTGCTCAATTACTTTTATAAGACCAGCAAAGACTAGTATTAGGGAATATTACCGTAATCTTGTGTCACATTTTAATTCAAGACACGTTTTTTATTTTAATTTAACTGAACTATGAGGAAATTTTACATCTTTTTACGTGATATTTGCAAAAACCCCGTCTTCAAAGTGAGATTTGGTGAGATTCCTCCCCCTGAACACCTCACGTAATTAATGTATGCCCCCGTATTTGAATAATACATAATTAATGAGTAAAGTTAACCTTGAGATTTATACACACTATCAATTGAAGAACTAGCTTCCAAGATAACAGATATTCAAACAATAACATAACCACGAAAAACCAACGTAAGCATAGGGCATGTCCACCAACTGACAACTTGACACGAATGGCAGTCGCCTTGAGGATAAACAATTATTTGGATAGTTTAAATTTGTAATTTGGTAGTTTTGTATTGATTTAATGTTCCTTTTTATTATAAACAGTCAGATATAGCTTTTAAAATGCCTAAGCAACGAAAACAATGTCAAAAAAGCACTAAATTAAAATTAGATAAACTCTAACAAGATCAAAATAGATTTTAAGAACCGTGTGTTGTGCAAAGAACGCTTGTTTATCATCAGGGCGACTGTCACATGTCGTCATGTGGACTTGTCCTATTGGAGACTTTTACTTATTTATTTATGTTTGAGTCATCTTCAAGACCATCTTTACCTAAAGGAAAAATATAAATTACAATGAAATAAAAAAAGAATTTACTATGATCCTCAGAACAAGCCGTGGATTCCGTATTCTGTGATGTGTTTTGCTCCAGTGATTCTGGTTTTAAATTTGAAAGCACAGAATAACCTACTCATGCAGAAGCGACACCTTTGTTCTTATTAAAACACCAGCCTCCAATATTAGGTGCTGATTCTGTCACTTCATTGTTTATGGTTCCTATGTGAAAAGTAGCCCCACACGAATAAATTTTGCCTAAGTGAATGTGAATATTGTGTATTGAAAGATAATTTATAGAATGTTCCCACATGGTTATCACTCTTTTCTTCCGTTCCATTTGTGTAGTTTTTTTGTTTATTTCGAAAGTTTTTCCAGTGCGTGATAGCTGCTGATAGTGTCAAATCAAACTCGCTCACTATAGCAATAATGCATTTTTTAAGTCAAAAGGTGTCTCTTCTGTGACGAGAGAAAACTATTTCGTATTAACGCGTAAATAGATGTGCATTATATTGTTGTTTTATCCATTATTTTGCGATTCATTTATGAACATTTATCTGTACCAAGTGGTTGAATACAATCAAACAAAAATGGTTTACCATAAAAAATCAACTCATCCATAATACTGGCTTTTGAGACAATTGTATAAATAAATATATTTGCATTAAGTTAAAAAACCGACCTCCGTTTAAAAATCATTATCCAATCTACCCTAGTTGATTATAATTGTTGTGATTTCCAGTTAACTGGAATCTATTGTATTGTCTATTCAACTGTGCTTGTAACAGTTGTTCTTCCTGCAACCTTTTTTGTTGTAAAATACGATTGTAAACAAATTGTTCATCGTACTGTCTGCCGTTTTGTGGATACTGTTGAAAATTTAATTGGGGATTGTTGTACTGTGCAGCTTGTCCTGTTTGATATTCCTGTCTTTGAATTGAATCTTTGGGAATGTTAGATTGAATTGGCAGAGAAATGGATGGTTGTTGAACAAAATTATTAATTTGTGGCTGCTGGTACTGCAAATGTTGTGGTTGATAAAATCTTTGCAGCTGTTGTTGCTGAGGTATCTGTTGGTATTGGTTGTTCTGGTAAACCAAAGGGTTTTGAATTTGTTGTTGATAATGTATTTGATTCTGATTATTCTGAGATTGAAACTGATTCAGCGGTTGATATTGAGACTGCTGCTGAGCTAATCTTAATTGTTCATTATTCAACTGATTATACTGAACGATGGGCTTTATTGATAAATTATCTAGCTGTTGTGGAACGTAGTTGACAGAATTTTGTTGACTTTGGTCATCGATTCTTCTTCCGATTCCAAGGAAAGATAAAAACGATGGTGGTCGGTACGTGGTAGGCTGCAAGTGTCCCCCGACAAATGGTCTTGAGTGCGACACTGTTGTACTGGGTATTTTCGAACTGTCTATCTGGTGTAGCTTCTGTAACAACAGAAACATATATAAACATCGTTACGTTGGGACACTTGCTAAACCCACATATTAAGCTGCAAAAGCACCATTTGAGAAGTTAATTTTGGAATAATTAAAAGATGTCCAGCTTATAGTAAGACTAGATAGAGACGGAAGCAAAATTAATAACAGATTGCGTATATTAAGCCAAAAACCTTGAAGCAGAAGCAAAGGGATTTTGTCTGAGATTAAACAACTTTTATTATTCGATCAGGGGCACTGGGCGCTGGTTGCCTTTTATATTTTTTCATATAGAGCTAGAAAAAACAGTAGAAAATTTTAAATCATCTACTACTTGTAAGATCAGCTGCATTGGTTTTAAAATTTGTCATATTATCTGAAATTAAGATTGGTAAAATTCTTACTCCAAACTTCTCCAGAAAAATTATTGTTAAACATTCAAAGATGCCGAAATAACACTTTTGCAGATTCTTCCTCAGGGTGCCCAGTCACAGGTGGGTAACTGTCTTCAAATGTTTCTCACCCAGTTTCAACAGCCTGGTTGAGAGTTCCTTGTCTATCTTGTTCAGTAGATTCTTTGTATGGTGTCCTTGTGCCAACCTTCTTTAGCCAACTGGTCCGCCATTTCATTACCTGCAATCTCCTCATGTGCCGGTACCCATATAACAGACACTTTGTTGTCCCTTGCCAGCCTGTTAAGGGATTCATTGCTGGTTTTTACCAGTCTAGACCTAGTTGTTGGATTGCTGATAGCTTTAAGCAGAGCCTGACTGTCAGTGAAAATTTAGATTTTTTTTTGGGATATCCTGAGTATATTAGGTATATTCTGATGTTTTCATCAAAACGGTAATCGATTCTGTCTGAACTAGATGACTACCTACTATTGCTGGTGGACCTGTTATTGGTGTGGCTTCATCTTCTTGTTGAGACAACTGCTTTGTGGAAAAATATAAATTTTCTCATCAACTTTGAAATTTCAGTTTAGGTACATCTTTAAAGTTATTTGTTGACAGGCGCCAACTATGTTGTTATATGCAACACTCATATCTGACATTGAGCTTGCAATGCGATAAAAGTAGTTAGGATAAAAATATTCTCTTCTGGTAATGTTGATCGCCATGTTATTCTTAAAGTATGGGTCTTTCCTATGACAAAATTTGCAGCATATTTCCCGATAAATATCGGTTATATTTTAATCAATAAATTTCATGTTTGTATTAAATAAAAAAAAAAAAAAAATTTCAAAACTTCGTACATGACATTTAGGGCGCGTTGTATCTCACACCTAAACTCGGTTTAATTATAACTGATGTTTAGACTGATGTAATTAATGATAATAAATAAATCAATACGTCACAGTCTAAACATCAGTTATCATTAAACCGAGTTTAGGTGTGAGATACAACACACCACTAAAGGGCAGTCGTTGATAGAAATTCCATTACATAAGTTCTGTTTTCTTTATAATATATATTTCTTCGTGCGTGTGTATGTCACTGAACGACTGGACCGATTTTATTGAAATGTTTTGTGTGAGTTCAAGTGAATTCGAGAATTGTTTTAATTCACAATTTTTTTTTTGTGAGCCATTGGCTTATTGTACTCTACTCCCACCTTTATTCCACCCACCCAGACATCCCCGTACCCTCGAGTAGATGATATAGGTCAACTGGATGCATGCCATATGCTTCAGGCGGCACGTAGGCCTCTCCGAAGATTGTCTGTCTCCTTGAGTCCAATGCCACAGTCGGATAAAATGTGGGTTACGGTCTCGGTCTCCATGCCACAAAGTCTGCAGCTGAGATCTCCGTTATATAGCCCCATTTTATGCAGATGATCCTTTACCGGGGCATGACCCGTTAGATAACCTATAATAATTCTTATCTTGTTCCTACTAGCATTCAGTAGTTCTTCTGACCGTTTTACACATATATCACCTATGAAGGTCTTACTGTGTACCTGCCTTGGAGTGTTTCTCCACTGTAGTCTATGTTGGCGTTGTACCCATTTTCGTATTTGTTCTCGGACTACCTTCTTTGTGGTCCCAAGAACTGGTTCTGGTCCAACATATGTCGTTGCTGAACCTCTTCTCGCGAGTTCATCAGCTTGTTCATTTCCAGAAATATCATTATCTCCCGGCACTCACACTAGTCTTATTCTACTGTGGTCTGCCAGCTCATTCAATTATTTCTGGCATTCTTCTACCAGTCTGGATGTTACCTTGCGGCTATTTAGAGCTGCAAGGGCTGCCTGGCTGTCAGTTAATATGTTTATTCTATGAGGGTCAGTCCTATGTTTGTTAATGCTGACACATTCTAGGATGGCATAAATTTCCGCCTGAAATACAGAGGCATGTACTCCTAATGAAAAGGAACACCTTGTGTTCCTCATCTCACTATACACTCCTGCTCCTGTTCCTTCCCCAGTCTTCGACCCGTCTGTATACGAGGTCTCTCCTCGGGGAAACTTCAGTCTGCTTGGGTCTTGCCAGTCCTTTCTGTGGGGTATCTCTACCTCATATTTAGGGCTGGGGAGAAGTTTAGTGGCCATAAAGTTTGTTTTCATATCTAAAATGGCTTCACTTACGATGTCCTCAATGGATGTGTGTCCTGATCTAACCGTTTTGCTGTTCAGGTTATTTTGCAGCCTAAATAACCCCATTCTTGCTTCTCCCATTACCACGATGTGCACTGGAGGAAGGCCAAATAAGGCCTCTAGTGCTGCCGTTGATAGGAACCGCTGCTATCGGGTTCTAAGCGGTTAGTCCGATTTTGTTGAAATTTTTTGTGTGTGTTTGAGTGAGTAACTGGATGGTTTAGATTCACAATTGGTCCTGGTAGGTGGCGCTGCAATCGGGTTCATGCTGAGCTTCTCATAAACAGTTGGTCTGATTTAGTTGACATTTTGCATAAGGGCTTTTTGGTAAGATCATTAAAATAATAAGACAAATTCACAAAAACAAATTTGTGTGCCCTGGAAATTGGAAAAAAGTAGATATTTAGAGGAACATTTTTTCAAAAATTAACGATATCATCTGATTTTTCTACTCAAAATAAAAAATTGTCAAAATTTGTATAATACGAGGTTAGCACATGACAACGTCTCTCGGGTTCTCTAGCATTCTATCAAGAGTGTAGTCTACTTTTGTTGGTCAACAAGTAAGTTGTTTTTTTCTAGAGCAAAACTCCGATCTGTAACTAATTTGTTATATTTGCTATACTTTCCTAGTGCTTTCTCAGCTTATATCTCTAACACATAATTCATAGCAATAAAACTATTTCCCGTTAGTTTTCAAAAGTATTTTTATGTCTCGCATAAATTAAGCTTATTTCAAAGGTCCCATAAAATATCTTCTCTCACTGACTTTAACATTTAGCAGTTGACTTTCACTCAGGTTTCGACATAATCTTTAATAATTTTAAGAGATCGTTAGCACTAGTTAAAATATTAATTTAATCTTGTGATTCATTAAACAGATGTTTATTCACGGTTATTAACTATTTTTCAGTATTATTTTAATTTATTCTTTGTTATATTATAACTATAGATGGTTGTGAATAATTAATGGTTATAATAAGCGTTTTCGTAATTTATTTTTGCTTATATAATTTGCTAACGCTTTTTTTCAAACTAATAACTACTTGCTTTATAGTAACTTACAATGGCTGTTACAAGATAATTTCGAAATTATATAGGTACTATTTTAATTTTTTCCTATTTTTGAGAAGTGTTACTTCAGTAACAAATCAAACTTTTAATCAAGAAATTGAAAACAAATTACTAAGGTCATATGAATGATGGTTTTAATATTATTCTGTTGCACAGTTTAATTACTCTGCTTAACTTAATACATAAAATCGGAGCAATTTTCCAACTTAATAAAACTAACTTGGTGATGAGCCAATCTGTTGACTAACCACATGAGCATGGATAAGTTATTTCTATGTATGCTGTACTGGATAATGTAAATCCGATACTATGGAACTTTCACAATCTGTTCATAGAAGGGAAGTTTGAAAATTCAATACAAAAACAAAACAGACGGAAGTAAGACGGAAAAAATATGAAAAGTACAACCAGGAAAGCTCTAAAGCAATAGAAGGGGCTGGGGTAGGAGTGTAAAGAATAATATGAAAGTATCTTTCAAGCAGAAATTCACACTATAGAAAAGTGTGCTCAGTTCAATATAGCTATTATTTGTGCAAAAAGATATATTGTCGATTGAAAGAGAGGCAATCTCATGAAATCGACAATTAATATGCGCTCGAATTACACACAAGATTTTTTCTACAATCGAGGAGTTCACATATTTCCAAAAATTTATTTAATTTGATGAATGAAAATTAAAAGTACATTTTTTTATGACAATTCCAGACGATGTAGAGAGTCTAGATGAGTTTGAAATTGTATGTTCCGGCCATTGTTACTTGCAATTTCAGGTGGTGTACATGAAAAATCACTACAATCATTTTCTTCTTCCATTTTTGCTGCTTCACGCTCACATACGATTATTATTTAGGAAATTTTTCACTCAAATGAAAGATGCCATTTACTCGTTGACATTGGATACTGTGAGTGATAAATAGAGTTTGTTTAACCATCCTTTGCCGTTACGTTATACATTGTCCAGCTTTATCTCTCATTTATGAAGTAGATGAGACGGAATTACGACGTCATTAACGTATTTCTTAACTAAGGTCGACGTAAATTTTATTTGTTACTTTTGACAGTTCAGTTGTCATATTTTGATTTGTTCAGTATTTTTGGTAATTTTCGCCATTTTCAATTAATTTTTCATTGTAAAAATGCCTTCACGGTATAATGAGAAAGAGCAAAGTTTAATTTTGAAGTTAATTAATTACTTTTCAAGAGAAAGATATGCTGGAATGCCGCTTTTACCGTTAAATACAGTCCTGTTATCATAGATCTGAATGAATCGGACTTCCACAATGATGATGAAGATGATTTTGTTAGTGATGAAGCTTATACTTTGCATATTGTTTCATTACATTATGCTATTTTAGTTTACCTTTCTTATCCGTTTGTTCGTTCGTTTTTCCTGTTTTTATTGGGAGTTTTTTCAGAAATAAATTTATTTTTCTCCCATACACGTGTTTTTTTTTGCATTTCTCAGGAATAGTTACGAAATTGTTTCTCACAATGACACAAACAATAATTACTATACAATTTTCAAAAATATGAGCATATAGATATTCTATCTAATTTTAAATAACCTCTAGGCTCACCCCAAAAATATAATCGTATAATACATTTTTAATGTATATTATATAATTCGCCATTTAATCACGATTCGGTAATCCGTAATTTTTTAAATTTAGTAAAAAATTTTGCTCAGGGGCGTTAAACATCCTCAAGCTAGAAATTTGAAACAAATCATTTAAAAAAAGCGGAGATTTCAAATTAAAACAAAATTAAATTATGTAAAAAGTACGCAACGCATAAAGCAAAATACAATTTTTGGCATTACTAATTTATTCGTACAAACACACCTTAACACGCATCATTGAAAACAATAATTCTTAACGTAATATGTCATTGATTATAATTTTGAGGTTAAGTGTAAAATAACATTCAACTAATATATTATGACAAACGTAAAACAGGAGAGTACGTCACCGATTATGATGTAACGGCAAAGGATGATTAAACAAACTCTATTTGATTTATAGTTAATAATATTGGGAGAGAGCGTTTTTTTTTATTTACCTACATTTACCTACATTCCTCGAAAAAGATGACGTTTGCGTTGTCAAATACGAGCGCAAATGCCTACTTTGGATATCGATTGTAGAAAAAGGATAATTATTATGCTCGAGCGTCAAAAGCTACGTCGCCGTTATTCTCTACAAATAGCAAACAGACATCATTTTGGGGACCCGAACCCTTTTGCGGTATTAGCTCTAATATAATATTGGAAGAAATTGGTAAAACTGAAAATCGGGATGATCAATCTACTAGAAATAACAGCTAAATAAATTATATTACGTATGTATGTTTGTAACCGACTTCTTTGGACTCGATTTTGACCCACTTTAAACGTACAGATTTAGTTCAAACTTTCCTCTGGCTCCACAAGTTTGAGCTTTTTAAGTTCAGGTGAAGCTGTTCTGTCAGGACATCCCTTAAAATTATCCAGTTTTGCTCTGGTTATTGAGCTCTGTAGCCGAATAGCGCTGGACATAAATAGCGCTGGTCAAAAACAGCGCAGGACAAAAACAGCGCTGGACAAAAACAGCGCAGGACAAAATAGCGCTGGACAAAAACAGGGCTCCATAAAATAGCGCCGGTTGAAATATCCTTAGAAAATCAACTATTACTGTAGGATGTGATTGAAAAATCAAGTTTCACCGCTAAGCATCAACCTTCCTTTACAACAAACAATATCAGAATATAAGGAACGGAAAACAAGTAAGAGCAACAATCAATATTTTTCATCATATTTCAGCACATATCGCTTCCCGACCAACTGACACAGATCAAAGTGTAAACAACTACTTGTCAGTGTCATATCTATTTAAAGTCTAAAAAAAAATGCAATTTCATGCTGCTTGTCATTTCGGTAATTATATCCTTCGTGGAATAATGTATCACCTCCTTTCTGAGACTTACCAAATTGCATTTTTTTAGACTTTAAATAAATATGACACCGACAAGTAGTTGTTTACACTTTGATCTGTGTCAGTTGGTCGAGAAGCGATATGTGGTGAAGTATGAAGAAAAATATTGATTGTTCTTACTTGTTTTCCGTTCCTTATATTCTGAAATTGTTATAGACAGTTACGAACACTTTGATCACTGTCAGCTGGTCGGGAAGCGATGTTGAATTGACGAATTGAATTAGGTAAACTATTGTTATCCCTCCAGTCAAAGTAGTGGCCTACATAGAAGACACAAAGCTTTTGGAAGTAGATAATATGGGAAATGGTACAAAGATTCAGTTCAAGTGCCTGGGCTGCTGTACACAGCCCAATCGAATGAATGAATGAATGAATGAACAGTGAAAATAATCATAACAAACATTCTATAACTGCTTACAGCTTAGCTTATACAAAAAAAAAGAAACTCTTACCTGTGGGCTAACGCCGAGCATTTTCAAAGATGGGGGAATATTCAAACTTTGAGGAATCAGCACGTGGCCAAAATCTACTGTAAACTCCTCACACCAAATACCAAAATGTCCAATATCGTAAACTGTTAAATCCCCTGGAAGGGTTAATACAACCGTTTTTCTATCATACTTTCCAAGAGGATTTTCTTTGCCGTTCTCATCGGGTACTCGAAATCCTTTTGGTGTTGGTCTACTACCTTGTCCCACCCAGAATTTGGCATCTGAAACAAAAATAAAAAAATCATCCACTTGGTTTGGCATTTTTAATGTCTGGTGGATTGAACCATGAACCATACAAAAAATTTGGTCAATTTGAAATATAATAAAAACTAGAGTGAACATATTTATTTTTATGGTAAACGAAGGAACAGGATAACTTATAAATCAAATTTTGATTTTACAGTAAATACAGTACTTTTCAATAATTGTTCATACCTTATATTTCATTTTATGGATTGTATACAGTTTCATATATTGTCATTAAGTAAGTACCTAGTTATATTGTTTTGCTAATAAATAAGTTACCTACCTATGTTATTTACAATATTAATTATAGTTCATATAACCTTGGTGTTCTGTGACACTGCACATTATGTCAAGTGCACCTTTCATTTCCTTCATGACTTCCCAGTGACCTTTCTGCTTATTTTTATGATAATAGTCCATTATCCCTTACAATAAAATGAATCTATATACCGTTCCAGAATGACAGGTCGGCCATATTGTTCTGGGTCCTTATTTCATATTCTATTTAGTTTTCATGGTTTACTGGTAAACAACGGATGATAGTTAGACTTTAATTCACAATTAATTCTTGAAATGATCTAAAATGCAATCGTATTATAGCGTTGATGAGTGTGCAATGCGTAGTAAAGGAGTTAAGGTATCTTTTTTTCGATTTCCGGCTATTTTAACCATGCGAGGTGAATATTTAATCGATCTCCCCATGCACCTGAATCTGTTACTCTTGAATTTCGATGGAATCACATAGCTCCTCTGTTGATTGTTATTTTCATCGTCTGATATTTTAATTATTATTTAATTCAATTTAGGTACCAACTGCGCCATGTGTTATTTGTAAAGTTTTCATTATTTAAATAAATAAATGTATGTCAAAACACACAATCTTTTGCTTCAACTGATCGAGGGACAATATGGACGATCTGTCAAAGTCAGGTGTTCTGGAATGATCTATTGGACATTTTATGGAAAAGTATAGGTTTATTCCAACTGGCATCTATTAACCGTTCTGAAATCGTTTCAAGTACCTACTGCATGGTGCGCAAACTTGAATTTGGGATGCACACATCAACTTTATCACTCCTTCCAGAAGGTACAGGTTGTATACCGTCCCAAACAGTTCCAAGAATGATGCTATAAACTGTTGGAACGGTTCTATCGCCAGTTGGAACAAACCTTATAACACATTCTACATTTTTTCAGATTCTATTCCGCGCAATGGATGGAGCAGACCCAATTAGAATAAAAAAATAGCGTATTCGTTGATAACTGGTCATTAAAACACTTGCTCGAAAAGTTGCGCGTGTTTTAAAGGTCCTCCAAGAAACCTAGAGTACAATCCCGTTCATGATCCTAAAATTTGAAGATTGTATGGCAGCTCACAAGTTGACACTAATGACAGTCGCTCTGAGGATAAACAATTATTCGGGTAGATTTAAATTTGTAATTTGGTTGTTTTGTATTGATTTAATCATCCTTTTTAATATAAACAGTTATCTATATATAGCTTATAAAATACCTGAGCAATTAAAACAACGTCTAAAAAACACCAAATCAAAATCAAATAACTACTAAAAACCACGTGTTGTGCAGAAAACGCTTGTTTATCTCAGGGCGACTGTCAGATGATGTAATGTGGACTTGCCCATAAGTTTAATCGATTCAATTAACAACCTTATTCCATACTTTTTCGTTACCCTGTATAGAGATATCATGCATTATGTAGTTTGCGAGATTAAAAGTAATTTTATGCGAATTATATAGGTAGAAATGATTTTATGGTAATTAATCTACATTCAGTACCTTTTTATCAGTTTCCTTTGCATTAGTTTAGTTTTTATTGAAACATAACCTAAATTTCCTGTTTCCTTCTGGCGTTCTGTATAACCAGCTATTTTAAATACTGAATGTATACCGGAAAAGAAACTGGACCAAGTATATTAATCTGTTCATCTCAAGTAATCCTCGCGAGTGCATGAGTAACAACTATTTTAATACCACTCTTATAATATACTGTTCGACTAAGGAATTTAAATACGCTTACAGTAGCTATTCAAATTAGCAGTTCTTCCGCAACCCATTTACATAACTTATTTAAAATTAAGTCGCTTTTAATAACGAACACAAATTAAAATAATTGCGTTTTACTTTGTAAGCAAACCATAAAAAACAGGGACATGATAGAAATACATATAAAACACGTAGGATTTCTCGAGATTATTGGATTAAATAACCTTAAATCTTCAGGTTGAACTTTAAAATAAAAATCTGGAACTCGCTACACCTCACAGTTGCGATAAATTAGCCAAATCTAGCAGACGGATTTTATTTTGTATAACGTTTCTCTGGATTTTATTATATGATATTGAAAAAAGCGACCGTTTTGTCAAATTATTCATTATAAACATTGCTTAATAGTTACGTATATAAGTATCCTCTCCAAAATTTTTGAGTCTCAATTTCTGTCACTAAAATTTTTCTATAGGTAGAGCTAAAAGAAACTTTCTGAGTAACTTGTATCAGATTCAAGGCTATGTCTCCTTACGTAGCTGCCTTATTTGTTTGGTTAGACTCTTTGGAACCGATCTTTCCTCTAGGCTACTCCAAACTGTTTTCTGTGGTACACTACCGAAACCTTTTTCAATGTCCAAGAAAGTTATATAAACTTTTGTTTGTGATTTTTCCATAATTTGTTTTATCGTAAAAATGTGGTCTTGGGTAATGTGCCGTTTCCTAAATCCGCTTTGTGAACCATCCAGATCTATTAAGGATCTTAATCTATTTTCCAATATGCTTTCATATAATTTGGAAACTACGCTTAATAATGGAATACCTCGACACTTAGTACACTTAATTAGTCATCTTTTTTATGTGTAGGTATTCAGTATCTGTAGAGTAGGGAGGATGAGTTAGTCCCACAGCACTTAGGCCACATGTGACCCATTGTACATCACCCCGAGGAGTTGTCTTCCTAGGTCATCGTCCATCCTGTCCTTTCCAGGAAGGTGGACAGGTCACTAAGAGACATCTCCTTTATATCCGCAGGTGTAGGCCAAGACTCACCGAACACACACTCTCTTATTAACGATAACTCCGGGCACTCGCATAAGACATGCCTGACAGATTCATCTTCGTGTTCACACATCCTGCATAGAGGTGTGTCCACTAGCCCCATTGTATGAATGGAGGTGTTTCCTTATTGACAGTGGCCGGTCAGAAATCCTAACGTTAAACGTAGGTTTTTCCTGGTCATCACCAAATATTTTTTCGACTCCAGCTTCCCAGGGTCGCCCAAGATGATCCTGGCAAGACTGCATCCATGTATAGGTATTATTACTTCTATGTTCCAGTCGTTGGGCACCTGAGCGGCTTTCCAAGTTTTTAATAGTAGCTGTCTGCCTTGCCATGCAAATAGCTGTTGCCTTTCTTAAATTTATTTTTGTTATTCGTTCTATTGTAATACATATCCAGCCTTGTGTACTTCTTTCATTCTTAAATACACTCTGGACTTCTTCCAAAGTTCCTCAAACTTCAATCTGTTTAGATTTACCAGTATTTCCATATCTATAATTAATAATGTTACTCTTCGGTAGTTATTGCAATTTAATTTAGAGCGGTTTAGGGCGGGTTTATCAATGCCCGGTTAAATCTGTCAGCTACGTAGCCCTCAACTATCTCTAGTCGTCAGCCAAAGTCTCGGTTACATTAGAAAGCGTTTATCAATGTACCACGTAACCGACAGATAGCTAACTGGAGTTTTATTTTTCTATGTTACCGTAAGCTTACTGTCGTACTGTTATTTTTATTTGGTCTGTGTTGTGCTTTTGAGTTGTTCGCTTTTGAACATGTCCATCGAAAAGGTCGTCAAGTTCCTCAAGATCTATTGACAATAAAATGAAATACAAACACACAGAACCTGGGTGCTACTAAACTACTAAATGAATCAAAGCTTTTCGATTTCACCTCAAACGATGATAACACAATCAAATTTAAAGTTGAAATAATCTTTGATGCAAATTGTAAGCAAATATGTAACAATCATGTCACAGTTGACAGTTAGAATAATGGAACACCACTTTCTCGTATTTAACTGTATGTTTTATGGTTAACATCCACTTGATAGTGGCAACTAGGTTAGCCGAAAGTTTGACTGACAGCTAATGCAAACTGGCAGTTGATAAACACTTTGGCCAACAGCTACATTTTAGCCCAAGGCCTTAATATTACAAATTTGATTTTCAATCAAAACGGTTTTTTTCTCCTTGAAAATTAAATAAGAACATGTATTATTTTGTCAGTGTACCTCACTGCATAGGCGTGAAATAGAAAATAAATCTTCTCATCGTTCTACTACTGGGATATGTATGTGGAAAATATTCACAAAATTGGAGAGTTGTTCGTACTTATAACGACTATTCTGTACAACAGAATGGGCAATAAAGGTTTGAAATTATGGAATATCCAACATTGGTAATACGCTCATGCTTTCCTTACATTAATTTCTCTTTCGCAACGTTTTAATGGCAACGACGTAGACCCTTTTGCAATAGAAATTTGCAATAAAAGCTCTGGAAATGTCTTATTTATCGGTATAAATGGAATATATCCATTATTTTCCAAGTTAGGTATCCAAATTACCCCATGGGCAAGTTTAATTTTTAAAACCTTAACAATATCTTTCTAATTTGATGTGGTCGTCGTGCTCGATTATTTTTTACAACATAATCGATTTTACGATTTCAATGGATTGTGCCTTTCCAATATGAAGTAATACTTCGCAGGCATTTCACAATAACATCTTAAAAATAATCAATAGCTATAAATAATATTAAATGTCATGAAGTACATTTTACAATCACTTGAAAGCCGGACAATCTTAAATCATTTTTAATGTCACGCAAAAGAATGGCACAAGAAGGAGGCCCGGGCCTAAGGCGGCATAATTTGAGGGGCGGCATTTTAAAAATTGGTTCAGATTAGAAAAAAAAACTTCTAGAGAATAAATTATTCATAATTCAATGCCCATTCTTTAAATCTAGTAAAATCACGTTCAGTTCAATCTATAACAGAAGCTGTCGACTATTTTCTACTTTGCAAGTACTAATTTCGTCTCACATCGTTGGGAGTTCTAGGTGCAGCGTACAAATTTGAAAGTTACGATTCTTTCTCAAACTCGTTGGTCTGCTCGACATGAAGCATGTTACGAATTAGAAAAGTAGTAGTATGGAATAATGTATGCACTGGAATTCATTACCGAGAGCAGAATTGAGAAATCGACTATGCCATCTGAAGCTGCAGGATTGCAGCGAAAATTACAGCATTTAGAAACAGCAATTCTAGTAATTGTTTGGAATGTAATTTTAGATCGTTTTGATACTGCTTCTACTAAAAGGGCGGCGCATTAAACCGGGCCTAGTGCGGCAGGAAGTCTAAATCCGCCACTGGGCTTTCTGGATATAATTATGTTTCGAAAAATTAATTTTTATTCAGCATTCTCTGTGGCGTTATTTCAATTACCAAGCCATTGAAAGTGCTAGAAGTGGTCAATAGGCATGATGACAGTCACTAAGAATTACTGAAATAATCCTTTGAAATAATTGTATAGATTACAAAGACTACAGTTATAGTAGATATTTGCCGAATAATAATGTACAAGGACAGGAATATTGGGGAAGCGGCAAAATTGTAAAAAGAGTACTCTTTACACTATTTTCCAAGCTTTCGGAATATCTTTATTTCCATTTTCAAGGATAGCATTCGAGATTGTATTACAATAAGTTGTTTTAAATGGTAAATACATCTAACAATAATTTTGATTTGAATTAAAAAAAAAAAAAATTGCAGTTATCTTTTGGCTTTAGTAACTCATGATTAACTTCAACCATTGATTAAAAGTGAAGTGTTTTGCGCCATTTGTGGTAAAGGTACTAGCTAGTAAATTATGTGTTAGGTGTAAGTTGGTATCTTGACATTTAGGAATAATTTGAAAAATAGCAATTTTGTTGGTAATAGTGGTGTCAAATATGACAACTATTAGATATTAATTATATTTGTAAAATTACCCTAACAAAAGGTTGGAGTTTTCAATATGAGTGAAAATAGAAAAAGATCAACAAATTTCTCTCAAAATGAGAAAATAATGTGCTTGAATTTAATAAGAAAGTACAAGCACATAATAGAATGCAAGGAAACAGGTGCGTTAAGCTGGAAGGATAAGGAACAGGCTTGGACAAAGATTGAGAGGGAGTTTAATGCTCAATCAGATAGCTACAGATCTGTAGATGTTTTAAATTGATTTTACACAAATAAAAATAAAGAAACTCGAAAATCTGCAGCAAATGATAGGAAGGAATATTTTGCTACTGGGGGCGGAATACCACCATCTGTTGTAAAAGATCCAACATTTGAATTAACCTTGGAGATTCTAAATAGTAAAACTGTTAAAGGGCTAGAAAATAAATTTGTTAGTGATGGGATAGTAGATATTGAAAATGGACAAGAGGATCTACATGAGACAACAGTAAATAAACTTGAATTTATCATTGAAAAACACTATGATGACAGTAATAAGATAAGTTGTAATGAAAATGGTTCTGAAAACTTGGATCTGGAACAACGAATAAATATATCATGATAGTACGAAGGTAAATAAGTTCAGATTAAAAATATTACTTTTTGTTTATTCCAGTATGTACCTAAATAATAATGTGTGCAAAAACAGTATTTTTCAGCTCTACATTATGTGATATTTGTTTTAGGAAACGTCCCATGACTGGACAACATACACTGCAAAGCAATTGCAAACTCCCAAAACTATACAGTTACAATCATGAAATACTAGTAACAAAAAATGGACCAAAAGAAGGAGACCTCAAATCTGTAATACTAGTAATGTAGCCCTCAAATATGAAGTCGCTGCTATAAAAAAATGTGTTATGCAAGAACAACTGGAGGTATTGAAATTCCAAAATTCAGAAATGAAAGAGAAGGCTGAATGGGACAAGAGACAAAGAGAACGTCTTGAGAAACAAGAAATTGAAGAGTATGAGCTAAAGAAGAAAGCTGCTCAGCTTGACATTCAAATTGAGCCAAACAAAAACCGAATCTACTAAACAAAGATAATCTTGTATCTCTGAGCTGATTCGGTGTAATGTTTGCACAATGTTGGATAATTTTCGCCCTTAATTCTATCAAATTTTGAGCCAGCTCAAAATTGTGCCGAAAAATTTCATTTTTTAAAAAACCCCATAAACAGAAATCAATCGGGAACAAATCCGCTGATTTTTAAGTGACCTCCAAAATACCATGATAAAATTTCTGATTTCTCACATTTCTCAACAGTACTTGGATATCGACTGCTGTTTACTGATTGTCTGACGCTAATTAAGGACCGCCCACAGTTGCGACTACGGAGTGGTGGGAATTGTACGATATGTTGTAGGTGTCCAAATGAACGATTGTAATAATCGGGTTTTTAATCTGTTGAAGCTTGATATTGGTCGACTAGTTCAAAAGCAGTTCTGATACGATGCTTAAAATCCGGTAAGGGAAAGTAAGTCAAATTGGACAATATATGAGACTTAAATGCTGACTTTTTTATGAAGAAGGTGAAGTATTTGTAATTGAATAGCCAGTAGTTGTTGTGAACGGCCATTTTTTTGAAAAGTTTCTAAACTGAGTGAGGTGTCAAAAATAGAGTATTCTATTCAATTGATAACTATCAAATAACCTTCACTTTTCAGGATCACGTTAAAGATCAATCGTTAATTAACATTTTCTCCTAATCAGTAGTTGCTGTAGTTTTAGACCAAAAATAAAGAAGAGGAATGAAAAAACAAAGTTCTTTTTTGTATTCCAAAATTCACCCAATTAAAATTCCAATTATTGGTGATGGTCTGAAAAATAATATTGTTAATATCTTTTGTTGGCTTCACGTTCGCAATATTCAATTTATTTGATATGACCGGTTGTGTAGTAGAGTTACTTCCTCATTACATTGAAATATTTGAGCTTGTGGAGGGTACATGGAAAGTTTTTTTTTTGCCTTGGGTCCGTGCCTCATTTAGCCACGAAACTTTATATTTTATTATAATTAATATCCTAATCAAATCACCCTATCTTTCATGCTTTCATACTCACATCCCTAAACTACCAAAATTCTGTACATGAAAAGTTTTAAACGAAAATTAATATTTCCTGGTAATGGCTTTGCTTCATTTTTGCTTAGCCAACCTGAATAAATAAATATATTTATATGGAACAATTATGACAATCTTGCAGCTAGATGAAGTAAGAATAATAACTTCACAATTTCTAAAACTGCTGAGATATCAGAAACATCAGCAACGAGTCTCCAAAAACAGTCGCAAGGTTTGTCCTAAATTTATAATCCCTTAAATATATTTTCAAATGTGTTTAAATCATATTTACCTGGTGCTTCTCCATCGTAAGATAAATTGGGTATCAACAACGTTTGAGCGTCAACGATGACAATGTTGTCTGAAGAAATTGAATGGACACCTGTCAGTGGATCAATTTTCTGCGGTCTTGGGTAATCAAAGCTTCGAGGAATTTTAACATCTCCAAAGTTAACCTGCAAAAAAATTATTATCTCTTCAGTACTATTGCTCTTAACTCGTTTTTACAAATTGAGTAAATACAATAACTACAAATTGCGAAAATACACATAAAAATCCAATTAAAAACACATTTATTATAATAAATGGTATTTGAAGCTGTTAATTGAGCTCCCTCAGCATCTGTACAGGAGCTACATCAAGATATTGGTTGTTTACCTATTCTGGATGAGTAGGTACTCCGTGAATTGTGGCAATGGCTCTTTGATAACTACAAATTGCGAAAATATACATAAAAATGCAATTAAAAACACAGTTATTATAATAAATGGTATTTGAAGCATCTAATTGAACTCCCTCAGCATCCGTACAGGAGCTGAATCAAGATATTGGTTGTTCGCCTATTCTGGATGAGTAGGTTTTCCGTGAATTGTGGCAATGGTTCTTTCATGAACTGTTTGGCTTCTCTCACGCATTTCGAGACGCCTTTTTTATCCAAGTACTGTTACTTGTTTTTTGAAGCGCTTTCGCTATATCACAGAAAGGTTTTGGACCAATAAATATTATTCATTTCTTTAACATTATAAGAATGAATAAGCAAGACCAATACTCCAAGTATTTGAGCAAAAATAAAACCCATAATAAGGCCAGGATCGATACCAAGACTCTCTTGGTCTTGGACTTGTTCTGCTCTTTACCAGCCTTTCAGGAAAACGGTTGTGGGACTTCTAGAAAATTTAGAAATCTCTAATTATTTGATTTCATTAATTCCTTTATTACAGCTCACCAAATAGCGTCTGTTCCAAATACTGATTTGGATGTGTCAATGTAAATATGATCAGACTTAACTGCACATACCTAGTAGCTCGACATGATTCTTAAATTTGTTGAGAAGAAAAATTGAACCTTGTGGCAAATATTTTAAATAGTGACCGAAATGTTTAGATGTGTTTGGTAGTTATTTTGTAAACCTTTTCAAAAACATTCGTTAAAACTACAAATTTCTATACTTTTTCTACAAAATAACCGAAATAATTTGGATCAATTTAATAGGATTATCTTAATTTTTTGTAAGAAAATAAGGGTCATATTTCATAAAAAACCATCGTTGTTAGAAAACGTCTCTTATAACAATTACGGAAAAACTGGAACAACGTGATTATCCTAATAGAGATTTCCCTACCTTCCCTTTCTTTAATTTCCGTTCAAGATAATCGAATATCTGTTTTTAAAATAGTTAAAGGATCCCCCATTTGTATATCCAGTTTACATCCAGTGACGGACTTAAAATTTGAGTGAGCAGAATCCTTTGATACTTGTTGTTTGAGGCCACATAAATGTGGACACAAGACATAAAAACAGGTACAATTGATAATGACTCCATTCTCCACTACTACTCAATCGATATCCATATATACATTATAATGTACAACTTTAAAAAAAGCAATAAAATGGTATCACATGATTAAAATGGTGAGACAAATTCGTGAAAACATTTGATTTGATGTGCCTACCCCTTCATTATCAACTATATATAATATAATTAAGAATTTTGAACAATGTGGTTGTTAAAGTCCTGTATAGTTGTGAGTAAAATTAATTGCACTGTTTCACAATAAAATAACAGTAAGCGGTAAGGTCTCTTTGAGGATTAAAAAGCCGAAAAGATAAAAAAGCCATAAACCATTTCGAGCCTGGACCTGCCCACAAGCGAACCATTGATTCTTATGGATGGAATGTAGCTTCCGATTGGTCTATCCAACATTTACTTGAATTGTTAGTCCACATGGACTGCGAAAGTCCCAGGGTGGGCTTATTTCATTTCTGTTATTTACGAGACATTGTGTTCTTAGATGTTGATGTGATTGAGGTTTTTTTTCATTGACTAAAACTATTTTGTTGGAATAATCAAAATTATGGCTTTTGAAACAAATATTCTCTGTGCCATATTTTCGAAAATGTTTTGACATCACATCGAATCTGCTGATACTGATTTTAACGTGTCGAAGCAATTATAGTGACGTGGCTTTTAGGAAGTGCAAATAAGGAGTGAGATCTTCAGGATGATCGGATGTGGTACACAAAGGTCGATAGTTTAAGATCTACTGGGTGTACTGTCATGAAAAAATTGATGGAAATATTATAAAGCAGAATTATATACTTGGTTATGCCGAAAGAAAAAAAGAAAATACGAATACACTAAAACGAGTATACAGTGCGGATATTAAGTCTTACCAAGGGCGCACCCAGGATTAAATTTCGGGGCGGGGGCTAAATGAAAATGTCTCTCAAATTTTCCGAAAGACGTGCCTGGAAAATTAAAAGTTCTTTCTGGTTCCCAAATATTTTCAAGTTTGCTCAATAAATTACTTGAGGATTCTTGAGATTTTTGCAAAACGTGAAATATCGTTTTCGGGCATTTCGAGTTCAGGATCAAAATTCTTATCTGGATTTTCTAACAAATGTGATGTGCTGGGGGTCGCAAAAATTGCTTCTTGAGATATAATTGTAGTTACAGTTTGATTGTCACTTACTTTAAATCATAATTAATGACTATTGGGCTTATTACTTTTTTGTAACTATTATAAATGTCGGGGGGCTGCAACCCACCCCCCTTCCCGGGTGCACCAGTGAGTCTTACCCCCCCTAGGAAACTCCGTTATCTGAGACAAAGATAAAAAATCCTATAACCCGTCAATTTTTATTTTAATTGAGGTGTTATATAACATACAAAAAATAGTCACCCCTTTCACCCCCTACACTTGACAGCTACCACCTCAGATTTTTCAAATAGCAAGGGGGGCCGTGCGATACTTCGTTGGAAATGGTTTGAAAAGGAGAACTCAATTATTTGTTCGTTAATAACGATTTATTGGTTTAAGATTCACACTTTGCGATATAACAATACAAAAAAGGTTACACTGGTTTTGGTTTAATTTGGGACACTCGATATAACAAAAATTATTTAATTTTTATTCTTGAACGCTTATACCGATTTATTTTTCCCGAATAAATACTTTTGTATTGTTACAACGTACTGTGTTTAGAACACTTTTTAAAAATCTAGTTGGTGTGTCTTGGGTTTTGGTAGATGTCAAAAAACCAAGCATTTATCAATAATTGATTGTAAATAATATTGACAAAAACAAACTGAAATTGACACTTTTTTATCCACATCAATCAAAATGGTACATCCTCGTGGTTTAGCAGAAAAATGTGAAGCAGTTCTAATATTCAGTGAAGCAGGCCGTAGGTACCATGAAGCTGTGAGAATATTTAATGAACGTTTTCCAGATCGTACAATTGATCGACATTACTATGGACTACTTGTCCCAAAATTTTTTGAAACTAGTTCTGTCGAAAACAAGAAACGGGAAGGTAAAAAAATACTTCTGAGGAAAAACAAGTAGGTATTTTGTCTCAATTTGTAGTAAATCCATCAACTTCAAGTAGAGTTGTTGCTAAGGAATGCGAAGTAAGTCACAGGACCGTTTTAAACATTTTAGAAAAGCAAAAATTTCATCCATATAAAGTTAAAATGGTGCCCGAATTGACAGAGGATGATCCAGATCGACGACTGCAATATTGTGAAACTATGGATAATAATATTTCACAAGATCCAAATTACTTGAGACATAATTTGTTTTTCCGATGAAGCTACATTCTATTTAAATGGTCATGTACATCGACAAAACGTCATATATTGGTCTGACGAAAACCATCGACTGTTTCGAGAGTTTCATACTCAATTTCCGAAAAAAATAAATCTCAACCTTATCTTAGACGGAGTGGGCATCGTGATTCATTAAATGGCCACCAAGATCACCAGATCTGTCTCCTCTAGACTTTTACCTATGGAGTTACCTTAAATCCAAATTGTATGTGAGCCATTTGAGGACACTTGCTGAACTCCGTCAAAGAATAACGGAAGAATGTAATAGGATTGATATTCAGACCCTACAAAAGGTTAGGGAGGTAACGAAACAAAGGATCTACTTCTGCCAGGAAGTAAATGGACAACATTTCGAGCATCTCCTGTTGTAGATCAAGTTTTCTTTAGGATCATTTGTCCAGTCCCTTTAATTTTAAAGATATTAATGTAATACATTATTTTTGATAATTTTTATTAATTAATTGTTAAATCCAAAATTTAAAAATTATACATTTTTGAGTTCTGCTTTTCAAACCCTTTCCAACAAAGTATCGCACGACCCCCCTTGGTATTTAAAAAATCTGAGGGGGTAGCTGTCAAGTGTAGGGGGTAGAAAGGATGACAATTTTTTGTATGTTATAAAACATCTCGATTAAAATAAAAATTGACGGGTCCGAGGATTTTTCATCTTTGTATTTAATAACGAAGTTTCCTAGGGGGGGTGTGAGACTTAATATCCGCACTGTATATTAATTTTTATTGAATTTACTGCGTGGGCCCCTACTTTGGAATCTACTCATATTACTTTTTTAAATGAAATTAAAAAATATATATGAGAATTCTAAATTGTTTCATATATATTTTTTCATTAAAGTGGAATTATGTAAAAACAGTTAGTTTCATTTAAAAAAGTAATATTAATTTATTGAAAAAGTTTCAATATTCGCGTGTATGTAACTTTAATAGAAACACGTTATAAAGGAATGTTAATATCGCATTGTGAAATTAAACAGAACGTTTTTTACTTTCACATAAAATGATTTTTCTTCTCCTTGATACTAACGTTGCATGCCAAAGTGAACCTAAGGATAATATTTAAAAAACGAATGTCTATCTAACTCTAGAATCTCAACACGAGAATAAAAGATAATTACTATAATAACTGGTTATTAATAAAACATTGTTAAAATTGCGATCTATGCATTTAACGAAGTAGGACAAATGCAGTAAGTAGCGTGTGATTGAGTTTAATTTTGGATTGTATCAATACTTTCATAAAGTATCTTTACCCAGTGGTGTTGCCAGTGATGAGGGGTGACATTCTCCAAGGGTGAATTTTTTACTATTGTAATCGTCAAGGAAATATTCAAAAAAACGCGTGGTATTTATACAATTACTTGTAATTATTGTGATAGTAGGTTGGCAGTGGCGGTCATATACACTTTGAGAGGGAGGGGGCCATGGGCGATTGTCTGATACGACTGAACCACGGTTACACGGTATGCTGACTTGTCGACTCAAATTGTGCACGCTCTGCGCATGATGTCACCTTGGAATCAGAATCAGAAATTGTTGGATAGAGTTGTACGTGTTTAGTTTGTTTTTCCTGAGATTTTTCGATTTTTCTGCGTTAATTGATATTGTTTTATGCTAAAGCCAGTGTTTAAATTTATTATAGAGTTGATCTAAGTGTTTTTTTTTGTTTTAAAACGATTAACTTTATTTTACTTTAATTACAAGACCATAATGCCGGGCTGTGCCGTGGCTACATACAAAAATACCAATCGCAATACGAAAGAAACGGTATAAAATACTATGGATTTCCATAAAATGGAAACTTGGCGAAGCAGTGGATAAGTGTTTGTCGTCGTTAATTGCGAAGTATGTGAATTGTATAAAGTATGGTTTTCTACCTGCTTTGTCCAAGTGCCAAAGTTTAAAATTCCTCAACAAGATGAGAAAAGTATTTCGACTTATTTTATTTTAAAGTGTTTTTTAATAGTTAATTACTACACGAGAATGTTATTCTTTTTAATTTTTGAACAACTGCGGTTGGGCTAGGGGGGGGCATGGCCCTCGTGGCCGCCACTGTATGTTGGGCAGACTAAGACTCATATTCTCCGTTTTCTTTTTTAAGCGAAGCTTCCGTAAGCCCGCTTAAAACTCAAGCCTAGCAAGTGTGGCTCAACTAAGCGTTGAAAAAACTTGGCAACGTTGTATTTTTGAGGGTGTTTGAATATTTTATGTTGAGTATCAACTATCAAAGTATGTGTGAACTGTAACTGTAAACCGAATGTTTGGTTTTGTTTAGAATTTACGATATTTACTGTGTATTTTGATATTTATTGAGAAGTGGCGGGAAAAGTAAGAGTTCCAAACTTAACTACTACGGAGAAGTAAAAAAACCAATAAGATCGAAATATTTTATAATCATAGTATTTTCTACCGTCAGGTATCCAACCACCTATAAATTAGATAGAGTACTAACTATAAATGTGTTTAAATTGTATTAAAAAAAGGTATTTGCAAGTCATTTTCGAATTCTAAAGCATCTTCTATGAGCTCCAGCACATATAATGCTGTAGGCTTAGTCAGTCTGAATGTTCTATAGAAGGCCATATCATCCATCTCCTTAAAAAAGTAGGACCTCCTAAAACGTCTTCGTGGGAACCCAAAATCAATAATATCTAATATATCATTATCGTCTTCCAGCATGATTTCAACTTCAATTTCCATCATTATTCAACAAATTCACATTCCTTCCAATGGAATGCGAAACGATACAAATATTTAGAATTTAGATTATTCATAATACTTCACATTTATAGTACAATACTGTATCTGGACAAAAAAAATAATAAAATGTGAGGTTATTGTTATTATATCTAAAATAAGCCTGGCTTTAAAATATAAAGCCGCTAAAGTTGACCGCTTAAAATTAAGCGAGCTTAACAACGTTTGTGGATGTGGTGCATACAAAACTGAAGTGTTTAGCGAGCTTAACTTTTAAGCTTCGCTTATTGGTATGAGGAGAATATTGTCATAAAGGCTGATTGACATGGAGTAGGTAATACAACTTGCAAAAAATTGCGGCAAGTTCCTGCAAGGTCAGTATATTGCAATAGCTGTTCGACATAATGCAATTCTCATTGCAACTCAATCATTAGTAGAAAGATAAAAGTGGGTAATAACATCAAAAAACAATTTATTCAAACATAATAATATATGAGATCATATTACTATCATTTGAAATGATGTAATGAACCATGAAAAGCATGTCACAGTTCGTTTTTACAGAAAAAAAATTATTGTCGAATATCCTTTTGATCAAAAATAGCTTCAACAGCTACTTATATCATAACAGACTTGGTGCCAGGTCACCAAGGAATAAAAGGCAATGAAAAGGCTGATGAATTAGCCAAGCAGGGAGCGACTGAGGAACCTTCCTGTGGAATTGCAAAAAACCTCACTAAGGAGAGCATCCGTCAATGGGTGAACAACCAGGCGTTGCGCTGGTGGAATAAAACCCCAGGACAAAGGCACGCTAAACTATTATTTAAAAGCCTTTCGGACAAATTGCCACGCGACCTACTATGTCAAAGTTGAGAAACGACGAGGATGATCGTGGAAATGCTGCCCGGATATTGTAGGCTGAGGAAGCATATGCACACAATTGGCCTAGCAGATGACAGCCCATGTAGGCTTTGCCAGGAACAAGACGAAACCGCGGAACACATACTCTGTGCGAAGGCCTGGCTCTGTAGTAGAATAGCGCTGGACAAAACAGCGCAGGACATAAATAGCTCTGGTCAAAATAGCGCTGGTCAAAAACAGCGCAGGACAAAAACAGCGCTGTACAAAAACAGCGCAAGACAAAATAGCGCTGGACAAAAACAGCGCTCCATAAAATAGCGCCGGTTGAAATATCCTTACAAAATCAACTATTACAGTAGGATGTGATTGAAAAATCAAGTTTCACCGCTAAGCATTCACCTTCCTTTACAACAAACAGTATCAGAATATAAGGAACGGAAAACAAGTAAGAGCAACAATCAATATTTTTCATCAAACTTCAACACATATCGCTTCCCGACCAACTGACACAGATCAAAGTGTAAACAACTACTTGTCAGTGGCATATCTATTTAAAGTCTAAAAAAATGCAATTTCACGTTGCTTGTCATCTCGGCAATTATATCCTTCGTGGAATAATGTATCACCTCCTTTCTGAGACTTGCCAAATTGCATTTTTTTAAACTTTAAATAAATATGACACTGACAAGTAGTTGTTTACACTTTGATCTGTGTCAGTTGGTCGAGAAGCGATATGTGTTGAAGTATGATGAAAAATATTGATTGTTGTTCTTACTTGTTTTCCGTTCCTTATATTCTGATATTGTTATAGACAGTTACCAACACTTTGAACACTGTCAGCTGGTCGGGAAGCGATGTTGAATTGACGAATTGAATTAGGAAAACTATTGTTATGACTGTAATTTATGAAAAATATGTTATTTCTAATTATGCTAATTCGGTACTATAGTCTATTTTTATGTATGAGATAGTAGTAAAATAAAGAAGCATAATTATCTTTTGGCGGCGCTATTTTATAGAGCGCAGTTTTTATCCTGCGCTGTCCTGCGCTATTTTATCCTGCGCTGTTTTTGTGCAGCGCTATTTTGTCCAGCGCTATTTATGTCCAGCGCTATTTTGTCCAGCGCTTTTTTCACCAGCGCGATTTTGACCAGCGCTATTCTGCTACAGAGCCCTAGAAAGGGTGCGGTTTCACCTATTCGGAGAAGAAAAACCGAGTTCAGAGAGCTACGCTAGGGAGGCGGTATCCAGGCTAATAGGTCTAGCAAAAAGAATAAAGCTAGCTATGGAGCTCTAAAAATAGGGAGAGTCACAATAGATCTGCAAAGGTCGCAGTGGGATAGGACAAAGAACCACTCCATTTCTACTCGAATCTACTTATATACAGATAGGTTTTAGTGTAAGTTTGTTTGCATTAATAAGGGTTATTAATGAATGATTTGTGTACATTAATATAACTTAAAAATACAAGGTCGACGGAAACGATGTAAAACAGTGTTAATAGAAATCAAACACCTATTCAGCACGATATTAGAATACACTAAATATATAGAATTTATTAATGTGCCACCCCCGTTTTTCCCCTTTACAGGAATTGTGGTGACAAAGGGGGTTTCCTGAATCAGAGAGCTTTTTAAAGTTGTACGTGCCCGATTCCTCAACGGAGAGGGGTCGAGGTAAATTAAATGAGCAATTATTTCCGGTTTCAATTAATCTTTAATATTAACTTAAAGGATAGTCACACAGTTTTAACGACTTACACCAGTTTGGGTGTAGAGTGGGCCTGATGGTAGGTGGTTCGCACAGTAGGTCTACTGCTAGCTGTCGATGTCAAATGACAATCGAGAGCACGTTGTTAAACTTAAGACTAACCTAGTAAAATATCAACTAAATAAAATGGGTGAGACTAAAAAGCCCAAATGGACTCAGCTATGGTTTAAGATTCTCTACAATACTAAAAAGGTAACTAGACTAATTTATAGAATCGATTCCAAGAGTATACTTTTGGATTACACTGAGAGATTAGTATTAAGAGGTATTTTCTAAAAAAGTTTACAAACGCTGTAGTCACAAAAGGTTACATTAATTTTAGTGGTGTATGGGAAGTATTCAACTCCCTACCGAATTGGGCGATATAACCAATAATCTCTGCAAATGTTGTTTTCAATCTATCTGAGACACCTACGCTGTACCAATGAACAGCAAGCACAGGACAGTGAGTGGAAAACAGGAATAATCTTACTTGCAAGGCTCCAGATGATGTGTAGTCGATGGGTAGAAGGAACTAGACGAAGGGGCTGACCCTCTAATGGTAAGTTCTCTGCTACTCGTAGTTTTGTCTGCTAATTATTCCTATTGCGTTAATAAGATGTCTGTGAAGATGATGAATGGTGATGATGAGGACAACTGTGATTCAGACTATGAATAGGTCTATGAAGAAGACCGTGAATAAGACCATGAATAGGACCAGGAATAAGACCCGGAATAAGAGATCTGAAATACGAGACTCCCATGATGACTAGGTCAGTAAGATAGAAGAGCGGGTACTTACCAGGGATGGAGTGTGACCTCAATGTTTTATTCCTTTTTCTGTTAGAAGGAAATCCGCTAGCTGCGATTGAATAGCCACTTAAGGTATTACTTAATCTATCTAACAGGTTTTATTTGTAGCTGGGCTAGATCCGAATTTATTTCGAAAGAGCACAAAGAGAGTGACCACTTTAAAGCACCAGAACACAAAAAAAAAGGATTATGGACCAGTCCAAACCTCACAAGGTCAAGGTCAGTCTTCTTCTACCTCATGCCCCTTAGCATCAGGTGAGAGGTCAAAGGTTAAATTAATAGGTAGCTGGACAGTTCATTGAACTTAACTTAATAGGTCAGAGGCCTCTTGAAGATTCATAAGAAATTTGTTACTTGTCAGAAAATGTAAACACAATCAAATAAAGTATGGTAATAATGAATTATTCTTAAATTTTTCCGAAGTAGTGGATGGTATCAGAGCAATATAAACAAGGTGAGTGGTGGATCTCTTTCACATTCTTAAAAACTATTTATCTTGATAAAATTAAATGGTTAACGTTAAAAACTGTCTCCAATAATAAATGTTGAATTGAAACCGTTACAACTCTCCCCTTACCAGAAAAAGGTTTTTTTTTCCCAAAAAAAAAACCGTTATCTACTTCCAAAACTAACTAACTAACTAGCTTAACTTAACAACAACATGAACATAAGTATATACAACCAACAATAATAGTCAAGGGATAGTCTTCCTTAATTTTCCACCTCTGAATCAGAATCATCTTTGTCTGGTGGATGACTTTTCAGGTCCTTGGCGTGCCACACTCCTCTAATACGACCATTCAGGTCTATTAGCTCATATGACCATGGAGAGAGAACTCTATTAATAATAAGTGGCCCGTCAAACTTGTGGGCTAATTTAGCTGTAACACCTTTTGCCTTGTCGGACAGAATGTACGCACGTTTCCAGACTCGCTGATTGAGGGAGAATTTCTCATCTCGCCTTCTCAGGTTGTAGCGGTTACGATTTGTGTTAAAAGCTTTCTTAATTCTAGCTGCTACATCTTTGAATACCTCGTGCAGGGCCTGGTTACGCGTCAAGGGATCATACACTTCGTCGAAGGTTTCGGGTAGGTCTCTTTCACGACCTCGAAAATCTAATTCTCGGGAGAAAACAATAAAGTTTGGAGATAGTTTAGTAACTTCGTGCCGACCAGATCTCATAGCGCAAGCTACTTTTTGAAGATAACTGTCCCACAGACGATGGTTATCCGCAACATAAGAGCTTAGAGTAGTCTTCAGGACTCGATGATACCTCTCGACAGCATTGGCTTGCGGATGAAAATTTGACAAGTAAGTTACCTCAACTCCGTATTTGTCTAGTAGAGACGTTACGTGAGTGCTCTTAAATTGTTTTCCGTTATCCATGATGATTTTATCAGGTATACCAAACATGAGAAGGACGTGATCCTCCAAAATTTCCGCGATCTTGGGGCCCGTAGCGGTCCGAAGGGGAAAGAATAGAACGAATTTACTAAATAAGTCACTCACCGACAGTATATACGAGTATCCCGAGGAAGACCTAGGAAGGGGACCTACCAAGTCTGTACATAGTACTTGAAACGGTCGGGTGGTAGTTGGGGCGATGCTAAGCATCTGACCTCGAGGAGCTTGTTGTTCTGGCTTCGTTTGTAGACAGGTAGTGCATCGTCTGATACAACGAGCTACATCAGATCTCATCTTCGGCCAGTAATAGTGAAGATTGAGTCGCCCTAATGTCTTAAAAACACCTAAATGGCCGCAGGTTGGAGGTTCATGATGTGCTCTAATTAGAATACTTCTGTCTTCCTTGGGAACGACTTTCAACCAGTGTGCGTCGGCTAGAGAGAGATCAGGATAATTTGGTCTCGCTAGTTTGTAGAGTTTGTGGTTTTCTACTCTCCAATCTGGATATTTGTCTGGATCTTTGGTGACTTTCTGCAATTGGCGCTTATACCAAGGATCTTTAATTGGCGTAGCTACTGGAGTAGTCTGTACTGCATCCACGCTGGTAACAAACCGCGACAATGCGTCGGGTACGACATGTTCAACACCCTTACGGTGCACAATATCAAAGTCGTACTGTTGCAGTCGTACTGCCCATCTAGCCACGCGACCGGCCTGATCCTTGAAGTTATATAGCCACTTGAGGCTGTAGTGATCCGTTATCACTTGGAAGTGGGTACCTTCTATATAGGGCCTGAATTTTTCCACCGCATGTAGAACCGCCAAGCATTCTTTTTCGGTCGTGCTAAATTTGCGCTCAGCCCTGGTTAGTGACCGACTCAAGTAAGCAACAACCCGCTCACCGTCATCATGCATTTGAGACAGGGTGGCACCAATGCCGTAATCACTAGCATCAGCCTGGATAGTGAATGGCAGATCAAAATTTGGGCAAGTAAGGATTGGAGCAGTTATAAGGTTTTCCTTGATCTTTCTCAACGCGGCTGCGCAAGATTCATCCCACACAAACTTAGCGTTTTTGCGCAACAAGGCCGTTAACGGGGCTGTTAAAGTAGAAAAATTTGGGACAAATCGCCGATACCACGAAGCTAGACCTATTAGTCGCCGAACCTCAGATACCGATTTGGGATCGGGAATGTTAAGTATAGCTTCCACCTTACCAGGGTCCATGAGTAAACCAGAAGAATTCACAAGGTAACCGAGATATTTGAGTTCCGGTTTGCAGAAGTGACACTTGTCACGATTTAGGGTTAACCCAGCTTCTTTTAATTTGCCTAGCACAGTCGCCAACACCTCTAGGTGTTTTTCAAATGTTGGAGTACAGATAATTATGTCGTCCAGGTACACAAAGACGAATTGTTCTAATTCGTATCCAACGACACGATCGATAAACCTTTGCCAGGTGCTAGGGGCTGTATGTAAACCAAAGGGCATTCTTTTGAACTGAAACAACCCTCTTGTGGGAACAACAAACGCAGTGAGTGGTCTGGACTTCTCAGCAACCGGAATCTGCCAATACGCAGATTTAATATCTAACGTAGTCAGATATCTTGCATCCCTGAGCTTATCTAGTGTCGTTGCCACGAACGGGATTGGGTAAGCGTCTTTTTCGCTGACCTGATTGAGCTTCTTATAGTTCACGCAGAAGCGGTAGGTACCGTCAGTCTTCCTAACTAAAACTAAAGGGGATGCCCATGGAGAAGTTGAGGGTTCCACTATATCCTCGGCCAGCATTTTGTCCAATTCCGCATTCACTTGACGTTGCAGGGCAGGGGAAAGGGGATAGTGTCTTTGTTTTATGGGCTCCGCAGTGGTACGAATCTCGTGTTCAACGAGATGAGTGCAGCCTAACTTGTTTCCCATGGCCTTGAAAGTAGACTCTATCAGTTCTTCCAATTTTGCCTTTTGGGCCACCGACAGGTGCTCTAAGGACTGTATAGCCGAAATATGGGTACAAGGTAGCTCACTCTTAGTCCTAAAGGACCATTGTCCCGAATACAAATCAGGTACAATTCCCATAGAGATCCAAAAGTCTATTCCTAATATAATGGAATGCGGAAGACTAGGCACTACCATCAACTCTAGCACCCTCACTCTGTCTTGAAGCTGTACAGGGACCATAATGGATCCCAGGATTTCACACGTACCACCATTTGCAACAACACATTCTCTTGACGATGGAGACGTATTGAGAGAACAAACTGACTTCAGTTGGTTCCAGCCAGACCCACCAACAACTGTCTTAGAACAGCCGCTATCCAAAAGAGCTAAGAATTGCTTTCCTAATATGTTAATCGTAAGATAGGGACGATTGTCTTCTTTTGAATGGGAAATTACGAAATCTAACAAAACTGATAGTGACAATGAAGATGAAAACCTTGATTGGGTCGGACGTTCGACAATGAGTCCCCACCGACCTATTGAGGACCCGTCTTCCTGTTTTTTGAACAGGTGGGACAGTTTCGAACCATTACTCCTCGATAACCACACTTAAAACAAAATTTTGCTTTAGGATCAGGGCAATCACGGAACTTGTGTGTTTCCTTCCCACAATTCCAGCATTTCGGTTGGGTCACAGATAATTGTGTTGCAGCCAGAGGGGTCGAGCTTACTTCTGTTCTACTTGTCTCTTTTGGTATTGGCCTTATAGATGAAATATTTGGGGATTGAGCGGCTCTACGATATGCCAGCTCTGGTTCCAATAGAGTCCGGTAAGAAGTTGGAGGGGGGACAAATTTCTTCACCCTCTCTTCGGTCTCCTCAATGGCTCGGCACAAACGCAACAGTTCTTGTACTGTATTCACCCGATGGAGAGACAATTGGGTTTGTATGTACGGAAGTAGGTTTCTGCGGATAATATTCACCCTATCCTCTTCTGACGGAGGCTGATCCAATCTTCTGAATAAATTCTCCAGAGCAGTGATAAAAATGAGAACTCTTTCTTGAGAACCTTGGGTCCGTCGACGTATCTCATCCCAGAGGCTGTACTCGTAATCGTACGGTCGAAATGCTTCCCTTAATTTGGAAACCAAGTCCTCCCACGATGTAAATGTACACGTTCTGTACCAGAAGAGAGCATCCTGGATAAACAGCTCTGGAGCCGATCGAAGAAGTTGTTGTGTACTAATCCCCCGGGACATCCGTAACTCTTCAATCCGTTCCAAGAAATCGTTCACGCTAGTACGTCCATTAAATTTTATGTTCCACCTGTGAATATCAGGGTAGAAGTGATCTCTGGTTTCCTGAGGTCTGTGAGTCGAAATCGGAGAGATGTGAAGGTCATCAATTTGATCAGGAAGTCGGTCCGACGCTGGTAAATTCTGATACGTCAGCCTACTGGATTCTCCATAAGTTGCTAGACGTGAGTCATTGGGCAGAAACCGTACCTGGGAATCGTTTCTACTGGGCTGTCTCACCATATCATAGTGTATATAGCTATTCTGATATTCACGGATTGGTGCTGAGGTGGGTAATGGCTCTGATGCATGTGTTACTGGAAGTTCATCTGGAACACCTATGAAATCTCCTAATAAAGGCAAACTTTTAGAAACCCTTTGCATTGGAGGATTTGGTTCGTCAAGTAAGGAGATAAGCGGTTCATCTACACTCCGAGGGCAGGATTTGTTTGGATACGCTCTTGTTTCAAAAATCCTATCAGCTCTCTCTTGACTGTGTATGGCTACTGATGTTAAGGGGGAGGCTACGCCTGCCCTAGCCAGGGGGACTACGTCCGCCTGGTGATCAAATGAGATGGCTACGTTCTCTCGAGTCGGTCGATAGCCTCGCGATGACCTAGCTGCTTCGTACGCTAAATTGAGTTTACCGAATAGTTGTCTCGTTTGATCAGCCAATTTCAATCGCCTCGTCTCTTCCTCTCGACTGGATCCCCTTATCCTATTCAACCGATTCGACAGATGTTCAAGACGCGTATAAATTCGACGGAAATCATTTTCTGAGTTTTCTGGATCGTACAACTCTATCTCTTGTAATAGGTCTTCGACTTTATTTCCACATACCTCGAGCTCCCTTAGACAGTCTAGCTCCAAATTTATTTCATCAGCCAACACACCTGTATCTTTTTCCCGTTTCAGAACTGGACGTAACGCAGCGCGTTTTTCTTCTACGGTCTGGTATCCGGGTAAGCCTCTTATGCGTAATTCATAAGTGAGTTCATCACTCTTAAGCCTATTGACTTCCATTTTTTTTTTTCAATATATCTCTAACCAAATATACTCAACACCCCCCCCTTACCAAGAAGAGAATGTCAAAGAGATCAGTACCAAGCAACGATACCTTACACTATTGAGAAAAGTTTTTATTTAACTTGTAAATATGTAAATAAATAGATATAGGTGATATTCTGTAAGTTAACTTTAATTGTTAGAATAGGTAGTAATAGTTTTTAAGTTGTACATAATAAATAGTAATAGATTGTATCCAATAAGTGTGAAAATATATTCAAGCTATCTAATTTTTACTTTTTCTCCACCTTGCTAACACTTGCGCCAACCAATAAAGAGCGTTATATTATCTCTATTTGTTAATCCTAGACTATATTATTGTACGCGTTTGATCAAAACTAAATTCTGAAATTTTAAGTGGTTACCAGTATTGTATCAAGTTAAACCAACAAATACTCCAATGATTGACAATTGTGTAACAAACTTCTACAATTCCCCAAAATACAAAAACATTTTTCCCTTACTATGAACTGTGAAAAGAAATATATTAATTTTCCCCAGAAAATTTCTCTACGGCCGCCTATGGTCGTAAAATTATCCAACTATCGCTAGCAAACAAGTAATTTAAAAGCTGAAGTTATCCTAATGAGATTCTTACAATCAAACCAAAATATAAATTTTATTATTTTGTTTAAATTCTCCCATCTAGGAAAGAAAAAAATTCGAAATAAATATCTAGTCTAGTTTCGACCCAAAATAATAAAAATAATAAACCAGATATTCTAAAACAAGTTGATTCTAAATATAGAACCTCTGTCCGAAATCTACACCAATCGAGTGATTCGGTATCGATATCTACTCGATGCTTCCAAAATTTGTTTTTACTCGACTTATCGAAAACTAACTGATAGGCAGGTTTGGAATTTATAGGTGCCAGCCACAGGTAGTGGATGTATAACCCAAACGTAGATGACCATGAATTAGAATAACGTCATGAACAGGTAGAGATAATAGAAACGTAAAATTTTTGAACAAAAAACAAAAAAAATCCAAAACAAGGCAAACTACTTTATGAAAGTTACAACTTCAACCCTGTGAACAGTAGAACAAAAAAAACCTATGGAAGAGTAATCCGTTGTGCCTTCTGCTATTGTTACATTAGGTGTGAATAAAAAATTTATAAAATAAAAAAAATTAGGTATCTATAGGGAACCCCTTACCCTAGCTGCTGCAAGACGCAAAAACGGTAACTATCTATGTAAAATGAAATACTGGAATTATTCACAAGTTGGGCGCCAAATTTGCCACCCCCGTTTTTCCCCTTTACAGGAATTGTGGTGACAAAGGGGGTTTCCTGAATCAGAGAGCCTTTTAAAGTTGTACGTGCCCGATTCCTCAACGGAGAGGGGTCGAGGTAAATTAAATGAGCAATTATTTCCGGTTTCAATTAATCTTTAATATTAACTTAAAGGATAGTCACACAGTTTTAACGACTTACACCAGTTTGGGTGTAGAGTGGGCCTGATGGTAGGTGGTTCGCACAGTAGGTCTACTGCTAGCTGTCGATGTCAAATGACAATCGAGAGCACGTTGTTAAACTTAAGACTAACCTAGTAAAATATCAACTAAATAAAATGGGTGAGACTAAAAAGCCCAAATGGACTCAGCTATGGTTTAAGATTCTCTACAATACTAAAAAGGTAACTAGACTAATTTATAGAATCGATTCCAAGAGTATACTTTTGGATTACACTGAGAGATTAGTATTAAGAGGTATTTTCTAAAAAAGTTTACAAACGCTGTAGTCACAAAAGGTTACATTAATTTTAGTGGTGTATGGGAAGTATTCAACTCCCTACCGAATTGGGCGATATAACCAATAATCTCTGCAAATGTTGTTTTCAATCTATCTGAGACACCTACGCTGTACCAATGAACAGCAAGCACAGGACAGTGAGTGGAAAACAGGAATAATCTTACTTGCAAGGCTCCAGATGATGTGTAGTCGATGGGTAGAAGGAACTAGACGAAGGGGCTGACCCTCTAATGGTAAGTTCTCTGCTACTCGTAGTTTTGTCTGCTAATTATTCCTATTGCGTTAATAAGATGTCTGTGAAGATGATGAATGGTGATGATGAGGACAACTGTGATTCAGACTATGAATAGGTCTATGAAGAAGACCGTGAATAAGACCATGAATAGGACCAGGAATAAGACCCGGAATAAGAGATCTGAAATACGAGACTCCCATGATGACTAGGTCAGTAAGATAGAAGAGCGGGTACTTACCAGGGATGGAGTGTGACCTCAATGTTTTATTCCTTTTTCTGTTAGAAGGAAATCCGCTAGCTGCGATTGAATAGCCACTTAAGGTATTACTTAATCTATCTAACAGGTTTTATTTGTAGCTGGGCTAGATCCGAATTTATTTCGAAAGAGCACAAAGAGAGTGACCACTTTAAAGCACCAGAACACAAAAAAAAAGGATTATGGACCAGTCCAAACCTCACAAGGTCAAGGTCAGTCTTCTTCTACCTCATGCCCCTTAGCATCAGGTGAGAGGTCAAAGGTTAAATTAATAGGTAGCTGGACAGTTCATTGAACTTAACTTAATAGGTCAGAGGCCTCTTGAAGATTCATAAGAAATTTGTTACTTGTCAGAAAATGTAAACACAATCAAATAAAGTATGGTAATAATGAATTATTCTTAAATTTTTCCGAAGTAGTGGATGGTATCAGAGCAATATAAACAAGGTGAGTGGTGGATCTCTTTCACATTCTTAAAAACTATTTATCTTGATAAAATTAAATGGTTAACGTTAAAAACTGTCTCCAATAATAAATGTTGAATTGAAACCGTTACAAATGTTGAGAATACAAATTAGTCTTGATGCACTTTCTAATCGTTAAATGTAGGTATCTTGCAAAAGTTCACGTGAAAATAATATACGAAAAAGAAATGAACAATATAATAGACGAAAATAACTTACGGCAAATTCTTCGCACCACAAATAGAATATCTTAATGCTGTGTATGGTCTTTCCTTCCGGGAGCGTGAGAGTGATCCCTTCTTTACGGTATCTTCTTATGACTCCGCCACTTCCGGTCTCATCTGTTAACCGGAAACCGTTCTTGTCAGCTGTTTTGTACACACTCGCGTAAAAGTAGGCAGCTGAAAATAGAAAAAAAACTCTTAGAACTTATTTAAGGCTGGTTAAATGTGAAACTGGAGAAGACATGCAATTTGTATATAGGGTGTAACAGATAAATCGTTAATAAAAAGTTCTCGAGAGATGAAAGAGGAGAAGAAGAAGAATGGAAGGAAGAATATTGGGACGGAAAACTGCTTCACAAAAGTTGGGAGGTTCACAAACATCGAATTTTCATCAATAAATTTCAGGACTGACTATTGTACGTGGTAGCCATTTAGATCTCACTTCTTTAGTCGTTGAAGTCAACAAACAGGGCAAAATTAACGCACTACTTTAATGAATCCAAATATTTACGTTATAAACACAAAATAAAACTAAGTTACATTGAAATAATAATGAACGCCTACAAATTAGTCGAATATTACCTAAACATAACCTTAATTTGTATTATTTTTTCCATAAAAGTTTGTTTTTGCTGGAAATGCATAAATAACCTCCAAATTGAAAAAAAAACCTGTAAAAGAGAATAAATGCATATGGGTCAACCCTAATACCGCGTAGGCCCTCCTCTACTTCTTATCACTGTATTCATGCGTCGCGGCATGCGGTGTATTCTCCCATTTTTCAATAGCAACCTCTATGAGTTGGTTCTGATTAGAAACTATGACTTCGAATTCTCTTTTTGAGACAGTCGCATAGATGTTCTATAGGATTCATATCCGGACTGTTAGGTGGCCACCCTAACAAAGGGATATTGACATCATATTAGTAGCCAATAACCTGTCTAGCTACGTGGGGACGAGCATTGTCCTCCATGAATAAAAAATGAGGCCCAACAAACGGAGCAAAAGGCATTACATGTTCGACAATAATGTTGTCTAAGTATAGTATTAGTCATTCGTAGACCTCGTACGTTTAGGGACCAATTTCGTACGAGAATCGAAGCAAATTCCTCCCCAAACATTCTAGAGCCACCACCAAAAGGCATTTTAGGAGAGATATTACACCTGGCAAACCTTTCTCCTGGCCTTCGCCAGTTACGCTCTCGTCCATCTGGAGGTTTTTAGTTCTAACTCTAGTTTCATCGGAGAATAGAACCCATTTCCAATCATTGAAGGTCCAATTCTAATGTAGTCTTGCAAAATTTAATCTCCGAACTTTGTGTTCTCTGATAAGCAAGTGTTTTTTGACTGGTCTTCTGTTGCTTAACGCCTGCTTCATGTAAACGTCTTCTAGCCGTTCGAGACGATATATCGATATTTCGAACATCTGATAATTTATTTTTTAGCAGATTGCTGGTTACTCTTCTGTTTCTGAGAGCACCTTGTCTCAAAAAACGATGATCAATTTGATTAGTGCAACGTTTTCGCCCTTGTCCTGGTCTTCGATGGTACGAACCCGTTTCATTATGTCGCCTCACTATGCGACTGATACTGGAATGATGTCTTCCTAGCAAACCAGCAACATATCGCATTAAATATCCTTGATTCAGGAGAGTCGATGCTCGCACTGCCTCCTCGATTAACAAATTTCATTAGCGGTTCATTTTTTACTTGATACACTTCCAAACATGCATGTAATGAAAACCATTACAATCAACAACTTGCTTCTAACAGAAAATTTGCTTAAATCAGCACTTTTTAAGAAAATGTTAACACAGCTTTAGTCTAAAACGAGGTTTAACAAGAATTACTGTTAAAACAATGTTATGTGATACTATAGTTAACTTAAATAACAACTATCACTGTCAAACAAGGTACATGGCCTACTTGTCGTACAGTAAGTTATCAATATATGAAGAATATCCAGAGAAATGTTAGTGGTGCGTTTATTTTGTCCATGAGAATATTGAACTTTGCTGGCATTTCACATTTATGTTTTTGATGGAATATACCTTACAAAAATGTATTAACAACTACCCTGAATCTGTAAATTAGATAAAAACCTAGTTATTTTTTCATCAGATATTCTATTAACTTTTTTAACGAATAAAAATACCGTTCAGTAAAACAAGACTCGTAAAAGTTATAACCTTCTTGGATCCCTTTTTCTCGTTAAACCTTAAATTGTTTGAACAAAACAGTTTTTGAAGGGGTTTAAAACAACAACCAGATAATTTTCTTGATAATATCCTTTATACTTTGATGACATTTCCTAGAAAGTTCTTTAAAAAGGAAAAGGCTGGAAGTGCTAATAAGTTTTTTCAAACCTTCTCACGCCGTTGAATTTTCTGTCGGTTTATTTCCAAATTAGAATAATTGGGTCAGCCGAAGAAAGTTTACTTCAGTAGAGTGTAGAATGAGCGGAAACAGTACAGTTATTGATCGTGAAATGTTTTAGAGTTTCATTAAGTGAAAAGATATACTGATATAATAATTTTCTTAAATCAATCTGAAGACATGAGAAAAAAGCAAGATTGTCAGATCTGTGGTGGTTTGGTGTCTGACAGACCCAGCGCCTATTCCTGCGAAAAAACTCACAGCAGGCCTGGGATTTAAATTCCGGTCCTGTCGAATACAAGCCGAGAATATAACAACTCCTCTTGTTCGGTTTCCAATGGGACTAACACTGCAAATGGCATACTGGGGGGGGGGGGTAAGAGTATGCTCCGCAAAAACCAGATGACAGCTATAGTTATGCACTACCAACAGGAGAGCTTTCACTGGCCAGCAGATCCATATACTGTCAGTCAGTCAGGAGACGTTGAACTGTATAGCAAACAGCTAGCTAGGAATTAGGACAAACTGGTGCAGGAGATGAATATGTTGAACTGGGTGATACGAGAATACAAGAGCCATTCGGCTGCAGTGTTATTGGATACTTTGTTAGACCGGAATAGTTTTACAGTTATCTAAGGTATTAGAAAAAAAACTGTGAAGAATCCCTTAACAGGTTGGCAAGAGACAACAAATTATCTCTAATATGAGTTCCGGCACATGAGGGGATTGCAGGTAATGAAATGGCTAAAGAAGGCTCTAAAGGCGACTTCATAAGTCCGGAACAAAAGATTGCAAAAAAGGGGATGCACCATCTCAAATGGAGGTCGACACAAGGGTACAAAGCACAAAGAGTTTACCGAACAAGGTACATAAGGAACTCTCAGCCAGGCTATTGAAACTGAGTAAGAGACATTTTTAAGACAGTTACCGACCTGGTGACTGGACACTGTATCCTGTGGAAACAACTGCACAAAATGGGCAAAGTTAGTGAACCCATGTGCAGGAAAGGTGAACTCTATGATGGACCATCTACTCACATACTCTGCTTCTGTGAGAACTTACATGGACTCAGACGGAAGCAATTTGGAGAGGAAATAATACAACCATTGCAACTACTGAATATCTCTCCAGTCAAGTCAAACTAGTGGCCTACATAGAAGACACAAAGCTTCTGGAATGGTAGATAATATTGGAAATGGTACAAACATTCAGTTCAAGTGCCTGGGCTGTTGAGCACTACCCAATCGAATGAATGAAGGTGCTAGAAATTTGAATTTATTGGAATGAAAACGTATCAATCTTTGCGTAGCCATTTTTTTCATTTGACAGGAAAATTCAGATAGATAATTGTTCAAAGAAATTGTTGTTACAAAACAAATTGGTAGAATTTGTAAGATTGTAGTATAGTTTTTTCAATAAAATGTTGATTTGTAATACGTTGGCTGGTATTTCATAGTCTTATTGGTAACCATGAAGCTAATACTAATTTAATGTGAAACGCTTGGCAGTATAGGGAAATTTGGTAGCTATATTTCATCCTTGAGTATAGAGTTTGCTATTCTTGTGTAAATAATCAAGGGTATTAAGAATATTGATAATTTTTTCGAAAATACACAAGCATTTTTCCTACATTTACATTTCCTGCATTGACAAATTGACAGCATTTCTGCAACAAAAGTGAATTTTTTCACCGTATTTGACTTTTCAATAATGTATTAAAAGCAGTTGACAAATTTTAATCGAGTATCCCAAGTAGACTTGAAAATTAGGCACTTTCATCCCCTTTTCAAAACTCTGGAAATAACCAATTGAACAATAAAATGTATTTGATTGATTTATACTCCAACTGGAAAACGCGAGAGGCAGTTTTATGGTGGAGTTGTCAATAAATTACCTTTCCTCGTATTTTCGTACACACTTAAAAGAATTTCGAAAAAGAAAATTGGATAGCATAAAAAATTTCACATTTTCTTTGGACTCATTTAGTGGTTTAATCAGGGGAAAAAAGATTTTCCAGACATATAGCATAATAAAGAGAGGATGCCGACTGAATATAAATATCAATAATAATCCTTGATATTTCGGAAAAAAGATTTACAATAAAAAAGTAACAAAAATCGCTGGAAATTATTTTCAAGCCAGTGAAATGGACTGAAATAATTCACTATGCAATGTCAATGCAGTATTTGAATGAAAAATAGTAGACAAAAGGTTTAAGCGGGGGTCACACTATATAGTAAGGATGTTCGAAGGTGGTTTTATCGGAACCGAAATCGGAGTTTATAAATTTGGATTATCGGAGTCGGAGATGATGGTGGAGGTGGGGGTAAGGCAGAAGAAATATGTGTCAATGGCAGGTCTAATAAAATAATAGAAAGTACAAACAAAACAAATGACCGCGAAGCAAAACAAGTGGAAGAGTAATCAACAGAAAGCATGCGGGGAGGGGGCTCCTCGCGTGACAAGCATAAAGTTGTTCGTATGCGCTACTTGTCACCGCTGCCACTCGCCCTCCGATTTGAAATGATCGAAGCCGAAGTGGAAATCGGAAGTTCCGACTTTTCGGAATCGGAGTAAAAACTCTGTAACATCTCTACTATGCTGGTTGCCAGCTGCGGCTGACAGCACGGTCACATTGTGACGGCTAGCTACTCATCCGGTCACAGTTATTCAGTGCAGTACGTAAACGATCGCCCATGTGTCAATAACTCGCTCATGCCCTGCCATAGTGGTCAAACTGCAAAACTGGCTGGCGGCAACTAGTGCGAATGACACGTGACCCGGTAGCTGCCGCTGGCTGCTATCAAAAGTTGAACTTGGCCAACTTTGCCAGCCGTAGAGATATATTCACCGACTGATGGCGATGAATTTTGTGATCACACCAAGTGTATCCGAAGTTGATAGTAGCAGCTTCCTCAAATTACTGTTGGCAACCAGTCTATTGTGACTAAAATTATTGAGAATTGATTGATACGAAATTGAATTCAACTTAGTGTCTGCCATAAAATAACGCGTTAGTTTTCGAGTTGGAAATGGCTAGAAATATTCAACTTTATCGTAATATTAAGTTATATCTCGGATACTTGCTTATACATAAACAATATGTGATTTAAATTCATTTAAAAACTCACCAGGTCCTTGTCCGTCATATGTGAAATCCTTGATGTACAATGTTCTAGCATCGACTGCATAAACTTCACCAGACACGCCGTGGTGTAACTGAGAAAGTTTTCCTATCAGTTTTCCAAAGTATTGCGCTCCATGACAGTTTTCTGCAAATAAAATGAACGGATTAGACAGTTAGGGCTTCTTTAAGCCAAATTCATTGCTATATCTTTTGGGATTTCATGAAATTAAAATCGATCACAAAGAAACCATTATTTTTCTTCATAAACTAATTAAAATTGTAATTTCCTTTTAAAAACTTGAATTTTCTGTGAAGATTTTTGATTTTGTTAAATTAAAGGTTCAACCTCACTTTAAACTTCTTCAAAATCCATTTTTTTATTTATTTTTCTCTTCGAATATTCCTTGATAATAATGCAGATGGGACGCTACCAAACAAAAATATTCGAAAACTATTATTTGATTCGAAAATTTCTTCAAGTTATGTTCAGTGGAATGATTCATTTATGTCCTAGCTACCTTTATGACAACAGTTCATTTTAAAAAGTACATAATCCACTATCTCTCCCACACATCCGTGAATTTTCACCCCTTACGCTTCCACCCCAAATTTAAAAAAAATTAATCATGATCTTGGTTGACGCATTAAAACACGGTTGATAAATTATTGCATCGACGACGGTTTTTATTACGTGTGTGAAATTTTCAAATTTTTCGGTCACCTGGAATTAATTCGAAAAATTCCATTAACAGGTTTAAAGCATTAAACGTGAAATACACACAAATCTCAATGGATAGAAATTATATTTATATTGATTATTAGCAATCGTTTAATTTTTCTAGTAGTGGTCTTTTCATACACAGGGTAGCTGTAACATAAATATTTATATCTATTTATATATAGGTACGATTACTACCACTTAGCTGAGCTAGACCGTCAATGTGTCAATGATAAATGTCAGTAGTTACAATACGAGTTTTAATAAAACTACAAGCCAAAAGATGATCTGTAGTTTTTATTAAAATAAACTCTAACGTTTAACATAATAACAACGTTACAGTGGCCGGACGAAAATTAAGCAGAATTATTATCAGGAACTGCATCAACGTTTTAAAAAGACGCAGAGACCAGTTGATTTTTGATCAAAGGGGGGCACTTTATTCCGGTATTTTTGACTTCGCTACTTTCACCCTTTAGCGAGGGTGTCATCTCAAAATATATAAATGGCGTTGGGGGTCGAGTAAGGTATTATTTTAAATCCCTTTCAATTATCATTACATTTGGAAATGCAGGCTAAAATATTTTAACAAATTACATTTCAGTTTTTAAAATTGGAATTTTTTCATTTTTGTCAAAATAGTGAAAATGGCATATGGATCCTTCAGTCCCGATTGGTTTAAATGTTGATTTTATTGCTTTGCATTGTTTCTGTAATTTTTCATCACAATTGTAAAAGCGAAATGGATATGATACGGACACACAAAGAACGTGAAACCGATGTTTTGTTCAATTGTCTTTTTGAAAATTAAATACCATGTATTAATCCATCGCAGAGTGTACGGACCAGGAACCAAACCCTCTGAAAGCTTGGGAAAACCCCCAAGTATCGTTCAAGCGGAAATTCACGCCTTAGAAAAGTGTGCCACAGGAATAGAAGGAAATTAAATACCTAGCAGATGGACTAGCAAAGAGGAGGACTGAAAGACCGTTTTGGGGGCTGGAACACTTTTGCGGTATCAGCCCCAATGTAATATTGGAAGAAATGGACAAAGCCGAAGAAAAGAGAAGATCTGACCATTGGAAATATCTAGCTGGGCTTACACAATCAAATATTCTGACGGGTGACCACAACCCGTTAAGATCAAATGAATGCATAGGTCGAAGTAAAATTGCAATAAGTTTTAACACCTGAAAAAGCTCAAAATAGTGGAGGAAGAAGAATGTAGATTCTGTGGCATGGAAGAAGGAACCTCCATATACATACATTGCCGCCTGAACGGGCACCTGAAAAATGTTCAAAATAGTGGAGGAAGAAAAATGTAGATTATGTGGCATGAAAGAAGAAACCTCCATGGCACAGTCCCTAGGAGAACATTGGATAGAAGAGGGACATTTACCTAAGTTGAAGCCTGCAGATGTCCCAAAATTCCTCAGGAAAATAGGACTAAAGGAGCTACTAGTCTCTGAGGACTAAGTAGAATTAAGGGAGCACAATAGATTTTTTAGGTCTCAGTGAATGTTACCCCATCATACATACATACATACTTTCCATTGCAGATGGGGTAGATATCATTTCGCTTTATTTTATGTAGGTACAATAAGTATGCAAATGTAACGGCCTAATTATTTAATGGAAAATGTTAAGATAACTAGGTCAGTAGGGCGTATGTTCTAGAGCTAGTCACCAGATTTGTCGCCCCTTGATTTTTTTGTAGGGATACCTCAAAAATAAGATCCACTAAACACAACCAGCCTCTTTAGAAGATTTGCTATGGAATTACTCCGGAAATTCTTCGCAATGTGCGAGAACGTTTTCACTAACATCTCCATTATTGTATGGACGCGGGTAGTCATCAATTTGTACATTTAATTTAACTAAGAAGTAAGTAAACAACCAAACATAATTTAAACTTTAAAATGTGATTTATTAAAAAGTATTAAGCCGAATTTTAAATTTCAAAGACTGTTGAGAAGAGAATTGAAAGGGCTCTACAATAATACCTCATCCGACCCGTAATCTCTTTTTAATATTATGAGGTGATGCTTTTGAGTCTCTGGGTTTTTTTACGTTGAGGCAGTTACTGACAACAATAATAATAATAATAATAATATTGCTAATGTGGTGTCATCTGCATATAGTATCAAATGATTAGTGCTAACATATTTAGAAAGATCATTTATGTATAATAAAAATATCAGAGGACCTAAGATTGACCCTTGAGGTACGCCAATTTCTACAGGTTAGGGAGGGACTTCTGATCTTCAATTCTGACAATATGTTTTCTGGCTTTTAAGTATGATTTCAGCCACGATAGAAATTTGCCCCGAAATCAAATCTCGTAGTTTATTTATTGCTATATCAGGACTAACCGAGTCAAAAGCTTTTGAAAGATCAAAGAGGAGCGCCACCACATACCTCTTTCTGTCTAATGAGGTGTGGATAAAATTAAGCAGAGCTGCCAGGCAAGAAACCATGCTGATGATGTGATATAACATTATACCTTTTGAGGAAAGAAAATATGTGTTTATAAATACATTTTTCTATCACCTTACACATCACAGTTTTTACAGTTATTGGCCGATAATTGTCAAGGCTGAGAAGGCTATCTATTTTATGTATTGGTGGAACAACTCCTATCTTTAGACTTGATGGAAACGTTTCTGTTTCCACTGAGTAATTGATAATGTCTGCTAGAGTACAAGCAATTTGTGCAATGGCTGTTTCATTTTAGTCCAGCCACCCTGTATGTATTTAAAGATTTGCATTTAAACTAACCATTCACAGTTTTCTTTTTTAATATACCACCTTGATTGAAAGAACTTTTACTTTCACCTTTTATCGTTCACCTTACAATGTGTGAAATGGAATCATAAAAGTTAAAGGACAGCAGTTAAGTCGTTAAATATTTAATGTACCAAGTACTGTATGCTCTTAGATTGTTAGATCTTTTCAAAAATAAATAACTATCTTCTTGATGTATGACTTGAATGAATTTCTAATTTATTTATCCAATTCTAAGATTTATTTTTGCAGAATATTTCAATTACTTTTATGTGATCGGATATTTATTACCTGATTGATGCACACCTGCATTTGAAATTTAAATCTAATAACACAATGGGTAATAAATTGTTATAAACAAGAAGCATTATGATAATTTGTGAATAAATCACAGTTTACAGTATGATAATGAATTTTTTATAAATAATTTATGAATGACGATCAAAATTTCTTGTAAAATTATGGTCATTATCTGAATTTCATCTAACTTCTGGAAAAGTGTTCTCAATTATTTTGAAAATAATCGCAATATGAACGGATTCAATTACATGATCTGATAGAGAGAGAGGAAATATATATTATTGTCATTGAACACTTTTAAAAATTTTACAGACAAAGCGATCAACACAATATGAAAGTGATAATTATAGAAGATAAAATAATACTGAGTAAATAAAATATTGTACATATAGTCCTATAATCACTCTTATTAAGTTCATAACAATACAGCTCAGAACACTGACAACACTACAAGAAAATTAGTGGAAAGCTAAAAGGAATGGCTTTAGGAAATTATGTGATCACTACACCCGCTGCTGCATGATTTTATGAAGTTATGGTGAAAACTAGGGTCAACACAGATATGCCTTTGAGAATACCAAATGGTAAATATAACGAAAATGATGAGGAAAGAGTCTTACTAAAGTAGCCCAAGTAGGAGAGCGGAGCTTCAAGAGAAAGCTTATTTGTAGTAACGAAAGTCTAGAATGGGCTGTTAACATCTTTCTACCTTTAAAGGCACCAGGAACAGATGCGATTTTCTCAGCACTGCTCCAGCAAGGACAAGACCGAAGAGAGACTGAAGGTACAGTTTATGGAGAAGATCATTTGGTTATTGAAACTCGCGTAAGATAGTGTGAAGTGTTACTGTTGGTATGGTGGTAGTGAAAACAGTGTCTAGTATCGCCAACTGTTCTAAAATTCCCAACTTAGTTAAAAATTGTAGTAACAGCTGATTCGTTAGCGATTTTTACAGCGAATAGTTCACTCATCCATTCATTTTACAACAAATTTTGATAAAATCTTGTATAAAACCGAAAGTTCTTCCACAAGACCAGTTGTCAATTCACGTCTGCTGAAAAAAAGTATCGCATTTACCTCAGGAAGTATAAAAAGCTATTTTAGCAGGTCTCATCATTTTTTCCATTCGAAAAAAAGGTAGATATTAATCATATTTTATGGATACTTTAATTCATGGAAACGCCGGAGTACATTTTTTAATGTTCTTCAGAGGGGTCTGCATTGTGAGTCCCTGGGGGCCATTATAGGTTTTTGTACGGAAGCACATTGTGTTGGTGTCTCTTTTGAAAAATGTGATCCGTGGATGTTTCAAAAAGATTTTCTAATTTCTTGATATTTATCAGGAACCGAAGGTGCTAAGAAAAATTAATTGAAATGAATTAGAGCTCAACAAACAGGGTGAAACAGTTGAATAAATAATTAAGAGCCATCGTACGTTCAAGTTTATTTTCAAAGGAGTATAATCTAGAACAGAAAACAATATACTTTAATCATTAATTTCCAATATTTCCTTTTATCTTGGATAAAAAGACTTTTCCAAAGTGAAAAGCTACCTCTATATTGTCGGGTTGTTGTTATTAGAAACTCTCCCGTGAAGTATTCAAACTGAAGTTTATTTATACTTTACAAGATTATGATTATGACACAAAGTTACACTTTTGTGCGATGATTGGTGAAAAACTTGCATGACCGATTCTTTCAAAATAATATTTTGTTTTCTGATGAAGCAACATTTACAATAAACGGAGTCGATTCTTCCCAAAATTGTCGATAATGGGCTAGTGAAAACTCGAGCTACAGGATTAACTGTAATTCAATTTGCTAAAAAAAAGTTAATATTTGGTGTGATGTTTTACCGGATTGAACAATCGGACTGTATTGTCTGAAAGATGTTTGTATTTGCTGGACAACTTCTAAATACCTGAATTAGAAAATATTCCCTTGGAGCAAAGGCGTAAAATGTACCTTCAACATGATGGATTAATACATTATTTTCGAACTTAGTGCAAAAATTCATACGGTTTTCATAAAACTGGCTATAAAATGATACTGGTATTGAAAAACTTGTGTCCTAGTGTATTGTTAAGTGGTGTATTGTGCATTTGGTGGGTTTTATTTTTATAAAATAAAACATAACATCTTTTATCACTTGAAAACTGTCAAAGTCAGGAAGAACAGCGTTTAATTTGGTTTGAGCGAAGTGCGAACTAATCTGGATTTGACAAGGTGGAAGATTTTGAAAGTTGATGTAGGCGGAGGAAAATTATTGAAAAGTTTTATCTCCCTTATTTACTTATGTCCCTCCTGGTGTGTGATTTTTTTATACATATACATGGCCACTTAAAACAATCCACCCTGTCATTGCCAAATTAATGAACATTTTTGGCTTTCCACTATGGCAGAGGATCATTTTTTCCTGTATTTCAATAAAAAGGGTGAAAGGGTCATTAGTTCACTACTGTTGATTGTTCTTTAATTATTCATTGTTCAAGGATATTATTTTTATCACTGTTGATAAAAATGATAAACATTTAACCTAATTAAAAAGCTTTCGCTGCCTCACAGCGCATGCAAATACTGGTTTACTCAATTTATTTTATAATTATTGTTTCGTTCGTGAACTCTAATATTTATTGTTCTTTTTGTTTGTAGTTATAATACATAAAAAACTTTATATTTATTCTGTATTTATATTAAATTGAAATATTTGAACTGGATAATAATTGCTTCATTTCTCCTGCTTCAGGCATTACATTGATATTAATCAAATTTAAGTTATTTTGAATTGAATGTCAAAAAATAAATGCCATTTTCTCATAAAGGTATTTTGAATATGCCGCCAAAAACGAAAACATTACAGGAATCTTTTTGTCCGGCTGATACCAAAGGTCACAACCATGGAGACTACATAAGGAGATTGAACCATAGAGATAATAAACATATAGAGTAGTCAAGCTGTAGTCGGAAGCATCCACGCAATAAAAAGAGATGACGAATGAAATTAGTGATGCTGTCTCTCTCTAACATCGCGTGATGCACTACTAACCTTTTAAGAATGTATGCGCTATTAGAAATAGAAAGCAATACCAAACTGGTTGTCCATCTCTTTCTAATGGATGGACGAATACGCTTACACGAGCCCCTATGGCATGCCTACTCTATGTTTATTATCTCTATGGATTGAACTCCACGTATTTAAATTTTTGGTAATGGTAGAGGGCGCCAGTGCCAATACCATACGAAAAACATCTGACTGCAGAACAATAACAGCCAATCGTGAGCCTTGCATACACTATCAGTTCGTGGTATTTTAGTGGTTGCTAGCTCATTTGACAGTATGTTAGGCAAGTGAGGTTGGGGAACAGAAATGAAAAATTTTATGAGTAAGAAATCCGCCTTGCCAAAAACATTTCTCTTCGGCATGGAATTTTAGAACATTTTGAAGGTTAGGCACAGTCATAATTAGTATAAAGTCTTTGAAAATGTATGTTCTCAACTACCAACCGATATTGTATTGCAATAATTTTTAACGCCCTGCTCCTTTTTAATTTTTAACAATTTTAATCTGTCTAGTTCCTACTTTGAGTTTTTATTATTAGATCATAACTAATGTTTCCAATTTGACTAGGTACTCCCATTTATAAAAACTAAGGTTACTTATTTTGAATGGTATGGTATTTGCAATGCGCGACGCTGCGGTGAAAAAATAAACTGCTCAGATAGACGATTTTGAGGTCAGGTTTTGTCAATTTTTCCGTATGAGTGAGTTCTCCTCATAAAGTCTCCAACCTTGTCAGGGCTATTAAAGCTTACTTGACAGACTCTCAAGATGGCGTCACCCATACAATTAATGCACCATAGGAAGCGCCACTAGTCAGATGCATTGTTTACACTGTCCGCGTACGTAATTGTGTTGTTTGCATATTTGTAACGAAGATAACGTGGAGCTCATGAGAAAATGTAACTACTCTATTATCGAGGAGTAGCCGGGTTTGCTAGTAGAACTATAAAATCAAACAATAAGCAAATGCTGCATTTTAAAATTAAATCAAAACATTTAACTGAAAAAGTTGTCCTATTTTTAAAATGGCTTACTACTGTTTACATATTTCAAGGTTCAAGATCTTCTAGTTTTTTCCACACATAGCTTAAAAGTATCTTAGAAGCTATTACATCAAATTACTTTAATTATGCACAGTTTAAAGATGACATCATACATAAAGGATCGTATTTACCTACTTTAAAAGTTCACATTGCAAGTTACCATTAAAATGGACATACTTTCACTAACCAGTTTTGTTGTTCGTCTTATAACTAGAAAAATGTATTAAGTCGAATTAAAATATAAAATTGATGAGAACAGTGTGATACATTTACTGGATTTATGAAAGTTTAAATGAAAATTAAGCACCATGGAATTTCACACACCTAGTTATTATTTCCCTTATCACAGTGGATCAGAATTACATCCAAGAATAGAAGGGAATCTTCAGGGAAAGCCGTTGGACTGAGTATATATCTTCACACAACCTTCGGTGATTTTCAGACTCCATGTTTTCAATCGTTTAGTTTCAACGCCTAAATTGGCCTATGTAAGATATACCTATATTTCTTTATTCTTACTCCTTATTTCAGGATATCAGCAGGATGGATCATTCCCTTTTTACTTAATCTGTTTCTAAACCGTATAATGGAATGCACTTGAAAATTCTATTGCTACTGCAGAGGGCGCTAGTTTAAAACCCGTACCTTAACTAGAGCACTGAAGACATAGGTATTCTCGTCCGCCATTTTGGTGCCTTGTTGTACTTTGACGTTGTTGTAGTGTTGGACAAGTTTTTGGCATGAGATTCGGTATTTCTACTCAGAGACGTGGCCAGCATCCATTCGTTGCAATTTCTCAATTTTCTGGTGTTAATAGTCTGAAGGAAAGTTGGTAAAATAAAATGTTCTATTCAATATCAAAAATATGTCAACTCGACACATCACAAAACAATAAAATTCAGGCACCAAAATGGCGGATGAGAATACTCATCTCCTTAGTGCCTTACCTTAACATCTGTCGGCAGAATAATAACAGCCAATCATAAAACTATCTCTGTTGATTGGTTTTATCATCGTCTAACATTTTAATTATCACTTAATTCAATAAAAGACAGTTTGTTGACTGCGCCATATGTTATTTGTAAAGTTTTAATTATTTAAATAAAATATGTATTACATTGTCATTGTTCTACAAGGTATGTCTGGCAAACAACTGACTTAACACCAAAACACACAAGACTTAACTCCAACTAATGGTTGCATTCCAAAACAATATGGCCGACCTGTTAACGATTTTATCTCGATTATTATAAATATTATTATTTTGTTGTTATTAATATATACATTTAAAACCAAATAATATTTGAAATCAATTTTTTTCATAGGCTGTGGTTTATAACCCTAAACAAACAGTATACTTTTATATATATTGTTTATGAAATTGCGTAATACACGATAAATACCCATATACCAACTGGTTTGCGAAAGTATCTCAATAATGGAAATTTTCAGGATTGTTAGGTAATTTTTAATCTTCTCCTTCGACGTATAACAATAATACACATGTTCGTAATTCTAGTCATTGTTCTTTTTGAAATGAGTATCGAAAACACCTACAGACATTCGAACAACAATAACAGCAAAGTATTGATGTAAGTGGGTGAGTAGAGAAATTAGGGCAAATTGTAATTGTGGGAGGATCCATTTATTTCATAATGTTATTTTATTGAAAAAATATCATAGGACAATATCAATGTGGATTCATGAGAGGCAGATCTAGAACGGATGCAATACACACTATAGTTTGGCAAGTTTATCTGAAGCTACGCGGCATCGGTAAGGGGCGAGGAAACATGGCGTATATCTGTCAAAAACGTACCAATGGCGTTCGGTACCTATTTTTATAAAAATATTGAAAATAATAATTACTATTACATAATAATTATATATAGAAACTGATTTTTGCTTTGCTTTAAAGGTAAGGTATATTTCAAAACACGGTATTTGTTAAAAACAAATAATGTTAAGAATCCTACTTGAATTCAATATGGATCCGAAATAGTTCAAAATCTGACACTGACAATACCAACGCCACTGGATAATCAATGTCAGTCAAATGACAAAGTGTAAGGGAAGAACATACGTACGCGCTTGCCAATAGGAAGTCAGCTGGTCGCTAAGCAACGAAGGAATTTCTATAAATTTCACCAATTGAGTTAGTTCGGAGGGCGCGAAAATTATGGTTTTCGCTCAACGCTGCCTGAGCTTGAAGAAGCCCATAACAAATTTGGAAAAGTGTTCATCTTTTAATATTCATAAATTGAAAAAATTATGTTAATAGACAAAATCCAAGGAACAAGCACATTCAAGAATCACCGTTTAATCATATTGTTAATATTGTTCATAATAAGAAGTCCATTTTCTAATTATTATCACTACATACTTAGCACTTTATCTTTTTCATAGTTAAACGAATGTTTTCGACTGCATTCCTTTCACGGCTTCAGATAAACTTGCCAAACTATATCAATTAATTTATAAAGAAAACATGAAGATATCAACATGAAATAAAGATGTTATTTTTAGACTTTGAACAAACTTTTGACTCTCTAAAAAGGAACGAAATTATGAAAGCCTTAAAACTAAAAAATTGACAGAGATGACAATGAGATAATCTAAAGTTAGTATATACTGACACAAAAAGGAGAAACAGATGCTTTTGAAATAAACAAAGGTGTAAGACAAGGACGCTCACTGTCAGCTACGTTGTTCAATCTGGCTTTGGATTTCGTTTCAAGGAAGATACAGAATGGAAATTTGAGAACAAGTCAGTTAATCGCTTATGCAGATGATTTAGTATTGGTAACAAAAAAAAGGAAAATAATGGAAAAAATATTAAAGGAGGTTGGTGAAGAAGGGATGAAACTGGGATTCAAAATTGGGAAAGCAACACAGGATGGAGAAATACAAAATTCCAGCAAGTACAAAAATCTATTGAAAAGTAATATATTGACTAAACAAACCAAAATGCGCATATACAGAACAATTAATAATAAGGCCCATCACAATGTAACCAGCAGAAACAATCACTATGACGAAAATTGAAGAAGATAAATTAAGAGTAAACGATAGAAAAATAATAAAAACAATTCTGGGTCCAGTGAAGATCGGAGTGCAGGAATGTCGAAGGAGAACTGAATTATATAATAAGAAAAATGGAAGCTCAAATAATCAAGTGGCTTGGGCATATATGGAGACAAGGGCCAGAAGCAGTAAAAAAAATTATGCTACAATGGCAGCCAGGATGAAAAAGAAGACGTGGAAGACCCAGATCAAAATGGCTAGCAGAGGTAGAGGGGGACTTAAGGAGGGCAGGTGTTACAAGATGGAAAGAGATAATAGGAGACCGGAAAAAATGACGTTTGATAAAGGTACTGTGTTAGCGAAACACTTCACAAGTTTGTTGAACATAGGTTCAAATATTGTTTTTGTTATTTGTGGTTTACTTTCCCTACAAATTCCAAAAAGAATCATTAACTCACCACAAGGAACATTATACAAGATATAGGTTCAAATATAGTGAAGAAGATTTAAACAAATTGAATTATTTTATTTCATATTGCTGTAATAAGCTATTTCCTGGACTCATTTAAGTCCGGACTTAAATGAGCCTGGGAAATAACTCATTACAGTACTGAGTCCGGGAAATTTTTACTTCCCGGTCAACTTTAAAAAAAATATTCACATTTTTAAATGTATTTTTTGTAATAAATTGACATTCAGAAGCACATTGTTTAATTCAAAACTAATGAAAATGTTAAACTTGTTCATCTTAATCAAAAGATACTCTTCCTTCATGAATCTATTAACTTCCTCTCTTGTCAGAACTTTTGATTTGTTTGCCTGATGACCAACTGCTTGCCTGTTTAAGAAAGCCGTCAGTTTTGGATATTTTGAAATATCAGCTCCTTCTTTTACCATCAGCTTAGTCTTGAGCATCGAATATTTTGCCCACATTGTCGCAGATTTCATCTTTTTTGGGGATATCCAAGAAGTACGGCAAAAGGATATTATTATTCATACCGTTTTCCACCTTATAGGTTTTTCTCCTATCCTTGAAGAGCTGGTATTCCTTCTCATACCGAGCTGAAAATTTCGTAGGCACCAATCTACTGGTTGCTTCAGCACATATTAGCTCGATTTCTTCCATTTTTCACGAAAATTATCACAAAATACGCACGGCATTACAAACTGTCAAATTTGTTATTTTTTTTACATCATGTTTTTGCATCACTAAGCAACTAAATCAAAAGCTTTGCGATAGTACACGAATCGAAACCACGCTAACACCTACACACAGGTGGATAATCTAAAATAAAACATTAAAATTTCATTTTTAATACAACATAGTATGAAATGAAACATTGTACGAAACACGACCGTGAACTGTCGTTAAAGTACTCGTCTAGAAATTCCAGACTGGGCTCCTTCGTCTAGACTTGTACTTTAATAAGCCATTTCCCGCACTAGTAATGTCAATGACTATTATTTCATTGTGACATATTTTGCATTTGCCGTTGTACGTTTAGGGAAGTAAATAAAAATTGATATTACGCACTTAATTTGTTTATATATAAATTTTATAACCAATGAATGCGAAACCAGTAGGCTATAACAAATAAATTAATCAGTTCTTAAAACTGAATCAACGGACCGTAGTATTGTTTTTTGTTCGTTAATTAAATCCACATAATACGAATGCAGTTTTGTTCAAGGACAACGAGTGATTTGATCCGTTCGAACAAGAATAAAAAATGAAAGGAGTTAACTATATGGGTATAATAACATAAGGATTTCATAATAAAATGTTATAATTACTTTTTTAAATTATCTTCAATTAGTTTCTTCATACCTACGCGTTTAAGGTCTGCGAAAAGTTCATTTTAGATAATTACTTTTTTAAAGTTTGTCGGCGTGGTTTAAACGTCGATATTTATCAACTTTCGTAAAAATAATTCACCTGGATTTAATTCGATTCAATGTGTCTTTTCTACTAAAAAATTGGTAATTGTTGTATACAGATCAGAGGCCACATTAATGATGGCAAGGAGAACTTGTTGGGAAATATGGAGGTTAATTTCGCGAATGAAAGATACACTGGATAATATACAGTGTAGTGGTTGAACCCATAATAAAATACGCGTCTTTGGTTTGGAGGACACAAATGACAATGATGATACTAAGCAAGGAGCAAATGTTCCTTCTAACCAGGTGGAGAACAGCCCCTGAACAGAGACAGGTCGAAGAGTTCATGAAACGACCATCGGCCAAAGTAATTGAGGACCTGCTGCTAAAAAGCCAAAAGGATGTTAGAGTCTTAGAGTCATAGTCATAGAATGAGAAGTGACAACATGTTGGCAAGAAGTAACGACACCCAACCATACCAAATCCAGCTAAACTGGGATGGGCTGGAAGCACGCAGTCAGGAAGGAACGTTGATGTGGTACACTGATGGATCAAAGACTGACATTGGAACAGGTGCTGGAGTCCATGGTGCTAGACCCAGGTGCAGCTTCCACGCACCGTTGGGAAATCTTGCTTCTGTATTTCAGGCAGAAATCTTCGCTATCGATATGTGTTTGCAACTGAATATTGAAAGGGGGTACAGGGGTCAAAAGATGCTAATCCTCTCCGATAGTCAGGCAGCATTAAAAGCTTTAGTATGTCCTCAGATCAGATCTAGACTGGTCTGGGATTGTCTACAGAAACTTAAAACTCTGGCTAACCATAATAGAGTTACTCTTAAGTGGGTCCCAGGGCATAAGGGCATTGTAGGAAACGAAAAGGCAGACATGCTAGCAAAGCTGGGGTCTGAGACAGCATTCACTGGTCCTGAACCAGTATTTGGGATATCCAAAACTGCTGCACGTGGTTGTATATCTCGGTGGACTCAAACTAAACACCAGTCGTACTGGAGACACGTGCCAAAACAGGAACACAGCAAACTCCTGGTCAAAAAACCCTCGGAGAAGCTGACCAATGAAATACTAAACCTTAGCAGGGCCCAAATAAGGATAGTGACGGGTTTACTCACCGGTCAGCCTCTCACATTATCTTTGATTGTGAAGCATTATCTCAATGGAGATATAGACTCCTAGGACTAGAATATCCAAGGGAGGATTTCTCCAAGAAGAATCTAGTGAAGAGTCTGCGGAGCCTGATAAGGGCTACTGGTCTCTTTACATAAACGGCACAACCAAGAGCACAAAAAGCCTTAAGGTTTACTGACAGAACACTGCAGACTCAACAATCATATGAGTTTTATAAAATTGGCAAAAACAGACCTTTGCAGGTTCTGTCAAGAGGAAGAGGAATCGGCAGAACATGTGTTGTGCCACTGTGAAGACCTCGTAAGACTGCGTTTTCTAGAACTTGGCAAGGAAAAACCAAGAGCTACAAGCTACCTCGAAAAGCATTTGTCTAGGCTATGGAGCCTCGTTAGGAGATTAAAGCTAGAAGAAGTAATTAAATCAGAGCCTCACAATAAAACATCAGATTTCAGTGACAGAAAGCTAACGCCAGCTCTACCCACCACCTAACCTAACTTAACTAGGTAAACATACCTGTATTTCAGGCGGAGATTTATGCTGTCCTACTATGTTACAGAATTAACAAAATATAGAGCTGATACCCATGGGATGAACATTCTAATGACAGCTAGGCATTTCTTGCAACTTTAATTAGTTGCAAGGTAACATGCAGGCTAATAGAAGAATGCAGAAAAGAACTAAATGACCTGCAGACCATACTAAAGTGAGATGAGTGTGGGTGCCAGGACATAACGATGTTTCTGGAAATGAACAAGCTGATGATATTCGCGAGAAGAGGTTCAGCAACGACATATGTTGGACCAGAACCATTTTTGGGACCACCAAGAAAGTGATCCGAGGATAAATATAAAAATGGGTACAAAGTCAACTTAGACTACAGTGGAGGAACACACCAAAGCAGGTACGTAGTAATATCTTTAAAAAGCTACTGAATAAAATAGGGATATAAAAAGAGGATCTCAGCTGCAGACTTAGTGGCATGGAGACCGAGATCGTAGCCCATATCTTACATAGACAAACAATTTTCGGAGAAGCAAATGTGCCACCTGAAAGATATGGCACACATTGTCATAAAATAACTTTGGTTTGGTATTTTTCTTTGTATCATGGAAGCAGAGTATATTCCCTGTGATTGGACACCGTCCAAAGACATCTACTCACACACACAAATACTTTAACGTATTTTAATAATTTGTGTTTCCAGTGGGAACAACTATTTTGACTGATCATTTTTCGTTAAGAAACTATTTTCAGAAAGAGGCTGAAAATAATCGATTTATTGGAATGTATTTTGAAATGATCCAAGAATATTACTAAATTTGCTTCACGTCTTAAACCATATTATATAATCGGTGAAGTTTTTTTGCAATTAACTTTAAATTTCAATGGAATTGAAGTAAGCGACTGCCTCAATCTTTTTAATACAAGTCACGTTCATTATTCATGATGATGGATGTACTTTCTTCATTTATTGCGGTGACGTTAATATAAGATTCCGTTTTTATACCATTCTATAAAGTATTCACTTTTCTTACTTTCAGGTTGTTATTTTAAACAAATAATACAGGTTTTGTGAAAGCGAAAGTGCGAAATAAAAAAAAAATTTTTCTTTGAATCATGCATATAATTTACAACTTTAACTAATTAATAATGGAGTATAAAAACGGTTTATTATGACAGAAAACAAGTCACTAAAAATTAATTAAGTGATTTCAACAGTAACCGAATGGTTTTAAAAAGTGATTTTTGGGTGATCTTCGAGAACTGGTAGGTATATTTCAATGAGGTTTTACAAATGGATACATGTAATTTGGTTCCTATATTAAAAGAGAAAATGTGTAAATTGGTTCCTAATAATCCAGGTATACCTAATTTTTATGTGTAATTTGGCTCCCGACATTTTCAGTTTACTTCTATTAGTAATTTGGTTCTCGAAAAGCAATGAAACCCCATTTAGTTTTAATTGTTTATTATGGACAAATTATTTACAGGATAAAGTAAAATATTTTCTAAAACACTGAAAAAAACATATAGAACTGGATATTCCCATGTAAAATTCTTCGAATGATCTTCGCAGGCTTTTCGGACAGGTCCTTTACAGCTTTTTGTTTGCAGGAAGAATTAACGATTTAAGTCCTGCACAACTACATCATGAAAATGTTCTTGTATATGTTAAACGTTCATCACACTCGCCCAAAATAGGAAGAAATGATTTGCACTTTCTGTTTGTACAAGTCAGTCGCTTCTCGCCAATTGTCAAGACCTTTCGAAAACCATATTTACAGTTATTAATAATTAATAACTGTTCCTCGTTCACTCAAAATTATTTTGGGAATTATGGAGAGAATTTAACACAACTGTAAAGAGGCAAGCACAATTCAGAACACAACTGAACGTCACAGAGGATGTGAACCTCTGGATAAAAGTGAAATTCGCAGAACAAGAACATAATAGATAATTAATTTTCAGTAGTGATAACCAAAGGACATTGATAATTGTTCGAAAAAATTTTAAGACAGATTTCGAAAGCTTGTTGCATGGAAACAGACCGACCCCTACAAGCAACAAGCTTGAGAAAGTTGTCATACAATTTTTGAGCATTTATCAATGTCCGAGGGTTATTCGGATAGAAAATTCGTTGCTAATTATAGAAAAAAAATAGTGACATTTCGAAATATTAAATATTTGAAACTTCAAAATCGAAATAAATCAATCTGTGTCCATAGCAACGTGAAAATAGCCCATGGTCTGTTATCAGTGTAATGTTGACATGATTGGGTGAAATTGTTCATATAATAAAAAATTTGATTGGTTCTTGGAACTGTCAAACAATTTTGAATAAAACAAACAAGGGATAACGTAGGTAGTGACTCTAATACAGCACTGCCTGGGAACCAAATTACCAATGTCCTTTTTGGGGCAGAGTCACAATCAATACTAATATTGATTGATCATTAAGTTAAAAAGGAAAAAAAAAATTGTTTTAAATAATATAAATTCCATAAAATTGTTCTTCATATGTTACAAAACAATATAACTTAAAATTTAAAATCTAATATTGATGGACTCGTTTTTATTTATTTGTATTTCAATATAATTTTTGTTTTCTATTTCAACTTTGTATTTAATTATTAAATTTCAAATTTTTTATATCCTGATGACGGTAATATCTTACCAAAGCTAGTAGCAGCAAGTTAATATATTATATTGTGGTTTGACTTAGAGTTTTATTGAATCCTTTTGTTTATATCTTTTTGAAAAAAAAAAATTAAATCTACGAAAATTCTATGATATACAATTTAAATATCTTCTGTAAAATCCTTGTGGCATTACTTCTTCTTTTTTCTTATTTTTTTGGGAATCAAACCACAATAATGTTTTTTATTTTTTTATTTCGACGTTTCGGTAGCGTTCCAGCTACCGTTGTCAAGATTAACTAGTATAGAAATAATTTTTTGGTCCCTATCTGACACAACGAAAAAATTTGACAACGTCGAAATAAAAAATAAAAAACATTATTGTGGTTTGATTCCCAAAAAAATAAGAAAAAAGAATATACAATTTAAATGTAAACGTTAGCTGAGAAACAAAATTTATTTAAATATTAAATATTTTCTAGGATTTAACGAGAAATTTATTATAGTTCGAAAAACCAAATTTTTAACTTAATTCGATTAGTCATTATTAAAAATAATAATAGGTGCTTACCAACTGTAGATGACACAATTCCGATAACAAAAATGGCCCACAGAACGGCCATTTTTTTTCAAAACGAATAACACTGATATCGAAAACTATACAGTCTCTAGTAACCGTACCAATTTCACCTTTGATATCTTTCACTTCAATTTCGCGTATGTCGGAATTGATCAAGGAGCAGTGACTGTATACTGCCCAGTATAAGGCCCCCACTATATCGCTGTCACATTTACGTACTCTCCCAATATTTTTTACTCTTCATTTGTTGCAATAAAACAGATTAAAGAAGCGTTAGATGATGTAGTTGTTTAACGTTATTATTGCTAAATTTATGCCAATATTATTATTATTATAAAGTAACTTCAGTGAAATCGCATTTGTTACAAATATTTAATATTGGTTCCTTTTTGCAATATTAAGTTGTTGGCTTACTAATCATGATTAGATTATAATAATATACATTTTTTATCAAGAACCATTTTTAAAAAAATCGTAATATGAGCACAAAATTTATAACAAATAACAGTTAAATTCCTGACTACAAAATATACCCTATTCTTCCTAAACTTTCCTTCACTGAACAAAGCCATCCCATCAGGAAAATCAACACAATGTTTTACAGATGTCTTACTGGCCATGCGACCGTTAAAGTTAAACTCTTCAGAATAAAGATTTCAGATACAGAGCTATGTGAATAGGATGGAAGGTTGGATGATTTAGAACACTGTTTATTTGGATGTCACCGCAATAGTCACGCAATCCAATATCTCATGCAAGCTCTTCTTAAAGAAAACGTGTGAAAACCATCTTGTGGGAATTCTTAAAGCGATCTAAGCGCAAATTTTTATTTTAACCTCCAAATGTGAAAATGTAAGTAGTATGTATGAGGTACTGAATGAATCTACTATAAATAATGATGTATCTATTGTCTCTCACTTTGTTGTTATTATTCCTCCTATCCGTTGCCTGTCTTGTTTGTGGTTATATAAGTCGCCTTAGCGTGAAAAGAGTATCCCCGATTCTCCTGCTGCTATTTTTTTTATCTTTTGTTACTCTATTAGATGTAGTTTGGTAGTTTGATGGAGTTATGAACGACCCAGGCCCGGTTTATCAATAGCCAATATTATCCATCAGTTAAGTATCCGTCGGATAAAAGTAACTAGCAGATAAAGTTCCAGTTTGTTTGGAAGCGGTTTATCAACTCGTTTTTATTCTCTATTATAGTTTGTTAACTGACAGATAATGAAAGTTGGCAATGCTGACGAATGAATGCAATCTGATTGGTTGTTACAAGAACAAGGTCATGTCACATCAATTGATATTTTTGTTAGGTTATTGGTGAATGTTTATCCAAAGGTTTATGTGTTTTTAGTTTTCTTTCTTGAAGAGTTTTTGGTTGTTGATAAATATGAATTTTCTGAATGATTATATTCTGGATAGCGACGAGGACGAGGATATTGTGCAAGTTCTTGAGTACGAAAGAAGGCCTTATACAGTTAGGGAAAGAGTGGACAACTTCGAAAAGTGGGATGACCAGGATTTTCATGCAAGATTTAGGATGAAAAAAGAGACTTCTGTCAATTTTAGGACCTCATGCAGAAAATTTTAGAAATAGAAAAGGATTCTTTTCATTGAATGTCCAGGCTGTCTCTTCTGTGAATCTGAAGATACTGGATATAGTTGCACGTTGGCCTGGTACATCCCATCACCAACATGTATTCGACAACTCCAATATAAAAGCTAGATTTAAAAATAATGAATTTGGTAATGCACTTTTAGTTGGAGACAGTGGCTATGCGAATACCAGATACCTGATAACTCCATTAATAAATACCCATAATGAATATGAAGAGTTATACAACGAATCAGTTTGCACAACAAGAATTTGCCATTTTTAGAAGCAAATTTGTCTCCTCTGCTGTGAAATTACATCCTCTCTTCTTAGTAGTACTAGTACTTTCCATTTTTTACTTTGCTCAAAACCCAAGTAAATTTGACACAATACCACAACGAAATCAAAACAAAACGACTCTACCAAATAAAGTGAGGTTATGTAATAGAACTCAACCTCCAGATATCGACCATCCGCCATTTGAACTGACAGATAAATATTTGACATTTTATCTGCCGGATAAAGTTATCCTGTTGTTGATAAACCGACCTTTCCAAAATAACTGGTAGTTAGGCATTAACTGACGGATAAATTGATATTGAAAAACCGGGCCTCAAAGCATGAATTTACTTAGGACCTTTACTCTTTTTTTTCCTGAGCCCGTATGACAAGTCTCCGATAATGGCTTATTGAATTTTTGCTCGTGCTTTCTCATAGCTCCCAGTCCTTTCTCCCCTGCACCAGTTTGTATAAGTTCTTGGCTGGGTGTTTGCTATATAGCTCAGCGTTTCCTTGCGGGTGGCGAAGTAATAACTGTCTTTTGCGATCAAGAGTCTCGTATGTAAACAGTATATGTTTCACTGTCTCCGTTTCCCTACCACATAATCTACATGTACGGCCTCCGTTGTATAGTTTTAATTTGTACAGGTGTTCCTTTACTGGTGCATGACCAGTCATGTGATTCTCAGCTGATTTCTGCACAGTGTTAGCAGTTCCCCTGTACACTCCAACCGGTATCTCGTGAAATGAGGTGACGATGTGCCGTAACAAATTTGAAAGTGGGGATCGTGCGGTAGACGTTATGCAGTGGGCAGCTCGATACTGGCCGAATACGTTCTCTCTCTGCGTAGAGGAAGATCCGCCTTGTCACGAGATACCAGTTTACCTGTACGTTTCAGGCATGGTTATTTTATAAAGGTTTTCCCATGCTTTTGCCTTGGGATGTTTACCTAGAAATTTTTATTTTATTCTCTGATCCTTGTACTATAGTTTTCGGTATACCGAGAATCTGTCCTGGTTCAGGCTGCGTATCCTCTGACCCTCTTTTTGCAAGTTCGTCAGCTTTTTCATTGCCCTCGATACCCAGGTGACCTGTTACCCAGGTCAGCTCTACGTTATTCCGTTTAACTAACGTCTTCAGTTCTTCGATGCAATCCCTTACTAGTCTAGAGGTCACTTTCTGGCTTGAGATTGCTTTAAGTGCCGCCTGACTATCTTACATGATATGGATTCTCCCGCACATTGCAATACTGCATATACCTCTGCCTGAAATACAGAGGTGTAGTTTCCCAGTGCATAGCTATAGCTGTCAGCTGGTTTTTTGGAGTATACTTCCGCCTCAGTGCCATTTATAGTTTTAGACCTTTACTCTGCTTCCAAATTTTCGTGACTAAAAGGGTAACCAGCGGCCAAGGCCAAAAAACAAATCATTATTAGTGATGACATTATTATAACGTCTTCACATTTTATCTAATTATTTCTTTAAATTCACAAATCAAGTGTACGAAATCTGGTGAAAATCCCACAAATTAATTGATTTTTGCCCTGTAGTTGGTAGGACGTGATGAGTCATGTGTCGTTATTATTTTTCAGAAATATGCAACTTCCAGTGGCGACTCGTCAACATATAACCGAACAGATTAATTCTAACCTTACTTCGCGTGGCCTCACTTAATTATTCCCGCTAATCATATAAATATAAAACAAAACAGACAACAAACGCCCATGAACCCTCGCAACACGATGTGCCTAGCCACTCGTATTCTGTATTCCGCCGTTCGTGTATCATCGCGACCGCTAGCGGCAAGCCTCCTGTGAGTGTTGCCATTTCCGCTATTTTTCACGGTATTAGCAATTAGACTGGTCGAAAAAACGTCAACTGTGTTGAGCAACACGTGTTTCGGTATTGAGATGTTTGTGGAATCTAGCCTCAGGGCACTGTTGTCAGATTCAAAAATAGCTAGTGAAAACGGGGAATGAATTGTAAAATTTGGAAATTATTAGATAAACAGGAAATAAAATGAAGACTAATCAACGAAATATTTCTGGTGTTATTGGCTGGATAAATTGTTGAGGAGGCTGAGCCTCCTTCGAGGAGGCAACTTCGCTACCGTGGGAATGCTTATTTAAAACGACCTTAGTTGTAAAATGCAATATGCATGCCCAATCACTTTTGCAATATATCATTATGAACATTGATAGAGAATAAAAAAGCTTTAATCTAGAAAAATATTCGTCAATATTTCTTAAGAAACAACGCAGTTACAAACTGTCAAACATAACAGATTAGATGAACAATTTTGGCCCCTTTGCATAGACCGTTGTGAAGGATAAAAAGAAATGATATCAGCAAACAAGGTCTTTATGGATTTTTCATCAAAAATTATATGTTATATTTCCCGTTTGCAAACTAGCGGTTGTGCTCTAACTGCTAGTTGTCGAGGTCCACCAAGAAGAGGTTGGTACGAATTTAGAACTAACTTCAAGTTAAAGATAACCGGACGATAACCGGGAGCGGTATAATAGGTCCTCACTGTAGGTATATTTCCGCCATTTCTAGTATGGAAACTGTGCTTCTCTTAAAAGAACAATTGTGAAGGACTGAATTCTGTATATCATTCCAAAGTGTCGTACTTAAGTCAAATTGAAAAACCCGCCGTTCTACAAAATGTCTCTTACCAAAGGCAGTTGAATTATTAGTAATCCCACTTTAATAAGTCAAAAGAGAAAGTAGGTATCTACCTTTCCCTGAAATAGCGCAATTGCTGGTAATAATCTTAGAATAGATTTGATTGATGTTGCCATTACTCATTGGGCATTGATTCCTGGTGACGCATATTATTTTTTGAGATTTTCTTGAGAAAGCTTTATTTCTTAATATTTCTAGAGGTGTGGTTGTTTTACTATAAGCAGCACCCTGTATTTTCAAAATTATTTACAACAGATCAAAATAAGCAGACTAGCAAAAGACGGAGAGAGAGTCCCTTAAAACTTGGAGCTCGGATGTGGCTCAAATAAATAACTACAAAGCATTGGGGAAAGATTATCCAAGAGGCAGGGAGTTTTAAATTTCATGCAAAACTGATTTAATACTGTAATTTGACATTTTGAAGATTAGATATATTCGGGAAGAGATAAATATGGTTACCCATTACCATCATCTTGGAAGGCGAAATATTGTATGTCAGAGCTCGTTTAAATAATTTAAATAAAGGGTTTGTTATAGTACATGAGGCTCTCAAAGATCAAAATTTTGTTTATGCAAACAATTATTCAGTCGCTAAATTGAAACATTGATTTCATCATAATTAATTGAAAAATAATATCCAATTATCATTTAAAGGCTTTTTCTTAATTCTTCACCAACATATTACTTCAACTTAAATGAAAGTCAAAGGTTGAATCTCCATAATTGTTATTAGTCTATTAGTTTCCGTGAACATGTAAGAGCTACTCGAGGGATCACTGACCTCGTTGTCCAAGAAACTTAAAATTGTGCCATTCGATTTTTGCGGACTTGTGCATGATGTTTATATAAAAAATTCAAATAATATATGACCGCAATGTATGTTTGGTAATACCACCTTAACTTTAACCAATCTCATGATTGTAATCTCTTAACGAATAAAGATAGTGATCTACAGGGTAGAGCAACAAAAGTGGGAGAATTTTAAATAAGCCTGTAAATTATTTTTTAAAGACAAACACTGTTTGTTGATATTTTTTATTTCGATATTGTGCCGACTACTTGGTAGTTTTTCAATGTTCTTCATAAGAGTTTGATATTTTCCCCGATAATTCCAAGATATCTACTTTTTATACCTTAAGTCATGTTTTGATTCGCAGAAATTCGCTGACGCGGATAATATTGGATTTTTTTTTCCGAGCCCGTCTTAGCTGGGAGTCTGCTATATAGCTCGGTGTTTCCTTGCGGTTGGCCGAATAATAACTGTCTTTTGCGATCAAGAGTATCGCATGTAAACAGTATATGTTTCATTGTCTCCGTTTCCTTACCGCATAATCTGCATTTACTGGCGTATGACCAGTCATGAAACCTGTTATGATTCTCAGCTGATTTCTGCACGGTGCTAGCAACTCCGCTGTACATTTCAGGCATGGTTCTTTTATAAATGTTTTCCCATGCATTTTCCCTGGGACGTTTACCCAGAAGTTTTTATGTTGATCTCTGATCCAGGTCTTTACAGATTCTCGTACTACAGTTTTCGGTATGCCGAGAATCTGTCCTGGTTCAGGCTGCCGCCTGACTGTCTGACATGATATGGATCTGCTTGCAATCGGCATCTATCCTGTTGTTCTCTTTCGCGCATTGCAAGATTGCATATACCTCTGCCTGAAATACAGAGGTGTGGTTCCCCAGTGCGTAGCTATAGCTGTCACCTGGTTTTTTGGAGTATACTCCCGCCCCAGTGCCATTTGCATTTTTGGACCCATTGGTATACCATGCCTGTCCATGTCTAATGGTACTAAGTCCTTCGTCAGTCCATTCCTTTCTGTCTGCTATAGACACTTCGAATGGACTATCAAAGGAATATCGTGCGGTTGTATAGTCTGTTCCCATGCTTCATAATATTGGATAGATATGTTTTTTAACAATCATATAAGAGTATTTAGTAACCTTATATATAGTTTTGACATTGGTGACAATGGCAATTGTAATAAAGAATAATCATAACTTGAACTCCACTAAGGTCGCTATCGATATGTTTGCAATTGAATAACGAAAGGGAGTACAGGGGCCAAAATATCCTTATACTCTCTGATAGTCAGGCAGCACTAAAATCTTTAGCATGTTCTCAGATCAGATCCAGACTAGTCTGGGGCTGTCTACAAAAAGTATTAACCCTGGCAAACTATAATATAGTTACTCTTAACTGGGTCGATCCAGGGCACAAGGGCATTGTAGGAAATGAAAAGGCAGGCATCCTAGCAAAGCCACTGCATTCACTGGTCCTGAACCAGTATTTGGGATATCTAAAACTGCCGCACGTGGTTGTACATCTTGGTGGACTCAAACTAAACATCAGCCGTATTGGACACACGTGCCAAAACATGAACACAGCAAACTCCTGGTCAAAAAACCCTCGGAGACGCTGACTAATGGAATACTAAACCTTAGGAGAAACCAGATAAGGATAGTGTCGGGTTTACTCACCGGTCACTGTACCCTAAGGAACCACATGCATAGAATCGGCATATATAGGGAGGAACCTATTTGTCGGTTGTGCATGGAAGAGGAGGAAACAGCCTCTCACATTGTCTTCGATTGTGAAGCATTATGTCATTGAAGATATAGACTCCTAGGACTAGAACATGCAAGGAAGGATTTCTCCAAGAAGGACCTAGTGAAAAGACTGTTGAGCCTGATAAGGGCTACTGGTATCTTCTATAGTGGGTCCACAAGAAACATGACCATGAGAAAAGCCAAAAACTATTGCTTAAAAATTACTAAGTGTCGAATAGCTTGTACGGAGTAGAAGTGCTTAGCGATACGACAAAACACAAATGAAAAAAAGCCGAATGAATTATTCCCAATAATTAATTGTTTTAAATATGTTTTGTTACTTAATTACTTACTTTTAGTACTTTTATACAAGTTATTCAATCTTTACATTTAATAAAATATTAGTTTTTATTGATTGAGATTGCACATATTTGCTAATACTTCTCTGTGACTATCTATAAATTTTTTTATTAACATTTTGATGTAACCCACTAGACAAATTAGTAGAGGAGTGCCCGCCGACTAGTCATTATTGTAAGTGACAAATATGCAAATTATTTTAAGGTGAAGATTTTTATTACCAAATTGTATATAGCAGATCAGTTTAGTGCTCTCTAAAAACCTTTTCAGTTCGAATCACGATGAGAAAACACATCAGTGTCTTTGTTGTGGAAATTTCACTTTCGTTTCAATGCGACGAGTCTTGCTGGTTCAAGGTCGATGAAAGTGATAAGCTCGATCTGTTCAGTTCAAAGGCGCAACAATTTAGAATGTTATAGTTAAAAATCGTGCACGTATATAGAATAATAAAGATTAGAATGAACATCAAATATCTAAATAATCAAAGCAACGGTTAACGAAATAAGAGAATTTATGCATATTTATTTTTCGCATTTGTATACCTTACTTAAATCGACTTGAATATGTCGCAAATATGTTCGTCTCCCTTTTCAGTTAACTTATATATTTCCATTTCTACAATTTTCCTTAAGGTAGATACACACTATATTAGAATGGTAATAATCAAAATTATGGCCTCTTGGCGACCATTCGAAGAGGAAGATTTTGTCATAGACTCCGAACAATGAATATACTAGAAGAGTTAACAGACGTATTATGTTACAGTGAATATAATAATGGATTTGAGGCAATAGACAGAAAGAAATTTGGTATGTTCTAGTCGCGATCTACGCAAAAAATGATACAACATATGTACAGTCAAATGAAATAAGAAAATAATGGGTCAAAGCATGGAGCTGCTGAAAAAGAGAATACAGAAATAGCTAGTGCGTCGGCATCCTGCAATAATGAAAAATTTGTCTGAAACCGGTTCTGCTTCTGCTTACAGATTTCTTTATCTCGCCGATAAATTGTGAAACGATGCAAATTCATTATACTCACAACTATACACACTGGAGGCATAATATTTCTTTGATGTTCATAAAAAAACCGACAACTCAGTGAACGATAGTAATGCGGAGACATTTTAGCATTATAGTAATGTTACACTGAAATACTTAAGAACTCATCTCCATAAGTAAGTAAAATAGCTATTGTTTGGTTCATAAATTGATAAGGAAACAAAAAAATGACATGCTGTTCAAACTTTTAGCGAAGAATGAATAAAACAGAGTTTTTGAAACAAATTTTAATTATATCCCTTTTACAATCCCAATACTACCTACGCTACTGATACTTTATTGATTTCCATCCAGACACTGGTCAAATCAGATGTTTAAAAAACCAACCACTTTCACGTTTCTTTTCGTTTTAGTTAATATAATAATTCTTGTCACGCCCACGGAGTCGAACAGTTTGCAAATTTCTAACTTGAAGTATAGTCTTTATTTTTATTAATAATTATGTTGTACAAAATATAATCTTTTCAAGAGCTGTAAGTGGTTAACTCTATATTTTATCATCTAATAAAATACAAACAAAAATTAATGAGAAAGTAGCAAGAAACCATCGATGAATATCGATTAATTGTGTTCGATACTATACATGGTGGCTCAATAACACAATACAATAAATGCTATATACTATTGCGTATCACTGCTTGACTTTATTCTCGACGATACGCTGGCGCTGTCGGTTGCTATTCAAAAAATGTCACCATAGTATAGTTTAATCAAAATTGTAGTATAAACTGTTTTAACATACTCATATTTACAGTTTGACATTTGAATTTAGACTCTTGAACATGGATAAGTACTAACTTCATGCTCTTGAAGTGGCTCTGTGGTTGCTCGGTGCCAGGACTGGGAATCTCTTTGAATCTGGAAATGTCAGATCAGAAGGACTGCCAAACAAGTGCCTACTGAAATGATCTATCAGGCAAGACAAGATATTTATTCAACGTCCTTCAGTTGAAAGCATTGCTGCACATGGACAGGAAATAGATTGGATCTAAAAACGGAATTCTTACTAAGCACTGCAGGCTAATGTTTGTGCAGAATAGAGCTGGTTGAAAACATCGAGCGTAGTCTTTGCTCAGAACAAGGTGTATCGACGGAACTCATTTTGTAAGCAGACCCTAGAGGCTGCGTTTGTGAGCTCTCAGGATGTAGATAAACTTACTTCCGTCACATTTCCATGTTAAGATTGAACTTAAGGGGGTAATCTCAATTCGATTGAGGCACAATAGACAATGGACAAACTAAACCAATGTAAACCAGCAATAAGAAGAACTGGGATCCAAATACCAATCCCGGACTTGGAAAGAATATCATGCGATGGTTCACAGATCGCTAAAAGCAATAGAAGGAACTGGGATAGAAGTGTACGTGATGTAACTTTGGTGTAAGCATAGAAATTTAATTTGTGGTAGTTTTGGAGAAGTTGTCAAACGAAATATAAATTGCTGTGGTAAGATTATTTCACTCTTAATTAATTATTAACAAACCTAGGCCCAAATCTAATAAAATATAATACGGGACAGGGACCAAACACTCCGACAGCTTGGGAAAAACCACAAGAATCTTCCAAACGGAAATTCACACCATATGAAAGTGTGTCCAGTTCAATATTAATAAAGGATATAGAAGGCAAAGGATTATAAAAATGTTGGTTAGTCAAGCAGCCATTAAAGCACTAAGGTTTTGTGTAATCAGTTCCAAAATGGTATGGGCAAACTCAATGAAATAGGGAACGCCAAAAAAATGAAATCTTACCATTAGAATGATCTAGCAGGTCTTAGAAAATCAAAAATACTTCTGAGTGTCTACAACCAGTTGGGACTAAATGAATGCCTAAGTCAGAGTGAAACTGCACTGAGAATGTATAGATTTTGTAGTATGGTAGAAGAAGCCTCCATCCACATACTTTCGGATTCCACAGCAATTCAGAAACTTAGTAGACTACTGGATAGAAGAGGGACACTTACCCAAATTGAAGCCTGCAGACATTTTGAAGTTCCTCCGGGAAATAAGTCTAAAGGAGCTACTAGTTCCTGCGACTATCTTCAGGAAGTAGAAGTAAGGGGGCAGAATATATCTTTTAGGTCTCTTGTGATAAAAGAAAACTTTGCTATGACTACTTCTATTCTGAATAAACCTTTATATCAAATAATTACAATAACTGTCGTGGAATGAAACAAATTGAAACTTTATATTTCAAAGATATGACAGTCAGTCAGTCACTTCGTAGTTCCAATAGTTCCTTCGTCTGTTATTAAGAGGAATTGTCTTCGTTAATAGACAGACTTCAATGCAAAACATATGCTAAGGTTAAAGACTAACTAATACTAGATTACCATAAAATGAAAATAAGTAGGTAGATACTGTCCAATTCTACAATTTTTTATATAATTTTAATTGTAGCTCAGTCTTAAACGTTCTAAGATTTTTTATTTTTAATGCATATTTATAAGTACAAAAATAGGCTGGAGAAAATAAATTTAATAATAATTATAATCAATTCATCAATAAAATATTGCAAATTAAGTCAGTTAGTTTCATCTTTTCTCATGAAAATAGTAAAACACTGCTTTTTATGGTTAGATGTAAATTACCGTTTAATTATAATGAGTAATACTTCATTTTTTGCTTTCCACGCACCTGTGAGAACAAAATATATTTGTAAACATTATCATTTCAATGCCACTCAGTATTACAGAAGATCCATACAGGGTGTTTCATTGATAACTCTCCAAATAATTGATTTTTAGAACTGACCAGATTTAATGCCAATTATACCAAAAGATATATTCTCAGAAAATAGAGAATTAAGAAACCTAAAATATGATCTACAAAGATAACGTTTCAGGCTTCCGTCAAGATGATTTTGGAACAACCTTAAATAAACTCACGTAACCTCAACACAAAATTTTCAATTTTTTTGGTTCATTCTTGACCAACAGCTTATATATTTTAGAGTACCTACTTTGAAAAGTGATAAAATATGTCGGTATAATAACAGAGGGAAGCCTTGGCGGGGCTGGTCGCTATTAGTAGGCAAACTTTCAAAACAAGTAGTTGAAATTGATGTTTGCATTAGTTTTTTCAAATTAGGTAGGTACGTGTTTCCTTTCTATTTTTTCTTTGTTCAAGTATCAAGATTTAGAGGACTGGGCCAGCTTCACAGAGATAGGGCTCGTATTACAACGTCTTCAAGATATGGTATGTCGGAAATCAACAAAGAATATATAAGCGCAGGAGAATTGAACTATCTTTGTTAGTATGAGAAATGTATCCTTCTGGTTTTCAGTAGCTTCAATATTTACTCCTTTGAAATATATTATGCATCGTAGCTTTCTCCAATAATTTGATTAATCTCAGTATCAATGTTGGTTAAACTTTGTTCAAACATGACATAATTTAATTTGTAATATAATTACTGTATTTGTTTTGGAAAATAAACTATGTGCGTGAATATAATTTATATAATGTGTGGACGAAATATTTTATGTTTCCATTGATAGTTGAATAGTATTCTACATTATTTACAATACCGAAATTACTTCCTATTAAATGAATTCGAACTAGATACAACAATGGAGCTCGTAAATTGTGAATATTCATGAGTGATAGAGGCAAAATATTGGTAATAGCTTCAGTGTTGACTTTTGAAGTTCATTATGATTGCAATTCTTTTAGATGAAAAATTGAGCTTTCATGAAATGCACAATACAGTTTTTTTTTAATGAAACATATGCTCAAATGGTTTTATTGAATCTTAGAATAAAATTTTTATGATCACAGGAGACAAAATATATTATTATGAGAGCTTTTGTAACCCATGGTGTAATTTTTGGATTTTTTCTATTTTGTTTTTTTCAAAGAGGTACATGCATTGACGTTTTTTTGTATAACTTTTATTGATTTCTCTGTTATTGAATCTGGACTTGGAGCTTGGGATGGAGTACCAAGATTATTTTGAGATATTGTCAGTAAGTTTTTAATAATCGATATGTTTGGAATAATACACTCTTCCCATTTTATTTGTTGTGTTATTATAAAATATTTGTAACGCTATTGTGAAGTGGTCTGTTATGTCAGTTATTCATTATATTCGCGTATATTTTGGTGAATAGGCTGAATTTATTTTTAAAGTGGAAAAGGATTGGAGCATGGAAAAATAGACATTTTTTATGAACAATATCCTGTCAGCTACAATAGTATTGTCCAAATAAATGATTCAACTCGACGAATATGAGTAACTAACTGACAGTAAAATGGAAACAGGGAAATCAAAACAAAACAAGCACTGCGACTTCTAATAACGTTAACGAATAGAGGAGTTCAGTCTAAGGTCAGCGTGGCTAACAAAAAGTGGTTTTTCTGACAAAAATGACAGTTGTTAATGTCTACCATTCAAAATATAAGATTTTTGCAGGTTTTTTATCACTTATAATTGCACAAGTGGTTTGTATTTTATCGGGTAAATTTGGGTTGTTTAATGAGAAACTCCACCTTCGGTGTCGTGTTTTTAATAGTTGACAGTTATTCTCGTCAAATTGCTAAAGGAAACAGTTTAGAATTTGAACAACACAAATTTACCCAATATCAATACAAACCTCGAGTGTAATTCGGCAGGACAATTTAATGAATGAGAAATTTGGAAACATATCAATGCAAACTTTATTTATGAAACATTAAAAATAAACACATTTTTATTTTAATGTACAATTATTAAAAACGCAGTTATTGAAATTCATACTAGGAACAGTGAAATTGCTGCGGGTGCCACAGCTAATCGTTTCTGTAGTAGATGTTGAAGTTTTTTCATTTTCCAAACGAATTGATTGAATAATGCTTGAATGATACTCTTTGTCAACTTGTAAGTATGGTTTTATTGATGATGAATTGCTGTGTCCTGTTATTTTTATTAGAGCTTGTTCTTCAATTCCGCTTTTACTTAATTCGCTAACTGCTGCCGCTCGATTTGAGTGATTTGTAATTTTGACACGTTTGACATCTAAACCAATGCGTTGTGCTGAGCGTTTAGTCCATTTGGAAATTTCATTAATTCCAATCGGCAAATTCTTGTACCAACCTTTAGAGTTTTTCTTTTTCCAAAAGGGATTTGGTGTAAGAAATACTCTGACGGAATCACTAGTCGACGTTACTGACCAATCTACGAGGAAACAATATGGAGATAAGACATGGAAAGTTGTTAGCCTCGGCTAGCATCTCCGAGCTCAACACACACCTTTCTTTTTTTTGGATTTTTCTCTGGAAAATAGGTGAACGAGAAATATTTGAACCCATAAAGTTTACAGGACCCAGATCATTTACTACGGTGGATTTTTTTAATTGCTTTAACTATCTCAAAACCGTATCATCAAATAACAGTAACCAATTAGGTAGGTACACCTATTACGTAAATATATCATCAAAATTTTCGCAATGTTTTATGAAATATGAAAAAACGTGAGAAAGATTATGCAAGAAAGTATCTGTTTTTTAAATCCATCAGATTCGGTTGCACGGTTCACGTAGTTTAAAATGAATTTATTTGATATTGATTATGAGGGATGTTAAGAAAATTTGACGCACCTTAAGACTTGATTATGTTAATGTTGTTGTACCTTTTTGCTGTAGGTTAATCAAACTTGATGAATTTAATATGTCATGGTTTGCATGAATCTACCGCACCTGGTTTTATAATAGTTGAGGCATTTAAAACCGATCGCTGAAAAGAAAAAATCGATTAGAAAATTTGCCGTTCCTACATGAGACTACATTTTATTGAAGAGAGCGTTGACATGATTTGTTTAATCATCGAAGATCAAATGAATTCATCACAAAAGGGTTCCGGCCCCCAAAAGAATGTTTCAGCTCCCCTCTTCGCTAGTTCATCTGCTATTTCGTTTGCTTTCATTCCAGTGCTTCCTAGAATCCACAGTAAGGTGACATACGTTGATATTTGATACGAAATAGCACATTAACACTGACGAATTTTAAAAATGATCTACTAAATGTAAAACAAATTAATGTTCAAAGTTCAAAAACAGTCAGAAGAATATTAAGAGAAGCAGTTTTAAATCCAAGCTCCACGACTTATCCAAAAATTGCCAGAATATATATAGTTGCTTAACACTCCCGTAGGATTAGCGCCGCTCTTACGAGCTTTCTAGATTCTTTTGTAATGGTGGATCAGACCATATATACTTTTTTTTAATATTTTTTCTACTATTTGTAACCATTGCTTCCTGTCCTGAGTTTTCTCTTCCCAGTGTTTAATTCCTATTGTCTTGAGATCACCCACTACCTCCTGCAACCAATTTATCCTGGGTCTCCCCCTTCTTCTCTTACTACAAGGCTTCCACTCTAACATTGAATATATTATTGATCTCTTACCTGCTCTCCATATGTGTCCCAACCATTTCAATCTTTGCTCCTTAATTTTTTTTACTATGTCTTTTTTTATCTCTTGATATAGTTCCATATTTGTTCTTCTTTTATATTCTTCATCTACTTTTTTTGGTCCTAATATTGTTCTTAGTATTCTTCGTTCTTGTATTCTCATATCCTCTTGTTGTTTTTTATTCATAGTTTATGTTTCTGCCCCATACATCATCACCGGTCTGATTATTGTATTATATATTTTTGTGCGCTTGCTAACTATTTTATAAATTTGCCAGAATACCATATTCTAACTGCAATTTTAGACAAAGAAATATATCTTGATCGAGATCATTCTAAACAACAATAATGCCAAGTTTGTTGGTATTACAAAAAGTGTAAGCAAAATGCTGAAGATTTCTTCAAACCTTGCAATTTTTAGTGAAACCATCAAAGCAGTCCCTAAGGACGGTGATGTCTGACTGCTCGTCATCCAGCAGCCTTCAAGTTGTAGTTGTTTCTGTTGTCTCTTTCGCGATCATCGGTTTCCTGTCAACTACGACTTATGTGCTGCAAACGCAAGCAGAATAAGTTAGGTTAGGTTAGAAAAAAAACTAATGGTTTAATAACCTTAAAATAAATTTCAAGTCATGCCTTCGACGTAGTTTTTTGTAGAAATTCATCGTTGGTTGTTGATTTACCAATCATTGGGCCAGATCATCTTTCACATCACCAAACATTCAATTTCACTCAAATACACACAAAAACACACAAGAACACTGAATTACAGTATAAAACGTTCGAAAACTGACAATACGACGGTATTTCATCCAATAACCAACAATTTCACGTAGTTACAGTCCAAAATAGTCAAAGCAACTTGGAATCACTCAAAAACCCTCTATTACACTGGAAAGCACACAAGATGACTGAATAATGCAAAAAACCACTCGGATCTACCCAAAAACGAAAGTTGTCGAGCAATTGGACCATTTTCCATCCTAGTTCTTTCAAATACACACAAAAACACACAAGAACACTGAATTAAAGTATAAAACGATCGAAAACTGACAATACGACGGTATTTCATCCAATAACCATCAATTTCACGTAGTTACAGTCCAAAATAGTCAAAGCAACTAGGAATCACTCAAAAACCCTCTATTACACTGAAAAGCACACAAGATGACTAAATAATGCAAAAAACCACTCGAATCTACCCAAAAACGAAAGTTGTCGAGCATTTGGACCATTTTCCATCCTATTTCACTCAAATACACACAAAAACACTGAATTACAGTATAAAACGATCGAAAACTGACAATATGACGGTATTTCATCCAATAACCATCAATTTCACGTAGTTACTGTCCTAAAATAGTCAAAGGAGCTTGGAATCACTCAAAACCCCTCTATTACACTGAAAAGCACACAAGATGGCTGAGTAATGCACAAAACCACTCGGATCTACCCAAAAACGAAAGTTGTCGATCAATTGGACCATTTTCCAAACTATTTCACGCAAATACATACAAAAACACACAAGAACACTGTATTACAGTGTAAAACGATCGAAAACACACAATACGACGGTATTTCGTCCAATAACCATCAATTTCACGTAGTTACGGTCCAAAACAGTCAAAGCAGCTTGGAATCACTCAAAAACCCTCTATTACACTGAAAAGCACACAAGATGACTGAATAATGCATAATCCTACCCAAAAACGGGTTTTCTTAACTTCTTTCGCAAGGTAGGGTAAAAGTTGTCCATAGTTCTTCAACTTAATCCGTTCTTGGTTCTAAATTTCCTGAAATAACCCGTCTACCTCGAAATATTAAACAATATGATACTGCTGATCACAATCGCACGACTCTTAGATCTGCGGCTACAAGTCACGAAAAATTAAACATTTCTTGAAAAGATTCCGGTGACATGCTGCAAGCTAGAAACCTTGTCCTTTTCTGTACACCTAGCACAGAAAAGGGATTCAATTTGACGTCCCTGTTGTGATTTTCTTCGCGCGTTGAACGGTCGACTAATTCCCGTTACAAAAAAAGGCCGTTGACCATTACCCTTCCGGTACATTACGTATTGTTACTGAATACCAGCAACAATTAGCATTCTTTTTCACATGCATTAGATTATCGTTACTGTCACAAAAATTATGTAAATATACGTAACACCAATTACATGCAAACAATTTTAAAAAGAGATCAAACGCCCTCATATTTTATTATGAATGCCGATGAGTAAATCAAACAATGGAATAGCCATCACAGTTTCACTTTCTATATCTATTGATAATAAATTGTTTGAAAACTACACACTGCTGTTATAATTTCATACTTTTGCAATACTATTGCGTAGTAGGATTAGTTCAATGTCGATTATTGTTTGTGCATTCCACTAAAAGAGAATAAATAGTACCTGAGGTGATTTTTTTTAAGCATTATTCCAGAACACATGACTTTGACAAGGCGATCATATTGTGCTGGAGGGCAACCGTATCGATTAGTTGGAGTTTAACCTTATTGTGTGTTTGAGTTTTATAAACAAAAATGTGAGAACATACACGCTAAGTTTAAAGTTGTGATTCACTGAGGAGGCCCCGTCTTAAAGCACTAATCCAAGCAATGCGGCGTTGATCAGAAAGATTAATTGAATAGTCTTACTTCGTTAAAACAGCCGGAAATAAAAAAAAATTTACCTTTTCCACTCCTCCCCGCAATCCACATGTAACACTACAAAACGATGTCATTTTAGATACCGTAAATAGAATGTGTGTCCTCCAACACAATATGGCCGACCTATCAGTGACGTCATTCTGAAATGGTCTATAGATAAATTAATATTTTATTGTGGTTAATATATAATAAATAAATAATTATTACTTATAATATTGTAATATGCCATTCGATTTGCTAAAGTTTTTCGTCTTTAAACTATTTTATTGTGTTAGTGGTTCATTTATTCACTACATTCAAATGTCTGCAAAACTGCTGAATAAACCGTTTCTATGTCACAGAAACCACTCTGAAAAGAGAAATAAATTTTCATACATTCCATTTCTGATTTTGCTTTTGGATGTATACATGTATAATGGATGGGGTGACATTCACTGAGACCTAAAAGATCTATTGTGCCCCCTTACTTCTACTTAGATTCTGACGACAGTCTCAGAGAAGCTCCTATTTCCTTGAGGAGTTTCAGGATATCTGCAGGCTTCAACTTAGGTAAATGTCGATGAAATAAAACAATTTAATTTGTTAATCCTCATTATAATTGAATTAAGTTCAACATACAATTCGTGACAAACGTTTGAGAAAGCTACTGTGTTAGCGAAACGCGTCACGAATTGTATGTTGAACTTAGTTCAATTATAATGAAGATTTAAACAAATTAAATTGTTTTATTTCATCGACATTTACCTAAGTTGAAGCCTGCAGATATCCTGAAATCCTAAATAAGAACGGAGAAGGTACCGGTGGGGTCTTCTCTTATCGTCTGTCGTCTAATCAACAAGTGTGGAACTTAATCCATAAACTATATTTTTGCTGAAATTACAAACTAAAATTTGCAGACGTTTTATCTTAAAAGAATCTGGATTACTGGTATGTTACTACATTTTATTGTTTCTTCTGTATTTTAAATTTTGATATTGGAAAATTCACCATTTTTTTTGTAAAAAAAGTAGTTAGTACAAAATGGATACCCATTTTGGATGCCACATGGTTTTACTTTCATATTCCTTGAAAATTTTCTCTATAAATATAATTTTTTTTTCATTTGTTAGATTTTTCATACATTTTTTTTTATAAATCAGGAATCCTAAAGTTAAAAATATTATTCATTTGTATTTATTATTTATTAATCTTCTATTTCCTTTTTGTTTTTTCTTATATATATGTGTATCCTTATAGCACAGTTTCTGGGAACACATTTTCCTGGGCTATAGTTTCCCGAAACAAAGTTTCCTGGAGCCCAATTTCCTGACGTACCTACAGTTTCTGGTATATAATTTCCAGGAGTACCTACTAGTTTCTGTGAGCACAGTTTTTCTGACGTACCTACATTTCGCTGGAGCCTAGTTTCCCAAAGGCCCGTTTAAAAAAATAGAAGACAAATTTTTTTTAAGTCAGAAGGTAGAAAAACCAGTTCTATCCATTCAACACGTCAAGACCAGAAGAATATAAAGAGGTATCTCTGTAAATATTTTTTTTATTTGTAACAAAATTTTTATGACCATTATTTTGTATAGTTAGGCTTTTACTAACCCTTCTAGTTATAGTCATTTTTTTTGTACACAATCTTTCAAAATTGAATATCAATATTAATTTCTTTTGTGAAAGTTTTATTTATTAAACCTCCACCATCAGTTTTCTTTTCAATATCTCAATTAACTTAATTATTTTCGAGTAGATTACAACAGTTGAAAGTTAGCTGATTTTTTTTCTAATTTTGTTTTAGGAAACAAAATTAGTGGCGCCCTTAAATTTCTTTTCTTTTCTTAACTATTCTCGTTTGTTAATTTCCGTTAGATAACAAAGCCCTGAGAACTGGTTTTGTTATCTCCAAATATAAAATCAGTTTGGTAAGAACCTACATTATATTTTCCATCATTTTTTTTAAGTCTCATAGCAATCAATATAATTTTGTTTCATTGGCATTCAACTCACTTTTGTTTCACTTCAACGATATTTATAGAGGTGGATTATGTTAACAAAGAAATACGTTGCTGTTACAACCGGTTCGAATACTATTTAAGCAATATAAAAATATAAAACCAAGAAGTTTTATAATCTTTCACAAATCATGAACTAGAACCTTGTAATTTATAGTACATGTCATGATGTGGGTGTATTTGCATGACTCAAACAGCTTTCAAATCTTATAAATATTTTACTGATCCCATTATTTAACGGTTATTTCGTGAGAATATTATAACCTTATCAATTATTTTCGCTGTTCAGTTAAATGTTAGGCACTGATTAATTTCACTACAGTATAATTAGTATCAATACTAATTGCACCATTTTACTTTATTTCTTATGGAAGAATTCACGCACTTGTTGATTTTCTAGGTAAACGAAACAGTACGATTGAAAGCACGGTCTGTAGACTCTCTCGGTTGTTAATCTGGTCAACAATCGACGTTTATAACGAGAGTAAATTACTAGAGTACGTAATTTGTTCAACGTAATGAGTAACCTGTAATTTGATTAGTGTTTTGTGTTTATTTGCACAAAATTATAGAACATAAGACTGCAACTCCATTGGTCACAGTTAAAATAACTAAAAGGATCGTTATATTTCACAAAATTCGCCCCTAAACCCCCAAATAGTCGTCTAGAAAATGAAAAACCGACCAACCTCGTTCTAGTCACTAAGAACAGTCCATCCTTATATTTTCGAGGGTGCTGAACACGAATACATTTATTTTTTTATAAAATTGGGGGAACATGGTCAAAATTAACTTTTTAACCGAAAATTCGAAAAAAAAACGATTTTCGACGATCAACTCTCGGTTTCTCGGCGAATAATTAGTGAAATTTAATGACGTATTTTCCAACCAATTCTAGAGACAATGAAACTAGTCCGAAATCCCCAAAGCATTTTACATTCGAGCAATGAATTGAAGAAATTTTTTTTTCGAATTTCTGACTTTTTACGTACAATGAAAAAAGTTGAGTGAGGAATTTTCAAGTTTTTGGGAAAGTTTGAGCTGTTAATATGCAGTAGTTGTCAAGATGAACTAATATAGAAATAATTTTTTGGTCCCTATCTGACACATCGAAAAAATTTGACAACTAGAAAATCAATAATATTTTGAAGTTTAAGACTACAAAACTTTGTTGTCAAATTTTATTAAGGTCCATTCATAGTAGATCACACCTCTGGTAAAATGTGAAATAAAATATTTTATTTTATGACATTCTAACGATATGTAGTCCACTAGAAATGGAATCCAGTGAAGTGCACGTTCCAGGAACGGTTTTTATTGGGATAGCGCTTTTTTTCGCTTATTTTGGAAATTTTGTTAATAAAAACGCGTTTGTTGTTACTTTTTTGTGTATGATTATTTTTGTTTTCAAAATATGTATAACTCAGTTTGGTGATTTTGTGTATTGAAGTGTGTATCGATTAACAACTATTCCAAAGATAAATCATAAGAAAACCTGGATAAAAACTTATGATGCTATCCTGATAACGCAGGTAATTGATTATTTCCATAGCTGTGATACCTTCATAGTAATACATAGTACATAACCATTCTCAATGAACCATCCATAATTTGTTATGTCTTCTGATTTTATTACTGGATTGATCGCACCGATCGAACGATGTATGCGATAGCAAATGTCTTTGGCGTGGTTGTGGCTCATCATTTTCATTAGTAGGTCGGTTGTCACGTTTTCTATTTTTATTCATTTTTTTCCATAACCAATCGATTCATCTGCAGGAAAACGAGTAGTATTACTTTAAAGTTCAAATATTTAAAAGAATTGTATGCATAACAGGAGCAATGAGTACATGCCCAACGGCAGCAATGGAAGTGATTCTCAACCTCACACCATTACATATGGTGGTGGAGAGTGTTGCAGAAAGAACAAGATACAGACTAAGTAGAGAGGGAATCATTAAAAAAAAAACCACCTCTTCACTTCTTAGAAATCGGACAGCCTGGGACATGCCACAAGATGGTATGATGAAAAAGTATAATTTTTCAAAGAAATTCGTTACGGAATTAAGCAACAAGAAGGAATGGGATCCAAATACCATTTCCAGACTTGGAAAGAATGCCATTCAATGGTACACAGACGGCTCAAAAGCAATAGAAGGAACTGGGATAGGAGTGTACGGGCCAGGAACCAAACACTCTGAAAGCTTGGGAAAAACCCCAAGTATCTTTCAAGCGGAAATTCACGCAATAAGAAAGTGTGCCCAGTTCAATATTGACAAAGGATATAGAAGGCAAAGGATTATCATAATGTCTGATAGTCAAGCAGCCATTAAAGCGCTGAGTTCCTGTGTAATCAGTTCCAAAATGGTGTGGGAATGCCTAGGCAAACTTAATGAACTAGGCAAGAACAATATAGTCACCTTACTGTGGATTCCAGGACACACTGGAATAGAAGGAAACGAAATAGCAGATGAACTAGCGAAGAGGGGGACTGAAATACCCTTTTGGGGGCCGGAACCCTTTTGCGGAATCAGAAAGAAAGAAAAGAGAAGATCTGACAATTGGAAAGATCTAGTAGGGCTTAGGCAATCAAAGATTCTTCTGGGTGACTACAACCTGTTGAGATCAAATGAATGCATAAGTCAAAGCAAAACTGCACTAAGAGTTTTAACAGGAATCCTAACGGGACATTGTCGCCTGAATGGACACCTTAAAAAGCTCAAAATAGTGGAGGAAGAAGATTGTAGATTTTGTGGAATGGAAGAAGAAACCTCCATCCACATACTTGCGAACTGCACAGTATTTCAGAATCCTAGGGCACAGTACCTGGGAGACTACTGGATAGAAGAGGGACAGTTACCTAAGTTGAGGCCTGCAGATATCCTAAAATTCCTCCGGGAAATAGGACTAAAGGAGCTACTAGTATCTGAGACTCTCCTCAGAAACTAAGTAGAAGTAAGGGGGCACAATAGATCTTTTAGGTCTCAGTGAATGTTACCCCAAAATACATACATACATACATACATGCTTCTTATTATGAAATGGAAAACTTAAGTATACCTTATTGAATATTGGTATCCATAAATGTTCTTTCTCCATTTTTGCTTTATATCGAATCATTTCGTGATCTGGAAAAATAGTACTTTATATATCGCTGTTTACAAACTTTAATTTTAAGGTTATAATAATAAAAAACTCAGTTTACTTACCAGATTCACATTTTCAAGTAGAACTAGGGAATCAAAGCATTATAAATAGTATAACTTTGAGTACACAAACTGTATAATCGACTAAACTTTGAGACGCCTCTCTATCAACAGCACACGTGTGACAGTCGACTGTTGCCATTGTCGCGAAAACAAGTGACTACCGGAATCAAGCCGAAAAAAATGTTTTGAATGTTTTGTTGGTACTTACTGACGGGCGAGTTGTTTCGTAGTATTTTAACTTTATTCAATTAACAAAAATATTTCATTTGATTATACATATACAATAACTGTATAATTTCATTTCAGCATAAATGTAACTTGGTGATTTTATTTTATTTTTGAATAAATATTTAATGGATAGTTAAATATTCATTGTACAATACAAATAATACATTTTGAATAAAAGTCACATAATAAAAAAATTAACTTTCAAAATGTGAATAATTCGTGAACAAAAAATATCAAAAGGGTCCGCGCTCACTGCGCGAGCACTTACCTTAAAATTGCTCTATATTTTTTTCTACTGCATATTAATAGCTCAAGTTTATTTATACCTGTAAAACTTCTTAACTTTTTTTTGGTTACTGGTAATTTCTTGCACGGACAATATTCTAATGGACTTCAATTTGAGGGTTTCACGTTCTAGTAAAACAAATCAAAGTGAGAAGTCAACATAAGGGAGCTTCATTAAATGTAAATTGGCCAAACTAAACGTATTCCAATTGCTTTAATCAAACTTCTTGCGGTTTGTCACTTTGAGGACTGTCCCTAACAAGGTTTGAGAATAGCCAATTATACATAACATTCAATTATACTAATTAAATTTGAAATTGCAAAAAGAGTTATCAAGCGAGGTGCACTTGGCGTGAGGAATTTCAGGAAATTATGTATTCAATTGCAGCGAATTGTTGACATCAAATAAGTTCTAAATGTAATTATGATTATTGAATTTATCAATTAAATAAAGTCAACAGCGAAAATGTTCCATCATAAAATACATTAAGTGAATGTTTTAATATTTACAAAGTGGTCATTACGATGGCTACTTCTGTAGTTTGAGTGTCTGAATTGTAGTCCTGCTATACATTGAAACGATATATCCCCAACAAGGACTAAATATTATTCGCCATGGGCAAAATATCACATTGGTTGCGTTCCGAATGAAGGTACCTTCAAAATTTAGGCCGTAAGGTTGGCTACAGTTGGTCAAAATTGCATATGGCCATATAAACAACAGTTACTGACAGTTACAAAACTGTTGAAATAGTACTTAGGGGTCTATTTTGTAATTCGTCGTTTCCAGACGATATCGTTACGCAGACGACTTGTTTGTCAACGATAATTTCTCTTGACTCTATTCTGCAACATTATCGTTCAGTGTCTATTTTAGTGATCAAAGTTAACGGCAAATTTTAAGGTTGGTATTATCAAATTGACAGAAAACGTACGTCGAACATCATTTTTCTAGTTGTTTTATGTTTCCAGTGTCACTTGTCCATTTTGATAATTTGGCACTGTTTCTGGGTTCTATTGAGGATAATGATTCAATTAAAAAAACGTAAGTAGATATATGAGGTGAGATTACCTCAAATAAATCTTTTGCCGATACAACATCTAGTCTATATAACTGCCTAAAACGTTCCTCTGGGAGCTCAAAAGGATTTCTGGTATCTCTCAGTGTACGTAATATTTCTCGGGTTTCTTCTCTAAATGTAGATACCAAGTTATTAACAATTAACATTTTAAATAGATTTATGTAGACTATCCAATTTTTTACCTTCTTTGTAACTCATCTAAAACCAAATTAGCTATTTCACATGATCAATAAAGGCGAGAACAATGACCTTCACCTTATTTTAGGTTAGTTAACGACTTTTTACTTTCTCAACGAGAGTTGTCAAGGTATCGTCGGTGGGCGACAGCTTGGTAGCCATTTTTGTCGTCCAACAACGACTACCGTTGACTACGAAATAGGGAAAGTCGTTCATAAACGATAATCGCCCACGAACGACGTCGTTACGTGTTACAAAATAGACCCTTTAATGAGCAGTTTCTTAATTTAATTGATTTTTATAAAAAAAGCTAATGGATCCACAGAATGAAATAATTGAAGTAGTACTGGAAGAGTTTGTGTCATCTTCGAGTAGCTCTAGTGAATCAGATTCCGATGATGATGAAAATGGTCGTTGTATTGTTGTTTAGGTAAGGCACACAAAATCAACAGAGAGACAAGCAACGGTGATCAGTCGCGCAACTCGAAGCCCTTGTTTATTTGGTCGCTATGCAATTTCGACCAACTTTAGCCAACCTTACGACCTAAATTTTAAAGGGACCTTCATTCGGAACGCAACCAATAATAGGCTCGTTGACAAATCAATCTGCTGCAAGCTGCCATTTTGATTTCGGGAATTGGTAACACTGTTGACATATCTATTGTGATAACAGGTACGTGAAGCTATTATTAATAGAAAATCGGACATTAATGGGGGTCATTGATTATCTATTTTGTGTACATTAATATTTCTCAATAACGCACGGTCAGCGTAAAAGTAATTTTATCACCCTAAGGGCGCGTTGTATCGAACACCTAAACTCAGTTTAATGATAACTGGTGTTTAGACTGTGCCATATTGATTTATTTATTATCAACAATTACATTACATTACTATCTTGACAGACCTTTATAACGATAATTAAAGCCCTTTTTATTGTCATAATTAAACATTTGTTGTGTCCTAAGTTGTATCCAATACAACTAAATTCTTAATAATGCTGAATAAACAGTAATTGACATAAAATTCGAATTGGCCAATGCAGGAAACCAAAATAAAACAGTAATTTTCATCTGGATTCCATCCCATATTGGTAAAATCGGCAACGAAGAAGCAGACAAGTGTGCTCGCGACGCAATCTTCAACTGTAATTCTACGAGTGTAAATAGGGTTATAGTGCGGATTTAAAGGTGTCTGTCGAAAACGAAATGATTGAATTTTGGCAATCGGAATGGAATAAAGTTGTGTCAAAATTGCATGGAACCAAGCCGATGTTTCACAAGTGGCAGTGCTCTTCGTACAGTCGGTCGTGTCAAGTCAAAATAACAAGAATGTGTATAGGTCACACAAGGTTCACACACGACTACCTAATGGAAAAAGAAGAGAGTCCGGTGTGTGATACATGTAATGTTATTATCACAGTAAAACACATATTGCTAGACTGTAAAAAATACTATATTCAGAGAAAACAGGCAAATTTACCACACGCACTATCTTGCATTTTTGATAGAAAATACGGAAAATACGTGTCAATTTCTTAAGTCAACAAAGTTGTACAATGTTTTGTAATCTATGCATCTATCTAATGTAAATTAATTGGTTCCTGTCGCTAATAACCCTCATAAATTGCAAAAAAAACCAACTTTTTTGTACAACTGACATTAAAAGTGACATTTTTAATGCCTTCATTTATTTAAAATTAAAAAAGGAAGGTGAACAAATAACTTAACAATTTCCGACTGAGCTAAATTGATACAAAAGGTCAGTATTAAAACTGAATAAAATTATATTATAAGATATGGAATTAATATAATCCAATTATATCATACCGTATCAATTGTCGTACCCAACGTGGGCAATTAGAACGTGAGGCAATCACAAAGTAGAACATTAGAAAAATTGACTTATTCAAATCTTTATTAAATTTTATTTTGATAACATAGAATGGAAAGAAGAATGACACTTAGAGATGGGAAACAAATGAGAACGGAAGGACCAGAAGAAGAATAATGAGAAGAAAGAAGACATGGAATGGGTGACTTTCAAGTACAGTATAATATGGAACACGGGGAAAATAATCAAGAGCATAATGAAGAAACTGAAGAACCAATAGAAAAAACATGAAGAAACTATGGGAAGTAGAGAAGAGATAGTAGGAAATAATCAAGGAGAAGGAACTGGAGGTAGTGGTAGTACAATGCAGAGTGAACAAAATAAAATCATGGAAATATTGCAACAATTATTAGGCCATAGAGACGAAATTAAACAAGAAATAAAAACAAATGGAAGAAAAATTAGAAGATGTGAGAAAACAACTGGAAGAATCAAAAAGCTACACATAAGGAATAATACAAAAAACAAAACAAGAAATTCGAGATGAAATTTTAGGAAGATTAATGGAAATGGAAGAAATACAATCAAAAGAAATGGAAAATGTAAACCAAATAGAAGTAAACGAGACATAATGATTCAATTTTTAATGGAACTTTCAATATTATAGTATTATAATGTATTAAGATCAAGATTAACATTAATAGTACAATTCGAACAACTGCTGATACTAATTCCTTGCATTCTTGAACCAGCCTTTTTCCTCCGTGAAACCATGGAAGGTTGTGAAACATACTGATTACTTGATGAAGATCCATACTTAACGATAAAATAAAACAATTTAATTTGTTTAAATCTTCATTATAATTGAACTAAGTTCAATATACAATTCGTGTGTTAGCGAAACGCGTCACGAATTGTATATTGGAGTTAGTTCAATTATAATGAAGATTTATACAAATTTAATTGTTTTATTTCATCGTTAAATCATACTGAACTAAGTTATTTATAATATAATGTTGTTAAGTATCTAAATACTAAATATTTTACTGGAAACCACAATCTATTCAGTTGTTAAACTCCATAATCTTTCCATATCCAGTTGAAAGTACCAAAAAATAGTAATTTAGGTTCAAATCATTTCCCGAATAGACTCTGTTATTACAATTAATCCAAATTCCTATATTATAGTTTAATTAATCGTGCTGTAAAGTAGTCCTGAATTTCAGAAACTGAATTAATTCAATATATTTGCTAATTCGAATGAGGATTTAATATATTTAGTTACATATTGCAATCCTTTGACGCATCCAGGTCATCGATAACCAATAATTGTTATCCGTTCTAAACTCGAATAATGTTGCGATGATGCAGTTAATCTTTTTGTATATTTTGCATATTTTTCCTTTATATGCTTCCATGTTAGTACTGTGTTGACTTATATTATGTATGTTGAATAATAAATTATTGATATTCACTCCGGCTGCAAGCAGATTTTTCCAATGAAGTCGTTTTTGTTTACATCTTCCATTCAGAAAATAATAAAAAGGATGTTTACGAGATCCTTCGCCAAATTTTTAAGAAACAAGATGTTTAAAACATAGCGTTGGTTTTGACTGCAATAACACCACATTTAGGTCAAAGAATTTCTCAAGTTTTGATTTTGATACAAGGTCGTTGCTAATCCTTCTTGATATCCATATATTTTATGCCTGGTAATCAGGTAGGTAGTTTCGTTACGTTAGTTTTGGCATTATTCAGTTTTCCAAAGAGTTTACTTATCCTTTTAACGTTCTCTGTTTACTATTCATTCCAAAAATATCGTGAGCCACCTTGCACAGCTCAGAAACATGAGTTGCTCACAAGATTTATTCAGATATGGTCGATTTCTTAAGTGGTAAAGCGTGTATATCAGTGATAATACTAGGGAAACATCCATTTTGTACTTTTAGGTGTTTTTAGTTCATTTTTAGAACCAAGTTTGACCAAATAAATAGTTAAGCATTGTATAGATATGTGTAATGAATATCTGTAGCATCCAATTCCTAATGTTTTACTCAGATTTTTAGCAAAAAAATATATGTTTATAAACAGAATTTTATTTCGTGAATTTTTTGTATATATTTTGATTTTTTTTTCCATTAAGTTCTACGCCTAGTTCAAGTTTCATATTTCAACACATCCTTCATATAGATAGATGTATCAATAACAAAACCACGAAATTATCATTCAGATATTTTTGCACCATTCAACGAAGATTAAAAAAACATGAGTTTCATTCCCACTTTTTTTAACCCAGTTCGAAGTTTAAGGCAAACAGACTATAATAGAATTTGTGTTGGTGAAATGACAAGAAAATAATGAACATTTGAAGAATATTATATGGGGCGATGAACCAAAATTTACGAAAAACGGAATGTTTTATTGGGCGGAGTAGAATTCAATGAGACTTTTGGCGGAAAAAATTGTAATTGCCGCAGCGAGTAAAATAATTCGTTTTGCATTGTTTTTGTATTATATTTAAGACAACGTAATTACCGTAAATTCGTACTTTATCTGATTAATTTTGTGTCAGTGACAAGCTTAAAACTGTGTTTTTCTATTCAACTCAACTGTCGTCATTTCTGAGGTAATATTCTTATAATAATCATATATAATACCACAAGAGCTTCAAAATTATCGGGTATTTCCCGATAGGAGTCAAGTTTTTCAGGTTAAAAAATAACGAGCGCGAAGCGCGAGTGATTTTTCCTGAAAAACTTGACGACTTTATTTGTTTGCAGGGAACCTTGAGGGAAATACCAGATAATTTTGAAGCTCGTGTGGTATTCGGGGGATTATTTTTCCGTCCCAAATGTCGGCCAATAGAATTGTTTTTTTGCCTTCTCCGTATTAATGGGAACATTTCCTTTGACTTTTTTATCGATGGTGCACAGAGAACAAACTCCAAATCGACTCATTTTCATGCAAAATCTCCAATTTTCACAATTGAATTCAACCTGTCAGTTTGACGTGTGGTTAATTTGACTGGATCATGTTTTATTTTTATATATAGCAACTACCAGAGAAAATTTTCAAAAGATTATCAGTATAATACCATGTAGGTTGTACCACGTGACGTCGAATGGTGCAATTCTATTGGTCGATATTTGGGTCGGAAAAATAATCAGAGATATTATGGAAAAGGTTATGTTATTCTATTTTTTGTTTTCATTGCAGATCAAGTTTGATTGCAATGTTTTGTACCTTTTCTAAAGTTTTCTACTTTGAATTATGTCGCTGCATAATCGAAACTGTTGTGGATTTGGTTGCACTAGCCGTAAAGGGAAAAATCCCGATTTGTCTTTCCATAAATTTCCTCCCATGTGAAGAATGGTAAATATTGAAAATACGTTTGGAGTTATGTAGAATATATCTCAAAGAAAGGCTTGGGCAACGAAATTAAAAATGGGAAACCAGTTACAGATAGTATGTCCGTGTGTTCTTTGCATTTTAAAAGGGAAGACTACTATAGTCAAGGTTAGTACCAAGTGTGTAATAGTTATAAGTTAATAGTGGATGCTATAGTTTATATTTGTAAAGGTGAACAGTATATAAATGAGTAACATATTCTTCAGGTCTTGGTAAGAAACAGTATCTTCTTTTAAATGCAGTACCTTCCTTAAAACTACCACAGTCAAGCCACGACCACGACCATTACTTCATAAATTTTGTATTACGTTTGTACAAAAATAATTAAAACCAAATTCAAAAATAATAAGTGTTTTTATTTATTCAATACATACAGTATTCACAATGAAGAAATCCAAAAGGTAAGTCACAATAAAATATACAAACATAAACCTAATAAACACTCCCGGTAACACTAAAAAGTTGAACATACCTATTACTCCAAAAATAAAAATATTAGGAGTCAAAATTTAGTTTAACAATACAAACTACTAAAGCACAATCAAAGAAAAAGCAAAAGTTTTACAAAACACACACTGAAAATAACCAAAACAGCAAAATAAAACCACTTAAACATCAAAGGGCTTATACGGCAGCTGATTTGTTTTACTCGTTGCTAAGATGACATTGACTTTTCCCAATATGCACGACCAGGTTGTAGCTCTACACTTTTATGATGGAAACTTAAACGTTCAGAAATTGTGGTAACATAATTTAAATTTTTTTTATTTTCTAAAAATTACTTTTTTGGGTCAAAGATATCTTGATATATTGAGAGAATTGAAAACAAATTATTTAGACGCATGAATTTAGAAAATTATTTTTTCCACAACTGCTATTAAAAGTGACGTATTTCTCATACTTAATTTCAAAACCAAACATTGCTCATACTGTGAGAAATAGAGAAATATTATTTCTCACGGCACTTTGCCCACGCCACATAGGTACATTTATATGGAGAATCAAATAAAATCGACAAAAACAGTAGGCTACTGTCATCTTTAAATAGATACCTATTTAGTTGTCAAACTGTCATATTATATAAGAAGTTTTTAAATTCTAAAACTTAGTTTCAATCGTCCTTTCTATATTGAAATGGAAACAGCATATGCACCGTATGTGAATCAACCCTCAACATCTACTATTAAAATAACGGAGAATTTAATGAAAACAAATGACGTTCCGGGTTTGACCATACAAAATTGTACAAATTTCACCATCAACTATAATTTTAAATAAAATTATTTAACAGTTTAGACATAGGGTACCTACTTTAGTGTTATTTTTGTTTTACTAAACATAAAAATACTTTACTTGTATTCTTCAAATTTGTGTGGTTGTAGAAATATTATAGTGTGCAACATTTGGGGAAAGTACTTTTCTCACCCGTGCGTTAGCGGCACTCGCCCTTCGGGCTCGTGCTACAAACTCCACACTCGCGAGAAAAGTTGAACTTTCCCCACTAGTTGCACAATATACTATTTCCTTCACGATGGAGCTCCCCCTCTCTGTTCCAGATTGGTAAACCAATTTTTAGATGAGACGTTTGAAGATAGGTGGATAGCTAACAATGGTGCTTTTCGGTGAACTTCTCGTTCACCAGATATAACACCTTTAGATATTTTTATATGGGACAACATAAAAAGTGACGTGTATTCCCATCCCCTGCAGAGTTCTCCCTGCAGCAATTATTAGGCGTGCAACAAACGAAGGTGTGATAAAAAGGCTCACTAAATGCTTGGAGGTTCAAGGACAAAATTCTGAACACTTGTTAATGAGTTCTTGTAATTTATGTATGTTGACCTTAATTCTGTGATTTTCATTATTCTTCACCATTAAATAAACAAAATTTCAAATTGCTTAACAGTTTTTAAGAAATTTAGTATTAAACTTTTTTTTTTATCCACTTTCATTATTTTATAGGGCTCAAAAAGATATTAGCATAAAGGACTACAATTTTGAGTGCTCTCTAGCTATATTTATAAAAATTATTATTCGTAAAACAAAACGATTTTAGGTAGATTTTTCGAATTCCATTTCTCAGACTTTTTATTTATATCACTAAATTAAAAAATGAGAAAGTGCATGTGTGGAAATGCGCTACCCCGCAGATATACATACTAAGTAACAGCGCTGAAGTATCTATAACAAGCCAATAATATTGTTCCTACTAAACGAATATTGCACTTGAGCTTCTCAAGGTCACAGTTCACAAGAGTTGTGAGGCCTCTAAGCGGTGTATTTCCAAGTAACATTACAATTTTTTTTTGTGGACAAGGAAAAAAAACGTCTAAATAAAAATATAAATTCCGCATATCAGTGATGTCGGAATGCTTCGAATGAGAACGTGTTATAAAATTGTTACAATACATTTAATTCAAAGAAACTATTTCATGCCGGGATAAAATTATGCAGATTTAGGTAAGTGAAAGCGAGTGTGTTGTGTAGAGACATATTTATAAACTTTAAAAGTGATATTATATTAGAGAAGACTGCGAAATATTCTTGTAAGTATCAGCAATTTTTTTAAACAAATAGTGTATTTTGATTATGTACCTATTTTCAAGCTATTGTTCGCTAATTGTGAATCATTTTGATTTTAAATGTTTACGATAAATTTTTTATCTACTTAATGTACTAACTGTCAATTTAATTTCCGTTCTACAAACACGTGTAGCTGTTAGAAAATTCTAATTGAAAATGTTGAAAAGTTAACGACAGTTTACCCCAAATAGGGGAATATTTAAATTTCAATGTAGTTTTAAAATTTTTATGATTGTGTTGTCGATTTTTTATGGTTTCTTGTATATATACTTGACGAGTATCGAACTGATGATGGCGTAACAGCCGAAAGCGCTTTGCAATATTTTTAAAATTAAAATTTTTACCCAGAAATCAAAGTTTTCTTGACTTAACAATAAGTCAATATTTTACCTCCTAACAAAAGGTATATGGTAGCCATATATCTACTGAGTGAATTATCAACTTATAATTCACGCTTCTGCATTTAAATAACATGACAACACTCACAAAATTTCGGTACATAGGTGACTAGAGATGGGGGTACAATATGAAATAAACTATTAAATCTGCGTAATTTGTTTAGGAAATTTGTTTCTGAAATATATCGTATCGATAAAATATCGAAATTTTTAGTATTGATACTTTTCATAACGGTATTTTTTAATGTTGATATTTTTAAAACAATATATTTATAACGGTAATGTGTATCGATACTTTACACAGTATCGCCCATCTCTATATGTCACATTTGACGTACTCCCGAAATTTATTAATTTTGACGTTAGAATTGTCAATAATACGAAATTATTACTTCACGTTCTACACTCGCCTTATAGTCCAGTAAATAAATACCGAGAAACCCCCCAACCTGATCATCTAATTATTGTCGGATTTTTTTTTTGCAACTTGTAGGTATTCACGGGTAGATTACTCTCTGAAAATATGTCCTCCGCGAAATTTGCGAAAGGGGCTGAAAAATGGCCAATAATCCCAAAAATTGAGTTTTCCGCCGATATCTCCGGAAATATGACACTTAGAGAAGTGGGGCTAGGAATGGAGATCAGTTTATTATCTACAAAAATGTTCCTTATCATTTTTGTCAAAAGTTTAACCGTTTTCGAGATAAACGGGCCCAAGCGTACCTTGGATTTTGAGCTGCTGCGCGGCGTCTCCGGGAGCACGCTCCGTGAATGTAGACATGGGAGGGCGAGCAAATTGGCCCATAACTTGAGTAAAAATGAATCTTTTTTATGATTCAAAGTGCATATGAAAGGAGGGACCTGTACTTATAACATCGTGTAACTTTTTCGTTTTTTTTATTTTCCAGGAATATTGAAAAAACTGGCCAAACTTTATTTTTCCTGAATATTTGACCGCCCTTATCAATCCGTTCATATTTTTTAAATTAAGCGTAGTTTTACCGAAACCTTTTGGATAATGGGACTTTGATAGGTGGTGAATGTATTCCGAAAGAATGAATAAATAATTTTTGTGTACATGTTTTTCTTGGGACGTTTTTTTTTATTTCCGGAGTTTTCTGAAAATTCTCGGGTCTACCGCAAATTGATAAACAATGATTAGCAATATCGGTCTTTAATGCACACCATTGGAAAACTGAAAATATCCTCTTTTCGATGGTTTTTAAAATTTTTGGCCAAGTTTTTTAGTTTTCCGGAAAATTTTTGAAAGCCTTTTTTTGCAAGAAATATTGATCCAGGGACAAAAATAATAGGGACCATTTTTGTAGGTAATGAACTGTACTTCATTTCTAGCAAAACCCCACTTCTCCAAGTAGCATATTTCGGGAGATATCGGCCAAAAACTGAATTTTCGGAATCATGGGCCATTTTCCAGCCCCTTCCGCAAATCCCGCGGAGGACATATTTTCAGAGAGTAATCTACACATTAATACCTACAAGTTGCAAAAAAAAATTCCGACAATAATGAGATGAACAGGTTGGTGCCTTTATTTACTGGACTATTATTTAATAAAGAAATCAAGGGTCGTGGACAAAGTATAGTATTCTACTCGCAATTTATGGCCATTATTTACTCGGGTGATTTGCGCCCCTCGCCTACGGCTCGGGACGCAAACGTCACCCTGCGTGAATAATGGCTATTATAAATTACTCGTTTAATAATATACTATATTAAGAACATCCTATAACATTTTAACTAATTTTGAAATATTAAGCTTGAGCAACTACAATTTTTATGTATAACTTTTATCTATATCTTTTATGATAACAGACCTACTGAGCTTCATCACACTAATCAATCACCTTGTATATCACCGGCTTCACAAATAACATTTTCATCGTCAGGAGGAAATTATAAGCTTCTTTTTGGTTTTGTCTTAGTGTGGATTTATGCAGACACATTTAACAATTATCAATTAGCATTTATCAATTAACAATTAGTAAAACTGCTATCGTTTATGCAGACACAATTATAAATTAGGAGAAAATAGTAAGCATGCGCACGAGCCCGAGCCCGAGATTCTAGTTATTTACAATAACCATTAACCCTACATTTTCATGTCCATAAGAGAGGCATGTCAATAAGAGTAGCATCATCCATTTTTACAACTTGAAAATTAAAAATAAACAAAACAAACAAACACACAATATAACCTGTCAACCACTTTTCTATGAAAAAAGTGAGGTTAACTTCAGGATCTGCGTAGTAGTTGCGCACTAGGTGAAAATTCGGTACAATTAATTCAAGAAGTTAAAAGTTGGCCAACTTCGCAATTGTTAAATGATAAATGATAATAATTGTTAATTGTGTGCATAAATGGAGTCATAGTGAAATGAGTAGTTCAACTTATAATTGATAAATGTTAATTGTTAAATGCTAATTAATAATTGTTAAACGTGTCTGCATAAATCCACACTTACAAATAAACAAAAAATTTACTTAAAAATTGAATATATTCTGTACTTCGTTGTTAAATAATTTTTCTCAATTTAAAACAACTCGCAAAATTCATACACCAAACAACCTACTGTATTCAGACATACCTGATAAGTAAACGTAAAGAGGTTTCTAGGTTCTAACATACATTCGAAATTACCTAAGGGATTCCCTTTACTTTAATTTTTCCGGAATCGACTTCAGCACACCGGTGTTGTGTATACCTACGTCGGAAAATTTAAGAACCGATCTAAACCAATAGCATAACACTTTTTTGCTTGCACCTTTCGAATCTGAAGAAAAAGGAAGGAGGTTAGCGAGGGATTGAGAGAAAGCATAATAATTTATAGCTCATTTAGCAGAGGAAGACGAAAATAAGGGCGGGAAAATCAATATACGGCGCTCTGGTTGTTTTCGATGTTTTACTAGAGGCACCGCCACTTTACAGCGGAAAATACGAGGTTGGATACTTATTGGGGGGTTACGTCGAAATTTGCCAATTCAATGGGTATTGCTGGTAAGACCGTCAAAATATAGAAGGATTTTTTCACGATATTATTACTCAATAAAATGATTTCTAAACGAGAATAGCAAATTTAAATGATCAAAGCGTGACTTAAGTGAAAATTACGGGGTGAAATTAAACTTAAGACTGGTCTGGGACTGTCTACAGAAACTAAAAACCCTGGCTAGCCATAATAGAGTTACTCTTAAGTGGGTCCCGGGCACAAGGGACTCATCCCGAAACGAAAAGGCAGACATCCTAGCAAAGCTAGGGTCTGAGACTGCATTCACTGGTCCTGAACCAGTATTTGGGATATCTAAAACTGCTGCACGTGGTTGTATATCTCGGTGGACTCAAACTAAACACCAGTCGTACTGTAGACACGTGCCAAAACAGGAACACAGCAAACTCCTGGTCAAAAAACCCTCGTAGGCGCTGGAGGAGGAAACAGCCTCTTACATTATCTTCGATTGTGAAGCATTATCTCATTGGAGATAAGGACTCCTAGGACTAGAACATCCAAGGGAGGATTTCTCCAAGAAGGACCTAGTGAAAAGACTGCTGAGCGTGATAAGGGCTACTGGTCTCTTCGATAAACGGCACAAAAAGCATAAATTCTGAAGTGCTGAGGAATTCAAGCCTTTGACTGGTGTGCTGATCCAATCAATCATCAATCAAATAAAGTTGAACCTACCAATGTACATTCGCCAAAGATGAATAGACCGAAAATCGAGAAAATAACTTGTTTTTTGACAATTTTTGAAATTCGATTGCAGTACCACCTACCGAGACCAATGGTGAATCTAAACCAGGGGTCGGCAACCTATGACCCGCGGGTAACTGAGTGATCCATTCACCAATTTCAAGTGACCCACTTTAGTTCCGAAAAAGAGTATAATATACAGGGTGTTTTCAAATGACACTTACATAGTTTGCATGTAGATACCTCTCGTAAAATTGGACAAAATTTTATAAGGATCCAGCCTATTTACTTCTCGAAATACAGGATGTTGAAGTTATGAAAAATTGAATGTGTCAGTGGTGTAACAAATGGGAGGTGAATGGTGACATATTCTTCCAAATGTACACCACTGGATTAATAATTAAAACATGTTTTTCCATAAAAATATGCTCTTTTACATTTAAAAACAACCTGCCAAATGTCAAATCAATATAGTCTTCAAATTTAAAGTCATCAAATTGAAACATTTAATTTTTCATAATTTTAACACCCTGTATTTCGAAAAGTAAATAGGCTGGACCCCTCAATCTTTATATCATTTTGTCCAATTTTTACTACATGCAAACGTTGTAAGTGTCATTTGAAAACAAAAAAAATAAATTATAAAACATAAATATGAAAGCAGAGATTTTAAAATAAAAAAAATTTATTACAAAAAATACAGCGCCTTGTATCTCATTTACAACATACACATGTTTATTTAGGGACTTCACGTCTCAAAATTGAATGATGAAACAATAAATCAAATTACCCTAGAAACACCCAGTATGCACTGGTCGTCGAAAAATCCGACCACCAAAAATTTTAACACTTTTTCATAACCACCTGTTTGATTTTTATGAATTTATGTATTTCAAGAGATTAATTCCCTTCACCCTATTAAATTTTTGAACTATTATCTATTGCTTTTTCATCATTGCTCCTATACAAGTTTGTACTCCTTGTGCGTCACCTTCCATATGTCATCGAGTCCGAGTTTTGTTCGCTTATTATCAATCTTTCTTACTTCGATGTCTACCAGCAAGTTCTGACGTTATGTGACAGTCGCCCTGAGGAAAAGCAAGCGTTTTCTGCACACCACGTGGTTATTAATAGTTATTTTGATCGCGAATGAGTCCATGTGGTTTTGATTTATTGCTTTTTTTGACGTTGTTTTAATTGCTTTTAGTTTCCTTGCTTTTATAAATATTATAACCACAACCAACTACTGAACAAGATACAAGTAGCCATTGTAAAAAGCTATATCAGACTGTTTATAATAAAAAGGTTAATTAAAATAATACAAAATAACCAAATCACAAACCTAAAGTCTAACCGAATAATTATTGTTCCTCAGGACGACTGTCATTAGTGTCAACATGACAGTTGGTGGATATGTTAAGCCATTTCATTATTCTGTTATAAGTTTTTGTACCCCATTCACTGTTATTTTGAGATTATGCAATATGTATGCTTACAAATTGAAATGTTCTGGTGCTAAATTATATTTATATCGGCACAAATAAATTGTAGAGCAAATGGAACAGTGGAGAGCCTTGGAGGAGTCCTTGTTGTGGTATAAATGTTTGGCGTAAAACTGAAATTTACTTTTACTTTCTATCATATAATTTCTGTTTCCTAACCTCACTTACTTCACATACTGTCAAATGAGATAGCTGTTATTGTTCTGCAGTCAGATGTTTTTGGTATTTGATCTAAACTGGCACCCTCTACCATTACCAGAAATCGGAATACATGGAGTCCGATATCCTTATATAGTCTCCATGTCTTAACCCCTCTCTCCTATATATCCTGGACACATAGGATACAGCACATCAAGATCAGACCCATTCGTGAAAATTTTGCCGTTATCGAACATTTACGAAAGGACATAACATAGATTTGACTAACATGCGCGGTTTCGTTTTGGTTATATCACGTTTTCTGTAGTATTTTGTGGCATTAAGTTGGCTACCGTGCTTCTTTCAGGTTGTTCGGCGTTAAAACTTATTCCAAAATTTGATTTCGACGTTTTTTTATACCAGGTAAGTTTTTTTTTTGGAAATAATAACACTAAATAAGCACAAGCACTTTGAATATTTAAATCCAGCACATTTTTTATTGTCCTGGGACCCACTTTATTAAAGGAATTCTCTTGCACATTAATTATTAACCAAATATTATTTTCACTCTCATATGGATCCTGTGAAATTGACCTTAACTTCTGTAAAGCATGTGAGTAATTCATTATATTAAAACCTAATCATATAAATTAGGTACCTTGATCATGGATTTATTAAAGAAATTACTGTCGATATAATTTATTACTCGCTATATAACATGAAATATTTTTCTAAAAATAAACTTCACTACTTATACTCATACCTACATACAATAATTGATCCCTTTAAATCAAAGGTTATCTATACGGGGGCGCTTCTATAAACAAATATATAAAATTAATATTGATAGAATTTGAGGTAATATTAAATTGAGTGATCGTTAAAGTTTTTAAAGTTCAATGACCAATAAAAGCATGTTTGACGTTGCGTGACAGCTGTCAAATAAAAGAGAGAAGGAATGCGCACGTTTACAGAGTAATATGATTATGATAACTATAAAACAATAAAAATTATTGTTTAATAGGCCGTTAATGCAAGATAGGATCACAATTTAATTAAAAGGATACGAAGTGATCGCTTGTAATTTTTACAATTATGAATTTTTTGCTCGTAAATCTTTTTCAGTTAAAAACAAGGTAGCCATGAACATTCATATTAATGGATATACGAAGGGCACTGGATAATTATATGTTGATTTACAAGGGATGATTGTTAAGTTAGTATTTACAATATTGTGAATTAATTTATTGATAGTATTCCTAATGTTGAGACGTTGCTGAATTAATACCAACTTTTATAGATGTTTTCCTTTACTTTAGACCAAACTATCTAATAGTGAATGTATGAAATTTTCAATTGATTATAAATTCTCTGAATTTTTAGTTATAAACAGTCACATTTTTAAGTTAATTTGACTGCAGTCTTTATAATGAATTTATTTTAATCCTAGGAGGTTCTTTTATTCAAATTCTGTGATATCTTGATCATCTCGTCTATTTTTTTTAGAGCTCATCCAAATTGAATCGAAATATTCCCAATCCCTTCTCAATATTTAGCTCCTATACTATTTTATAAACAGTGAGGTTCAAGTATGAAGCTCCTCAACTATTTTGGAAACACTTTTACAATTTTTATAAATTTTTATGGCCGACATCCGATATTTGTCCACCCAGTACATTAATATGGTTCAAGAAATCTGACAATTAGATGATCTGACTATATCGATGTTTTTAACAGACTCCGGTTCAAGTAAGAAGAAACCACGTGAAGTGGTTTTATGTATAGTTTAAATACAACATATTTGGGAATTCTCTGAAGCTTTTCGAGATATTTTCGCATACTATAGGCGCTGGTTTATATGAAAATACTTGCTTATGATTTTTTAAAGGACTTCGAATTCCATGTTCAGCTTCGGACTCCATAAAAGTTGCAACGTTTTTAAGAAACTGTCGGCCTTCACTGTGGATAATTCCTTTTAATAAATATTTGAAATAAATATTTGAAAATTAAAAATATTCGACAGTAAATAATTGCTGCAAACACAACCACAAATGTCAATAATAAAATGGCTGTCGGCATGAAACATCGCTTGTAACGTCAATGGTGACATAGATAAACAAGACCGATTTTGGTTTCTGCGCAAGACAATTGGCAAACTTCACGTTATGTCAAACGGTTCAATAACAATTCCAATCTATATTTATCAGTGAAAGAACTTCACCGTTGAATTCGGGCAAGTTTAATTGATCGTTCTACGCACCTCTATCTGTTACTCTTGCTCTGTTGATTGCTTTTTTCGTTGTCTAACATTTTTTTTTAATTGGTTATTTAACGTAGGTCTATTTCTGTGACTAAGGCTAATCACCGACGCCGGGAGCACTCTACCCCTAACCGGAAATTTTGCCGAACCCACTGGTGTTCCAACCAGTGGTAGGGTTCTTTATCGAGCCCAACATCCATGGACTCGGGATCTCGGTTTTACGTCTCCTCCGAAAGACGGCATACCTACATTATACCTCGTGCTCATTGGTATAATGCCTGCGAGCTGTGATATGCTACTCCGCTGCCTGTCTAACATTAACATTTTAATTATTATTTAATACAATTTTGAGACAGTTTACTGACTGCGCTATGTGTTGTTTGTAAAGTTTTTATTATTCAAATAAAATATATTATTATATTACATTGACATTGTTCTACAAAGTCTGTCTGACCACCAACTGACTAACACCACATGTCAAAACTCACAAACTTCAACTCCAGCTGATCGGGTGACCCAGCCCAATATGGCCGACTTGTCAAAATCAGTTATTTTAGAATGGTTTATTGATTGAAGTGAAAATTTTTATAAGCTCGTAGTTACTATGGGTGTATGATAAAATTGTTGAGAGAATTTGTTTTGTGGAAACTCTCCCTCCACCATGGGCGTACACTTAAATTTTTGGAAGGGGATTAATTTATATGTTAAAATACCATTAACCAAAGGCATACGATGGAATGACAAAAATTTCCATCTACCATGGGTGCACGATGGAATTGTTTTAAAAGGTTTATTAAATGTCCATTGAACACGGGTGTACTATAAAATTAGTAAAATGGGTTGATTTATTTGTGTTTTCACTTTTATTGACAGTCCCCATAACTCCCTATTTCTTTTTTTGTCCAGGGCATATTTATTATCATTTTTTTGTATTTAAATATGCTTATCTTTTGTCAAGTTTCCTTCAGACAGTGTCACATTTCCTAGTTATTCATATTATACAGGGTGTTTCTAAATTCATGCGAAAAAATTCAGGATAAGAATGCTCGTATGAAATTAAGATGGGTCTTTCCTATAACAAAGTTTCCTCAGCCCACCCCTTAAAAGGTGGTGACTAAAATGTTTCTAATATTATAGAAACATGGTTGACCAAATGGCGGATGCAAATGAACGAAAACAAATCAGTCCAAGTAATATTTACTAACCGAAGGGGAAACTGTCCACCAGTTACTCTAAATGGTCATCAACTTCTACACCAGGAGGACGTCAAATACTTAGGGATGCATCTTGACAGAATATTGACTTAGTGGAAACATATTTTCATAAAACGCAAACAGTTAGAATTAAAATTTAGAAACACCCTGTATATGTAAATCAGTTGAATGTGCACTAAAATTATTTCTATGTTATTGCTTATAAAATGAGTATAATATCAACTTTTTATCCAGCCTTCCTAAATAGTTCTGACGTCTTCTGAAATCTATCTGCTTAACGATATCCGTTATGATCCTCACCATTGAATAACGCTGGATATTAACTGAAAATGGATTTATGAATACTTATGAGAGAGAATGATACTTACTTAAAAAGCAATCTTGTGATAATCTCGTCAAAAATTTTATTGCAATAAGGAAATTGCAGCACTTCAAATATTTGTTGCCGTCTCTGTAAATTTAATACTCTTGAGAGTATTTCTTATCGATCAGCTTTTATTATTTAGCACGGAAAATTATTTTCTCCACGTTCATTATTTTCGTTTTGAATATAATTTAGTCATATCTGACGTAGTCTTGAATTAAGTAGCTGTCAACAAGCAAATTTTGATCAAATCAAAGAGAGGCAGTAAAATTCACGAATGTTTCTCGTTACGTCATACTTCTCTGAAGGTATCAAAGACACTCTAATTTTAATGTGGATATCACTGACCGCGTATGTCCAATTGAAACAAATGGAAAGGTACATAATATGTCTTTTGTGCCTGAATTAAGCTACGCCTCTACGTCTTTATCGGTTTGTCACTCTGTCTTGTGTTGTGACAACGATTGTACTTAAAAAGTAAAACGTCACTTTATGCGGAAATCATTCTGTCACCATAGAAGTTCGTCGTTATTGTCATTACTTTAAATAGGTAAAGTTCATTTACATTTATTGTGATATTTTTTTACAAAATGCCTGGCAAACGTTTGGACTAAAGTAAACGTGAGTGTATTCTAAAATTACATGAATATTTTCAAAAGGAATTGGCTAATGGTGGACCAGTTTTGCCGTTAATTGCCATTCAAGAGGTGAGTTTTGTAACAATTTATTTGTAGAATTTCAAAATGTAGTCTAACTATAATATGTTAATTGGTTTTATTTATTTCCTCCTATAATTAGATCACCAGAGATACATGCCGAACCATCTATAATTTGGCAAGTTTATCTGAAGCCGTGAAAGGAATGCAGTCGAAAACATTCGATATTGCCACGTTTAACTATGAAAAAGCTAAAGTGCTAAGTATGTAGTGATAATAATTAGAAAATGGACTTCTTATTATTAACAGTCTTAACAATTAATTCTTTAATGTGCTTGTGTCCTTGTATTTTGTCTATTAACATTATTTTTTCAATTCATGAATATTAAAAGATGAACACTTTTCCAAATTTGCTATGGGCTTCTTCAAGCTCTAGCAGCGTTGTGCGAAAACCATAATTACTACGCCCTCCGAACTAACTCAATTGGTGAAATTTATCGAAAGGCTTCGTCCATTAGCGACCAGCTGACTTCCTATTGGCAAGCGCATGCGTGTGTTCTTCCCTCTCACTTCGTCAATTGACTGTTATTGATTATCCAGTGGCGTTGGTATTGTCAGTGTCAGATTTTGAACTATTTCGTATCCATATTGAATTCAAGTACGATTCTTAACATTATTTGTTTTTAACAAATACCGTGTTTTGAAAAATACCTTACCTTTAAAGCAAAGCAAAAATCAGTTTCTATATATAATTATTATTATATAATAATAATTATTATTTTTAATACTTTTATAAAAATAGGTACCGTACGCCTTTGTTTCGTTTTTGACAGATATTCGCCATGTTTCCTCGCCCCTTACCGATGCCGCCTAGCTTCAGATAAACTTGCCAAACTTTAACTATGATGCGCTGCTGGTGAAAACTGTCTTATTGACTTGATTCGGGTGTTTAAGAGTTATGACGTAACGAGAAACGTTCGTGACTTTTACTGTACAAATATACAGCTGAATATGTTTCCAGAATTAACTGAAGCATTTTTGAATAATGGAATGCTAAATTTTTTTCTTGAATTACATTGCGGATGATCTTTTAGATACAAACTTTTGGAATTTCCAGTATATAGGGTCTGCCTTTGTCACTAGAAATTCGCTTCCGTGCTCTGTTAAGTTAACGCTGTAACTAAAACTTATTGCTAATTATTGTTCCCCCCCTTTTTTTTAAATGTGGTCGTAATGAATAAAATAAAGTTTGTACTGAAATTGATTATATTTTTAAGGTGTATTTAGTTTCTGCCAGCGGTAGTTGATGTCCTTCAGTAAAAGGCAAAGGCAAAGGCAAAGGCAAATGTGGCCACATTAAATGTGCTGCCGGAAAAATCCATAGAAAATTATGTAAAATAATATGACACTTTTATGAAATGGCGGAAACAGAACAATATTCATAGCTTTACAGAGCGGGTACTATTACACACCCTATTAAATTTTTTTTTGTGAACAAATGCTCATTTAAAAATACAAATCGATGTGTCCAAGCGTTTTCCCAACATGCCCTCATTTATTCTTTATCGAATTTACTCCATTCGGCTGTATCACTCTGTATAATCAACCAGTACCAATGATATTGAAGCAGAACCAATCAAGTTGCTGAAATTATATACTATAAAGAAACAACTACTTGAAAATTATTTTCCAATCTGCTCTAACCGTTGACTGAAGATAATGTTAACTCTCATTAATTTGGTAGAATCTTGAGCTCCCAGTAACTACTACTCGAATGAAAAAAATATCTAAATCGCTTAAAGAAAAGTTTAAGTTGTAAGAACGGAGTTTTCTCTAATTATAAAGTTGGAATTGAAATCCTATTAGAAAATTCCCGCTATGTAGAAAATTCGAGAAGAGATACAGCAAGATTAACCATAAAAAGTTACTAAGAAATTACAAGAGAGCTTGCCAGAAGATTGAAAATGTAATTCTGAAAGATTAAAGGAAAATTTCAAGCGAAACAGGAATGCATTTATATACGGCGTCGTATTGGGAAAAACTTCTATGAAAAATGATGAGTACTATTGTAATTTAACACGCTTATATTCGCTTCACTTGTATGTGTTTGTTTGGAACCGGCTTCTTTGTACTTTAAACGAACAGATTTTTTCAAAATTTTGCACACACGCCAAGGACAGATGACAATACAATATAGGATGTTCCATTTATAACGCAGCCTTTAAATATTGAGTTTATTGTATACAAAAATTCATAAGGTATATTTATATCGTTTTTGCTTGAAACGTTAAACTAGAGCAAATGCACTAACTGGCGCCGTGTCTTAGAGTTGGTTAAAGCGTCTGTCTAGTAAACAGGAAATCGCGAGTTCGAATCTCAGCCTCAGATTTCTTAAAAATTTGTTATATTATACTAAGCGAAGTTACGATTATGAACCACAGATCTAAAATCAATCAGCTAAATAAATTATATTATATGTATGTATGTATGTTTGGAACCGACTACTTTGAACTCGATTTTGACCCACTTTAAACGAACAGATTTAATTCAAACTTTGTTCACTTGTCAAAAACCGATGAAAATACAATATAGTAATAAAATATAGGGTGTTCCATTTATAACGCAACCTTTAAACTCGATTTTTATCCTCTACAAATGCTCAGATTAATTCGAAATTTTGGTTCGATTTGGTTGTAGAATATATGATGTTCTTTAACAAAAACATAACTTTAATCTGGCACACCTTATAGTAGATTAGATTAGAAATGGAGTGGCTCTTTATAGTATCCCGCTGCGACCTTTGCAGATCTATTTGTGGTCCTCCCTGTTTTTAGAGCTCGATATCAAGCTTTATTCTTTCTGTTAGACCCATTAGCCTGGATACCGCTTCCCTTGCGTAGCTCTCTGCGCTTGGTTTTTCTTCTCCGAATAGATGAAACCGCACCCTTACTAGGCCTTCGCACTCACAGAGTATGTGCTCCGCGGTTCCATCTTCATCCTGGCAAAACCTACATAGGCTGTCATCTGCTAGGCCAATTGTGTACATATACTTCCTCAGCCTACAATGTCCTATCAGCATTCCCACCATCATCCTTGTCGTTTCTTGACTTTGATATAGTAGGTCGCGTGACAGTTTGGCTGAAGGGCTTTTAAGGAATAGTTTAGCGTGCCTTTGTCCTGGGGTTTTATGCCACCAGCACAACGCCTGGTTGTTTATCCATTGGTGGATGCTCTCCTTAGTGAGTTTTTTTGCAATTCCTCAGGATGGTTTTGGCCCTATCATGACCTCAGTCGCTTCCTCCTTGACTAATTTATCGGCCTTTCCATTGCCTTTTATTCCTTGGTTACCTAGCACCCAGGATAGGGTCACTCTATTATGACTACCTAGTCTGTTGAGTGCCTTGCGACACTCCCACACCAAGCACCTTATAGTAAGTCGAACTAAAAGGATTAACAAGAAAATAAATGTCATAGTGTTGATCGCGTGGGCTGCTTTGTACTTCATTTATACACTAACTCTGCATTTCAGTATAGAACTAGTTAGAAATTATAAAGCCGGGCTCTGACGACTCATGTAGTTGGCGAATACACAATTATTTGCGTACTTGGCAAGTATACGAGCTTTGCGAATTGCGATGGAAAGCAGGGCGCTCACACGACGTGTACAGTTTACAAGTACGCGAGCGCGAACATTTGGCTAAATAAAAAAAAACTTGATGTACAAATGAATAGAGCACAGTGATATGGCTGCCATTATGGATATCGGTCGTCCGGAGAATTTAGTTGTTGCTTCCGCGGCTTTTGTTGTGATGAGGTCTGCTTATTATTTAAATAAAACAAAACAAAAGAAAAAGATGAGAAGAAGATGGTCCAACACAATCTCATTTATCCACTCCATTTCAATCAAAAAAACGTCTGTACGCTTCTGGTAGTCTTTGAAAACTAAATGAATAGTCGCACTAGTAAAAGCAAATTATTTGTGCATTTCGTTTGAGTGCCTCTACAAGTATAGACAAGTATGTACTTGGCAAGTGTACAAATAATCGTGATCCCTTTGACTCGGACCATTTTTACCGACCCGAAATGGAAAACCAACGAGTGACAATTAATTGTACAAGCAGGTATAGTTCTTCCAAAGTTAATGTAATGACCCATATTTTTAATCCCTTTGAAGGAAAAAGCCGCCCAATGGCGTGCGTATAAATTTTTTATAAATTCGAATATTGTGAAATAATGTTAATCTACTATATCACTTATTTTAATGTTTACTTATAAATTTATATTATGTATTTTTTTAAAAATATTTCCAAACTAGCTTTCTTATAACATCACGAACTAACAGTTTACTGAAGTAAGGGGAACATTTGTGTGGCGAGCCTAACAATTTTAGAAAATATATCTCACAACATTGCTTTATTTTATGGTCATTACACTGACAATAGTTAGAGTATACAAGTAACCCACTCACACGACATGCCAAGTATACACAAGTAACGATTATTCGCCAAGTACACGAGTCGTCTGAGCATGGCTTAACAATTCATATCGAACACCCCACGCTATTACTATAATGACATTAATTTTCTCGTTAATAATTTTATTCTTAAATTAAGAATTATGTTTTACTCTTCAGCTCGATTACCTAGAAAGCGGGTTTTTAAATTTTTTTTTTAAACTATAATTTATTAATGTATCACATCCGCATTTTAGTGGCCTTTATTGCACTGGAAATAATAAAAACAGTTATAAAAATGTATGTTTAAATATTTTATTTCTCTGGATTCACAATATTTTCAAAATTACCATAGTTGTTATTCATATCACTGGTGTTGTAACTTGAAATCTGATGCTCACAGATGTCGTAGTTTGATATATTTTTAGAAAAATAAAATAAAGATGTGCCATAATTTTGACATAATTTATGTTAACTTAAATTTTAAATTCGTAAAGTTTATGTGAAGACATGAGAAAAGCAAAATTGTCAGGTATATTTTTTAATATTGCTAAGCTCACTATACTAGAAATGTTCTCCATACTACAGTAAACTGTTAGTTCGTGATATTCTAAGAAAGCGTTCTGGAAATATTAGCATTGAAGTGAGGCGTTAAAAATGCTGGAAATAATTGGAGCAGTTTAATGTGGAGTGTGGATCGTAACAAAAAAATTAACGTTTTGAAGCCTCCTAAAAATGTAGGGTACCGACGTAATCAAAGCTATAACTGGGTGCTGGGATCTAAAGTGGGTCATACTGTATATTACTATATCTAAGACAATGAAAAAGTCAGCAACATGCCAACATGGCTGCTGAAACGAAAGAAGAACTAAAGAGATTAAGATCACAGTATTTTGCATTGACAACAACTAAGTCGGTTAGTTATTCATGCAGTCCACTGTGTCGTTAAAATGATTTACATCATCAGTTACTGTTATTCTCGCCTACGTTGTGTGAGTATCCAATGGCTGGTACTGTGTTTCAATTTCATACCCTTCCTTAGTACTACAATGTATTTCACCTAACTTAATTTTGACAGGCAATCGTTGTACAAACATCAAGGTTAAACTGCTCTAGAAATAGAAGAACTTTCTACCGACCAATATCTAATAAACTAATAAAAAAACCTCCTTTGGACCAAGGTGTAATAGAGAAGAAGGTGTGTACCGTGCACGACCAATTAAAAAACTTCCAAAACGCTGCCATATTGAAAAATGAGGTGGCCACTGCTTAAAGTAACAAATGCTCAAAGCTACGTTGAGCTTAAAACACCCGTTAAAAAATAATTAATTTGGAAACGAAAACAAGGAAATTTTCATGTAACAATTAAAAACACTTTCACTTGATTTTTCAGTTCAGAGTTAACAATATATTTGAAAACTGAACGATTACGAGTTAGGGTTTGGTTATGTAGGTTATGGGCATCCATTCAAAACATTGAACATATGATTGGCAATATGGCGGCGGTTTGGAAGGTGCGCAGAACATAACGAATACTCGTCTTCCGTCTTTGGACATTACAAGACAAGAATCTCTTAATAACAGAACAAAGTGGTTTTCTCCAAAATACGTCAACAATAGACAATCTAATTGATTTGGAATCCGGAATCTACGAGCTTTTCGCAAATATGCAAGATTACATTGCGGTATTTATTGATATTACTGGAGCGTTAGATAGAGCACGATGTTATGGCATCTTCATTCAAATGGCAACCTGAAACGTCCTGATTTTCATGCGAATGTTTCTAGAAAATCGCTTCTTTGGAATCCAAACTAATAACAGAATAAACCAAATGCATATATTATTTTCCAAAAAATATATTCCTACTTAGCTATTTCTGAAAGCTGTAGATTATTTTTCTGTCCACAACATTACCTCTGTACGATATAGAGCTTACAATGCATAATTCAATCAGGAGCCTCAAAGTTTACATATCATTGAAGGTGTGCTTTGTCATTTCATTCAAATATAATGTAGCTTAGAGAGTTGTTGTTTATAGAATTTATAACCACATTAAGTATGCTCTATATGAGCGAATAATAATAGAGCATCATTATAGTCTCGCTCTAACTAGTAGCAACTGGATTGTTACGGTGCATTGGTGCTTAGTACTACATTACGTTAAACGGTTAGTTATTGTTTGCTCAGGTACACCAATAAAATTATTTGGAAAATTTTCCAGCAATATTTGAGCAGAATTTGAAAATGTTTGGTTATTTTTTACCGTTAGACTGTTCTAGTTACGTAGTTTCAAAAGAATGTTCACCACAAATGCAACAAAGCTTGGTAGAATTAAGTATGTTGATATTATTTAAAAATTGACAACTTCGCAAACAAAAATGCCCCCCCTCTCAAAGTGTATATGACCGCCACTGCCATTGCCGCAGTTGCGCTGCTTCTCATCGCACCCGTTATGCACAGACAGGCAAGCCTCTGAAGTTTTAATTGCTCCAGTTCTGCAGATAGACTTTTTTTTGAAAACTTGACCAGTGTAATATTAATTATAATTCTTCGTTAAAAGGTAAAACTGAATTGAAAATAAAGAATTTTCAGAATCTTCTAAATTATTTCACACAAGGAACAATTAGTGCAAGAGCATTTATTCATTTATTTGGTACACTGCACGTCTGAAACGTTAAAATTGCCTTTGTGCTCTATAAAATTATGCTTTACGACAGTAATTTCATTAAACTAGGCTGTAATTATAGTTAAAACAAAAGTGTCGACTAATGCAATTTCGCGAGTATTATAAAGGAATCAAATGCATCAAGGAACAGGCAGTATTTGCACAATAGTTTGTGTGAGATCAGCGGTGTGGTAAGTTGGAGCACATACAAGTGCCACTTTATGAGAAAGAGACTAACTTGAACGGTTTAATATTATTTAGAGTGAGTTTTAAGTATGGAACGCATCAATTATCTCGCACGATTTTCATAGACTCTGGCGTGCAAGGGTTTTGTTGACAGATATCTCCTTTTTTCGTAATAATAATGAACTTTGTTATTTTATTTTTTGCCTTTTAAAATCCTTAAGAAATACTGAAAATTTTTATCGTGATGTTTCCTATTCCTAAATGCCATATTTCGTATTATAGCTGCCAAAGTTAAAATAATACATTTATGATTGGGTAAACTCGTTTAATTTGAATAATTTTCAATGATTTATATCCTAATAGAAATATCATAACAAGGTCAATTGTCAGTGAAAAGTTTAACGAAACTGGTGCAGTGAAAGATTTATCCAAATCATGGCGCAGAAAACCTACAGCAACTGAAGATAAATCTTTAAATGTTCGTTTCATGTTTGAAGTATGCCCACATTGGTAGTAGAAAAATTATGAATTTCAGAATATACACAGTAAATGCGATCACAGCAGATTCTCAAAATGTTATCCGTTAACTTCAATAAAACAAGCCAACGATTTTTAAAACTTTGCAACACATTTTGTAACCTCCCTGACTGCTCAATGCTTCTTATGTCTGTGATAATCCTATCTTTTAAATCCTGAATATTGTTTTATAAAGTGACTCCACCGTTTTTTTAGAGCAGCTCGTTGTCTCTGCCTCCAATTATTGTGATCGCACTCTTTAAACAAATTGTAGATGATGGAATTCTCTTAAGACCTTGTTCGTTTATTATTTATACGTCGAACAGCTAAGCAGTTATAACTTCCACCACCAACAAATGCAGCAGTTCATCAACATATCAATCGTGTCTACTACCAAATTCAAACTTGGTTGGGCAAAGGCACAAAACTCTAGGAATGCCAGTAAAAACAATTTTAATACCTGTAACAGATGAACTTCTCAATTCGATATTCTCCAGCTGCGAGAATGGTTTGGGTTCGAGTTGTAGTAAGTCGGGGATGATTGTGGCCAGTGCAATTGATTTGCATGCTTCAATGCATATGACAATGAAGACAATGCATATGATCCCGAAATTTCCGAAGATATAGCAATTGGTGTCGATAATAACGATAGGAAGTTGACGATGAAAGAGAAGAAGATTAATAATCTTACTATTAAATAACATTGATGGGAATAAAAACAACATTAAAAGAAAATATCTCCTCCATTTTTCCTACTTCCAATTGGTCTTCTATGTAAGATTAAAATATGAATTATATAATTATGATAAAATATATATAAAAATGATTTACTTCATTACTCTATTGTTTATATGAAAAAGCTAAGTAATATTATTTGATTTATAGGGAATATAAATATAAGGTATTAGATTTGATAAGGTGGCTAAACGGCCTATTCTACTGCGACCTTTTGAGATCATTGATTCTACATTACATTCTCCAGCCCGACTCTTTTCAAGTAGCCAATCAGACTCGAAACTGAATCTTCCGTGTAATTTCTTGCCAGTGGCGTTTCATTGCTTAAAAGTACAAGAAACCGCACATATTCACCATGTAGTCGCACTGGCATTGGAAGTTCTCAGCAGTTTCCTCGTCTAGGTAACATAATATGCACAACTTGTCAACCTTATTAGCTTTGCGAGCCTCTTCAGTTTATAGTTCCCTACAACGGTTTTGACAGTTTCCCTATAATGACTTATTAGGTCTGCCTTAAGTATTGGCGAGTAAACTGTTTTGCCTGTTTCTGTTCTGGTGAGATTACCCACCTTTCTAGAGGTTTTTGTGCCATCCATTTCCTTGTGGCCATATTTATTGTCGACTTTGCGACGCCACAGAAGCGTTCCGGTCCAATAAATGGCCGTTTCATCCACCTTATGACCCTCATGCCCTGGGATCCAGGCTACCATTACCTTATAATTTTCTCTAAGTGGGTTCAAGGCTCCTATGCAGTCCCATACTCGCTTAGAGTTCACCAGCATGGAATCGATTGCCTTTAGTTTAGTTTGTGTGTCTGTGAAGTTGGCAACTGATGTTCTTTCCTGCCTTTTAATTGTAGTTAGGTTATATTTAATGAACATTTGAGTGAGAAAAGTATAAATTGTCTGGCGGGGCATATTGACCGAGAAGTAGATGTTGCTTCCTGGTGAACGGTCCATCCTTTGGAAATTCATTTTCTAATTTGTAGAGCGTTTTAATAGTATTACACTATTATTTTGACGTCTATTCATAACACGCTTTACTATGACAATTGATACAGAAAACTGTAATCAAGTAAATAATAGAATGGGTTTCATGATTGACTTTGAGTTCCACACGGTTGGACGTTTAAAAAAAGTTTCGAACATTTGTAGAGAATTTGATCCTCCACAATTTCAATAATAAATGCGATTACAATTGGAGGAAGAAAAAACGAGATATTCTCAAGAAACTGATTTTTGCAACCTTTGACCTTGAATATATGAGGACGTCACACAATAGCATGTGACTTTCGAGACCAAAAAAAAGGTTTGTACAAAAATGACTGGAAAGATAAGCTTATACAACATAATTACAATTTGTGATAGTTCTAAATAAATGCAGACATAAATCAATTAAATTATGGGTTCTACCTTTGCGCTATTTTTAGACAATGTTTTTAATATTTTACTGAATCGAACCTTTTGTGGGCTGTTGAAAAAAAAACAAGAAGTTTATTTTTAGTTTTGTATTTTAATTTAGTTTTACTTTGCTTGATTAGGAATCTTAATCAGTGTTTACATGCTCATATTTCTGTTAAAATATTTATTGACAACATGGCATATTAGGAAAGTTACTTTTACATCCTTATTTTGTAAAATGTTGTTTATTTAATCTTGCCTATATCGTTCTGCATCGCCAAAGCTGCTACAACCACATTTTCTTATTTAAAAAGTTTTATGAGACATCTTCTAAGCATGTTCATGGCACAACCAAAAACACCGACTTGTACTTATTTTTGAAGTTCCTTCTTGGAACAAACTAACAGCGTAACTCGTATTAAGGAAAGTTGTAAAACCTAGACATGAAAAGCGCGCACTCTAAACTTTCCCATATAAATTATTGCAACTGAAACTGTAGCTAATTTACTTTTGCTAGTTGTATTCCTTAGCGACATTAGATTTACTAAAGTCAGTGTTGATTTGTGGAGTTACCAAGTAACTCCTTTCGTACAGAGTGGTTGCAAATAAATTATAGTTAATAAAAAACTGGAAAACACGAACTAAATTATTCACGAGAAAATTAATGTCATTGTGGTGAAAGCGTGGAGTGCTTTGTACCACATTTATACACTAACTCTGCATTTCGGAATAGAACTCGTAAGAAATTATAACAATTTGATATCGAGCACTATTACCATAGTGACATTAATTTTCTTGTTAATCATTTTATTCTTAAATTTAGAATTATTTTCTACTTTTTACTTCGGTAACCTATAAAGCGTTCCTCATTTGATAATAATTATTGAATATAGTATATTATTAAACGAGCAATTTGTGATAGCCATTATTCACGCGAATAATGGCCATAAATTGCTTGATTTCTTTAGTAAATAAGGCGAGTGTGGAACGGAAAGTAATAATTTGGTGTTATTGACATTTCTAACGTCAAAAATAATAAATTTTAGGAGTACGTCAAATGTGACATATATATAGAGATGGGCGATACTGTGTAAAGTATCGATACACCGTACCGTTATAAATATATTGTTTTAAAAATATCAATATTAAAAAATACCGATATGAAAAGTATCAATACTAAAAATTTCGATATTTTATCGATACGATATATTTCAGAAACAAATTTCCCAAACAAATTACGCAGATTTAATAGTTTATTTCATATTGTACCCCCATCTCTAGTCACGTATGTACCGAAATTTTGTGAGTGTTGAGTGGTCATGGCATGTTATTTAAACGCAGAAGCGTGAATTATGAGTTCATAATTCACTCTAGTGAGTCGATCCAAAACTTATATGGTTACACAATACAGCTCTTCGCCTGTGCCTGGGGGAGTTTAGGTCTAGCCCGGTAGAAAGTCTCTACTTCGAAGCAAATGAACCTCCTTTATGGATAAGACGTCAACAATTATTTCTTAACTATGTTATCTTCCAATCCTCTTAACCCTGTATACATCTTGTTTACCAATGATAGCTTACAGAATATCTCAACATCCTCAACAATAAGACCTTTACCTATACTACTAAAGACAATGCCAATCAAAATTGATATTTCTCAAACACTTCCTCTGCCTCTTCCCTTAATGCTCCCATGGACGAAAAACATACCCCATATCAACACATCTCTCACAACTCTGAATAAAAATGAAACACCAAACGATCTAATTAGAAAAACTTTCCTGGATATAATATACCGAAATGAATACGATTTGGTACTGTATACTGATGCCTCGAAAAATGGAGTCGGTTTTGCCGTAACAACTTTAGAATCTCCAATTTCCACTATATTACCAGCTTGTACTGTACATACCGGCGAACTCTATAGTATACTTCAGGTTTTCAAACATATTTCCGCTCCCAATAAAAATGTCTGCATATGTACTGACTCTCTTGCCTCTATACACTCCATTAAAGATATATTCAGTGACAATCCTCTTTTACAGAATATCCATGATACCTACCAACTATCCATTTCCCAAAATATAACAGTTGGGAAATAAACTAGCTGATCAACTAGCTAAAAGGGCGACAACTTTGAACTATTATAGCATCCGATCTCAAGCAAGTCATCAAGCATAAGGTCAAAGCTCTATGGCAAGATCATTGGAACTCCATCCAGACAAAACTGCAAAAAATCCAACCTTCATTAAGCTGTTACTGCATCTACACCGTTAAACACATTATTTTAGAATGCCAACAGTAGGTACACAGCTAGAAGACAACAGCTCAACCTCAAAGGAAGTCTTCAAGACATACCCGGAAATCCAGATAATGTCCTCACCGTTCTCCAGTGCCTGAAAGGTGTCCAGCTATACCTCAAAATATAACATATTTATTGTATACTTTACTGTACCTGTGCGAGTGGTCTTAGTAGCCGAGCATGTAATAAAAAAAATAAAAAAACTATAGTTTTATTCTAGACGATAAACCAGAGTAGTTATCTATTCCAGTTTGGGGGTAAAACCGAGAAATTAACTGCATTTCTATTGGCTGGCTTCGTGTAAAAATACCAACATTATTGTCGTGTCAAACTACGGCATAAGTTGAATGAAGTGTAGATGGTTGTAGTAGTCGAGTCTGAAATTACAAAAATGGTTAAGGATATGGAATGGCGAAACTCGGAAAAATATTTAATATGAGATAGTTACCCATTGGGTATTGTTTTTTGATATAAAATATTCGGATTTGCGCATTTTTTCAGTTGAAATTTTAATCAAAACGCCATAAATCAAAACTTCTAGAAAAATGCACAATGCCTTCATTTTTGCATTTTCTTCGATATATGGGAACCTATTAACTCGTTAAGCTCTCCGTAATGTTTCAATATTCTTAATCCAATATTACTACGGATCTGAAACTACCAATGTAATCCTTTTTAATCTCGCTATTTCTAAAAATCGATACCTCCCCAACCGGGAAAAATCGACGAGTGGAAAAATTTATCGAGAGCTAGCATGCACGTTGAGAAAATGTCGTCCGAAAAAATACCCAGTGATTTGTTATCGTTATTATAATTCTAGGAAGTTTGAGGTTACAGAAAGGAATACCTGTAATTTGGTTCCCATAGTAAGAAGGATCAGAATCGCAGCTCTACAACAATTGAATGGTCAAGGCAGAAACTGATACTATCATACTACCAGAAATATGGTGAATTCCAAAAAATGGACACAACAAACCCAAAATCTCCTAGACCAATAACCTCACATGGTTTGTGCTGGAAACGACGGAGAAATATATTGGCAATTATATTAGAAAGGAATTCCTAGAGAGACTACGACCGATGTAGCAAGCAAGAGGCTGTAGTTTGTGGTTTCTTGGACATAGAAGCAACTTTCGACAATACTCCAAATAAGGCTGGCATTGAATAGAAGAGGCGTAGACATCGTCTAGATTTGCGCAATTGAAGAATGACTACCAGGATAAAAAGCATCCCTGTCTGACGGTAGCCGATCTCCTGTGTGGTTTGACCGACATTGGAATTCTCTGCCGTGGATATGGGGACGACATTACATAACAGCCAAGGAAAAAATTGATAATACTCTTTGGAACGTCGTATATAGAGGACTGTACTATACGATTAGCTGGAGTAGGCCGGAGGTACATCAATACACTATTACCATCCTGATAGCATTCACTAGGGAATTATAACTCAACTTCAGAACCGTCTTGATGGAAGCAAGGTTGAATAGATATAAGTATCTAGGTCTGGCCTTGGGTAGTTAATTTCTGTGGAACAGACACAAAAAGAAGTCATTACACAAAGCAAACATGGCTCTAATAATGTGCAGGAACCTGGCAGGGAAGAATTGTAGTTGTAGCCCAAGGATTCTGCGAAGAATTAGCTCCGCCAAACAAGACCAAGTTTTCACAACACTACATAAATATGGCGTTGGAAAGTGTTGCAGAATATACAAGATACAAACTGAGTTGAACAATATCATTAGAAAAAACCGTTCCTAACTTTTAAAAAGTCAGATATCCTGGGACACAAGTTAGTCTGATGAAAACATAACTTTTGAAAGAAATTCAATGATACAGTAAGAAGAAGGAATGGAAAAATAACACCATTACTAGACTTCCAATGAAATCCAATGGTATAAAGGTAGCTTTTTATGCAATGAAAAGAACTGGGATAGAAGTGAACGGTCCAAGAACCAACCTTTTTCAGCAGAAATCCACGCCAATTCAATGATGATAAAGGGTATAAATACTCGTAGAAGGCAAAAATTATCATCATGTCGGGTAGTCAAGCAGCGATTGAAGCACTGAGTACTTGTACTTGAAAAAGCTCATTGGGCTAGGCATGAGCAAAATTGTCACCGTACTGTGGGCTCCAGGAGTCACTGGAGTAAGATGAGATAAAGTAGCAGAAGAGCTATATGACTTTAACGGTCTTTTGTGGCCAGAAGAATAGGTAACGGTAAAATAAGGGAAGATTTTTGATCATTGGAAATATCTATACAATAATAGTGATAAGATATTCAAAAATATTGTTGGAATACTACAGCAAGATGAGAACAGAATCTGTTAATCCTCAAAGCAAACAGGATATATGTTTTTATTTCTCTACGACATTCCCTCATCTTTCTCACGTAAATAAATCTGTTTTTTCCCTTTAAACTTGAATAATAAAGCGAAGCGGTCTGACCACCCCGTATACTTGTCATGATATGATATAATACGTGTAAGGTACTAGCTCGCCGACTAGAAATGGGCCGACCTTCAGTCTTTCATTGATTGCAGGCTAATGAGATAAAATCAAGGTTTCGAGGAACATCGACAACACCTCGGCAACGTTGTGAATCAGCTGGTGAATTACAATCAAACCTCCGCTAGCTTTTTAGTTATTTACTTGTAAACGAAAAAAAATTGGATCAATTTAGTTCTAAAAATTCGAGTGATTGACTTAAATTGACCCGTCGGCACAGTGAGTTTTAGCGAGATTAATCGATATGTGTACGTGTTTATTAATAGATAGATAATTATAAATTCGTGAGTGTATCAGTTTTCTATAGACTTATAAATATTATCACACCGGTTGGTGTTGTGTAATACAGTGGCGTACATTCTGACTCACTAGGTCAGCGACAGGGACACAGGTAGCTTTTCTTTTTTATGTAAGTAATATTAGATGGTAGGGATAAATGAACTATAATTATTGAGATTATTTTAATAAAGCTATGAGGAAATTTATCACTATTATTTAGTATTTAAGTTGCTAAAAGCTATACAGGGTGTTTCCGAAGTAATCTGAAATATTGTTGTGGAGACTTGTCAATCAATTTTGAGACAAACAGTAATTTTTGATGATAACCACACATGCCACGGTTGTGGTTTCAACACTCGTCTTCGGTCAATTAATTGGTATTATTGACTATGGTCGCGTTCATGCCAACGTAGCGCTACCGGAGCTATGTAATATACTGTTTCACAATCATTATTAATAACGTACTACTATTATAGTAGTATAATACTATGGAAAAAAATCGCATCCACACTTTTGAAAAATACAGAAAACAATCATGACTCGTGACAAGTCCAAGTGCACAAGATAGGGTATTCAACCCCATATTTTCAAGAGTAATTTGAATACCTAAGTGGCAAATAATAAAATTATTTTATATTTTCTCAGCAGATTAACAGAAAAAAATGGAAACAAAAATTTACTAAAGTTATGCAACTTATAATGCAGATAAGTAACTCGTTTAAATTTTCTATTACCTACAACTCCTCTTTAGATACCACTACGATTTTAGTCAAATGCAGTCTTATCAAGTATACTCACAGTTTTTGTTTTCTTTTATTGCGTTTAATCATAACTTCCAAATAAAATCCGTAAGATGAATAAGACAGACTTATGCAATTTTGACGGGAAAAAAGGATATGTATTTAGTTTTCAGTGATTCTAAAAAGTCTTTCACCAGCTAAGTTTTTATTTAAATATGTCAGTTTTGTGACTGTCAATTCAAAGTGACAATATGAAGGAGCAATTTTCCGGTTTTATGCAAAAATGGTACTTAATCTGATAGATTATTTCAAGAATGAAAGAAAAAGTGGAAATTCGTCCACCCGTGTGCCAGAAAACAGTAGCGAAAGGACTGGGAATTAGTTTAACCCGTCATTTGTCGCTATATGAGCATTTTGCTCACAGTTTTGGTAAAATTGTTGCAGTTTGGCAACGTCGACTTGAATAACCTTGGTCATCCTTCTAGCTGAGTTTCTATCCCTACCTAAACTATTCGTGATGAGGAATTTGATATATTACATCTACGATTCATTTTGGGCCAGTCTGTTTGCAGCAGCGTGTCTTGTGCGAGCATTTTCCTCATCGAGCGACAAACGTCGTACGTTAAATTTTTTCTGACGTGAGCGTTTTGCTCATTAAGCGAAAAAGTGGTTATTGTTGTAAATTTCTGTATTGTGGTTAGAGTTTTTTCGAAAACAATGAGTCGTGGAAAAAGACTAGTACAAATGGCTTTGCAGTCACAGGAAGAAGAATCACATGGTAAGAAATTATTGATCAATAGTATTATTTTCTACTTATTTTATTTCTTTTTCAGCTACCAATGTTTCATGGCTACCTATGCAAAACGTCGATTATACTGAGGAAGAACGATTGGATGGATATGAATCAGATGCACCCTCGGTACATAGTAATCACCCAACTGATTCTGAACAGTCTGCAGGACATTCTTCAGAGGAGGACGAAGATATACAGTCTGATGGTCTTTCGTTTATTGGAAAAGATAAAGTAACCATTTGGGCAAAGCATCCGCCTCGTTCCAATGTTAGACGAGGAAGAGAAAATTTAGTTGTAAACCGTCCAGGCGTGAAAACAGTGGCAAGATCCGCCAAAACAATTGTTGACTCGTGGAAATTATTTTTTCCGGATGATTTGATACTGCATATAACAAATTGTACTAATATGTATCTTCAAAAAATGCGTCAAAATTATGCACGAGAGAGGGATTGCCCTGATACTACTCCTCAAGAAATAATGGCTGTTCTAGGACTTCTTTACATGGCAGGCGTAAAAAAATCAGCTCATCTCAATATTCATGAACTTTGGGCAGATGATGTCACTTCTCCCGCATGTTTTCGTGCCGTAATGTCAAGTCGCAGGTTCTATACGCTTTTGGAGGCTCTTAGATTTGATAATTTGAATGATAGAAATCAAAGGAAGACAACAGATAACCTGGCACCAATAAGGGAAGTTTTTGACGAATTCGTGACCAAATGTTTGAATAACTACCAGGTAGGCGAATATACGACAATTGACGAGATGTTACCGGCATTCCGCGGACGATGTAAATTTCGTCAATATATATCCAACAAGCCATCAAAATACGGCATAAAGATTTACGCCTTAGTGGATTCAAGATGTTTTTATGTCTCAAACTTAGAAATCTATCCTGGAAAACAACCGGAGGGACCGTTTAGTTTCGACAATAAAGCAGAAAGCGTAGTGAAAAGATTAGCCGATCACATTTTGAACACTGGAATAAATATAACAATGGATAATTATTTTACATCTATTCCATTGGCGTTAAATTTGCTGGAAAAAAGAACAACTGTAGTTGGAACTATAAGGAAGAATAAAAAAGAAATTCCCCCCATAATTGTTCAAACAAAGGATCGTCGACCATGTAGTAGTATGTTTGCTTTTCTTAGAAAGGGAGTTTTGGTATCGTATGTGCCCAAAAAAAATAAAAATGTGTTGCTTTTTTCAACATTACATTCGGGCGACAAAATTGATGAATCCACTTTTGACAAATGTAAACCGGAAATAGTTACCTTCTATAACGCAACAAAAGGTGGCGTTGATGTTGTGGATGAGCTGATATCTCAGTATACTGTTTCCAGAAACTCCTGCAGATGGCCTTTGACAGTATTCTATTGTTTGTTGAATATTGCTGGAATTAATTCCCAGATTATCTATACAGCCAATACAGAAAACAAAATAGAGCGTCGAATGTTCCTAAGAGAATTAGCTTTAGAACTTATGAAGCCACAGGCAGAAACTAGACTATCTATTCCAAATTTACCCCTAAAGCTTCGGGATTCAATAAAGCAACTCGTAGGCGTTGAAGAAGAAATTCCAGAAGCAAGAGTTAGAGTAACAGGTATGTGTTCATTATGCCCGAGACGCAAGAATAGGAAAACCAAAAAAACCTGTTGTAAGTGTTCTGCTTACTTATGTAATGAACATTGCAGATCCATATGTCAAAGATGTCTTTAGTTATTATGAGGAAAATGTAAGCAAGTTACATTTATCATGTTTTGTAATATAATATATTACTGAAAAACACTTGTTTTCTTGATTATTTTCAGTAAAATACCCAATGTGAGCAAAATGCTCACGCGCGACAAACCGCGTTTGAAAGTGTCTAGCGACAAATGCCGGGTTAAGGACTGCGCAGAAAATTGTGCATGAAAAAAAGCATAATATAATACCGAGGAAAAATAAAAAATGCATTTTTGCAAAAATAAAAATACCAGGTAGAGTCTGTTTCAATAAGGAAGAAGCGATGTTTCATGCCGACAGCAATTAAATTGTTGACATTTGAGGTTGTGTTTACTGTCAAATATTTTTCATTTTTAAATTTTTAAAGCGGTTCTGCTAGTTTATTTGTGAGTGCTGTGTGTTTTATTTGATCTAAAACCATGCCTCCTATAAAACTGGTTGGTTTTAAAAGAAAAGTTATCCACAGTGAAGGCCGACAGATTTTTGAAAACGTTGCAACTTTTATGGAGTCTGAAGCTGAACATGGAATCCAAATTCCTTTAAAAAATCATCGGTAAGTCAAATAAGAGAGTATAATAATATCATGGCATTCAGATTGTTGTAAAATATATGGAAGAGTATACATTACTTCAAAAATAATTGAATTCTGATAATAATTCATATAGTCTGCTGCACTTAGCAGTTATTTATATGGTTCTAATACTTCTAATTTTGTGTTACTCTACAAAATGTGAAAACGTTACGCTACTGATTTAGATTAAAATATCAATTTTTAAATATGGCGCTGGTTTTGACATCAAGGTCGCGCATCGACTGCAACTTCAGGTGGCTTCTTCATTATTGAAACGGACTCTACATCTATGTAGCTATCTTCAAGTTAGTTAAAATAATAAATCCATCATTCTTTTCTCCGGGTATTTTGTAATCTCACATTTTGGTATCCTCTGTGTTTTCTGATTTGATACATATGGTTAGTGACCTTTGGACCCGCACGATAAGAGCGCTTTTGACTATACCTAATAAGCTTTCGTGTTATTAACAAAAAACTGAAAAGAGGACGCTTTTTCTATATACACTCCTAAATCCCGGTCTCCTTGGTATTTCATAATTTCTTATTTTGTCTATTAAAGTCACATTTGCTACTCTTCTCAGGTATTTCATTTCCATTCCTTGTAATTTATTTTTTTGTCAGTACAAACGTTTCGCTTGGAAAAAGTATGTGTTGTTCTACTATTTATTTCTGCTTCGTATCGTCCTATGCTGACTATTGGGGATTCAAATTAAGATCGCAGCGCCAACTGAATTACTTTGTTCATTGTTGTATAACCTCAATTATCTTTTACGCAAGATTTTGATTGTTTGATTGTAGTTGGATGTTGCCTTTTGCTTTTTTTTGTTATTTTTATTATATTCAACCTATAAATTGAAATCAAACATGGAAATTTTATGGAATAGAGAAGCGCGTTTATAAAATAATGTACAAATAAATAGTTCGTTTTCTGCCAGCAGATAGAGTATCGCTTATATTGAATTCCCAATACACCCTACATTTAACACTAGAAGAGAAATTAGATTATATTTAACAAATTATTTTTGTTGTCAATGTCATATTAATATAAATAAAATATACAAATAAGTAAATTAACTCATTATTTCAAATATATACATTTTTACTTATTAAATCCATTGTCTTCTTCCATAAACCAAAACTAAACGAAAACAACTCACTGTCAATCTATCTTAAACATTCTTGGTGACTACCCATCTTATGATATTTATGTTCCATGTCAAAATTTGTGCCTAACTTCAATTTATATAAAAACAAAACTACACTATTAAGCTTAATTAAATATGGTGCTATGTAATTTGTTTTAGAAATAACTATCTTTTATGCATAAACAAGAATCTATATTTTTAAGAAAATAACGGGATACATTGAAATTCTGTAATTTTGGATTGCTGACCCCGACTCTGTGTCTTTTACATCTATCGTTCATTGTCGCGATAATTAAATTGTAACTGAAGCGAAGAACCTTTTCAATTTAATGAAGACAGTTCTTATAATAGATAAGTAACGAGTAAAAGTAATTTCCATTTTCTTTATTGACTTGAAAATTTAATTTTAGTATTTCTGTTTTAAAAATTTTGCGCTTGCCCTTTGTCTAACAGGCCTTCATAGCATTATCTACATTTCCATGATGTTGAAAAACTGCGTCATGTTCAAAGAGCGCTAACTCACTTAGGAGCAGCTTTTGGATGAAGGAAAATTAGATTAGATCGTTGAGTGATGATTATTTATAATTATACTTATCACTCAACAGTTAGATGGACATCTGGTATCTGTTATTAAATACGATATTGGCACGACAGTTTAGAACGCCTTATACGTGTAAACTAGGTGGTATTCATTTGAATCACCAAAAAACACTTTCTCAATGTTTGGGTTCATTTAATTAAAAAATTATTTATCTTTTTGTTAATTTTTTGGGGAATTAAACCACACGGAACATACACAAAGAAAAAAATTATTTAATTATCGTACAAATTTTAGAATCAAAACTATTTTCTCCACCACGTGGCTTCTTAAGCAACTAATATTGTAGACTTCAAAATAATAGTGTAAAACTATTAAAACGCTTTACAAATTAGAAAATTACTTTCCAAAGGATAGACCGTTCACCAGGAAGCAACATCTACTTCTCGGGCAATATGCCCCGCCAGACAATGAATTACACTTCCAAGATAAACGGGGTTGGTATATATGAAAATATAGAACCAACCATTCTGGTTTATAATTAGAAGGAACAATATCACTTGCAGACCGGTTTCGGCGTATTTGCGCCTCATCAGTACAATGTAGATATTATCTGTAACCAAGTAAATAATTAATATTGTAGTACATATCGGAAATATATTTTATACTATTATAACGCCTTACATATGTAATGTGTAATGTAATGAGGATACTGGGTGTAGTAGGATAGTAGAAGGGCCTCTGACTAGGTGGTGCTGCTGGTCACTTGGTGGGTCATCCCCCAGGAATAAAACAACTACCTGTTTCACTGGGACATGTTCTATTTAATATTTACTATACATTAACCACTAACACTAATTGACTACTCTTAGATTACTACTTAGAATGAATGATACTGACTGTAATCATCCTTTCATGAATGACCATCATAATGACTTAATAATAATAATGAATCAATAATGAGTTAATATTGAATTAATAATGAATTAATAATGAATTAATAATGAATTAATAATGAATTAATAATGAATGCTTAAAATACTATTGTTACCTATATATACAAAGAGTCAAGTTCACTATAAGTAAACATACATGATACTAGATAATGTTTATTTGCTTTGACATTGACTCGTACGTGTAACCTTTATATTTATTATTTATAAAACAATTCGTGGTTTATTGGAATTAGCTGAAGGGAATTTATTCGATAATATTTTAAATAATTAATGACTTAATGTTTAGGCCAAAAGGCATCACACCTTCCCCTTTTACAAAAAGAATAAATTCCGTTGAGCTTCCTTTCCCCCTAATGAAATGAATTTACAATTATCCTAAAAATAAATGGTAGATGGTTATTAAATAATGTCACTAACCTACGATTACATAATATATTCATAAATAAATGAATGTTCATTGCCTTTAAAAATTGTTTACGATCACTTAGTTGTTTATTTATTTTCACTTCAATGTTTTGAACGTTTGTTATAACACTTTTGTTTATTATTCGGAAATGTTTATAAACTCACTCGCACTTTCAATTTTACAATTTTTAATTCATTTTACAATAAGGATGGATTCTGTTTTTGTGTATTTCTTTTATCACACCTGATTCTAATTTAATTTTACAGTTAACATCACTCACCTCTGTGACTGTAAATGGACCTATATATTGAGATTCGAATTTGGTTCTATTTTCCCTCTTTACTAACACTGAATCCCCTATTTTAAAATCAACTGGATTAGCTACCTTACTATTTTGACTTTGTCTACTCAGTTTATGTTTGGTTAAATATTTCTCTGCTCTCTGATGAGCTACCTGCAGTTTATATTTTAACTCATTCTGATATTCATCAATATTATAGCATGGCTCAATCTCGTTTGTTAGATTCTCGGGTAAGTTAGCACGTCTACCGAACAATAATTCAAATGGCGTATAACCATGATACGAGCTTGGAGTCGTATTATAACAATAAGCAAATAGTTTACACCATTCATCCCAATCATCCTTACTTTCATTTATAAAGTGTCTCACATACTCATTAAGCGTTCTATGTAATTTCTCACAACCTCCTATAGATTGATGATGATATGCTGTTGAGTAATTATGCCTAATATTTAACATTTTAGTTAAAGCGTTGAATATTTCATTTTTATATTCTGTGCCTAAATCTGTCCTAATTTGTTTCATTAGACCGTAATTTGGTATGAAATTTTCAAAAATTCCACGAGCTATCGTGTTTGCTTCTTTGTTTTTAACTGGAATTATTACTGCATATTTTGTTAATTCACATAACATTGTGATGCAATAACGGTTACCATTTTCACTTTGTGGAAAAGGACCGACCGTATCTATATATGTTATATCCCATGGTTTTTCTGCTGTATCCGTTAATACAAATTCTTCCTTGTGATTATTCTTTGCTTTATTGACCTGACACTTGTGACATTGCTTAATATATTTTCTTACATCTTTTTCCATGTTTTTCCATCTAAAATTCGCTCTTAATTTTTTCAATAGCCTGTTATTTCCTACATGACCTCCAAATAAAGGATCATTATGATAAGTTTCTAAAATCTGTTGCTTTTCTTTTTCTTTTTCCACCATCTTAGGTATATCGCAAATACATATTTGTACGTTTTTTAACGTATTGTTTCCTTTTTCCATAAACTCTTTTATAGTGCACTGTGTGAAAATAATATCATTCATATAAATTTTCATCCTTTTTATACCATTATTTACCGCTAGCTTATCAAGCTGAACTAACGTTTGATCTAAATCAAAGTTAACTATATCGGTATTTAATAAGGCTTGGCTAAATCTCATCCTGTTTTTGATCCGTATGTTCATCCTTAACGAAACACGGTTATTTTCAAATTGCAGAATTGGTAATTTATGCGCCTCTAAATTATTCAGTACTTTATATACTGCTGGCTTGCGAATATCTTCCTTTATTTCTGTGGAAACTATTTTATCTTCTCCTATAGGCTGAGCTTTATTATGACGAGTTTTTGACCTCGTTATTGCTAAAATGTGAGCATTGTCAATGTACAAGTCTTTTAATTCATTTATGGATATCCTTGAAATACTGTCCGCATAATTTGAATTTCCTTTCAAATATTGTATTTCGAAGTTGTATTCTTCTAGGTCTAGTCTAATTCTCGTAAGTTTCGAAGTTGGGTCTGTCATCGAAAAAAGATGTGTTAACGGCTTGTGATCCGTTTTCACAATAAAATGTGTAGAACCATATAAATAACACTTAAAATGATTAATTCCCCAATGGATAGCTAACAGTTCTTTCATGATTATAGGTTTATTTAATTCACTTTTCTTAAAACCTCGCGAAGCATAAGCTATAGGTAGATCTATACCTTCGTATTCCTGGCTAAGTATTGCAGAACACGCAATATTTGAAGCATCTGTTGTCAATATAAATTTTTTATTGAAATCTGGATATTTCAGAATAGGCGGCTGAATTAATGCCGATTTTAGTATTTGGAATGATTTTTCGCAGTCTTCCGACCACTCGAATTTCACATTTTTCCTAGATAATTTATTGAGAGGTATGCATATTTCAGCGAAATTTGGAATGAAACGTCTGTAATAGTTACAGAATGCTACGAACCTTTTAGATTCTTCTGAATTTTTGGGCACTGGATACTTCTCAATGACTGAATATTTTGCCTTATCGGGTAGAACCCCTTCGCTGGACAAATTGTGTCCTAAATACGTTACTTCTCGCCTGAAGAATTGACATTTTTGTGGATTTAATTTAAGGTTGAATTTCCGACATGTGTCAAACACCCTTTCGAGATTACTTAAATGATGATTTTCTGACATCCCTATTACGACTATATCATCCATATAAAGAAATGCTTTTTCTGGAGTTAATCCTGAGAATGCTATGGACATCATTCTTGAAAAACTATTTGGACTTATATTTAAACCAAATGGTAATCTTGTATACTGAAAAGAACCTTTTTCTGTACTAAAAGATGTATATTTCCTTGAAGATTGTTCTAAGGGAATTTGATGAAAACCTGACATAAGATCTATGACTGAAAACCATTTCGACCTCCCTAACTGATCTAAAATCGAATCTATTCTGGGTAATGGAAATTTATCTGTGACTATTTTCTTGTTCAATTGCCTGAAATCTATACAAAGTCTCCAAGACTTCTCTCCATTGATTGCCTTTTTGGGAACAAGTAAAACTGGACTGTTATAATCTGAGATTGAAGATTCGATTATACCTTGTTCTAATAACTTTTGGACCTGATTATTAAGTTCTGAAGATTGAGAATGTGGCGTGCGATAATTTTTAATATATACTGGAGTATCATCTTTTACCAATAGCTTTTGCTCATAAAAATTATTATGCGTTAAAATGTCGTTCTTTAAAGCAAAAATATCTGAAAAATTCTCACAAAGATTTATTAGCTTATCCCTCACGTATTCTGGTACCTCTAAATTTAATGTTTTTCTTAATTCTTTCAACCTATTCTTACTTTCATTCTTCACAGCATATACATGAAATAAATTTAAATCCAATATTTTAATATTGTTTGTATTTATCGACTTGCTTTCATAATTTGTGTTTAAAATTCTGACATAAGGATTAGTTTTTGATATAATAGATCTTGCTATAAATATTCCTGGTAATAGTTCTTGTTGCTCAACAACTTTATCTTGTCTTAAGTTTTTGAAACTTTCTACCAACCGATAGACTTCACATCTAGGCGGTATTGCCAAAGTATCATATTCAGGATTGTCAAGAATTTCTAATGTTACTGTATTCCTAGATTTACAATCTATGTATAATTTTAATTCTGAATAATCTAAAATACAATTATAATTTCTTATGAAATCCCTACCTAGAATTCCATTCGTAGGTATAGGAAATTCTTCCTCTACTACATGAAAACAATGTTGAAATGCTACACCCTTAATAAAAAGAAAAGTTTCTATTGTACCCAAAGTTTTAATTTCTCCCTGAGTTATTCCTTTAATATTTAAGATTTGTGTTGTCTTTATTAAGTGATGTGGAAAATTATCTGAAATTTTTAATAACGATATATCTGCACCTGTATCTAATATAAAAGTATCTATATTATCCGATATGTCAGTTTTAATTTGCACAAAGTTTGAAAGAGTTAAATCAAAGTTATAAATATAATGATTATTATGATGCAAGTTATTTAAAATTTTGGATTTTTCACCTTTCTTTTTCAAAACCCCAATTCTTTCTGTTCATCTTCCACTCTCGTCTCTCCACTCTCACACATTCTTACATTTCTATATTTATTATCATTGTTAAACCTATTGTTAGGTTTGTTTCTATATTCTTCTGGTTTCTCCCTGTAACCAGTAAATCTCCTATTGCCTTGATTGGCGTGAAATTTCCTACTGTTATCGTAGTTATTTTTCCTATGGAAGTTATTTTCTCCATTATGATTAACATAAGAGTATCTTCGCTGAGGAAAATAGGTATTTCGCTGTGGAAAATAGGTATTTCCTGACACAAACTTATTCCTATCTGCCTTATAATGCAGAACACTTCCTGTTGACTGATTGTTTCCCACATTGATGGAAACCAATTTAGTCATCACCTCTTGCGGTGTCGTAAAATTTCCAGCTGCTATAACGGTTTTTATCCATTCTGATGCTGAGTTGTCGATCAGTGACTTTACTGCTGCTTCTGTTGTATACTTAGTTGCTAAGTGTACTGGCATTCCTTCTGCTAAATACGCGGCTTGTAACTGATCTGTTAATTTCTCCATCTCTGATACATACTCAACTATATCCTTATTGTTTTGTCTTAGTTTGCTTAATTTAGCTCCTACTAAACTAGCACTATCTCCCTTTAGTCCCTTTTTTAGGGTTCCTATAATTTCTACCAACGATTTTTCGGTGGTGATTAGACTCCTGGCCTTTCCAGTTAGCCTAGTTTTCACAAATAGTACAGCATTCTCCTCATGCTCTGCTGCACCAACCTGTAGCAAACTTATAGCATCTACAAAAGATTGCAATTTGCTTATATCCCCATTAAATTCATTTGGTAATATCTTACCAGCTAAATTGAAAAAGTCATTCATACTTAATGCCATTTTCTCCTTTTTATCTTTGCTCATTGCTTCTAATACTATTAAATTATTAATTAAATTATTACGCGTAATTAATTGAGACGGAACTTCATACTGACAATCTAACACTTGAAATGCTTTCTCTACCTTTTCTCTAATTTTGTTAAAATATAAAATACATGTACTCTGCTGATTCTCATTTAACTTATACCAATTCTTATTTATTAACCTAGAGAAACTATTAAATGAATCACACAACTTATTTATTATATCTATATGACTATCTGAGCTTTTTGGAACCTCCTTTTTTAACACACGCTTACTATTCCTACGTATATCTTCTAAAATTAAATTCAATCTAATCTCAAATTCATCCCACGTTACTGCATTTCCATCACTCGAGGACATTTAAAATTCATTGTCAATAGAAATAAAAATATGAAATATCAATTATCAAAAAAAATTTTAGCCACAAAACAGAATATACCCTTAAAGTTTACAAAAAAAATAATATTCTCACCATCCTACAGATTTAGCGTGCTTTGCTGTAGATTTCTTCTTATCTCCCTCTTCATTTGTCTTCTATGATTCTTATATATAGACCATCCAAATTGTAGTACCAAAACAACCACAATAATGTAGATAAGAATCTTCACCTCCAGATCTGCTTTGAGTTCCTCTTCTTGTACTATAAAATTACTGTTGACCACGCCATTTTCTTGGACCGCTTGTTTCGTTGCTTTACCACCCATTGTTACAGAACTCCAATTGTTTGCAGGATCGCCATGTAATGTGTAATGTAATGAGGATACTGGGTGTAGTAGGATAGTAGAAGGGCCTCTGACTAGGTGGTGCTGCTGGTCACTTGGTGGGTCATCCCCCAGGAATAAAACAACTACCTGTTTCACTGGGACATGTTCTATTTAATATTTACTATACATTAACCACTAACACTAATTGACTACTCTTAGATTACTACTTAGAATGAATGATACTGACTGTAATCATCCTTTCATGAATGACCATCATAATGACTTAATAATAATAATGAATCAATAATGAGTTAATATTGAATTAATAATGAATTAATAATGAATTAATAATGAATTAATAATGAATTAATAATGAATGCTTAAAATACTATTGTTACCTATATATACAAAGAGTCAAGTTCACTATAAGTAAACATACATGATACTAGATAATGTTTATTTGCTTTGACATTGACTCGTACGTGTAACCTTTATATTTATTATTTATAAAACAATTCGTGGTTTATTGGAATTAGCTGAAGGGAATTTATTCGATAATATTTTAAATAATTAATGACTTAATGTTTAGGCCAAAAGGCATCACACATAGTTTTTGAAAAATATTTTTCAAAAAACAACTACTTCTCGGGCTATATGCCCGACAAACATTTAATTACACGCAAATACGCCGAAACCGGTCTGCAAGTGCAAGTGATGGCCCTTGTAATTACAAACCAGAATGGTTAGTTATATCCTGTAGATATACCAGCCCCGTTTATGTATGTATGATGGGGTGACATTCACTGAGACCTAAAAGATTATTGTGCCTCCTCACTTCTACTTAGTTCCTGAGGAACGTCTCAGAGACTATAGTATACTTCTACTTAGTTCCTGAGCAACATCTCAGAGACTAGTAGCTCCTTTAGTCCGATTTCCCTCAGGAATTTTAGGATATCTGCAGGCTCCAACTTAGGTAAATGTCCCTCTTCTATCCAATAATCTCCTAGGTGCTGTGCCCTAAGATTCTGAATTGTGATGCAATTCGCAAGTGTGTGGATGGAGGTTTCTTCTTCCATGCCACAGAATCTACATTCTTCTTTCTCCACTATTTTGAGCAATGTCCCGCCGTTAAGATCCCTGTTAAAACTCTTAGTGCAGTTTTACTTCGACTTATGCATTCATTTGATCTCAACGAGCTGTAGCCACCCATCGAAATATTTGATTCTCTAAGCCCTACTAGATCTTTCCAATGATCAGATCTCTTTTCTTCGGCTTTGCCTATTTCTTCCATTATTACATTGGCTGGTACCGCAAAAGGGTTCTTGCCCCCAAAAGGGTCTTTCAGTCCTCCTATTTGCTAGTCCATCTGCTATTTCATTTCCTTCTATTCCAGTGTGTCCTGGAATCCACAGTAAGGTTACTATATTGTTATCGCCTAGTTCACTGAGCATGCCTAGGTATTTCCCTCACCATTTTGGAACTGATTACACAAGAACTCAGTGCTTTAATGGCTGCGTGGCTATCCCACATTGTTATAATCTTTTGCCTTCTATATCCTTTGTCAATATTGAACTGGGCACACTTTCTTATGGTGTGAATTTCCGTACACTCCTATCCCAGTTCTTTCTATTGCTTTTGAGCCGTCCGTGTACCATTGAATGGCATTCTTTCCAAGTCTGGTAATGGTATTTGGTTCCCATTCCTATTTGTTGCTTAATTCAGTAACGAATTTATTTTTTTATCATACCATCTTGTGGAATATCCCAGCTGTCAACGATTCCCTCTCTACTTAGTCTGTATCTCGTTCTTTCTACCACCATATGTACCACCTAACCCCGTTGAACTTAGAAGTATAATTCAATCTCTGTCGGGGCATATAGCTCGAGAAGAAGTTGTTTCTTCTTAGATGAACTAACATTGCTTTTTGAGAAATATTTTACAAAAACTTGGTTAGACGCTATATCTGTTGGTTACACGGTAATTAAGTATAAAATTGTAATAAAGATAAATTTACTTAAATGAAGTAAATTTTATCCAAACTGCATCTGAAGTTAGGCTAATCCTTTACTGAGCAATCTGTATACAGGTGTATATGAAATCCTTCCGTACAACAAATAAAATTTTGATACAAGCACAAGCAGATTTATCTTGATCCTCTTCCAATATTCCCTTCCATGATATATTCGTTTAATAATTACTTACACATCAAGTTGTTAAAAATCAAAAATAATGAAGACGTTCATTGCATTTGGAACAATTTCAGAAGACACTAATTAGTAGCTTGGAGAGCTGAAAATTGTACTGAAATAAAAATAAAGTAAAAATTGGATCGTTCACAAACTCGACCTTTTTGTCAAAGACTTGTACAATATTATGACAAAGCGAACCCTTTTAGTCAGTAATTGGCTTGTTTTGTCTTTTATATTTAAAGACAATGGATGACTGAGATCGTTCTTTTAATTTTAATTCGTTGTTCATAGTTTGTTAAGCAGAATACAAATTTAGCGACATGAGCAAAATATTAAGAAAAATTGCTAGGAAAATAAAGAATATAAACGATTCAGTGTGAGAGGCAGAGACAAAGAGGATAATAAAGCATACCAAAGAAAGTCCATTATGATATTTTTGGTATTTAAAAGTTACTAAATCTCCTGCCCCCCCCCAAAAAAATGATATCTCGGGAGAGGCTGAGGAGATATTTTTTTAATTGTATAATGCCCAATCATGCTCCAAATTCACAATGTTTCTTGGGTTACTGCCGTTGTTGGTGGACCTGTTTTTGCATTGTCGCTAAAGATTAATCCCCCCACGTTTAAATACTCCATACCAATGAGAAATTGTCAACTAATGTGGTGCTTTATTGCCAAAATCAGAAAGCAACCGGTGCATTAAATTTAAAAATTGAACGAATCGGTCTAAAACTTGGGGTAATTGTGCAGAACACTGGCTTCTCGATTTTCACAAAAATGTATATAACGTTAAATTAGTCGGAAAGGCGTATTTTACGGGATAAGGAGTGAATAGGGGTGCTGGGTGGGGTAAAAAAGGTTTAAAATGATTGTAGACTAGATTTTCTGCAAGTTTCAGACAGGGCACAGGAACTGAACTTGTTATTTGATTAGAAATTATAATATTTTTCAATAAAAGAATAAAAAATTAGTAGCGTAACCATAAACTACGATGAAATAAAAGTATTAGAAATAAGATAATCCTGAAAATCTGACAACATCGCAATTTTAATATGACGTCTTAAAACATATCATTCTTTAATTTATCGAGTGGAGTAAATTGAAAAACTGCAGCTTTAAGTCCTGTTGTATAAAATTTGGAGGTCAGCTACAAAAAAAATATTAACTCTTAATATTGGGATTGTGAAGAATATAAAGGTATACATTTTTTTGTCAAAATCGGAAAGCCACTGTTCTGCACAATAACCAAACTTTGATGTTAAGTATACTTAACATCACTGTTGGTTTTGACATTTCATATTTGGTGATAGGCGCCAACTATGTTATATGCACAATAAGACAACTTTCGTATACAAATAACATATAACCAAATCAAACATTTTATGTTTATTCTCACATAATTTACCCCACATTAAAAATAACTCCATCTCACCAACCTTATTTAAATTAATTTGTTTGCACCACCTCTACAAGTAACAGTACCTCGATAATATTGCATACCTACCTGAATACCCGTGTAGCTCAACAATTTGTTTGTACACACAAAAAATTTCAAACATTTTTCGGTCGGAACAACAGCAGGCAAAAACAAGTTCAGATAGTGCTGCGACATAATTAATATATCCTATGATTTACGATTTTAGTGATTCGGTGGTAGTTGGACAATGAGTATCAGACAAAAGTGATAAAGGTGAATATTATAATAATTGAGTTTTGGTTTGTGTCTCTGGAAAATTGAAAGTAAGAATTACAGTAATAAATATTTGAATGTGGTGTATTAATGATGATGATTGATACATTGAAAATAATAGATGTTTGTTGGAACTGACTGTTCTTATTTTGTATCATTTTGACTACAACAATTTACGTTTTTTTGTTGGTCTATTCTTCAATTTGTATTTATTCCTATTAGGGTTCTCACATTTTATTCTTTATCTGACCCGGACCACCGAAAGTTATGATTTAGGGCGCATTTACACCAGAAAATTGGGGACGGCAAACATTATAAACAATTATATAGGTATGGTTCGGATTTTTGCAAATATTTCAAAAACTATTTGGGATACCCGAAATTTGAAAATAGCAATTTATGTAACCAGTTATGAAATGCATCATTTTGTGTAACGAATGAATTTTTTGCGGGACGAGAGAGCTCCGCGTAGCGGGGCTAGCGAGGTCCCGTAAATGACACGAGTTACACAAAAAAGCATTTCATAACGTGTTTCATACAAGATTTTATCTAATTTTGACAAAATGTTTTTTAACAATTTTTAATTAATTTTTCTGATTTGAAAACAACACTTTTTGATTCCTACAAGTTATGCAACCAATATTACACAAGACGATACTTTTATTTTATACATTTATTTCAGACTTTTCTTTATTATTTTACCATTAATATTAAATTAATATCGAAAATATCTTTAACATTCTTTAAATTAATTTTCAAATACAAAAATAAAAAAAAAATCTTCACTAGTTTAGACTCGAACTCTCAACCCTAGCATCACGAAATTACGTCAACTTCTAATTCTGCGGGAGTTAACCTAACAAACTGTTCGAATTGTGTCATAAATATTTATAATGCATAAAATAAAAAGTAAATTGTTCTTATTGTTAGTAGTTCTCTTCAGTTCTGGTTGTTGTTATTTTTCTATAATATGACATTAAACTTTCTTCTTTTCTCTCTTGTTTTTATTAACTGGTGATAAAATTAATTTTTCATCACCAGTCACATAATATTTTTCATTATGTAACTGGTTACGAAAAATGTGACGTTTGCTAAGGGAAGTCAGTTTTGAAAAATGTCTCTTTATATGTCAAAATTAGATAAAAGATCTTTAAAAAGCAGAAAATTTCATAAAAATAAAGGCCCACCTCCCAGACCTGGCCTAGTAATTGTTAACATAATTGATATAATGTGACCGAGTGATTTCATCAACATACATCAATTTTAGTGTATGTATCAGTGTTGTCAATGCGCTAATTATCCGGTTGTTAGACAATTTCGCTAGTTTGGATCCAGTAGTTTTTCGAATATTTTGCAGAAAGGATATATAAAATGGCTATTGTTTTGGGGGATTTTCCATATTGACTAGGGTCGAAGACTTTATTTAGATAACAACTGTGTCCTTTTGGTAATTTTGACAAATTCTGATAATTTGAATAGTAAGTTCCGGTAATTCTTATTTTTGCATCGGCAACACTGGACTGCATTCTGTTTGATGTCAGCTGCCATTTATGTGTAAGCATATTTTGTTGCTTTCAATACAAACTTGGAGAATTAATTAATGTGTATGTGTATGGTACTATTTATCATTTTTTTTTTTGTTAATTAATTAATTTTTACCTGTTTACACTTTACATAAAAACCCTGTTCATGTGTGAACTAATAAACTTAATTTTTTTTTACTTAAAGCTATTCTTGAAAGGATTTATAGAAAATTCTTGTTGGAAAAATTGAGAAACTTTGATTTTTCACTTTTTTATTAAAAATCCAAAAAATTGAGAAATAAAAGACGTTAATAAAGCAATTTTGGTTACATAGCTTGGAAAAGTCATACCTATTGGATTCTGTAAAAGTCGCCATTATGTACATTTTGTTCTGCTTAGGTTTTAATTAGTAAAAATACTCACACCTGGGAAAATTATCTATATTATTTATCATTTCTGGTCCATTTAATTTTTTATTTATTTTTTGACATTTGAGTGAAATCAGTATAGGTATGTTTAATAGGATTTTTATTTTCAAATGACTGGGTATTTTATATTTATACCGACACTTTTCCTTCTTATAAAAGTTAAAAGAAGCAAATTAATAATTTATTTCTAAAAAGGAAAACCTTATAACTATTAAGTAGTGAACTTCGACTTTTGAAATTCTGGAAGGTACTTTTATTTAAGCTGCTTACTGCTTTAAAATTCATCTTACGTAAAAAATATATAAAATGGAAGGATGTATCTTATAATTCTGGTAAATATTATAGAATAGACCTTAACGTAAAAACAACATTTATACATGTAAAGTCGGGAAACTGATGTATTTATGACATGTCCAGTTATACCCTGATGTTACGCAGGTGGAATATTTGCCTCCAGTATCACGAAATAATTTGGTTGTATTTGGCATTTTTTAGTAGAATGTTGATTTGTTTGGAAACCAAGATTTTTAAATCCTGTAGAAGTTGTACGTTTAAGTTAAAAAATTTTTATTTTTTGTTTCAGGCTCTGCTCACAACATTAGCAGGTGAGTGTATTTATTTATTGGGAAAGAGTATTTTTAATTCATTCTGCACTTCTCTTTTTCATTTTTTACCATCGTAACCTCACCAAACTCTAGTCTTCAATTAAATTTTTAATGTAAATTAATTTGGTAGGGCATAACTTAATTGTTATGAAACACGTGAAATCAAATTGCATTATAATATATGTACTTGAATGTTGGAAGACATTATCGAACCCATAATATTTTGTGGTTTATAAGTGTTCCATATTTAGCCCAATCAAAGTACACATAAAACCTCACAAAAAATACAAATAACTTGAAAATTCAAAATTGGGTATTTAAAAGGATGGTGTTTAGCATGAGAAAAAGTGTACGATCTTAGGCATGCAATTTTTCGGAAAATGGTCGAGTGAAAATTTTGTTTTTTTGCTCTAATTGTTTAAATAATAAATATACAGAAAAACTTCCGAATCAAAATTTGTAGCTGATGCATTTATCTACAAATTTTGTCAAAAAGTTTTTCTGTAAATTAAAAAGTTAACGAGATAAAATTAATTTCAGTGGTATTCAATTCGTGGTTACGCGCCCGAGAGCCAAATTTATTAACCTCTCGACTTAAAAGTTAATACTTTTGGGCTTATAACATTCTGAAAAAATAAATAAACTTATGTAAAATGTGAAGAAAGATCTCAACTTTTAGATAGAAATACTTTCAAATTTGAAAAAGTAGATTTTCTGACTGTAATATCAGTTTATTATAATTCCCATTTAATTAATACTTATCCCAGCGAAAATTCCTTTTGGATTTAGCATTGCAAATGAGCATAAAACATTATTATTATAAAAGCAAAGCCATCAATATTTAAAATTTTAAACGAAAGCTTCTTAAAAATCTGTTTCTTTTGCATGCTTAATTCTACTTGTTTTTTTTAGACTTCATTCAATTATATCTTTTTTCGAAATTAATATAATTCAATGAAACTTTACTACTAAACACTTTGTAGCATCTAGTTTCGAAATTACTATACAGTTTTTCTATAAATATCAAATTTTTTAAATAGACAATTATTTAATATAAATACTTAAATCAGAGGTCTGTCAGGAAACCTTCTATAACTTTTTATACCGTTTATGATGTTATCTAAAAACTTGTGAACTTTATAATGAACCTATTAAGAAGTGATCGCGATACAAAAGAACACACCTATGGCTCATGTAAGAAAGAGAAGGAAGCACAAATAAAGGTGAAAAAGCAGGTGAGAGAGCGTGGAAAATCGATGATAATACATTAAAAAATTTAAAAAAAATTTTTTTTAAATGTATTTGTAGATACCCCATTTTAGACCACATTTCATATGAAAACTTTTTTTCTAAATGTCATTGTTTATTTACTATCATAAAATTAAAAACATGAAAATTGATGATGTTCAAAAATACTACTATGGAAATTTCGTATATATTTTAAAAACTAATGCAGATACAAAAAAAATGTTCAGACAAATTTTGTAGATAAATGTATTAGCTACAATTTTTGATCTAAACATGTTTCTGTGTTTCCATTATTTAAACAATTAGAGCGAAAAAACAAAAACAAAAATTTTCACTCGACGAGTTTCCGGAAAATCGCATGCCTAGCATTGTAAAGTTTTTCTCATGTTAATCACAATCCTTTTAAATACTCAATTTTGAATTTTCTAGTTTTTTGTGTTTTTTGCGACATTTTACGGATAATTTGTGTACTTTGACTACGCTAATTTACCTAACTGATTCCATGATCAAAATTATAGAGCAGTTCTTCGATCATATTCCAAGTTTGTTCACATAGAGCTAACTTTAAAACATTTTAACACAATGGATTTTGTCTGAACGACCATGGAATAAGGAATATATTTCTAGAGTAAATACATTCTGGAAAAAGTTTCGTTCAAAAACCTCTGTCTATTTGCGAGAGTGGAAAACTAAAAATAAAATCAAAAACCTAAACAATATTAAGGTAAATTTTATTATACCTGATATGGTTGATTAATTGACAAATGCGCATTAAGTCGGGAAGCCGTAGGTCCTAGAATTTAGGGAAAAATATATTGTACTTTTTACAAAATATTTCCCAATTGAAGTTGGTGAAAAATATCTACTTTAGAAACTGCCGTTCTCATTCTAACTAGAGGGCGTTATGTAACTCTTTGCTCTATTTATGATTTTATCTGAGAAATATCAAATGAAATACTGTAGCTCTATCCAGCTTACAAAAAAAAAAAATTGACTTTTAACCTGTCAAAACCGCGAACTGATATCCCTTGTCATTCCAAAGATATTGGGTATGTTGAGTGTAGACGATTCTTGGCTCGCCCAGTAAGCTGTAAAATCTAAAATAGTAAGGGGACGTTCTTTAATTACGTGAGGCATTTTTATATACAGGGTGATTAATTAGTGTGATAAAGCTCAGTAGATTTAGTAGATAGAGTAATGGAGAAGTGAAGCAGATTTCAGTGTTGAAGTGAAATATAGGTTGTTGTAATATTGTAACTAATTTCGAAATAAATTTTCCCACATCTTTCATGTTTACCTCTTTCTTATATTTTTCGTGATAACAGATCTACTGAGCTTTATCACACTTGTTAACGCATTATCCCTATTGAACATATTTTTTCTGTAATCGTGCAACGCCGCATTCGAAGGGTAGTTGTGTTTTCTGACCTTCACATTTTTTGAGTCTCTTGTTTCGAGAACAATTGAATATTTTTTAGTGTTGTCAGTACGGTACGAATATTTGTGTGTAGACGTGTTGTTGTTTTGATCACGTCTGTAATATTTTAACATTCGTTTTGGAAAATAATTATTTAGTTGTTATTACATGCATATTGTAATTGTGTTGAATAAATAATTTAAAACCATACAACACTAATTAATCACCCTATATACTGATGTGAATTAATTCCATTGTAACTCAAAAGTCTGAGGTACAATGTAGAATTCTGCCGTGTGGTATACGATTAATTTATTAGAAACAAAGAACAAGATGTTATATTTAAAAAGAAAGGGCTGTAGATTCTTTATAAATTTCGAAAGAATTGAATGAAATGGATATTATACTCCTAAGTAATTATTTAATGTATTATTTACCTTTTATTTGGTGTACTTACAGACGCTTTAGTGCGAATGTACTGCGGAAACATAGTGAATTAATAGTTCAAACAGTAAAATAAAAAAAACTAGGAATTTTATTCATGGGTACCTATCTGTGGCAGGTTAATGGTTTTAGAAAATTCGTGAGTCACGCAACGTCCGATAGAGTCGGTCTTAAACCCATAATTGTTATCAATTCCAAAGGTTGCAAGTAATGAATTATAAAATAAATCCTTCTTGGATGAAATTTTCAAAAGACACAAATTAAGCAATTTCACCAGTGAATTAATGAAGTTATTATATAACATCGATACCCATTATCAAACGACACAATAGAAAAAAAGGAATAGGCAGGATTGAAGTTCCAAAATGGTGTGGGAATGCCTAGGCATACTCAATGAACTAGGAGAGAACAATATATTAACCTTACTGTGGATTCCAGGATGAGCTATCAAAGAGGGGGTTAGGTTAGGTAAGGTTTATGATGAGTGGGTCTATAAGGCCCTCCACTGCGACTCGCAAGAGTCTATTGTGGCTCACACCTATTCAAATTTCACCAAACAAATCCAGCTTCTTAACAAAGTCGATTAGTTTATTTGGTGAATGATATTTCAGGTCCGAGGGCGAGAGAGAATCCCACCCAAACATCAGATACCTGATTCGAGCCGCGGCGGAGCAGGCACAAATTATATGCTCTGCTGTTTCATCATCTTCCAGACAAAGACGGCAGGTCGGATCTTCCTACAGTCCAAGTTTTAGCATATGATGATTCAGATTACAGTGGCCTGTTAAAAGGCCTCTTAGACAACATAGGCCATGCCTGCTATAGTCCAACATTTGTTTGGAGATATTCTTCGAAGGATGTATGAAAGCCATTGAATGAACCAATCATGGTAAATTATGCCAGAAGTCTAAAGCTCTTCTTGCCGTCCAGGTATTCAGTGTTTGTTTGGCAAAACTTATTGTAGGTTCTGGTCCGATAGAAACACGTGCGTCAAAGAGGGGGACTGAAAGACTCTTTTGGGGGCCGGAACCCTTTTGTGGTATCAGCCCGAATATAATATTGGAAGAAGTAGACAAAGCCGAAGGAAAGAGAAGATCTGGTAGGGCTTAGACAATCAAAGATTCTGATGGGTGACTACAACCCGTTGAGATCAAATGAAGTCAAAGTAAAACTGCACTCAGAGTTTTAACAGGGACCCCAACGGAACATTGCCGCCTGAACGAGCACCTGAAAAAGCTCAAAATAGAGGAGGAAGAAGAATATGGATTCTGTAGCATGGAAGAAGAAACCTCCAAATACATATTTGCGAACTGCACAGGAATTCAGGATCCTAGGGCACAGAAAAGGGACATTTACCTAAGTTGAAGTCTGCAGATATCCTAAAACTCCTCTGGGAAATAATAGGACTAAAGGAACTACTAGTCTCTGAGACTCTCCTCAGGAACTAAGTAGAAGTGAAGGGACACAATTGATCTTTTAGGTCTCAGTGAATGTCACCCCATCATACATACTTACATGGGGACAACAGAAAAAAGTGAAAACACGAATAAATGAATACCTACTATAAATTTCATCATGGAAAGAAATTTTCTTAAATAAATTAACCCTTTATAAATATTTCATCATATGTTTATGGTAGATAAGAGTTTTTCCTATTGAAAAAGTGTATTTAAAAAAACTTACCCTATGACCATGATAAATGGTATTTCATCAAATGAATTAACCCCCTTTAAATAGTTATCGTACGCCCATGATCTGAAAATTCCTCAAAAAAGTTTAATTGTACGGCCATGGTAAAAAAGAATTTTTCAAATTAAATTAACTCCTTTCGATAATTTCATCGTACGCTCATAGTTAATGAAGAGTAAATTGATCCCCTCTAAGTTCAAAATTATGGATTATATCACTCATATTTGATAATAAAGGGAAATAAACCCCTTTGAAAATTTTACTGTACGTCCATATGATCTGAAAATTCGCACCAATAAATTTATTGATCATGAAAATTCAATTGTGTGGTCATGGCCGATCGCAATTTTTGCAATTAAATCGACCCCTTTTAATAACTTTATCGTAAGCCCGTATTAAAAATGAATATTCTTATTAATGAATTAACCACCTCTGAAAATTAAATTTTAGGCCTCTGATGCGTTGTGTCTTTGTTGTTCAAAATTCCTAATTATATTATGCACATTTGATAATGAAGGGAAATCAACCGCTTTTAAAAATTTCATCGTATCTCCAGGGTGAATGGAAATTTTTATAAACGGATTATCCCCCCTTAAAAACTTAATTGTAAGTCTATGATACGCTGTGTCTTCGTTGCTCAAAATTCTGAATGGACCATTCCAAAATGATGTCACTGACAGGTCGGATAAGCTGAAAATCGCCCTGGCCATTAAATATAAATTTTATTTACCACTGGTAAATTTATATTTACTCTGATATACAGGAAAGTAACTATAGGAATGACATCTTAGTCTTTTTATCGTAAATAATTCATACTTAATTATCATGCACAATCGCCCTGAATGAGAATACTTTTGGTATCAAATAGCACCCTCTGCATTCTTAATTAGAGGTTTGAGATATTCGAAGACCCGTTGGTGATAAATAACGCTTCTTATCTTTATTCCCTTAGGAATGGATTCTTTTTTTTTGGGTTACGTGAAAAATATTGTGTATGCTGATCAGATAAAAGCGAAAGATGGGATTGAAAGAAGGATTGGGACAGTTCTTAATTTATTAACTCCAAAAATAAAAACGGAAGCACCATATCTAAAATATGCTTCAATATTGAAATTAAATTTATTATACAAAGTTTATAGATTTGCTTTTAAAAAAATCTAGATTAAATAATTTATAATATTCATTTGAACGAAAATATGTAATTTGATTTACTATCGTCATGCTTTTGTGCTTTATTTTCACCCGACATATACTAACCAAAATCTAAATACGACAAAATAATTTTTTCTCCAAACGACATTAAAAGCGGCCTTTTAATGACACTTGGCAGGCTTAGAAGTTGTACTTTTAATGCCTAGGCAGAAAAAGTCCACTTTTACTGCCTAGGCAGAAAAAGTTCGTTGCTAGGCAACCTTCCAAGTAATAATTTAAATCAAACTGGTTATTAAAATTGACAATGACATTAAGAAAACTCAAAATGATGCTGATGATAATAATTTAAATATGAAAAAGTTGATTTTGCGTGGAATTGGAACAAGTTTGAAGAAAAAATTATATGTTTCACACGGCAGAAAAGCAGATTTAATGCCTTGGCTGGTTTCATAGCCTCGCTACGCTCGGCTATGAAACACCAGCTGCGGCATTAAATCTTGTGCTTTTATGCCTAGTAAAACAAATAACTATTATCAAGATATAAAAACATTTATCAATATTAAAATTTTCTGAGAAATCAAGTATAAAAAAGTTTGCCATTCTGTAAGAACTTCCGAAGATATGCTGTATAGGTTTTGTAATCTTTGATCACCACATGTACTTACTACAGAATTTTTGCAAAAATAAAAATGCAATGTTAATTAAAATAATAATACCATCAATCTTTTCTCCGGGTATATCTGTAGTCTCACATTTTGGTAACCTCTGTGTTTTCTGATTTGATACATAATATGGTTAGTGACCTTCGAATCCGCACGATAAGAGCGCTTTTGACTATAGTAGTACTTTTCCGGCTAGAAGCATGTATCACTTTTCTGAAGTATGACAATATTGCGTTGAGCTGGTTTTTATAAAAAGTTAATACCTTTCTTTGCTTTTCTACGGAATTATTCCCTCAACCGTAGCTTCTTGGACTTCCGGAGGAGTACAGGTTAATTCAAAATAATACATTATGTACTTGTTTGAGCAAACAAATTAAAATTTCGTGACATAATTGTCAAAACTAATAAATTAGTAATATTGCCCAACAGATTCATAAAGTTCTTTGTCGAAAAAAATATTAAATTGTGATAACAAATTTTCTTAAGATTAATGTTTTTAAAAGCTTGTAACTAAGTGATTGTGAATAAAATAGTATACATACCACGCGGGAAACATCATTCCATCCACGGCTTTTAGCAACCCTCGGCGCTACGCGCCTCGTTTCTCTAATAAAGCCTGGGCTATGAAATGATCTACTTCCACGCTAGGTATGTAATATGCTATTTCTACTAGAGTACGGAAGAGTCCACTTTTCCGCACTCATTTTAGTGTTGAAAGAGTCACTTTTCAGCACTAGTCACTCTTTCAGAAGCTATATGATTTCTGAGGAAGCTGAATATGGAAAACTGCTCAATTTGTTCAGAAAGTATGTGAGTTAAAGAAAGCCTAAAACCTCACATAAGCGATTTTTCGTGAAATATAAGAAAGGGACTTGCACTGTACAATGTATCGGAATAAACACCTTCGGAAAAATGCCATCAGAGATTGCAAGTTATCTGAAGCTTCCAAATCCTCAATTATATACCGGCCACAGTTTCTGACGGTCCGCCGCCACAATGCTGGCAGATTCCGGAGAGGTAATAACAAAAATATTAAACGCCTCGGAGGTTGGAAATCTTCTAGCGTTGCAGAAGGTTATGTAGAAAGCTCACCAAGTTTCCAAAGGGGTCTATCGAATAAAATATTAACCTTCAGTGACGGTGTCGCTGGCGCTTCTACTAGTCAGTGGCTGTCGCCAGTAAAGCCTTCCAAAATGACATCTTGCAGCCAAGTTCCCATCGACACGCTTGCAACAATAAGTGCTGACAAAGCAGTGGGAAACCGAAATCTGACTTCAATGGAAAACATTTTAGCCTCTGCAATTAATTTGCAGAATGCTACAAATTGCACGTTCAATATTAATATTAATAATAATTAATTTGTAGATATGTATTTGATAATAAATGTTTCTTTATGTTAACCTTTGGGTTTTTCCGCCCGCTAGTAGGAAAAATAGTGTACCTAACACGTGCTGCAATCGCGTGCGGAGAAGTATCACTTCCCGCACTTGTTGGGTAAACTACTATTTTGTGCTTGTGTATTTCTATGGGTTTACGATGTAATCTTAACATACATATAGTGGATATCTGTGGATATTACTCCAGCTCTGACAAAACGAATGTTATGCTCTCCTTCACGAAGAGTATGATCTGCTACGGCTTATTTGTCGGTTTGTCCCAAACGTCAATTTATTTTGTGTCTAATGTTTCTTCCTAGATAGATAGGATGTAAAATACGTTTAATTCCATTTCCGGATAATCATTTGCTTGTAGAGATTGGTTGATGTGTTTTATATCCCCCTCTAGATATTCTGGTTTACAGATTCTGGAAACTCTGTCAACAGGACTCCTTGTAACGCCCCTTTTTTGACGGTAGATAGTGGTTGGTCGTTATTTGTTACATAGAATACCTATGTCATTTATAATTTTTCTGAAGTTTGCTATGTGAAATTAATATCTTTGTCTAAAATTATACCCGGCGAATCCCTAAGCTGTTCCTCAACTTTCATATGCTGCTTGTTACACTATGCTGAATATGTTTATGAATATCAAGTAAATCGAACAGATGTATATTGTCCTTCAATTAAAATTTGATTTGCTTTGAAACTATAGCTTTATTTGGGTTCATGCAATTACTGTTCTAAGACTGTCCGGAGTTTGCGCAGTCGAAATTGGCTTGTTCGGGTCTTAACAGGATGGTTTTGACACCCGCAGTTTGGCGTTCGGGTTTATTTAAGAGCAATTCTTGGACGGTTCGAAAACCGTCTAAGCCAGTCCGAAGTCACAATTTTTGGATTATTTTTTACGCATGCTCAAATCATTTGCAAAGGAGGAGGGTGGGAGCTGTTTTGAAAATTCGCAGGGGAAAGAGGAAGTGGTTTGTTCATTGTGGATACATAACAACAGTGATGATGACAAGTTATCTTCAATTGTCAATTTAGTTAGGTTAGTTCAGTTCTATAGACCAAGCGGGATGTTCGGGTTTTTTCAAACTGTGTTCAATTTCAAACGGTCCGAAAATAGTTCTTAGGACTGAATAAAGTACGCAACTAGTTCTGTGCAATTCCAGATTGGTTCACAGACTGCCCAGAAACAAAAACCCGAATAAAGCTAAAGCTGCATCGTAGGACCTAATTTGAGCAGTTTTTGATAAAGCAGAATCGTAATTACTACAGCAAAAGCAGAAAGTAGCAAACTTACATATCCACAACTAAATGCAACTCCAGGTAATTTTCAAGCGACATTTTCATGTCTAAGCTAGTTTCCTCGTAAATATTCCGTAAATGCAAAATTGCAGAGTTTGTAATTAATACGAGTTAATTTGACTTGAAACTTAATTAGAAATCTTAATCAGCTGATCAGCAAAATATTTTAGTTTATTTGTAATAAGTTAACCGGGTAGTTTTATTGTTTGAGAACTGAATCTATGGGTGAATTACCCTGAATTTTTTAAAATAACTTTTCCAGAGGACTCTACTTTTAATAGTTTAATGTCACTTTATGCGGAAATAATTCTGTCACCATTGAAGTTCGTCGTCATAAACGTTTCGACGACAGTAAACGTGAGTGTATTAGAAAATTACATGAATATTTCCATAAGTAATTGGTAAATGCCGGACCAGTTTTGCCGTTAAATGCCATTCAAGAGGTAAGTTTTGTAACAATTCATTTGTAGAGTTTCAAAATGTAGTCTAACTATGATATTATGTTAAATTTGGTGTCATACATTTCCTCCTAAAAATTAGATCACCAGAGATACATGCCGAACCATCTAACAATGATTAGCCTCTGGTGAAAACTGTCTTATTCGTTTGATTCGGGTGTAACGAGAAATATTCTTGACTTTTACCTATTGTTTGCTCCTTTTTTTGTACATGTTGGACATAAATATGTGTTTGAGATTCATGTTCACAAACCAAACCCGAATCGATTTAATTCACATTTCATTAATAAACCAGACAACTTTCGAGAAACGTCAACGGGTTTCAAAACGGAAGTCAGTAGATTTCTTTGAGCGAAAGTAAATTTCCATAAAACGTAAGTAACGATAATAATCGTATTTTCAATATAATTAGTGAACAAATTCGGTTCGCGAGGGTTATTTTTTCTTCAATCTATTTTGAACCAACGTTTGGACATTTGACGCTTTGAAATGCGGGAAATTCTGACAGTTTATAGCCATATTTTTGCGATCTAGCGCCTTTAAGCGGATTAACAGTGTAGCTTAAGCGTGACGTCATAATTGTGACGTCACGCTTAACCTCGCAAAAATGGAAATATCTAGCGATATTCTGACATATGATAATGAAATAAACAGGAAGACTGGTTGAAATTTATACAAAAGGTGTACGTACTAATAAGGATACTACACACAAAGGGAAAATCGCTTCGGTGCCGTCGAAGGGGTAGAAATGCTACCGTCAATATTTAAACCTAACCTAACAAAATACACAAAGCATTATATTTATAAACAAATATAACTAAAATTGTGGCTGGAGCTGCTCCTAGTAGATGAACGCTTGTCCTCCATGGTTGGAAGATATCACTAGCCAGTAGAAAATATAATCAATCGGTCAAAAAATCTACAACCGACGGAAAATATTCCCCACCGGCTTACAGGATGTTTTCTACCGGCTGCACCCTGCCAGAAGTTTGTCTTTACTGACAAAGTGCAGTAATAAAAATATACAATCAGGAACAAATACATTCTAAATCAACAATTATAAAAAATCGAATATCAACAAAATATTAACATCTATAAAATACATTTGTTACAATATTTTAACCAAAAATATCAAACATAAATTACACAGTAAAAAGATATTTTAAAATTAACATCACCAACCCCTACTACACTCAAGCTTGAGCATGCAAATATTGAACCCATGCAGTTAAGAAAATAAACATGCAAAGAATACTTTACCAAATATAATATAATGAATCAGAATAGAAATTTTGAATTATTAATAGTGCTGGAAAAAAAATCCGTAGCTCCAAATTGAAAAAGTCAAAAATAAGTATTAACTTTTGTAACCTAAAAAATCGTTTCCTGAAAAAAAATTCTGGAACAAAAAATTAAATTGATAAAAAAAAAGTATCCAAAATTTTAATTATTTATAAGATAGGCCTATCAGCAAGTTTAAATATATCGATATATTCCAAATAAATTCTGAAGAGTATATATCCATCGCTGGTAAAATATCTAGAACAGAAAATCAAACAAAATTAAAAAATTCAACAAAAATCCGATGGATTCTTGAAGCCTGTAACAGAGTGTTAGTATGCTGAAAAGGAAGCGCTGAAAAAAAATTAAATTAATTTATATTAATGAATGAAAAATTATCTAAAAATTTTTGATTATTTCTGAGATAGGCCTATCAGCAAGTATTCCAAATAAATTCTGAAGAGCGTATCCATCATCCCTGGTAAAATATCTAGAACAGAAAATCAAACAGAATTAAAAAATTCAACAAAAATCCGATGGAATCTTGAAGCCTGTAAGAGAGTGTTAGTATGCTGAAAAGGAAGCGCTGAAAAAAATTGTTAGTAGTTAGTCAGAATCCTTCCAATCGCCATTTTGCATGTAACTGCTTTGGCTTCTACGATATTTTGATAGCCCATACTGGGCAACAATTTCCCCAACTTGTTAACCCATATCCATTCAACAAACGGAAAACACTTAAGCGCACTCGCCCCATCGGGATGACCGCCCGCTTTGCAAACGAGACTGACCGACAACCTAGTGAACGAGCACTTTCCCACAGTGTGGTACTGCGTGCATCCGTGAAGGAAAAAGTCAATCGTAAGCACACAAGCGGTTACATGTGGCGTCCTTGACAAGTAAAATAAAATGCTTAGCAATATCTGCTTAGAAAAGAACCAACTTGTGAAAGAAAGGCAGGACAATATTTAGAAAAATAAGAAACGACATAGCTTACCTATGTGTTTTGAAAAAATAACCAGCTTGTAGAAGAAAGAGAGGACAATACTTAGGAATATGAGGAACGACATAGCTTACCTATGTGTTTTGAAAAAATAAGCAGCTTGTAGAAGAAAGGTAGTACAATATTTAAAAATATTTTTAAAAAACTGTCAAATAGCCATGTATCACCTTTGGCTTCTACGATATTTTGATAGCCCATACTGGACAACAATTTCCCCAACTTGTTAATCCATACCCATTCAACAAACGGAAAACACTCAAGCGCACTCGCCCCATCTGGATGACCGCCCGCTTTGCAAACGAGACTGACCGACATCCTAGGAACGAGCACTTTCCCACAGTGTGGTACTGCGTGCATCCGTGAAGGAAAAAGTCAATCGTAGGCAACCATGTGTTACATGTGGCGTCCTTGACAGGTAAAATAAAAAGCTTACCGATGTCTGTTAAAAAAAGAAAGGCATGACAATATTTAGGAAAATGAGGAACGACATAGCTTACCTATGTCTTTTGAAAAATAGCCAACTTGTGAAAGAAATGGGGGACAATATTTAGAAAAATGAGGTACGACATCGGTTACTTAGGTATGTCTTTTGAAAAGTTAAGGAATTATAAGGCTGAAAGTTACCTTGCGTAGATGGAAAATTGTCCCCCATGGCTGGAAGATGACCCCAGCCAGTAGAAAATATAATCAATCGGTCAAAAAATCTACAACCGACAGAAAATATTCCCCACCGGCTCAGGATGTTTTCTATCAGCTGCACCCTACCAGAAGTTTGTCTTTAATGGCAAAGTGTTTGAATTCATTTGTTCATGTTTGTACATTTTCATTCCAAGTCAGGAATTATAAAAACGGAATATCAAATAGACGCCAAAATAATAGTGTAATACTATTAAAACGTTTTACAAATTAGAAAATTAATTTCCAAAGGATATAGCGTTCACCAGGAAGCATGCAACATCTACTTCTCGGGCAATATGCCCCGCCAGACAATAATGAATTACACTTTCAAGATAAACGGGGTTGGTATATGAAAATATAGAACCAACCATTCTGGTTTATAAATTAGAAGGAATAATATCACTTGCGGCGTATTTGCGCCTCTCATCAGTACAAGGTGGATATTATTCGTCCAGAAGCTCTAAGAGCATAATCCTGGACTGAAGACAACGCTGAAATCAAATTAATATATTAAACCCAGTGAAGGGAATGCCAAGAATGTGATAATAGCCACATCTCCACAACTAAATATATAAACTAACATTCCGTCCACCCTGTATACAAAAAAGAAAATAATCAAAATTTAATAAAATACGGAGATATTGCATATATTACGAAACTAAATAAAAATTTTTCCTCCAACGTTCAACAAGCTACAGAGCGTTGATGATTTACCTACGATTTTCACCTAAACGTGTTAATAGCTTTTGAAGGACTTTGTATAACGTAGCAAAACCTTATATCAAAAGCTTCAAAAAATGTGAGCAATCCGAATTCGGTATAATAAACGGGGGTTCTCATTTAAAAAATCATGTTTGATTTGTAACGGAGTTATGCAGCACTCTGTATAGTTCGATATAATGTCAAAATATGGACCTTAAAGACATCTACTATTTTTGTTGATAACATTTTTTGAAATCTCTTAAAATAACCCACATATTGAAGTTTGTTGTAAGATTGGTACACCCTGTATGTTAATAATCAGCAGTAGGCAATTATTTACATGCAGTATATAACTTACTCTATCAAAGAGTGTTCTAAACTATTGCAAAATCAAATAAGTACTCATATATCAGTTTGTTGATAAATTATAAATCGGTTAAACTTATTATATGAAAATTATTTGTAAAAGATCCATAATATTTTAAATACGGTGTATTTATTTATTGCTAGTAGTAGTGAGAAATAAAGAGAGGATAATATTTTTAGGAAACAACATCTTAAAAATATTTGGGAAATAAATCAATACAGAATGGATTTTATAAAATATGTAACCAACTGTACAATAACTGAAAAGATTTGAAAAGTATATAATTTACTGTATCAAAGAGTATTCTAAACTATTTCAAAATCAAATAAGAAAGTACTCAATAATTGGGAAAATATAGAAAACAATATAGAGCTTATACTCATGTCTTTTGAAAATTAAGTGTATAAACTGTTTTAATTTCTATTACATCATTTGTAAAAATATTCCAAGTTTATATATGTCAATAATTAGCAGTAAGCAATTATTTGCATGCAGTATATAATAATAAGTACTCAGATAAATTATGAATCGGTTAAACTATTTTTTTTAAATCCAAAATATATTGGAGGAACACTGTATTTATTTATTGCTAGTAGTTGTATAGTGGGAAATAAAGAGAGGATATTGTGAAAATATAGTTAAAAGCAATGCTACCCTATTTCTTTCGGGAAATAAATAAATACAGAAACATTTTTATAATATCAATACCTGACGGAACAGTAACTAAATAGATTTGAAAAGTATATAACTTATTCTATTGATGAATGTTTTTAACTATTTTAAAATGAAATAAGTACTTACTTACTAAATTTGTTGATAAATTTTTAATCGGTTAAACTTTTTGTATAAAAATTATTCGTAAAAGATCCAAAATATTTTAAATACAGTGTAGTTATTTATTGCTAGTACTAGTAGAAATGAAAAATAAAGAGAGGATAATATATTGGGAAAATATAAGAAACAACAAAAGCTATACCCTATAAGTTTTTGGAAAATAGATAAATAAAGAAAAATTTTTATGAAATATATGCTCAACTGTACAATAACTAAAATGATTCGAAAAGTATATAACTTACTCTATTGATATGAATAATGTTCTAAACTATTTCAAAAGTAATATAGGTATTCAATTTGTTGATAAATTATGAATCGGTATAAAAATTATTCATAAAAGATCCAAAATATTATAAAAACTTGTTAAATAAACTGTTTTCATTTATTTTGCTACTAGAGAAAGGATAATATATTGGTAAAGTAAAGAAATCAACATAGTTTACCTATGTCTTATTTTGAAAAAAATATATTGAAAATGAAGAAATACAGTATTTATTTAGTGCTAGTATATAATAAGTAAGTACCATTTAATAAAATAAAGACTTACCTTATATATAGAATTATTATAATCCTTGGAAATCACCACCAAAAATTCGAACTATACTCTTATAGGTACACTATCGAAAATTCCGAAGACACACACAGTTTCACTACCGAAAATAATTTCGAATAAAGGTACACTCCCGAAAATTCGAAAACACAGTTAAATTCCCGTAAATTACGAATATACACTCCCGACACGACCGTCCGATTCAACAATTAATTCGTTACTGAAAGCGAGCGATTTAAAATTTATTCATTAGTCACACCGTTCGTCATAAACAAGTGTTTGTCATCCAGAGATAATATACACATCTATGTGAATTCAATATACACTGTCCGCCCTATTTAAAAATATAAGTATAGATTATTTTAAGAAACGTTTTTCTATTCTTTTTGATATTTTCTGTACACAGGGAAAGTAGAAAAGCTCTAGAAAATATTCATAAATTCAATTTTTTAGGATATTCTAAGAATTTACAAGAAAATTGTTATTGTGAATTCTATTTTCAGTATCGTTTTGGCGAGCAGTGTATATATCGACACAATTAACATGTATTAGAAGGGATATTTTACCTTTATATATTTCTGCGATTCACGGAAAGAAGAAGAGACTTAGGAATATCTGTTAACTTCTTCTTTGTCTTTAACGGGGAATAATTTACCCGAGAAATATTTTATTGTATATAGTACCTATTCATTTATGTGTTCGAGGATTGAAATTTCTCTCATGACACATATACTGTACTTGTTTATTTTTTTCTTTCTGAAATTCTTAATCTCTAATAAGCAAAATAATATTATACCTAAATAAAACTTTCCATCAACTATCAAATAAAATATTGGAGTTTAAGCAGTACTTCCTTTTTAATAATAAAAAGGTTTCCTGGTCTACTTCCAACATTATACCATTAAGGTCAACTTTATACATTCCTTCAGACAATCCAAAATCGTTCTTTGATACCTCGCAACGACCCCGCAGAGATATAAATGTTTGGAAAAAAAATTTCAAATAAAATTTTTTGTTATCTATGAGTTTGTTGATAAATTCATGATATTATTGCCAAACAAAAAATAGCTACACCATTGGTCCACTCTCTATCAATTTATTCTCTCAATGCTGTCAATTACCGCTTCAAACTTAACTAAAAAAATATTAGCACAATGCTTTTATAATAATATCTAAACGTCAAGCTCGAATAAACTGTAAACAAAACCAAAACACTTATATATATTAGTTGCTTTTTTTCTATCCCACGGCTTAGCTCAGCTAACTACAGAATTCTTAGCTGAGCTGAATTGTAGTTCGAACGCACTTTTCAAATGCTGCACAGTCGACAATATCGGCGCAAGCGCATTTTCATACAAACAAAGATGAAAAGGTAAACAAACTAATAAATCAAAAATTTATTGAATTAGAACTTTCAATTTCGAAGGTTAATTAAAATTAAAATTACCAACAAAATCAGGAAACTAGTAGCTCAGAAAATTGATTTACTGGAACAACACATATTTGTAAGTAGGTCTCGAAGAAGGTAAACCCTTATGAATTTTAATTTAAAATCGATTATTTCAATAACTACGTGAATAATAAAGTAATTAATAAGTGTATTTGTCCACGACCACTTAATAATAAGTCAATATTTTACCTCCTAACAAAAGGTACGTACTCCTAAAATTTATTAATTTTGACGTTAGAATTGTCAATAATACCAAATTATTACTTTTCGTTCTACACTCGCCTTATTTAATAAATAAATCAAGGGGCTTGGACAAAGTATAGTATTCTACTCGCAATTTATGGCCATTATTCACTCGGGTGACTTGCGTCCCCCGCCTACGGCTCGGGACGCAAACGTCACCCTGCGTGAATAATGGCTATCATAAATTGCTCGTTTAATAATATACCATTTGCATGCACTTTTTATTTTAAAATATCTATTTATATATAATATCTTGTCTTTATGTTTTTATAAGGCTAGAATCTTTATCAGATGTCAAAACGATTAAACTTAGCTAAGAAATTTTGCTGAGTTAAAAATCCGGCATACTTGGCGGAGGCAAGGGGGGAGGTCAATTGATCTTAGTAAATCTAACTTCATTGGCAAAACGAACGCTAACTTTGCTAAGTTTAACTTAGGTTAGTTTAGATTGGTGGTAGAAAAAAAGCAACTATTATACTATAGACTCTGACAGTTCTTCAAACTTCAAATTCGAATGTCCTGGATGTTGATTAATAAAACATCTAAATCAGAAAGTGGCTAACTTCATCTTTAGTGATACGACGTATCTGTAGTGAGAGTTGCAAACATTTAAGGCCTTTTGACATTATGTAGTTTTCGATATCGTTTTTTGTATAGTTTTCAATGTTGACAACGACTGTATGGTGTCATACAAGCATGTAGTTTTCGACATCGAATACTGTACAGATATACCATTCCCAATCATATTTCTGTACGGTTTCCGCGCATAGGTCAAATATCGTGTCGGTGTCAGATACAGATATGTGTTTATGTATAGCCTAACCTAGATAATCACTTTTCATATTTAGTTTCCTGTTATCATGGACTTATTGTTTGAAAGTGGAAACGAAATCAATTAAAAAGATTAACAATAAATACTCAATGGAAAATAACGTCTCTATAATATTACAATGAAATCAGGATGAAATGAAGTCGTTATGTCAATTGACAATGACTTTTGGCAGCTCTACACCACCAATCAGAGTTCAATATCGAAAACTACATAAGTATCTTACACAATTTAATGGGCGTAAAGTTTCCTGTACAGACAACTGTACAGTTTTTGTCGACATTGACAACTGTTCAGAAAACGATATCGAAAACTACATAATGTCACACGGCCTTTAGGAATACTTAATTTCCGGTTTTCTTCTAAAATATTCGGTTTAAAACATTTTTAAATTAATTCTTGCAAAGTAGTACCAAGAAACTTTAATAAAATACCAAAAGTCGGTTATCGGTTTAACACCCCTTTCACTAAACGTTTCAGGAGAGGGTAAGTGGTTATTTACTTTTAAAAATGTTTCTCGAGAAATGAGGGACCGTTTTGAGAACTTACATGGACTCAGACGGAAGCACTTTGGGGAGAAAATAATATAACCATTACAACTACTGAAAATCCCTCTAGTAAAACTTGTGGCCTACACAGAAAGCTTCAGGAATAACATGGGAAATGGTACAAAGATTCAGTTCAGGTGCCTGGGCTGTTGAGCACAGCCCAATCGAATGAAAAAAGGGACCGTTTCCACATTTTTTGAACGCACTGTATTCCGAGTTGCTTGAAATTTTGTTAGTAGTTTTCAATGTGAAGATAATGTGTCAATTTTTTCTGCCATTGTAACTTGACTAATTATATATTCTGCAAATCTAAACATAATTGTGATTTTACTAAAAAGGAAGAAGCTCTTAATATTTACTTTTAATTCATAATGAGTGCCCTTTGATAAAATTATGTACTTTATAGCAACCTGCAAAAACCACAAAGCAAACATTTAAATTTCCAAACGCACTCTCCTATCTTTCTCCTATAAAACTTTCACCAAAAACGTTTCGCGTAAATTTTGCCCTGTTTGTTCAGTTTGGTAATTAACTCAAGTAAATTGAGCTCAAAATCAAATTAGAGGGGACATCCATGTTGTTAGCGTTTACGTATAATAGCAAAGTCATAATTTGGATACAGTCCGTTTATTGATGCATACACTGATCTCCATAATAGATTCAATTTGGAGTGAAATCAGATTTTCAAGGGGCTAGAACAGCGATATGCCTGTATTATTATCTAGAATGTTCACAGGATGTATATTTAGATTTAGTTAACGTTTCCTGAACGGTTCCTGAATGCCAGCTGGAACAAACATACTGTGAAATTTTTTTTGAAAATAACGTTATTTCTTTTCTTTGATGCGCTGTATATTATAGAAACCCTTTATAATACAACACTTTACAGTTTACTGTTTTTAAATTCACATTTTTACAACCAAAACCGCCAATTTTTGCATTCTAGTAACTCGGTTTTTATTGGAACAAACTGTCGGAATGTAAAGTTCACATTAAATAAGAAGTCTTGCGAGGTTTCTTATATGCAGAAAGCTTATTTCGAGCGATTTACTTTTGCTCTAATTAAAACCAACCCAAAGCTGGGACTTGAACTTACACCATACACAATTAAATGCAACGCAATTCCACGTAATTTTCATTGCTCTACAAGGTTCGTGATAGCCTTTTCATTTAACTAATTCTCGTGTACTCTGAACATTCCTTTTATGCAGTTAATATTACAACTTAGTAGTCACATAACAATAAATTTATGTTTATTCCTCGCAAAATCTAGGTTATAATTTTATTGAAATCATTTCCATTGCCTGCTTTTTTATATTAATTGGAATGTATTGCTTTGATATTGCTCGATATGATTCAAGAATTCTTAATTCTTCAAATTTTCCGCAGTTTGAAATGGGCCTTTTCAGTTGACGTCCAAATCTCAATACAAATATGTTCATTTGAAAACTTACTGATATTTTTTTACCTTGTGCAGCTTTTTTTCGAATATAGAGTTTGATGAAAATATTGAATATATTTTAGTAATTTGGACACTAATTTGACCTGGAAAAGAGTGACGGCACCTAGCATGGAAATATGATCGCAGTATTAGCTAGAAATGCACCATAGCAAACTTCAGCTGACAGTTTTGTTTTTGTGGTTAAATTGATTTACTCTACTTATTTTCTTGTGCTCTGTATGCGAATATTATTGTAAGAAAATGGAGCCAGAATTTTCAAAACCATCAGAGAAACAGATAATATTCCAAAACACAGCAATAACTCAGGAGAGAACTTCGATCGTCAAAATCAATTCCGACATTAGCTGTCAAAAACCATCTTTGCAAAATCGTACTAAAACAACGGTCTGCCCTTTTGCAAGGGCGTAAGCTACTCGAAGTCACGTAGGAGGGTGCGTGACGTCGCATTCAAGACCCATACTTTTTATGGTTTTTTTTTAATGCGTCGACATTTTATGAAATTCTATCAAACAAAGCAACAAAACAAATTTACTGAAAAAGCAAATTTAAGTTTTGTAGGAACTGTATATTTTGCCTTAGCTGTAATTCTTGAATCGTTGCCTATTCTTAATTCAGAGACAGAAGAATATAGCTTGGTTATAGTGAAATAGTGCGTGTTAGTGTTGGTGTAATGGTAGCGTAAAATGTGCCAGTATGTACGTGTCCAGCATTTAGTTTATTCATATTCGTGTGATTAAAGTGAAATTGAATAGATGAGGCTTTTACTTAATGAAGATCCATATTGACACGATGAAATGAAATAATTAAAATTTGTTTAAATTTTCACTATATTTGAACTAGTGACGCGTTTCCAAACCAAATAGAGTAAAGATTTAAACAAATTAAAATTGTTTTATATCATCGTAAAATGAAATTCCCGTACAAAAGTTTTAAACACAATACGAATATGTGAAATAGAAAATAAACAATAGTTAATTGCAAATAAAGATAAAAACTTTTCACCGTAACATACAACAGAAAATAAACAAAAATATCCCGAATTTCCAAATCGCTAAATGTACGCCTATATATAGTGGAATGAAGTTAAATTTTCACCACTGTTACGCAATCGCTGTCGTTGTTGACACATTTTAACCCGACGCACGTAAATCAGCGAGAAATGTCCCCCACCACTAAACAATTAAACTAAATTAAACAACCTGCTGGTTTTATATACTGTGATAGAGCGTCGTCGGTATAATATAAAAAAACATTAGAAATATCTCTTTTCCAAATCCTCACAAACAAAAAATAGTTGTAAATTATCATAATGTAGTGAACTGAATTAATCCCTTTTTTAAGGTACTGAAAGTGACTTTAAAAAATCTGTATTACGTAGGTAGACTCTGTTTAACGTAACAAGAACCCACGTGAAGTTGTAGTCGTATGCGTATACTTGTTATGTCAAAACCAGAGCCATATTGTGAAATTGGCATACTTGTGCCTGTATGTGCAAATACTTAGTATCGTTAAAATATTGTTTATGTTTAAGTTGCAACGTTTTTAAGATTCTTTCTGTGGATGATTATTCGCTTAACATTAACAGGTTTATAAGAGCCATGGTTTAGATGGAATAACACTCACAGTTAAACTACTTAGCTAAACGTATTAAATTATTCAAAAATCAAAAATATTCAGTAATAATATAACAAGAAAGTGAGAATAAATTGAAAATAATTTGATAGATTTTTTGAAAACTTGTTGCCAGGCAATAGTCACGAGAGCCCGCAGGGCTCGAGTGGCTATTTCCAAATGGCAAGTTATTTTACTATCAATTTTACCTGATTTTACTACGAAGTTTCAACGTTCCTAATTTATTGAGCTCTTGTTTTTGTGATTTCAACTGATATTTTTCTGTGTGCGTACAGATATAATTATTAAAACAATATTTTTTGTGAAAATCTTTGTTCGTCAGTGCTAAATTTACAAAAAAAAACAGTTGGAATCTTCCTAACTTCTCTTTTTACCTGTAAGTGAATAGTTCTATATGCCAGTGGCGTTGTAAGAGCACATTGTCCGACTAGTCCAACAGTTTCTCCCCACTCCTTGAAAGTCATTGATGAAAACATGTATGGCGATAGAATCTTAGCCGTGTTTTCAGATAGTTGTATGAATGACTTGCGGACTCTATTTTTGTAGTATTACTCTAAGGTGACGTTACAATTTAATGACGTTATTTGCTTAATTAAAGGTTTGTCGGAACTAATATTGGTCGCAAACATTTTCATATCAATGATATAGACCCCTGCTTGGGCTTCTGCTAGCAAACTGTATCTCCCCTTTCATTTAATATGAAACAATAGCTAATTTAACGCGACACCGCCATTTTATTTATTGCCTTCATTAGTGTAAAACCCATCTTTCCTGTTAATATTTCTAATTGTTGTCCGGAAGGGACTGTAGATCTGTGGGCGTTTTGGGGTTTGAAAATAAATTGGTTATTATGTTGTATTGACATTATCATTTAAACGAACGACTGATGATTAAGTACAAAATTTGTGCTGTTATGGAATGGAGTTTTGCAGGTGGGTATAATTAAGGTTCTTAAATTGGTAGGTACTGGGTAATTTTGGCAACTATTCCTCATTTATTCCCTGGATCAGTCAAGTTACATTATGATGATTTATATAAAATAATAATAACTGAAATAGGTATAATATAAGACACAGAAAACGAAATAACACATGGGCTGAAAAGTCCCAGTCCTAACAAAGAAAACATGTTTTATGTCAACGATAACCTCTTCATTCGAGCGAAATTTCTTACCGGCGAGCATTTTTTTTAGGTCTGCGAACAGCCAGTAGTCGCTGGGGACCAAATCTGGCGAATACGGTGGATGTGGGAGCAATTCGAAGTTCAATTCATGTAGTATAGTCATTGTTTTGATTGACTTGTGACACGTTGCGTTGTCTTGATGGAACAAATTTTTTTTCTTTGCCATATGCGGATGTTTCTTTGCAATTTCGGCCTTCAAACACTCCAATAATGCTATATAATATTCACTGTTGATGGTATTTCCCTTTTCAAGGTAGTCAATGAATATTACACCACATATATCCCAAAATACCGGGGCCATAACCTTTCCAGCAGATTGTTGTGCTTTCGGGCGCTCCAGTTGCTGTCCACTCAGATGACGATCGTTTTGATTCCGGAGTGAAGTGATGGATCCATGTTTCATCCATTGACACATGTCGACGCAAAAATTCCGGTTTGTTACGTTTAAACATGGTCAAACACTGCTCAAAAGCATCAACATGTTCTTGTTTTTGGTCAGAAGTGAGATTTCTCATAGTCAATTGCTCATGCAATATAAAGCTCACGCAACTTCACTTTTCGAGCAATCAAAACGATTTTGTAGATTTTTTTGATGGCTTCTGGTGTTATCTCCTCATCTGGTTAATTATCATAAGCTGCGTCCTCACCGAGTCGACACTAAACTGCATCCATCCACACCAGAGTTGGCAGAAATGATGTCGATCAGACTGATCAACATGTCTGACGCAGATTCATTAACAATTTCCATAAGGGCATCGTGCCTCATGTTTCTGTTTTTATAATTATTAGTTTTGGAATCCCATAGATTTGATTTTAATTTGTATGCCTCAATAAAAGCTATGACTTTGTCTTGTTCATGAAAACAATTCGACATATCGATCGATTTATTTTGTCGATCGACACCGTCGATTACAACGTACACAACAAGTCGACACTGTCGATCGACAGTGTCGACTCGGTGAGGACGCAGCTTTAGAGTTAGTGTTTGTTTTGTTGAAAATTTATGTTGATTCATAAAAATCATAAAATCGATGTAAAAAAAGATGAGCGAACCAAGAAATAGAATGATTGTTTATCAAGCAGTGCTGCAGAGAGTACAATATTTCATAATAAGAAATAAGTAGGATAACTACCATTGGTATATTTTGGAATTCAGAGTATTTAAGGCACTACAATGATAAAATGAGAGATACAAGATGCTCCATTAACAAAATACCAGTATTTTTTATGCCCCTTAGCTATAGTAAAGCTTCCGATTGCACTGTTCGAAATTTACTTGTTAACATAATATTTGATTTGATAAAGCAGGCGTGAGTTTGTATACGCCTTTTGTAATTTTCCAGAAATCTACCTTGTGAAACGAAGGTCTTGGTCTAAAATTATTGCCTTTGACATAATAGGGTTGAGAGCTAGGCAATAGTCTACAGACGCTTCATCTAAATTACTAAGATCATAATTAATTGCAGCCCTAGCTTTGTCAAACTCTTCTGGATAATTAGACAGATAAACTTGAGTATTGTCGGCATAGAAATGTTGTCTACACGATAAGAAAATTTTGGAAAAATTAGAAATATATATACTGAAAATTCCATCGTAGTAAGCATACTTTAGTTAACAACAATTCGTCATGATCAGTTAATTAAAAATAATTGAAAAAGCATCGTAAATGATATCTAAACATTGTTAATTTAAAACTTTCCTTGGCCCTAAGGCACCGAAAAATACTGTGGAGAAATCAACTTCTAGCAAGTAAATTTTTTTCCAATGCGATTTGTCTCAACTACTATATTTCCCTCAGGATGATTGGAGAAACCGCACGTGATGGGTTTTTTTGATGTTTTTCTGTAGATATTTTGTTCGTCAGTAAATTAAATAGTTAATCAATTCCACTGATAGGGAATGGTTGCAAAGTTTTTCCTATACGTTAGTTTTATGGAAGATGCGTTTAAACTTAAATCTTCTTGAATATCCAGGCTATTTCAGAATTTTTTTTCCACACTATATGTGACATACTTTTTCAAATACTAAACCGTCATATTATGTTCTTTAATTTTATGTTATTACATTATGGAACGATGAAGTAGTAAGAAACTTATCACGACAGTCGTGTCGTCCTGTTTTTCGCCTCAAGTCCCGTGTCTCAGAGTCAGATAAGATATGGGTTTAGGCCTGCAGCTAAGATACCCGTTATACAGCCCCAATTTATGCAGGTGGTCTTTTAGGTATCAACTATAAAGGTCTTAATGTGTACCTACTTTGGAGGGATGCGTGGTTGTTAGTTAATATGTTTATCCTTGGAGTATCAGTCCTGTTTTTGTGTGTTCTGGCACATTGTGGGATAGCATACATCTTCGCCTGAAATACAGACATAATATATGTTTTTGTAGTGAGGAGGGAAATCTTTCTTTATTTCACCCCACACCCATACTCCTGTCCCTTCCCCAGTCTTTGATCCGTCTGTATACCAGGCCTCACCTCGGGGAAACATCAGTCCGCTTGGGTCTTGCCAAACAATGTTTATTTATTTTGCAGGATTCCACAGATGTTGCCATGTCGTATTATTTGAATCTAATAATCATCCAATTACTTGAATTTTCTGTGACTCCCGAGTATGTCCTTATTATTATAGGTATAATTGAGATAAATTTAATCAACAGATGCCGAAAGAAAAATTATTTATATTCAACACTATACATTTTTGAAAAATAATATTTTTCTAAAACAGTGGCCGTTCAACTAAGGAGCAACAACCACTTCCCGTGCAATATGTACCGCCGGATATTGAATTACACTCCAAAGTCAAACGGGGTTGGTATATCTACAAGATATTTAAAACCAACCATTCTGGTTTGCGATTAGAAGGGACATCACAACTTGTGGACCGGTTTCGGCGTAATTGCGACTCATCAGTTCAAGGTGCTGTCCGTCCGAGAGTCTCTAATCCCGGACTGAAGAATATACTTCAATCACAATCAATACATGTCTTCCAGTAAGGGAAATGTAAAGATTGTGACAGTAGCGACATCTTCACTTCCAATCGCTAACCAAAATCCTAAATTTTTGGTTAGTTTGGTTTTAAAATATCTTGTAGATATACGAACCCCATTTGACTTTGAAATGTTGTCAAAAATTTAGTATTTTGGTTTGCGATTGGAAGTGAAGATGTCACAATCTTTACATTTCCGTTACTGGAAGACATGTATTGATTGTGATTGAAGTGTATTCTTCAGTCCGGGACTAGAGACTCTCGGACGGACAGCACATACCTTGTACTGATGAGGCGCAAATACGCCGAAACCGGTCCACAAGTTGTGTTGTACCTTCTAATCGCAAACCAGAATGGTTGGTTTTAAAATATCTTGTAGATATACCAACCCCGTTTGACTTTGGAGTGTAATTCAATATCCGGTGGTGCATATTGCACGGGAAGTAGTTGTTGCTCCTTAGTTGAACGGCCACTGTTTTTGGAAAATATTATTTTTCAAAAATTTATATAGTGTTGAATATAAATAATTATTCTTTCGACATCTGTTGATAAATCACTTTATTAAATACGACAATATTACAGGAAACTGTAATAAGCTTTATAAATTTAATCTTTGACGATGTACAAAACTTAATTCATACATGTGTGCAGCATGTTGTGAACAGTTTTAACGTTCTGAAATTACCAGTGTCGAATCATTTGATATATAAATACCATTTATCCATTTTAATAAGAATACTATAAGAATAAACAATGTGTAAATGAGCTAAGTTGGAATTTGAAGGGCGACTACAAACTGCCTCACGCTACCTAGATTTTATCGTAGATAATAAAACGTTTTCACCTCTATTTTTAAATTTAGGTTCACTAACACTTGCGGAACTTCTGTGATTTGTTCAATGGTGGTGTGGATTTTCTTCTTCCAGCATAGATATTTCTTCGAACGCAAGAAATGTCTTTCGTCGTCAGCGGTAAATTGCTAAAATTTTCTTTCCTCAATTTCTTGTGGACAATCTTTAAAGGACTTTCACATATATCTTCTACAGATTTCGTTTTTGTAGAATTACTAAAAATTTTCCAGTCAACGTGGATATCCGGAGCATGATTATGCTCTACTGATGCTTTTTCAAAAATTACGTATTTTTCATCACCTTCCTTTGTGTACACTTTGGCGACATGGGCCTTCGACATTTAAAAGTTAAACACTAACAGCACGAAACAAATACTTAGACAAAACTATACCGTAATAATTGCAATAACTGAAAATATTTATCTTCTTTTAAATTCATCCCTACTCTTTCAGCTATACTCAAATTTGGTTTTCCTAAATACCAACCAATAAGAAATATTTAAATATATTTGTTTTTGAATTTCCGGTAATTAAAACTTAATCCGCAGCTTTCTTGCAGATGGGGCAATAAGTACTTGGGATTAATGTGTCCAGGTAGTTCCGTGGGATAGTTAGTATAGACCAAATTCGAACCACCACAATATATTTCGCCAAATAATACCTGATGTATCTAGAGCTCCTTCCTTACCAAACAATAGATCCCGTCAAGTGAGGACAATTAGGCTTAAGATTGGACACATCAGCATATCTCACCAATACCTGATGTTAAAAGAAGCCAGTGATCAGTACCAGTGTGTTAAATCAGTGAAGCATATTATTACAAATTTTACACATCTTAATAATATGCGTAATTTGTGTGGGGTTCCCAATAATATAAAGACAGCTCTTACGTACAGGACCGTGGAGAAGTTAAGTGGCCATATAAGCTGTTCTCCAGCCTAAATAAACTCATCCTTGCGTCTTTCATTATTACGAGATGTAGTGGAGGGAGAATTGAATAATGAGAATTGAATTATATCGAGAAATTCAATTGATATCTATATTATTATAACAATTATTACAATTATCGAAAAAAAAATTATGATAAACTTGTTCCAGCTTCAGATTGATGGTTAGGGTACTTACAGAATCCATAATTCGGAGCACAAAGTTTTCATGGGCAACGTCCATCCCAGTCTCAGGCCAAACTTATCAATTCACACATGATTTGTAGGTCAATAGGACACGGCCGTTGAGCGATAAATATCACTAAACGAGAAGGCTTAAAAAGAACTACTATTATAGTCGTTGAAAGAAGTATCAACTTCTCAAAGGAAAGAAAACATTCTAAAATGATCAGATTTGATGGATGAGTTACAGTTGGAAAGATCTAGAAGTTCAAATTTAGAATAATTATGTTTACAGAAATTTGACACAACGAAAATCGGGAATATTTTTTAAACGTTATTTTTAATACCTTCAATGAATATATTTCCAACAAGATTTTATAGATTTTCCAAGCCTACGTCGATATTTAACACGCTAGGTGTGTTTTCATCACTCCAGAGTGCCCTGCCGTGTACTGTCACTTACATGTAATTCATAACGTACGCGTCATTAGTTTTGAGATGGAACCTAGGTATACACTTTATATGAAAAATGGCTTTTCGTAGATATTAATGATTTCTTACATATGGCGTAAAAATACTCGGTGAAACAAAAAATTAGGACTTGGGTTTGAAATATTTGCGGTTACGCATAATTTCTCCTCAATAGGAGAACTCAATAAAGTATTGCTGGTCTGGATCGCTGGCCATTCTGGCATGGAAGGAAACGAGAAGGCAGACTCTCTTGCAAGGGAGGGTGCCGCACGTGTTTCTATCGGACCAGAACCTACAATTGGCATCGCAATAAGTTTTGCCAAACAAACACTGAATACCTGGACGACAAGAAGAGCATTAGACTTCTGGCATAATTTACCAGGATTGGTTCATTCAAAGGCTTTCATACATCCTTCGAAGAATGTCTCCAAACAAATGTTAGACTATAGCAGGCATGACCTACGCTGTCTAACAGGCCTTTTAACAGGCCTCTGTCATCTGAATCATCATATGCTAAAACTTGGACTGTCGGAAGATCCGACCTGTCGTCTTTGTCTGGAAGATGATGAAACAGCAGAGCATATAATTTGTGCCTGCCCCGCCGCGGCTCGAATCAGGTATCTGATGTTTGGCAGGGATGCTCTCTCGCCCTCGGACCTGAAAAATCATTCACCAAATAAGCTAATCGGCTTTGTTAAGAAGCTGAATTTGTTTGGTGAAATCTGAATAGGTGTGAGCCACAATAGACTCTTGCGAGTCGCAGTGGAGGGCCTTATAGACCCACTCACCATAAACCTAACCTAACCTAACCTAACGCATAATTTTTATGTGACACAGTCTGCAATCAATGTAAGATGTCTGTATCGCACGGTAAAAATAAACGCACAGCTGTAAAGTAAACCGCACGGATTCCCTAGCAACCACTTAGCAACTGTCAATTTCATTCAAAATTTATTATTTACATACTGTCATGAAACTTCGCATTTTATTATCCTTATAACAGGTTTGTGTGTGTGTGTAAAGTTTTCGATTGAAAATTGTCGAGTGACAGTGAAATGGACACGTAATTCAATGTTATACAATAAAATTATTAAAAATATTTATTGTTGATGTTGTTCAAGTATTAATATATATTATTAATAATAAGATTATTAATACAAGTACAAGTAGGTCGTAGGTAAAGAATAGTACGTAATTCGTATTGTAAAGCATTTAACGCAATCACGGAATTACGCACTCGTCGCTAAGTGGCTTCGTGCGCAATTTTTCCATTCGTGCGTAAAATGCTTCTTACAACACATGTTATGTAATGTACTATTATTACATGCTAGTCATTACGTGTCAGTAGCTGTTATTTACTTAGCATCCAAACAGTGCGTAAGATGCAATTTACTTGTCAGAGTGCAAAAAACCTTATTTATAGATATGAGTACCTACGTATTCTTGATGAGCAAAATTGGTCTTGGTCTTGTAGTCTTGGTCTTACAATCTTGGTCTTAGTCTTGGTCTTGCAGTCATGGTTTTGCAGTCTTGGTCTTGCAGTCCTGGTCTTGCAGTCTTGGTCTTGCAGTCTCGTTCTTGGTCTTACGTAAGACCAATACTAAATGAACAAGAGCAAGACCGAGATCAAGACTAAATAAACAAGAACAAGAACAAGAACAAGACCAAGATCAAGACTATCCAAGTCTTGGTCTTGCTTTGCTCATCACTAGGGTACAGTAGTCGCCCGTTACAATAATTTTGCTAGTTGATAATTAATTGTAAATTATCAATAATTTGTAACCATGATGATATTTGAAAGTAAAAAAACAAATAAGTTACAGGTAAAACGAACAAGACCAAGACTTTGTACGCAAAACTAACTCCAAGACTAAATAAGCAAGACCAAGACCGAATAAGCAAAACCAAGACCAAGACTATCTGAGTCTTGGTCTTAGTCTTGGTCCTGCTTTGCTTATTACTAGTATGTATTACCATCAAGTCATCATAATTGTAAAAAAATTTTATTGTTGAACGAATATTTTTATTACCATATCTCAATATTTTTATGAAGTCGCGTATAGTTTGTCGTTTATGTGTATGAAATGAGAAAACATGTATTCACAGTTTTACTCATCTGAAGCCTCTGTTAAAACAAACACTATAACAAACGTTATAGTTAAACGTATAAAATATTCGCTCTATCGGACTTTTGCATTGACACTGCTAAAACAGAATTAAGCGACACACATCAGAGGTTACATGTGTTTCCCTTTGATTCACTTTAATCACGTTACACATAGTGAGTGTTTATTTTGTTAACAAACTAATTTAAACCGATTTAGTTGTTGTGGCTATTTTGTGTTAGTTTTATGATTGGATACGTTTAAATAATAGTATATTGTGTAACAAGTGCGCAAAAGTGCTAATTGCTCACGAGTGTGAAAGTTGAATTCACACGAGTGATAAATTAGCATTTGCGCACGTGTTGCACAATGTATTTTTCCACCATCCAAAATCAGATTCCATTATAAAAATCACCGGTACTAAGAATAAAGGAAAACTGTTAAAAGTATAATGCGGCTAAGATGGCGCCATTAGCTCAAAAGTTTGACAATGAATAAATAAGCAGCAGTTGCCTAGCAACGAATTAGAAGTTGTACTGTTTTGCGGGTTTATTGTTCAGATACCACAGACTACAGCTAAGCAGAATGACAATTTGCTGTAGGTATTTATTTTGGGTATGCCTGATGTCACTTTGGCTATGCTTTATGTCACTTCGGCTATGCTTTATGACTTTTTTCCCACAATTTTTGTCGCTATGAGAAATTGTTGATTGTTTGTATTATACCTAACCAATGTGCAAAATAGTGGTCGTAGGAAAAATTTCTTTAGTATTCAAGTAATGATTATTGAGATGGAACTAGCAAGTCCATTAGCATTAAATGGCAACAAAAATTATTATACTTGAGTGTACATTTTGATCAAAGGGTTCCATAGAACAACATCTTCAGAAAACCGCTCAGAAAAGTATCATTGCACTCGGAAGAAGCAGGAGAATCTGTAGACGAAACTGTGATCTCAGCCAAAAATAACCCAAAGGGAATACACAAGCACCCTTTAAATGTCTTCTCGGTGAGTGTTGAATGATGGATGCATGATGTCAATTTATAATCTTAAATTAACGTGTTCCAGAATTTTCTATATTCAATAATATAGGAAAGCGAGACACCCCCAAAAAGTCGTCTGGAAAACGAAAAACCGACCAACCTAAATAAACCTTATAGACCAAGCAATAGGTAAATTTTTATGACAAAAATCCTAATAGAATATATTTTCGACTTTTGTTAATAACACGAAATCTTATTGAGTAATCGTAATGGTGTCAAAATTCGAATACCACGCGTCTTTCAACGAAGTGATTGTATAATTATGAGTGATTAATATTCAAAAGAACTGAAAAATAAGAAAACGAAACCAAAAGTCCGATAAAGCGTTTAACTATAACGTTTCTTATAGTGTTTGTTTTAACAGCGTCTTCAGAGGAATAAAACTGAATAAATGTTTTCTCATTTTTTTCAAAATGCGTTGAAACTTTTTTGTCATAAAAATATCCCGATTGCTTGGCCCATACGGTGTATTTACGCGAGCCGAGCGGCTAGAGCTTTGATCTTAAAATCGCTTTATCTTTTTTTTAAATGCATATTAATAATTCAAACTTCCACAAAAACTTCTCCAATTTCTAAATTTTAATACAGCGTATTCACAATTAAAGACTCCATCACTCAACTTTTTTCATCGTAAATTCGAGAAACAAGTTTCTTTAATTTATGGTTCGTATGTAAAATAATTTGGGAATTGCCAGAATTGGTTGAAAAATACGTCAATAAACTATAATAATTATTCACCGAGAAACCGCGAATCGTGACATCGTTATTTTTGCTCTTTCGGTTTGAAAGTCGATTTTGACATATTTCCCCGATTTTAGAAAAAAAAATGTCGTATCCCCTCGAAAATATAAATATAGACTGTTCTTAGTGACTAGAAATAGGTTGTTCGGTATGTGAAGAAAACCGCGGGTATTCCTCTCGTCTAATAGACGTAATTTTTGCAATAAACACTTTACTTCCCGAATAACTTTTCAATAATTCAACGTGAATAGGTACATTAAAGAAAGAATGCGACAATCCATTTCATTTTTTGACATTCCTAAGGATACATTTATCTGCCAGCAATAAAACAAATTGAAGCAGGCGGAACTCTTCCGCTCTCATTGCCAGTTCTGACACAATGATTATAAGCACCTGAAACAGAATAGATCAAAGTACCTATTTGGCTTTGCTAAACCATACTAGAGACAAGTTTCCAGTAATTTTATTTTTGTATACCTACCTTACGTACTGTGAAGCGTTTGTGTGTGTGTGTGTGTGTGTTGGAAGGAATGGCATCAGCTTTCGCCATTGGCCACATACTATTTTAAATCTGGAGGAAGTTTAAAGGAATTTTTAATTATATTTTAATATTGGTTCTTTTATGTATCTTACTACAGAGTCCAAGATAACTTTGCTGTTTGTTGATACCACTGAGGTAATATTTGCCGGTAGCTGGAATCCATTTCCTATTAAATCGACTATAAATTATTGTTCAATAGACAAAACATAGTTAGTGCATTCAAAGAATAGATGATTTAGATCGGCAGTTTTGTTATTATTGCATGAACAATATGGTGAAGCAACTATATTGAGTCTGTGAAGATGCGCTGGGAAGCAGCCATGATTTAATTTAATTCTAGAAATTGTGCTAGAGTAACTTTTGCCTATATTAGAAAATTGAAAATGAGGGATTTTATTCGACAGTCTAGACCTTAGACTGTGAAGCCTTTGCTTTCCAATAGTATTAAGAACAGTCAACTGCGAAGCGTAAAGTATATTTTCCACGTTGCGACAAATCGCTGCGAGAAAAAGTACAATCAGCAAGCACATCGATAGTTTGTTGCTGCGACTCTTAGGGGAAACGTTACGAGTTGCCAACTTCGTTAAAAAATTAAGCAAATAGAAGTAGTTTCTCTAGAATCAAGTCTTGAAGTTAACAGTATGGATGAGGAAAACATTGAGGGCATTGTTTTAGTAACAATAATCAGTATTATGGTCTGTGCTGCTTTACGAGAAGAGAACGTTGAAGAAATCTTGTGACAGCAATGTCAGAGCGTAGCAGCCAATATAAATTTTGGGTTAGAGCGACAAAATCCACCAGAAAAGTTACCAAGTTGCAGCGACTTCTAGCTCGAAAATAGAGCAAGTTCCAATTCATGCGATCGACGCGTCCAACCCAATTTGCATGCAACTTTTTCGAGTTGCAGCGTCAACTTGCACCATGGAAAATGGACTTTATGCATTCCAACATTGCAACTTGTAACAGTGCGTTGCTAAGCTTCCAGCAATCTGAGCAAAACACAAAAAAATAAAATATACTTAATTACAGTTTGCTGCAAAAAATTGTCAATTTAGTAAAGCGTGTTGTCAATATACGTCAAAGACAATAGTATTGTAAAGCCTTACAAAGTTTTTGAAAAATATTTTTTTAAGAGCAGACCGTTCACTAAGTAGCAACAACTACTTCTCTGGTTATATGACACGACATGTATTGAATTACACTTCTAAGTTAAACGGGTTTGGGATATCTTCACGATTATATAACTCATGTTCTAATGAACCAATACAATCCGTGAATTTCCCTTAGTTACGACGTATTGATAAGTGAATATACCCCTTGACGACGTGATATAATCGTTGTGGTGTTTCGCCTCCTGCCATATTGTGATCATTTCCATAGTAACGGGCAAGCTCAATGAAATGTCAGTAAATTCTACAAAATGCAACGCTTTGGTTTCATTTCAAGTGGTGAAATAACGAACACCAACTCGAGCATAGACAATATTTTTCGATTATTTACCTCTTCACTCGACGTATTTCGCGAAACACCACTCGAGCTGCGCCAAATACGTCTCGTGACTCGTTGAATAATCGAATATTGTCTATGCTCTTGTGACATTATAACTGATTAACCAACCATTCTGGTTTGTAATTAGAAGGGACGGATTATATCTACCTTGTACTGACGAGGCGTAAATACGCCGAAACCGGTTTACAAGTGATCTTGTCCCGTGCAGATATCCCAATATTTGACAGGTTGGACGTAAATACCGCCCCTATAATATTAGATTAGATTAGATTAGAAATGGAGTGGCTCTCTGTCCTATCCCACTGCGACCTTTGCAGATCTATTGTGGTCCCCCCTATCCTTAGAGCTCGATATCTAGCTTTATTCTTTTTGTTAGATTTATTAGCCTGGATACCGCCTCCCGTGCATAGCTTTCTGCCCTCGGTTTTTCTTCTCCGAATAGGTGAAACCGCACCCTTACTAGGCCTTCGCACTCACAAAGTATGTGCTCCGCGGTTTCATCTTCTTCCTGGCAAAACCTACATAGGCTGTCATCTGCTAGGCCAATTGCATGCATATGCTTCCTCAGCCTACAATGTCCGGTCATCATTCCCACCATCATCCTCGTCGTTTCTCGACTTTGACATAGTAGGTCGCGTGACAGTTTGGCCGAAGGGCTTTTAAGGAATAGTTTATATAATATTATTCACAGCCGTATATGAAAAGACGTCATTTTTGACTGGTTTGAAAGTTGGCGAAGACACATTTGTTGATTTTCATCTCACACTCGAATAGATTTGTCACACATTTTCATGAATATAGATGAAATTAAGTCAAAATTGTAACGTTCATATTTATGAATTCATGAAAAATTTATTATGGTTATTATGGGAATTAAATTCTATACAAACTTTAATTGAGAGTTTTTTCTATGTCATCTATCCATCCACAGGGTATGAAAGTAGATGAGCAATGCGGTTATCACTATAGATATAGGGAAAACAATGTGTTGGAGAGAGAGTAATGGAGGCAATGTGTAGGAGAGAGACAGACAGATGCCGTCCGCGCCATCTACGAGATAGACGTCCAGGTCTGCGCCATTTTTGGTCCGTGGCGCCTGTCGTCGCCATTTTTGACCCGACCGTGACGTTGAATTAAAAAAATTTCGACTTGTCTGAGGACTGAACCGTGGACCTACACATATATAGCAATACACTTCATAAATCCTGCCTTTAGCTCTGTTATGTATACGCGTATCTATCATTCTCTTTGTTTAGACAGCTTCATATAAGTCTTTTTAATATTACAATTATTTTATTTTTTGTTTGTTTCAGGTAAGTTGTACCATACACTATTAAATGCCCTACGATAGGTAAGTGTCTTTATAATCTACTTTCTCTTATATTTTCCAATTGTATAATTTCTGCCAACTCCTTACTAATTACCTACGAAGTTTTCGTTGCATACATTCATATACAGGGTGGTCGTATGAACTTTGACGCAGTTCCTTATAATGGCTCTGTTTCATTTTTGTCCGGCCACCCTGTATATTGTAATGATATATACGTTCTCTGATAACAATATCATACAATAATAGTAAATAAATGGACAATTTTCATGAAACATGAATTCCTAATTATAAATTTTTACCCGCTTTCTATCGGTGAAACAATTTCCAAAAGCGGAAAGTAGTTTTAGAGTTTTCAAAAACATACCATATTCATCTTTCCTCATTGGGACATCAGTAAAAATAAGGTAAATAAGGAATTTATACCATTTGGCTTTTCCCAGTCATTACAGCAGGAACAAACTGAATAAAAAAGCTATGGAAATATGATTTTGCTGCGAGGTTTACTCAGACAAAGGTAAACATAGGAATTAGATATTGAAAAATGTATCAACCTACATATCCACTTCAGAAAAATGGGAAATAAAAGTTTCAATATAAGAAGCTGCTTCCTCTGGGGCTCATGGTAAAAGAAATATTTTCATGAGAACTGCTTGCTTTTAGAGAGGAAAGTGGAATGGATAATTCAATTGATGGACTTGGAGTGAATATTAGTACGAAAAAACGGCTTCTTGATAAATTTTTGTAAGAATGTAAAGGTTGTGACTAAATGAGACACCGAAGAAAACAAGAAAACGAAATAATAGCTAGGAAGGAAAGTGTCACTTCTCCTCCCGAAGGATGTAGTTTACAGTAACCATTCAAGGGAAGAAAAGACACTTCACTTTTGTGCGATACCTAAATTTCCTCTTCCTGCCCACTTATAAAACCTTTTTCTGGATTATTATTTATTTTGCTGTCTTCAGCGCATTGCTTATATTGTATATATTGTTTTTCATGTCTGTCTTCATATTTTTGTGGTAATAAGGTTGATGAGCTTAAGTTGGCTTGTTCCCTAATATCAGGTGGCGTATTTGTAAATTGAAAATCAGTTGAATCCCTCTCAATTTCTCAAAAAGTCTATAAAGTTTGATAAACTTAACACCCCCTGCGCCGGGACTAGAGTCACTGCCATCTAAAGGGGAGGGTAGCAGGGAAAATACAGTAAATGACAAGATATTGCGGCTATAACATTTTTGATTACATGGACATAATTTCGATTTTGTCGTAAGTCAGTGGCGTGGCGTGGGCTTTTGCACCCGGGGTCCCAAGGTACTACATCGTACAAGTTATTGAAAATTAAGATAAACTATCACTGCTTTGGGAAGAACAGACATCTATGGTAAGAAATGACGTAAGGAACCGACAGGAGTGTTATTGTTTTGTTTGATTGAATAACTGAGTACTCGCTGTCGCTTGTTAGTTCCTTCGAATTCAGGAAAACTCGGTGCCTCTACCACTAGTCACATTTCGGCAGCACGACTTTATTTCAGCTCCTCTCTTCCGCGCCCTTGCGATTTCACTTGGAAAAAAAATTCCGAGCGCGATTTGAAGTTAATTTTTTTTTATTTTTATTTGTATGCCGGGTGCCCTAGCACTTGCAGCCACTCTACGCCGGCGGGTGTAATTTAGGCGCTAACCATCCTTCTTTACCTGTCTGACCAAAAAGGGTAGATAATCCGACATGTATTTTCGCCGCTAAGAAGTGGTTTGGTAGGGGTAGGTTTGGTTGGGTTATTATTCAATATTATTATTATTTATTCTTCAAAAATTGACTAAAAATACGAAGGTGGTTTGGTAGGGGTAGGTTTGGTTGGGTTATAATTGAAAATTATTATAATTTATTCTTCATAAGTTGACTAAAAATACGAAGGTGGTTTGGTAGGGGGAGGTTTGGTTGGGTTATTATTGAAAATTATCATAATTTATTCTTCAAAAATTGACTAAAAATACGAAGGTGGTTTGGTAGGAGTAGGTTTGGTTGGGTTATTATTGAAAATTATTATAATTTACTTTACAAAAATATATCTTATTATAAATGTCGGTGATTTAATAAATAACTATATTTCATAAATCACGTACTTCAGACGGTTAGCGCCCAAAATACACATAGGATGAAAATGACCCTTCAGTCTTGGCGCCTAGTTTACATGTTGTAAAAAGTGCATTAATCCTTTAGCGCCCAAATTACATCCGCCCCTCTACGCTACACCATTGCATATAGTGTGCGATAGACATTGTTATTAATTTTGAAAGTAAATGAATTAGTCCAAATTTTGTAAACACATAATTGGAACTTTATCTACAATCGAATTGATATCTATTGAAAATGTTATTGAAATTGGAAATTCCAATTACACAACATTTTATCGTATTAGATTGAATACAATAATGCGCCCTACCTAATAACCTCACGATAAAAAAATTATAATGGGAAAATGTCAATTTAACTAAGTGCATAATATGTACGTTTAGACCGGAAGATATGAAGCTAAAAGTCATTTTTTTACTTTTTAACTTTTGACTGATGACTAAATTACTGTCATACAACAGCATGTCGAATACATTCATGCTTTATGTAAACTTTCTTGCCTGGTGGGATTGCTAAGACATGTTATTTATTACAGGAATGAGAATATCTAATATTGGTCACTATCAAATGTTTTTAGTTAACTAGCTGGGTATCAATTTTGGACAAAGTTGTTGAGTAGATGCTTCCATTAATAATAACTTGGTCTTACAATAGATCTCTCAACTATTTAAAATTCTTGTACATTCTATCTATTTGTTTCCACAGTTTACTTGCCATTAAATTAAATTTCATTAAACCTTATCGTTTCATTAGAGGTGCTAAAAATGATACATATATTCCCTTAATGTATCTGTTTGCATTTTAATAGAAACTCTCAAAATTTTGTAAAGCAGTTTCCATAATACTCGCTTCTGCTTCAGTGCGGTACATTTCAACGATAAGATTCAACTTCCGGATACTAAAAGCGACGTTAATGCCATAGTGATACCTACCACCCTTTCAAATGTATCTTACATTTTATTATAATAATACAGAAGGTATGAATACAAAATTTTAAAATGCATCCAGATGTAACAGTGCTAGAACAACGAATAATTTTATTTAATGGGAGATTTACGCTGTAAAAAAATGAATAATAATTTTTCATACAATGATAAGAAGAAAGAGATGGTTCCTAGGTTGTAATGTTTTTCCAAATAATTCTTCAATTAATTGAAGGGGGCCAAAGAAAAGTACAGCTGTTATATCTGGTAGTGACACTTGATTCCTCACTTAATTGGATGACACACCTGGAAATAATTAACACATGGGCTAAAAAGTCTCGGGCCTGACACATGGATGGTGCTAGTTCTATTGCAATCGCCTGTTTTCCAGTTAGTACTAACCTTAAAAAGAAAGCTGTCAAAATTTCATGATATTCTATTCATTAGTTCGTGAGTTATTGTGCTAAAAGTGACGCCACTTTTAATATTTTCAAAAGAATGGATCAAAAACAATTTCATGTTTTAATTTTACACTGCTTCTTAATACGATCACCTATAGAACGATGGATGAGGTGGATGAGGTCTCTTCTGCAGTTAATATATTAACCTCGATCCAAAGACGAGGTTTTCATGTGTTTCATCTAGCAGTTTTTGTGAGGACAGTGCAATTATAGCGCATTTCCAATCGATTAGAAATTTCTCAAACTCTTGCATTCCGTTTGTGATTCATTGTGAATATATTGGCAATTTTTGTTCTACTAGCCCAGGAGCCAGTGACAGATTTTCATGACCAACTCCCTCCCAATCGAAAATTCGTGAAATGCAGCAGAGATTTATACTATGAATACTCGCGACCGTCTTTGTTTTTATTTATCTCAAGAGCTTCTAAAAGATTTAATTTAAAGGATTTAGATTCTACATGCAAAATTTAAAGTGAAACGTGTTTAGTCGAAAAGAGTGTTAGTATAGTAACAGTTCAGTGTTAAATAAACATGCCGAACGTAATACCTTTCTGTGTCTTTTGCAAAAAAAATAATCAATTAAAAAAATATGCTACAATAAATTATTCATTAATTAATTTACTCATACCAACATTTCCTCCATTATTAAACTTCATATTTGTTATCAAAACTCTCTAATCAAGCATAATTGCCGAATAACTTGAGAAACGTTATTTCCTCCCGGATGAGAATTTATAAGAGGATTGTTAGAATACTTTAGTAAATAATGAAAAGAATCAGCTAACTGTAAGTCAAGGGAAAATTCGTCAGCTGATGAGATTCAGTAGGTGATAGATGCTGTAGCTTTACACCTTTCAAGGTACCAGCTGACAAACTTTCCACTGAGATACAGCAAGCTGACATTAATTTTCATTCATAGTAGCATATAAACGATCACCAGGTAAATTTTCAGTTGAGAGGAAATCATTGAAAATATAATTTTTTTTTCATGTTCAAGCAGCCAGCTGACGTATAATCCACCGTGTTATGGTCAGCTGACTTTGTTTTTCTTTCAAAATACTAGGTAAACTATAATTTGACAAATTTTCAAATGAGAGGAAATGACTGAAAAAACTCTTTTTTTCTCCATGCGTGGGAGGCTGCCACTACCCGCCCCACCCAAGGAGTCGCAGCTGATGGTCGCGAGTGTTCATAGTATAAGTCCCTGATGCATTTTACGAAGTTTCTCTCGAGAGGAAATAATTGACCGAAAATGTAGGTACCTGGCTCCTAGTCTATACGAACGGGTGGAAAATTTGACATTAGTGAGCATGACGCATGATATTTAATCATTAATATCTACTCCTATTCATCTGGTTGAATAACTCTCGACATTCTAGGTATGTTTGTACTTTTCAAACCTAAACTATAATTTAGAAGTTGTTTGTTATTTCGTTGTTTTTTCCCACAATAAAAGAAAATTATTGAAAACCAAAACGTTGTCATTTTCAACAGCATCACAATGCGCACGCTTGTAACTGAAAATTTGATCCCGGTCAGCGAATTATTCTGATAGCTGGCAACTGGACCGAACAAAGTATTTTTAAATCACCAACTGCCAAATTGTTTCTACGAATCCTTTTTTTTAATGCGCATACATCTGGCGGTTTCTGATAGTTTCTGACTGTACTACGAACAAACTTTATGGCCACGATTGTAACACACATATACTATTTTACAAACTAAAAAGTTGCACTATTTTTTACCCAGGGGATTTTTTTACATTTTTAAATTAGAAATTCCACGTCTTCGTAACATTCGATACAAATTTTCCGTGAAGAAGGTTCATTTCTATTTCCAGTAATAAAGGTTAAAGAGGGTCGGACCAATGAAAAAAGGAACGATATACGGTTCAGGAATATAAAACGAAAGGTTTGTGTTTTGCGAGTTACCTACTCGAGTGAATATCCAGTTGGGTGGAATTCTTTTCTGAGCAAACTCCCTAAATGTTTCGTTTAAAAAACCGATAAACATTTCACCAATGAAAAAACGTTTTGATGTATATACGGTTGTTATTATTTAACTTAAGAAGTAATATAAAACAGACAATTTTCTTCTATAACACCTTTTATTGCGTAGATAATACAGTAAAAGTCACGAATGTTTCTCGCTACGTCATACTTCCCTGAATGTATCAAAGACACTCTAATTTTATGTGGATATCACTGACCGCGTATGACCAATTAAAACAAACGGAAAGGTACATATTATGTGTTTTGTGCCTGAATTGAGCTACGCCATTACGTCTTTAGCAGTTTGTCACTTTGTCTTGTGTTGTGATAACGTTTGTACTTGAAAAACGAAACGTCACTTTATGCGGAAATAATTCTGTCACCATTGAAGTTCGTCGTCATTGCCATTACTTTAAATAGGTAAAGTTGATTTACATTTATTGTGATATTTTCTACAAAATGCCTGGAAACGTTTAGACGAAAGTAAACGTTAGTGTATAAGAAAATTACATGAATATTTCCAAAAGGAATTGGCTAATGGCGGACCACTTCTGCCGTAAAATCCCATTCAATAGGTCAGTTTTGTAATAATTTATTTATAGAATTTCAAATTGTAGTCTAACTATGATATGTTGAATTTGGTTTTTATTTATTTCCCCTCATAATTAGATCACCTTATTGATTTGATTCGAATGTTTATGAGTTATGACGTAACGAAAAACATTCGTGACTTTTGCTGTATTAACATTTTTTGTAATCAAATTATACTCAACGACCTTTTATTTTGTTAGTGTCATAAATACTGTCAATTATATTTCTGTTTTAAACAAAACAAGAAATAAATAGATTTTTAGCGATGGTCCGAGTGCAACCATACCAGGTCCTCTAGATAACACAAGCGCACTGCTATTTTGACACCACAAGCCCGCAAAAGTCTTTGAGGGGTTAACAACAGTTCTTAGACGTGTCCCATACGAGGTATTTTTCTAGAGAAATACCTGAATCTACTGCTCAATTTTAACGTTACACTATATTTTCTAATTCCATCGTGTAGAAAATTTAAATTCAACTGAGGAGCTCTTCATGCAAATAAAAAACGAGGGAGCACCCGTTGTGATCTAATCGCATTTTAAGTTTTTCTATCTTTTCAATTTAAATAAATTCCAGTTGTGAACGCCACTGTTTTTTACATATTGTCCCTTTTTGTGCCTCGTTAAATTTTTTTTACAAGATCGATATAAAGCTCCGACATGATTATCTACTTTGTTGTTGCATAGAAAAACCAGTAATCTACTGAGACACTCGTTTTTACTCCACCAAGAGATCCTGCCAGATTTTGAATATGCCAGTAATTTATTTTATCCTGAAGATCATAAAAAATTGTAGCAAAAAATGCTTTAAAATTCTCGAGAATTGTGAGTCTCTAGACTGTTTTTTGCTTTTTCTATATTCAAAAATCTTCTCATGGCTTGTCACATTTTAGTGATTTCGTTGTGACTATCCATAAGTTTGAAAGCGAAAGGCCTTTTTCCTAAAAATTTTTTTGCTATCATACATTATATTATTTTATTTTTGTTTCAAATTGTTGAATACCATCATCGTGTTATTCGATATCACAGAATCCTCAGATTAAGTATCCTACCAATTTTCCGGGTATTTCAATTGTTTACGGTGATGTAAATTGTTATTTTGGGATCTGACTTGGTGTTTTATAGAACCCATTTGAAATGTGGGTGAGCTATGAAAACATTTGTCCAAAAACAGTGAACTACTCTTTCTACGTATCTGTCTTCTGCTGAATTGCTGTCTTTTCTGAATTAATTATAGACTGCAAGTTGTTTTTTTTGTTTCTATCTTTTATCACTTTTAGCATGATGTCCGAAGAATATCTATACCTTGTTTTTAAACTAATAGGAGCGATTTGAATTTAAGTTGGCATTTCTGCTGCCTAGTGATTTGTCAGATTGCTACCAGTTTCACACAGTTCTTTTGATACCACTGACACTGACATTTGTCAGTTTTGTGTTTATTTATATAAAAATAGTCATTAGTTCAATCATTACTACCACGTTTGTTGTTTATTGTTTATTTTCAACAAAGTATTATATTCTACCCAAGGTATTTGCTATTTTTATTATTCATTCCCTTTCATGAAAAATTCTATGCTTCTTTTTTCTTGTTAATAATATAAGTTTCGCATCAAGTTTTACATACATTGCAGTACTATATTATGGTATTTTTCGATAACAAAACTTCTGTTCAGTTTTAGTTTTGCTACACCAAAGCCTCAATTGTTAAAAAAAAAACTTTAATCATACAATTGCATTTCTATATTCTCATTAATCCTCAAATTCTTGAGACATTCTACATAAACTACTTATTATAACCTTACATCTTTTCACAATAATGTGACATTTGGTTACTACTTTCGCAATGACATTTTACTAACTGCGCCATGTGTTACTCGTACAGTTTTTATTATTTAAATAAAATGTGTATTACATTGACATTGTTCTACAAAGCCTGTCTGACAACATACTGACTTACACCACATATCAAAACACACAAACTTCAACTTCAGCTGATCGGGAGACCCAGCCCAATATGGCCGACCTGTCAAAGTCAGGTATTCTTTAATGGTCCATAGGAGATTAACAAGTTAATATGATACAAATCATCGTTCCAACTTTATTTACAGCTCAGTGTGCTGAACTTGACAAAAATAATTAACATACCACTGACAGGCAACAAGAAATGGAGGAGTTTAATAATTAATGAAATGATTCCTCTTTAACCCGTCAATTAGCTTCCTTTCATCGCTTCTTTTGAGGATGTCCAGCTTAATTTATCTACATTTATTATTCATAACTCTTAACTCATCCCTAACCTGTCAATAAAATGAAGTGTTCACAACAAATTAGTTATATCTGAACTAGTATGCGCGAACGGAACATGAGCAACAAATGAAAAGCACGAACATAAAATTGATAAAACAAACATCACGTTTCAAATAAGAATCGAGTGAATGATTGGACTTGATCAAATGAAGTGATTAATTCAGTTGTTTACGGAGGTATTGTGAATTTAATGGAAACGATGGCTCAAGTGTGTGAAAGAAAAGAAATTTCATAAGAAAGGTGATGTAATAATAAGGACAAAGCAGGATAGGGTAGTGGATGAAAAAGGAGCGAGAACTGGACTTAACTCAGGAAAAAAGTTTCAGAGTTCCTGTTTAATATTTTTTCAAGCTCAGAAATCCCATGCATATAGTAAAAGTCACGAATGTTTCTCATTACGTCATAACTCATAATCATCCGAATCAAATCGATAAGACAGTTCTCACCAAAGGCGCATCATTGTTAGAGGGTTCGGCATGTATTTCTGGTGATCTAATAATAAGAGGAAATAGGTCAAAACCATATTTAACAAGTCATAGTTAGACTACAATTTGAAATTCCACAAATAAATTGTTACAAAATCATTAGCTAATTCCTTTTGGAAATATTCATGTAATTTCCTAATAAACACGTTTACTTTCGTCCAAACGTCTACCGGGCATTTTGTCGAAAAATTTCACAATAATTGTGAATGAACTTTACCCGTTGAAAGTAATGACAATGACGACGAACTTCAATGGTGACAGAATGATTTTCGCATAAAGTGACGCTTCGCTTTTTAAGTACAATCGTTGTCACAACACAAGACAGAGTGACACACCGATAAAGGCGTAATGACGTAGCTTAATTCAGGCACAAAAAACATATATGTACCTTTCCATTTGTTTTAATTTGACATATGCGTTCAGTAATATCCAAATAAAATTATAGTCTTTGATACATTCAGGGAAGTATGAAGTCACGAGAAACATTCGTGACTTTTACTGTACCAACATTTCTATCACTATTACAATAAAAGTTGCAGTTTATCTTTTCTTATATTTCACAGATGCTTCAGTTTACAAAAATGAATGTATATCATTTTTTAATGTACCAGCATGATGATTTATAAAAAATAGTTCTATATGCTTAAGATATATTTACTCTTTACAATAAACACAAAAACTCATCATGTAATCCAAATAATGTTATTAAGCAACTGAATATTCAAAATTCAGTATTGTTATTTCTCCGAATTTCTCTCGAATGGCAAAGCCGATATTCTCCTCATTAGTTTCCGCAGAATTATAATCATCAATGTAAATTGTGACCTTTAATACCATGACACCAAACGCTCGCGTTGTAATCGGCTTGGAAACAGTTAGATAGTTTAAAAGGGTGATTTATTTAGGTACGTTTCTTCCTCCCATTTTCCAATTGATTGGAATCGTCCAATACCACAAATAATTAGGACCGAATGTTTAAACCTTACCGAATATTCCATACTTTCAGATTTTTTTGTATTTTTGCTAATCCCACCTCTAAAGGGAAAGAAGAAAAAAATTTTTTCAAGACAACAGAGATTTTAAATAGTATTTTCATTTCACAAATCTCAATCCCGAAAAACATATTTGATATCAAAGTAAAGTTACTTCAACCCCTTATAATGTGACAGGAACGTTAAGAAAGTACAGGGGGTGAGCCATTGCGATGGAAATGACAAGATTTCAAGCTCGCATCTTTGAGAAAAAAATTAAAACTCAATGCTACAGCATTTTTTAGAATGAAAACTCAATTTTACTCAGCAACTTGAGTAATATCTTGAAAGGGGCGGTGAGCTGAGGAAATTTTGTCATAATTTTATACCTAATCAGTTCCAAAATGGTGTGCGAATGCCTAGGCATACTCAATGAACTAGACGGAAACAATATAGTAACCTTACTGGGAATTCCAGGACACCCTGGAATAAAAGGAAATGAAATAGCAGATGGACTAGCAAGGAGGGGGACTGAAAGACCCTTTTGGAGGCCGGAACGCTTTTGCGATATCAGTCCCAATGTAATATTGGAAGAAATAGGCAAAGCCAAAGAAAAGAGAAGATCTGACCATTGGAAAGACCTAGAAGGGCTAAAACAATCAAAGATTTTGATGGGTGACTACAACCCGTTGAGATCAAATGAATGCATAAGTCAAGTAAAACTGCACTAAGAGTTTTAACAGGGATCCTAACAGGACATTGCCGCCTGACCGGGCACCTAAAAAAGTTCAAAATAGTGGAGGAAGAAGAATGTAGATTCTATGGCATGGAAGAAGAATTCTCCATCCACATACTCGGAATCCTAGGGCACAACACATAGGAGATTATTGGATAGAAGAGGGACATTTACTCAAGTTGAAGCCTGCAGATATCCTAATACTCATAAGGGAAATAGGACTAAAGAGGCTACTAGTCTCTGAGAATTTCCTCAGAAACTAAAGGTGGGATCGATTTGGTCATACGGTGCTGGAGCGGAGTAGGAGCGGCGTATCAATCACGTGATACCGGAAAGTCTATCTCGAACGCGTTGGAGCGGATTTGAGTGTTTAAATATAATGTAACCTCACTTCTTTTACTTTTAAAATTTATTAATTTTGTTGTTCCAGTCTTTTATCATTTTTAAGACCAAAGCATTCAGCCCCAGAACTTTTTCGCATGAATTTAGATACACTTTGTATATCAAAATTTGCACATGAAAGTTTTAATTCACTTGAAAAAAAGGCTTCGGTCGGGATTTCAAATCTGGATTTATCGTTTATCGAGGCACTGAGCCAGTCAGGTAAACATTTTTATTAATTGTAATAGCTTCGGGCTACCAAATCGAATTACAGGAGAAGTATCTTTGAACGTTCGACCAAATGCTCCCACGTATTTCATGTGATGGGAGTGGATTTTTTATGTTCGAGCAGTATCTTCGAAATCAGTTCCACATGGAAGTAAGCGAGTAGAGTCTTGCGCAGAACGTCAGAAAAACAAATAAACATCGAACAACTTACTGTGGATATAGCGAGATAGAGAAATCATGGCGATCATTGAACTTAATAAGTTTTTTGATAAATAATACTACTGAACAAAAATGAACGAAGGTGAAGATTTTATGCATCAAATAATTGATGATTTGCAAGATACTGAGGAAATGGCGGAAGATACGACAAGAAGGTTTTCTGATACAGAAAATGGAAATAAACACAAACCACATGTAATCTTCTTCCTGTCACGTACTTTTTACACTACTCTACACTACACGTTACCTAATAAATAACACATAAGATCTACAAAGTAGTTCGCCACTGTGTTTAAGGTATTGCTATTTGAATTTTCGAGTACCGTTCGGTTCGTGTGAATTCATTCGTACGAACATAATCCATTCGACGTTCTCGCGAATAGTCGAACGTTCAAAGATACAGTTCCAGGTTTGATCTTTATTCACATAGAAACGGGGGTAAAGTAAAATCAATCAGATAAATATCATAGTAGTTTCACTTTATGTATGTTTTTATACATAATATTACGGAACCATCGTGCGCGAGTCCGACTCGCGCTTTGTCGCTTTTATTTATTTACAAGTTTATTTCTTATACATGCAACAAAATAAATAAACTACAGGGTATTAGTTTAGAAAGATATAAAAATGGAGAATATCCACAACTGTTAAATGTCAAATTAAAAAAGTGTGATGCTTGCTTAGTGTGTCGAGCATTTCAAGTGTCACTCCGCCATTGAATAATGTATATGTTCAAATTTTATTTTGATACGCACGTCTATGCTATTCCTCAATCGTTTATAATTGAAAATAAAGATTTGAAATAAAATATTGCTTGAAGGTTTTTAAATATTCCAGTTATGATATTAAAAATTATAATGTTTTTGCGGCCTGCGACGTTAGAAATAAAAACGAAGTCGGTTTATCAGTTATAACTTGTTTTTGTTGTGAACAAAAAACGTTACGACTATGAATGAGTAACAAACAAAACTTGGTTGGGAAGGTATATGTTTGTCTGAATTTATTGCTAATAAGAATTTTAACATAGACGGTATTATACGTATATATCGGGAGTGTGTTCTCGAAAAAAAATAGACATTTATTTACTATGAACAAATTACATCTTGCGATTTTTGTGGCTAGTGAAAACCAATCGTTTTACGAACAGTTTTGTGGAAATCATGGTTATATTGCTGTAAAAAGAATGTCTTTCGTCGATGTTTGGTTAGTAAGTTTTCAAAATTATTAACAGCTTACTGTTATTGATATGACACAAAAATCCGATAATGGACTGTTTAATATAATCTTTAGGTCTCACTGAATATCACCCCATATACACACATACATTAATATAATATATACTTAAATTTTTTAACGCCTTTATTGTAATTTATTATTATAATACCTTTATTAGCTCACCTGATTTTGGTTATGTATTGTATAGATTTGCAGCGTTGCTGGAAAGGCTCGCACCAAGGGATTATCTTTAAAACGGATAAAGGGAGAGTTATGAAACTTTAGGACGATGAAAGAGACTTTATTATGGTATATTTAAGGGCAAATGTCAAATGTTTTTGACGTCATCGTAGAGCGTACGGCCCCCATCTTGAATTTTTGGAAATGGCAAGATAGGTTTAGTGAAGTTTTACAAGGAAGCTCTAAAATATGCAGAATTACGTCTCATTCATCGTCCTAGATTTTTTTTGAGCTGTCCTTTGGAGAGGGCCTTAAAACATAAAAAATTAACATTTTTTCACTCGACTCAAAAAAAAATAGTCGGTTTTTTTCGCCACCCTAGTGCATACGTACCTATAACCTGTATTTTTAATGAAATAAAGTGAAATTATATTCAAATAATATTGACATGTAATGTCAATAAGGTAATTGGTGTGTTTCTATTATTTTATGGTTATGTTGGGCACTCTAATACACACTGATTATAACTCAATAAAACTGGAATACTAACTCCTGGTTTTCCAAATTATATATCCTATTATAGGTCTATTTTATAGATAGAAGAAATATTGACGTAAACGTTGGCTGTTCTTGTGGCACAAGCAAAATAATTCTTCGATAATAATATTTTAAATTGTTATGTTTTATGTTGTTTAATGTTATAAAGAGTGTCTTGAGCCGAAAAGAGCGTTCAAGACTACCTATATACAGTAGCAATATACTGAAATAATAAGCAGATAAATTGAATCGAAAACCCTTGGAACAGAATACGTCGAAGATTTTAAAAATTAATCAGGTTCTAAAAAGGAAGGGTCTTCGAAGGGCAAGAGAAATATAAAATATTAACAAAATCATAGGCCTGAAGGCAAAAGGTCTTGAATTTGATATAATTATAGTTTAATGAATAAGCTAAAATATTATGCATGAAATAACTCGACGTATAAATTCGTGGCTGTTAGATTAACACGAGCATTTGCACATGCGATTAATGACGCACGGATTCAGTTTCCCCAAATATTTTGAACCAGCCCCGCAGAGAGTTAGTGGTCATTAAACAAAGGGGTAGGTATGGAAATATTTCGAGATATAAATCTTTCTTCGTCAATTCCCTTGTAGCTTGGAAATATCGATTCAAAATTTACTTGTATATGTTTAATTTTCCCCTAAATCGATTGGTGGATTTACGAATATTTTCACTACTTTTACATTTATTATCCATAAAACACTTTTTTAATGTGAACGAATTATTTTATCAAAAAACTGACTGTCTCCAAAATGTTTGTCGTTGTTTATTTTTTTACAAAGAGGGTATGGAAATATTTCGCGATTTCCGTCAATTCCCGTAATGCTTGGAGACCTTTTGGTTGCAGAAAGTGGATTTTCGAATATTTTCAGTACTTAGGTATTACATATTTATTATTCATAAAACGGAAACCCTTCATTAGAACGTTCTAGCTTTTCAATTAGTCCAGCTATGAGTACCTTTTGGTTGCAGAAAGAGGATTTTCGAATATTTTCTGTACTTTTTACATCCTACAAGTTATGCTTTTGTTAATTTTTTTCCAAAAATAAAAGTTTTTTGAACATATTTTTCTGGAATTCCAGTTTAAAATTTATTGTTTTGTGGTATTTACTAGACTTTTTACGTTTAAAATGCATTTTTAAGAAAATTTCATGACATTTTATGAAACTGAAGGAATGATTTTATCCAAAAACTGACTGTCAATTGATTTTTTGTATAAAGAAACATCTTGTTTGTTACAAATTTTAAGCATTTTTCATGTCGCAAATGTTTTTGTGCATGGAAATATCGATTCAAAATCCAGTTGGGTCTGTAAAATTTTCCCCTAAATCAATTGGTTTTCAGGCAAGTGGATTTACGAATATTTTCACTACTTTTATATTCATTATTCATAAAACGGAAACCCTTAATTAGAGCTATGATCTTATACATTTTTTCCAAGTATACTAGAAAATATCCTCCTGGAATTTCAGTTCAGAAATTATTGTTTCTTGGTATTTACAAAACTTTTCAAGCTGAAAATGCATTTTTTCGAAAATTTCATGACACTTTTTTAATGTAAACGAATTATTTTATCAAAAAACTGACTGTGTGAGTAGATTTCTCGTATGAAAAAACCCTTGTTACGAATTTTAAGCACTTTTTATGTCTTCAAAATTTTTGTCGTTGTAAATTTTGAACAAAGGGGAGGGTATGGAAATATTTCGCGGTTTTCGTCAATTCCCGTAATGCTTGGAAATATCGATTCAAAATTCGCTTGTGCATGTAAAATTTCACCCTGAATCAATTGGTGGTCATTTGAACGTTCTTGCTCTTCAATTAGACCTTTTGGTTGCAGAAAGTGGATTTTTGAATATTTTCAGTACTTAGATATTACATATTTATTATTCATAAAACGGAAACCCTTCAAGTTATGCTTTTGTGAATTTTTTTCCAAAAATACTAGTTTTTTGAAAATATTTTTCTGAAATTCCAGTTTAAAATTTATTGTTTTGTGGTATTTACTAAACCTTTTATGTTAAAAATACGTTTTTTCTAAAATTTCATGAAACTTTATGAAAGTGAAGGTATGATTTTATCATAAACTGACTGTGTCAATTAATTTTTTGCATATAAAAACCTCTTGTCTGTTACGAATATTAAGCATTTTTTGTTGTAAAATTGGAAAAATTCCCTTAATGCTTGGAAATATCGATTCATAATTCACTTGTGTCTGTAAAATTTTTCCCTGAATCGATTACTTAACATACCATTACTTTTACAGTCTTCTGTTAATAATAACAGACCGAATATTTTATCTGTAAACGCTGCATTTATAATTTGGTATTTGTGTACTACAATTTTGATTTTTAATCAGTGTTTCCGGAAAGTTTTTGTTCATATTTCTTCTGAAATTCCTTGTATAACAGCATGCAAATCTGGATGATTCAGATATGTAAATTATTTGCTTAAATCCCTTATTCTCGGTTTTCCGCGGCTTGAAACGAAATCTTTTGTAAATTAAACTTCTTACAATACTTTGAGATTAAGTTCAAAGGTATTCCAATTAATTTCTGGCGTTGGAATATTAAAAAGTCTCCTTGAATGATTTCTATTGATGTTAGGATTCGGCGTATTCCTGATATTTCCTTAATGAAGCCGAAGAAACTTTTTAGAATTTCAAATAATTTACGCTGTTTTAGTTACCAGCTTCGTATATTCAAAATAGTTTTGTGTTTTATTGGAGCGTATGCCTAAGTTGCTCTTGTTAATGATAAAAAAAGTGAAATCCAAAGTATACCGTTTTACTGTAATTTATTCTTGTTATACATTATCGACCTAAATCGATTTTAAAATCTTGCTATTGTAACTTCAATATATTCAATCTTGTGTACAGTTTGGAAGAGTCCAATTAAATAAATCAATTTCAGTTATTTTATATACAGAGTGTTTCTAAGTTCAAGCGATTAAAATTATTATGGATCTTTTATATGAGAAAATATTCTCAGTCCACCACTTCTAAGACATCAACCCTAAAAGGTGCTGAGTGAAATTGAGTTTTTCTATATTTTTTCTCAAATTTAACTTTAAATTCCGTAAATCTCGTGAATCACACTAATTTTCAATTATACCGCATTTAAAAACAAGGAGCAGTAATTTGAATTTAAGTTGGCAATTCTGTAGATCTCTGATTGGTCAGATTGCGCCCAGTTTCACACAACACTTCGTAGCATTGACATCAGCTGATAATTTATTAATTTCTATTTTTGACAATTCTGACAGATGAATATGCTTATTTTTGTCATTGCATCCGCTGTTGTTATTTTATTATTTTTACTTAGCTTCCACTCTATTTCGTTAAAACTGTTGTTTCTTCAAAACCTTCAGTAAGCAATTGTATTGAATATCTGCAATTATGGATCCTTCTACTTCGAGTACAGCTCTTCGCTTATAAGGCCGGCAAAACAATGTAAACGCTGAACATGGGTTATTTAGGACTCTCAGAAAAGCAATATACACTAAATGTGTGTAAACAAATATAATATATTCGATGAAAAACCAAAAATATTCATGTTAAATCCAAAATGTCTCAAACAGTTGGTGGCATATTTAATAGATTTGGAACACGACTGTTGACTACTTTCTCGGAACACACCCTTTAGTAACTAATGTGGTAACTTTTAGTGGTGTGAGTAAGGCTTATCAAATTACTCCTCCTGGTTTTTAAATGAACTTATCCATTGTAAGTTCTAAAGTTGACAAATTGTATTATAATAAGTCTTATCATAATTGTCTAATTTTCATTGTTTATTTAAATTTTTGTGTAAGTTTAGTAGTTAATAGAGAAGCATAAATTTAAAAATTGAATTTGATGACTTTAAAAAAGTAATTCTTAGTACATTTTAATTAAATGTTCATATTACTCTCATTACAGGCTTGAAAATTAATTAACAAGGTATTACTGATTTTCATTATTCGTGGAAAATTAATTTTTAATGCGATTAAAATTAATGGTAGCTTGTTCTCGTTACACCCGCAAGGAAAACGTTTTTAACCGCTAGAACTCAAGAGAAACCTTGAAATTATTAAAATTGTGGCCACCTTCTAAACTCGTTCAGAATCCACAGATTGAAAAAAAATTATTTTTGTTTAAATTATTATTTTTACTTGATGATGCATTTTTTCCATAATTATTGGACCTGTCTCAGTCGCATTGTAATAAGTCTCCTTCACACTAATACCAAAGAATACACCAGCTTAACAAGAAGCAAAGCTTCCAATCATTTTTTTGTATGCGCATGTCTGTAAGGAGCCATTTTTATAATAAGATACTTGTTATACTTCACTATGTCGACCAATTATATCGCCGATATTTGAAAATTTGATCATTTTCTCAGTGCTGAAAAAAATTAAAATTGTAATTCTGTTTGAGAAATCGAGTATGGATGAGCTTGTGAATTTAATGTTAATCGATAATTTAGAGCTGGCGGAAATGGAAGTTCAAAATTTCCGGGTTCCGCGCAATCATTCGAATCCCTTCACGACAATAAATGAAGCTGCTTTTATTTAAACATTTCGTAGTGAAGTTTTTTGTTAATTCACCACTAATCATTTCATCCTTTCCTTGCAAATATTCCGCCATCATTTTCCTTTGTTTTTCCGAAGTCTTTCCTCCGCGTCCGCGTAATTAGTTATTTAAAATGTTTGGATCCATTAAATAAAACATTTTTAAATGGATATATATAAAACATAACCATAAAATTGGGATAATTTGACAGCGTCAAGACGAGCGAACGCTTTATTTACGGTATTGCCAAATTTCTCAGGCAACACTTAGGAATTCTTAATATTCGGTTTAAACAATTTTTAAATCAATTTTTGCAAAGAAGTACCAATATATATTAATAAAATACCAAAAACCGATTATCAATTGAACACCCCATTGCCCAATACTATAAGAGTAAACTTCTGACCGACAGAAACACTGCTTCGCATTTTTGACATTTTTCCTAGTATTATTCGAAGTTCACAGCTGCCACCCTGGACAGTTGTTACATGGTCCCATCATAAAAAAGTAGAATGTTCTTGACGTTCGGCCTCACTCGCCACAAACCTAACCTAACCGGAGCTTCTTGCGATGATAATTGCGGTTCTAATTAAAAATTCAAATAGTTCAAGAGTTGATTTCCTCTATAAAAGTCTTAACAACTTAATTTAATTTAATTTTGGAGATAACGTCGAGCTTTATCTGTCCAGGTACTTGGTTCAAAGAAATAAAATTTCCTACATTGAGATGATAAACTGGAGAGCTCTTACGCAATTAGCTTTCTCCATTTTATTATTTTATCTCTTAACACTCCAGTGCATTTACCGTTTCACTGTGTTTTTTAGACCGGTTTAGACTTATTCGTTTTACTGAGAGAGACTCATCAAATTGTGAATATTTTGTGTAATAACTTGTTTTCAATTCTTAAGTATTCTGTGGTTTATTTTTGTACACTTTAAACTCAAGATTACCCTACAAAAGAAAATCAGGGAATGTAAGATCAGGAGACGTAAATAGTTACGAACATTTCTGTAATAATGAGAGAATATTCGAATATTATTGTCGTCAAGAAATAACTCCATTATTCTGACTTCCGACATAATATTTACTTAGATCAACGTTGGTTTTTGATATTATTTAGTTGTTTGCATCAAAGTTCACCGACAACTTCAGTTCATAACTTAATCTGATATTGGAACTAAGAAGTCGATCAGGCCAATGACTACTCGACATCAGCAAATCGAACGTTATTTTTTGTTAGACAGACAACGTTAATTTTTACCTTTTTCACGTCCTTGGACTGATCTGGAACATTTAGATCCGCATGTTACAATTTTGGTCATACAAACCCGCCTAAAACTTTTTGTTCTTATTATTTGACCTACGGGCGGACATTTAAAAGTAGTTCAAATATTCACACAATCCATTGACCTAATAATATTATCTTTATATGTCAATGGTACAATCTCCAACATAACCTCATTTTTTATTTATGTATTTATAGATTATTGTTTTATAAATTATAAAAAAAACAGGAGCCGTTTAGACAATCATCGACAGAAAGAGATCTAAATACAATAGTTATTTGTCCCTGATGGTGTTTTTAATCTATTAAGTTTTATATATTATTCGGTAACTGTAAACCTTTCTAGAAAATATTATGAAACAAACATAAACATTTGACAGTGTCACCTATATTCCGCTTTGACACAGGTTTGATTTCGTGTTTACCTCCAAATGGTTTTGTCTATTGACATAGTTCTGAAATTATATATATCTTAACTGATTTGTAGAGTAACTTCCCCAGAAAAAATTATAAACCAAGGAACCCAAGCCGTTTAACTCTCGAATAAATACCACTTTAAAAAAATGATCCATTTTTAGGTAAGAAGTGAGGATGTTGTTAGGATTTTAAAAATGACAGGTCGTCGTTTCGTCGCTTTAAGCACATTCCGCAAGGCTGGCCTTGCGGTAGTTGGACTATTTAGTCATTGGGCCGTCGAGCCAACTTTCAACAGACGTTGGTTTCGAATACCGTCATTTGAACGTTTAATAATCGTCTAATGAAAAGGAAAGTCGGGAAAGGTCGCATTTATGTGTTCCTGTCCAAATAGGTAGTATAGATTAGGGCGCTTAACAAAGTCCACCATGTTGGCATATAACTGATTTGGCCGCCATTATTTGATTCACGAATTTATTTGAAACATTATATAACCAACGTTATATAACCATCTCGCACCGTCCGTAATCTTTTGTGGTCTTAGCAGTAATAAATATTTCTTTCCTGCCATCAATGGAAATAGGACTATTGCAACCCACATTTCCCGACCATACATCCTGATAAAATTGAGCGTATACTTCCATCATCCAGAGATCCCAAACGAGAGTGTCAAGTAAAAATATAGCTTGGATGATAAGCTTCAAAGAATTCCCAAATATTTTTAATTTAAACTATATACGTACTTATATGGTCAGTTCAGTTCATTTGATAAAACACGAGCTCAGCAGGAAATTAATTATCGCTCCGGTAGCGCTACGTTAAGATGAACGCGGCCAATACTGGTATAAAACTGCCAGAAAAGACCAACCAGTAAAGATATTTATTATTTTGTTAGAAATGGAAAAAAAATGCAGATTTAACCATTCTGGCTTAAAGTAATTGTGTTTAATTAAATGAAATAAATGTTTTTTAATACTTATATGCATGATTTATGATTTTAATTAATTTTTCAACCGTTTTAGCAACCACCCCTTAAATCTAAAATCATGAAAAAATAATTTTTTGTATTTCTTGGTTTTAAAATCGCATATTAACATTACATAAACAGTTTGTTTGATACTCATGATATAATTTTTGGTTGATAGTGAAATTTCTATTCTTAATAACTACCCCGTTATTGCAGAATCACTGTTAAAATTGGTTTAAAAAACTTTAACCTATTAAATAGTACATTACTGAAGTGAAATCTTATTTACTGAGTATTAAAATATTTATTTATTTATTGCGAAATTTTTCATCCTTGAAAACTACCCCTTTTCATAATAATAATGGAATAATTTTTTATCAGCTATAGTTAGTTACAATCTTTTTTAATAGTTAAGATACATTTTATAAATATATTTCACACTTTAATAATATTATTCAATTCACATTCTTCATACTACCCTTTGTGCAAAAAGTGATGAAAAAGCATACTTTAAAGTGGTAAATAATTTTTAATAGTTTTTGATTTAATTTATTAATTAAGAGAAAAATGTATTAAAATAAACATTAACTCTGCTTTGCCTCGTTAAAAAATTCGATTCTCGATGACCAAAGAATACCACGTGTATTTTGTCCACTTTTGGAAATATACTGAAATATTCAATACACACGTCAAAAAAATATGATTTGTTTTTTTACAATAACTCCGTTAATCTTCAAGATATCAGGTTCATCCAAACACCATTTGGAAGGTAATTTCAAGAGCTATAAGATCGTCTTCAATAAGATTTTTTGAAGCACTTATTTTTTTGAAAGATGAAGGGTTAAAGGGTCTCGGTTACATGGTTCCCGCAGTGAAAGTTAGGCTTTAAACGTCTCTATCTCGGTTATTTTTCATCCTATAAAAATAAAAAAGATAAAAATCTTTGTTAAAAAAAGAACTCAAATTTCGTTTGACATAATTTTTTACGAATATCTAATATTTTTGAAGTTATTTTCAAAAGAAAAAGAAAATTTACGGAAATTTGAAAAATTTCGATTTTATTAAATCATACTTTCTTTTGAGGTCATCACTTATGCTAAAAAAAGAAAGTTCTATAGGGATAACCATACATTTTAGTTTTCGTGGAAATGGTAAAGGTTTTATTTTTCGTTTTTTCCAAAAAAATTCGAAAGTGTCATCTTGTTTTTATCACAACTTGCCCAATTTTAATGCTATTAACTTTTTCCAAAGCTCATTAGAAAGGTATTTCCAAGTACTTTGAAAAGTGTTTAGGAAGTATATGTCATAAAACGCATCGGTTTCCCGTTATTTAAGTTTGAATGCTTAGATTTAAGTACTCGCCGAAAAAAATATACATACAATTACCTATAACTCACTTTGAATTGATATAAGAAGGTTTTTCAAAATGGGCATTTGTTTGTTTTTTGATTAGCTTCAATTTTGGTAATGACACATTTTTAGTAAAAACTCATAGTTTTTGAGTTATTTATGAAAAACCCCTTTAATACATGTATTTTTATCACGAAAAATCACAATCTTTGATCTTTAATAACTCAGAATGTATTGATTTAGTCCAAAAACATCATATAACAAATTTTGCTTAGAATTTTTCTCTCTATGGATTCCTGAGGTTATTTTTATTAAAATAATTTTCGTCCCCGAGAAAGGATGGCATCCACCCCTATGGCAAAAGCGCAAGTTGGCACTATGTCACTTTTGTTTCTTAAGTTATCCCCCACCTACTCACAAATTTTCCTGAAAATCGATGGAGGTTCAACGAAATCGGAGGTGAAAACCTTCATTGACTGTACTAAGGGTATTTCTTTGAAATATGAATAGGTGTGAGCCACTCTTACGACGCACACTGAAGGACCTAATAAACCATAAACCTCACCTAATCTACACCGATACCTTCTTCAAAGGGAGAAATACCATAAGCTTTATTGATGCGGTTTCTGATGTTTCCTTTCCGTAGGTTGTTTGTTTTATTTGTGTTATTGATTAAACAATACTTAACGAACGTCAAATTCCTAACCAGAAACGTTCTCCGTTGGAAAGATTAATTTATCCGAGCTAAATAAATATTTACAATTACCCTTTATTCATTTTTGCTTCGAACCTGTGGAGGAAACACTGTCAGAATTATTAAAGACATTCTTAATTGGAATGGGATTTAGCTAGACAAATATTTAGCGAAGAGCTGCGATTGAATAAGTCCGGAATAAGTCGAGTAGGTGTTGTGAGACTGGTATAAATGAAGAAATATAGTGATACATTTATCTACTGAGACGGGAAAAAACAAAGCAAATGCCTATACAAATTAGATACAAAACTGGATTAAGGATATTAATAGCCCAATCAGTCTGTGCCGCTTTAGATTGTTTTTTTACTGAGAGAAATGAAGAATAATTTACGTAGGCTCTGAAATTGTGTTCTGCTAGAATGTAATATTAGGCTGATATTATGCTGGGAAACTATACCAGATGTGTAATTTATATTACCATGAGCTAGGAATGATTTTTTCTACAGGGATTTTACAAATATAAAAGCTTGAACTTGAAAAATTGACGAAAATAACTGGTATTATTTTGAGGTATCATGAAAGTACACCAGGCATGACCAACGTGCGCTCCGATGGACATTGCCATGCGGCCCCTGAGCTGATTTAGAATTCCTGAAATAAAAAAAGAAAATGGTTTGAAAAATCTTCTATTTCTAAAAAGTACAGTAAAATTAATGCGAAACTAAAGTTTATTTTTGTAGAGCCACTTTCTTGATGTCCTCAGTAGGGGTAATGAATATGATCGTCTGTAAAGCGATACCTTTCTTTGCTCTTGATGCACTTCATTCTTGAAAATGTTTGATCGCACAAATATGTTGACCAAAACATTGATAAAAACTCATTTTACCAGATCTTTTATTTCGGGAGAACTCTCCTCAGCAAGATTTTCATAAAAGCTGGGCAAGTTTTTCCGGTTTTCTTCATACAAGTCGTTAAGCTAAGTATTGATTTCGAATTTTCATAATTTCCATTTGAAAATTTTCCTGAACTGTAGTTTTATCAATATGGAAAGGATTTTCAATCAAACGAAACAACACACTTTGTTCTTTTAAGTTTTCCAACAAGTTTAAAAATGTTATTGTTAAGAATTCTGTAGGATGCTCTTCTGGCATCTTTTACAACAATTGAAGCTAACCAAATTTTTATTTTTGGTTTGTTTGGTAAATGGTAGATTTAATTTCAGCTCAAAAGCAGACACGTCGTTTAAAAGTTCAAATATAAATCTGCCTTAAGTCTGTAATTTCAAATTCAAATCATTGCAGTCTGTTAAAAAAGCGAAGTGCCAAAGACACGATGCATTAGAAAGTTCTTGGTTTGGTTTTTCTTTCTCCGTTAGAAAAATCTCAATCTCGGAAAGATAGCTACAAAAGCATAATAAATACTTGGGCTCGACTTAACCAGTGTACCTGGTTGTGGTGAAGGACATCGGAAAATTCACTGCCAATTTCCTCGAAAAATGCTTCAAATTTCAGATGATTGAAACCACAGGAACGAATTAAGTTCACAATGTCTCTCACGACATTCATGACATGGTTCATTTCGAGTATTTTATAACACAAAGCCTGCAGTAGAATGATACAATGGACAGTTAATCGCTTCTCCAAGTTTTTGATTACCATTTGATACAACATTTTAGTTACTAATTGACTTTTGAACCAATCATGCTTGGTGCGACATCTGTTGTTAGACCGCAAGGATTATTACAACGGAAATTTAACTTTTTTAAGAAGCTCTGCACAACTTTTTCAAAAAGCTCATCTGTTGCGGTCTTTCATGGTTTGTAAGGATGCAAGCTTATTGTGAATTCTTTATCTATTCCTAGCACGAAAATTAATAATTGCGCTGTATCACAAATTTCAGTGCTTCTGTCCAAAGCCAAGGCGAAAAAGGAAAATGTTTCTGCCTTTGTTTGCAACTGGTCTTGTAAATTTTGTCCCATGTTTTCTACGCGACCAGTGATGGTGGGCCTGGAAAGACATTTCTTTGAATGCCGAGCATTTATCTGGAGTTATTTCTTCAACAGCTGCGATGATACACGAATTTATAGACTAGCGCTAACTACAACTGAGATTCTTGTGCTTTATCTGTAAAACTATCATACTTTGTTTTGAGATTTATTTTATAATGCCTCTGGGATTGAATTCTTTGAAAACAGCTATAGATTAACGACAAATCAGGCAAGCTGATAACTCCTTAAATTTTATGAAAAAGTACTTATACATCCAAATATTTGAACGACTTTTGTCCTTGAAATGTTTGATTGCACACATTACGTTTTCTTATCGAACGTCCAGTTAGTTTTCCTCCGATCGTTGTGAAGTAAAGTAGAATGGGCTCTATTCAAAGACAGAATACAAAAATGAGAAACTGTTCATTACATCACGCCAAGCATTTCTATTAGCATTTCTGTCCTTATATGTACTTACAAAGTTTCATCCCACAATGTTGGCCTTACTTCCATTAAGGCAATAAGGACTTCACTATATATCTCAACCAAATCTTATTAATTTTTAATTATTACCATCCGTTGACTCGGTAGGTACAACCAATTTGGAATTTGCCGTACGACTTAAAACCGTATAGACTGCAAGCGCGCATTGAGTCACGTAGGCCTCTGTTGAGGCCTACGTTTCCAGTGGCAAAGCATGGCTGCTTCACGATGACCGTGCCGTGAACGAAGCGTGTGTAATGGGCATTCTATTTCTTCGCGCCACTATTGGAATGTGGACGTACGACTTTTTATCGTACGTCCAAATCCGTAGTATCTGCAACGAGACTAGAGTTTTGTTTAAATTAAAAACGGCAAGCAATCTTGAAAAGGTTGGTCATGCTTTTTATATACCTACGTATATGAAATTTGTTAAATTGAATTTATTCCCCAAATCTAATTGTTTTACTTGATTGAGACGAGGAACTGTAATTTAGAGTAATCCAGCTACATGTTGACAATGAACTTAAACATCTTCACAAGAAAACAAAGAAAACTAATCTCCTTGTAAACGTTGAGTAATTGTCGTGGAATTTAAACTGATTTTCCTACCGCCCGTTAATTAGGAAGGATTACACGTTTTAGTGTTAAACAAATATTTGAGAGTTTTGTTTAGAGCGCTTTTATTAACTTGGTTGAGTCAACGACTCAAGTACGTGACTCCAAAATTGAGAAAGTTTGTTGTAAAATCTTTCAGTTTTATGCTATTGTTGCATATACAATCGCAAGTATTTGAATTGTAGCTAACGGACTTGTTCCATTTCCATTAAGGAATACAATAACACGACAACGTGCAGCAGCTTCATGGTGTATACACTTTTTTTTTATTTAACAGAAGCAATTGTGACAAAAATAGAAGTTCATAGCTATCAAGTAAATGTGTCTTCATTGTACAATTTTATAATGGTACATGTCCAATCGAATGAATTAATTAATTAATGCCCTGTGTTTCAAGCAGAGACGATTGTCGCTATAGCCTGTATTGATGAATACATCAGAAGAGGATACACCGGTCAAAAAATAAAAATATTCACTGACAGTGAGGCTCTGCTTAAAGCTATCAGCAACTAAGTCTAGACTGGTAAAAAACTGTAAAGAATCACTCAACAGGCTGGCAAGATACAACTAAGTGTCTCTAATATGGTTGCCGGCACATAAGGGGATTGCAGGTAATGAAATGGCCGACCAGTTAGATAAAGAAGGCTCTAAAGGAGACTTTATAGGCCCGGAACCGACTTGTGGAATCACAAAAGATTGCATAGGAGAGAAAATCGGGAACTGGCTAGACAGGGAACACCAACTCAACTCAACTGGAACTGAGTAAGATACATTTGGAGACAATTACCGACTTGGTGACTGGACACTGCACCCTGAGGAAACATCTGCACAAATGTTAAGAATGCGATAATACCAGAATGGTTGGTTATATCTTACAGAAAGTGTGCCCAGTTCAATATATAGAAGGCAAAATATTATCATAATGTCGGATAGTCAAGCAGCCATTAAAGCACTGAGCTCTAGTGTAATCAGATCCAAAATGATGTGGGTAGTAACCTTACTGTGGATTCCAGGATACACTGGAATAGAAGGCAATGAAATAGCAGATGCACTAGCAAAGAGCGGGACTAAAAGACCCTTTTGGGGGCCGGAACCCTTTTGTGGTATCAGCCCCAATGTAATATTGTAACAAATAGGCAAAGCCGAAGAATAAAAGATCTGACCATTGGAAAGATCTAGTAGGGCTTAGACAAACAAATATCCTGATGGGAGACTACAACCCGATGAGATCAAATGAATGCATGAGACAAAGTAAAACTGCACCTAACGGGACATTGCCGCCTGAAAGGGCACCTGAAAAAGCTCAAAATAGTGGAGGAATAAGAATGTAGATTCTGTGGCATGGAAGAGAAGAAGAAACCTCCATCCACATACTTGCATTGCAATTCAGAATCCTAGGGCAGAGCACCTAGGAGATTATTGGATAGAAGAGGGACATTTACCTAAGTTGAAGCCTGCAGATGTCCAAAAATTCCTCATACAAATAGGACATAAGGAGCTACTAGTCTCTGAGACGTTCCTCAGGAACTAAGTAGAGGTAAGGGTGCACAGTAGATCTTCTATGTCTCAGTGAATGTCACCCCATCATACATACATAATATAATATCTTACAGTCATACCAGCCCCGTTTAACTTGGAAGTGTTATTTAATACTCTTCGTGGCATGTAGCCAGGGGAGTAGTTGCTGCTTCTTAGTGAATGGTCTGCTATTTAAAAAGTAATTTGTAAGGAGTTATTACATTTGACATATTATGACCTCTCTTGCGATTGATTTAATATATATGCAAAGAAAAAAGAGAAAATATGATATTGCAAATATTAAAGCTTAGGTATTATTAGCCCTATGGGGATATCCTGGATATTTGATATTATTGGAAATAACAGCTGAAGCACGATTTTTAACATTTACGTCGATGTAAAAAACTCTACCACCTTGTGTATTCTTTTTTCGGTTGATGTTTTCCGAGGCACGTTGGTCCTGAAACATAATAACATATAATGTAAAATAATACCAGATATAAAAACTATCAAAAAAAACTTGGTTTGGTCGTATTCCTTTGTTTTCAGCAGCTCTATAAAGCCCTTTGTACCGTTACATTGGAATCATGACATGCAATACTTGTCATAACTTGCAATGTAATTTCAATTTCTGATATTGACGTGGTTTTAGATTCTAAAAGGGACTTTGTATGAAATTTAATCATTTCCCATGTATGTGAAATGCACAGCTTCCATTTACAATATTATGTACCTTTGACACAAGTTAATTTCAACTCGGGTTTATCTTTCAGAATTAAATGATCCAGGACAAAATAATCTCCGCTACCGATCGAGGACATTTATTTGGGTCGATGAATAATTTCAAGTTTTTCTGTTTCCACTAAATCTGCGAAGCATAGAGCTACTGATCTCCCTCTTTTGTAAACTTCTCGTACCTTCCAGAAACTCAACTTGACCGAATAATCTGTGTACGTCTGATAGTGGATAAAGGTTATTGTAGACATCATCGTCCACGCGACCACAGAAATAGAGGTTTGTCGAACTAAATCCTAACGACTCTTTCCCAATAATTAAGAATGAACAGTCCCCAGAAGAGGCACTCAACGCTTTCATAAACTTTATTTTGAATGTACCAACAAGCTAGGGAAAAAACTGCTTTTAGAATTGTTTCTAAAGGGTGCATTTCTCTTCGTGGAGAATCTTTGTAGCTCTATATGCAAAGTATAAAAGATAACCGTAGTAGAGTCCGTTTCAATAAGGAGGAAGCCACCTGAAGTTTGCTTACCGACCTGCGCATAAGTCAAAATCTGTCGAGCGATCGTTCCATGCCATTGGCGTTACAAGCGAAGAATTCCCAAATATGTTTTATTTGAAATATTATCATGAATAAATTTTCAATATTCTATTTTTGTGTTACCCTACAAAATGTGAAAACATTACGCTACTGATTTACATTAAAATATCAATTTTTAGATATGGCGCTGGTTTTGACATCAAGGTCGCGCATCGACTGTAACTTCAGGTGGCTTCTTCCTTATTGAAACGGACTCTACGACACCGTAACCGAAGCAGATTGAATATCTTGAAGACAATCTTTTTCGGAAAAAATGCATAAATAGGTTGATTTTCATTTCAAAGGGAACATCTTCCGATCATATCCTCATTCGTCGTACTTCCCCCACAGCTCCTCTGTCACTATTACATAAAATTTAAATGGGAGAAGTGAGTACTAAGAGAAACACATAATCTAAAAAATAATTTTATAAAAAATTCATATTTTGAATGTTCCTAAAGTTTGGCAACACTGGGTCACATTTGTTCTTCATGCTTTCTACCATGATACTATTCCTAGTTCCATGATATTCCATCGGATAAAAGTTTGGTGACTATTAATTATTTATTTATTTTTTTATTAGAATTTAAGTGCCTCGACAACTATGGCCATTGGCACTATACAAGAGTACATCAGAATACACAAAAAATATGTAGTTATATTAATACAGTCAATGATATTTCATAGTTTGTGGTAGAGGTTAGCTGCTTTGAGGAATTTCAATATCTTTGGAATTTCAGCGGTGCAGTTTAGAAGTTCTTTCAGGTTCGGTTTTAGATCTAGGCGCTGATACAAATTGTTGTATATCTGGCAGTCCGTGAGTATATGCTTAACGCTTAAATCAACATTGCAGTAACGGCAGACGGGAAGGTTTTCAGATGACATCAAGTAACCGTGAGTATATCAGGTATGGTTGATCCGCAATCGTCTAATAACAGCAGCTTCTCTCCTGGTTAAGAAGTCGAGGGGGAGAGAGCCAATGGAAGGCTGTATATCGTTTAGAGCTGTTTTACTGTTGTGCCAAAAATTTTGCCAGGATTCTTTGACGGACTTGTTGAATAAGTGTTTGAGGTCTTCTGGGAGCTGGATCGATGTTGTGGTGATGGTAGAGGTGGCTTCTTTGGCATGGTTATCAGCATTTTCATTGCCAGTAATTCCAATGTGAGATGGGAGCCAGATAAGACAGACTTTTACATCACGAGCTGAGAGTATTTGATAGATATCATGGATGTTTTGAACTATTGGATGGTCAGTAAAGATAGTATTAAGTGAATTAATAGAAGAAAGTGAATCGGTACAAATGGCGACATGCTTGGAAGGAGGTGAGATATGTTTAAAGGCTTGGAAAATGCTATACAGCTCACCAGTGTGAACACTACATGTTGAGGGCAACCGATAGGAACCTATAAGTTCGTGGTTGGTTGTGACTGAGCAGCCAACACCAAAAGAAGTTTTAGAAGCATCTGTGTAGAAAACTACATCATACGGTGTTTTTTTCAATATTTCTAAGAATGCTTTTTTAATAAGTGTGTTAGGTGACTCATGTTTATTGAATTTGGTGAGAGAGGTATTGAAAAGAGGAAGATGTTTAGTCCAAGGAGGGGTGTGAGGTTGGGGAAGCGGAGTGGTTATTGAAAGGTCGGTATTCTCAAGTAATGGGGAAAGCAGTTGAGCAACAGATTTTATGCTACGTTTGGAAATAGTGTTGGTAGGATGATGTTGAGACATTGAGGTGAACAGTGGGTAAACAGGGTGATTATTATTATAGTGTGTTGTGATTAAAAATGTTTATCTACACTCGGGAGAGTTTAAGGAAATATCTCAGACAGAAGAAAAGTATCACACATCTGAAAATTATCCAAACAACTAATGAAAGTGATTACTCAATTCGTTGGAAGCTCTAACAATTTGATTCATAAAACATTCGTTGCATTATTTAATACCGGTTGAATTTATAAGTGACTGAGCATAAATTAGAAAGTCTAATGAGGTACACTAGCGCAACTTTCTAAATTATGTGCATCCATATCGTTGAACTTAATCTTCACCTGGAAAGTTTTAATTTCGGATGAATGCAACTTTAAAGAGATACAAATAAAAAGAATTATGGGGTTTACAAAGTTGGTTGGTCTTCGAATAGTTTCACGTTCAAATAATAATATAGGGTTTGGACGGAGTGGGTTGTGAACTAGCACTTATTTATTTATAAACCTCTCACATATCCTCTCCATTGTTTTAAAAAAGAACGATGTGAGACTAATTCGTCAGAATGCTTTTGGTAAGGTGTAATCCATCCTTTCTGGTTTGAGTATGAATACCACTCGTACTTCTCTCCATTTTCTGGGAATATACCTGAATATTCCAACCAGGTGCGGAATAAGGATATCCATTCCCCACTGAAGTAGGACTGGTCTTATACTTGTATGGAGAAAATCCCGATATGGCCCACCTTATCTCATCCTCATCAATTGCTGCACTAGAAAATTACCAGTCATATTGTGAAGGTGTTACTGGTTCTTCCGTCCAGTTCGTCGTTCCAGGAAAGACATAACCTAGTCAGGATACCGATACTCTTATGGTGGTCGTTTGAGAGCGCTTTCTGTAGCCTAGAAACTTGTCGGAAGTCTTCAACTCCCTCACAATAGGCTCTCCCGGTTGCTCTTTGTTTTTGTCTGCAAACTTTTTTGATCTTTAGGTTGGCTTGGTATATTCCCCAGTCCTCTTTGAGTTTTGTTTGTTTTGCCTTGTTGAAGGTCGTTCTCGCAAAAATAACCTGATTTATAATTTAACTTCAAACTTTTAAAAACTACCTGATATGAAAAGTGACTCTTTGTTGTCAAGTTCATAAGTTTTATTGGCATGAAGTCTTTATTTCCTTTTTGGTGGCCCGTATCCAGTTAGGGTTAAAATATCGGAAGATTCGAGGATTGCGAGAAATCGTTTTTCAAACTAAACTAAAGAAACTACAACTTACGAATATTTGGATTCATTTCAAACATAATATCTGGGGCAGCAACATCGACCGTATCTTGGAGAACATTAAATAATTCTAAAGTTTATGGATATCGGAGAAACTGGAGGAATTGGGAAAACCATGAGTATATTGAATTGAAAGTTTATTAATATGGATGGGTGAAGAATACACTGCGGTGGAATTAAAATTTTGTGAATATTCGGAAATAAGCTAGCGATTTGAGTTCAAAATTAGAAAATAAAGAATTTGCTTATAAATTCAATAACATTCTCAAAGTAAAACTAGAAAAACTAAGAGCTTGAACTGTTTTTACCATAAATTTTCCTCTCATAAAAAGGTCTTGTTTGTAAATATTATTTTTTGGATTTTGATGACGGTATAATCAGTTTATCCCTGTCTCAGCTGAATAAACATATCACTTCCTGTTTTTCTTTAATATCTCTGAAAAAAAAATTTCCTCTGGAAATCCAAACAACGTAATTGGCAGTAGATCTTTTTTTTTGTACATTCCAAACATTTAAATTAAATTTTGTGAAGCAAATATTAGCTCAATTTCATATAGCAAATTGAGGGTTTATACCCTTTTTCCAGATTCATTTGTTTAACTTTATCCTTGCTTTTGTTTTTTTTTTGTTCCACAAAAAAAATTGAGCATCTCTTCCAACCTGTGAATAATTTTTTAAAATATAGGTACAGATGACACATATTTTGAACACCAAAAATATACATCGTGCGTTATAATGTCAAATACAATTATTTGTTCTCTCCGCTTCAATACAAATATAATGGCTTAACACCCCGTGTGAGGTTACGCAGCGTATGCTTTCTAGATCTGCTTAATTGGGTTGGATCAGTTCCCGTTGTACGTTTAAATTATTTCACTTAAGTCCCTCCATAGTTTCCTATTTTTTGGTTTTTCTTTCCAGTTTGTTACTCCTGCTCTATTGAGGTCCATCTACTTCATTTTGCCACTTTGACCTGGGCCTACCACGTCTCCTCCTTCCTCCTGGGTTCCACTGCAAGATATTGTAGGTATCTGATTTAGCTCCTCTCCATACGTGTCCTAGCCATTTAACTCATTGTACTTTTATTCTTTTTACAATGTCTTCACCTTTCTGTTTGTCCAAAATATCACGGTTCGTTCTAATTCTATATTCATTCTCATTTATTTTGTTCTCCTGATCTTCCTCTCAGTTATTCTTAATTTTTCCTCTTCATTCTTTGTTAACGATATTGTTTTTGCTGAGTCTATCATTATTGGCCTTATTATCGTTTTATAAATATATTCAATTTTGTTTGTTTTGTTAATATTTTGATTTTAAGTAGTTTCTTATTAGCATGGTAGGCTCTATTTGAAGCGATTATCTTTTCTTCAATTTCAGTGCTTCTATTTCCTGTGTTGTTAATATTGACCCCTGAATGTGTAAATTTTTTAACTTCTTCAAATTCATAAGCGTTGATTTCTCTTTTTTCTTTTCGGCTTACGCTTCCCTGTCTCATTAGCTTTGTTTTACTTTCTGTGACTATCTCCTTCAGCATATTTTCCATGATAAAGCTATAAAGCAACTAAATGTTCCTAATGAATTCCACTATTTAATGAAAAAGCTATGAAAATTCTAAGGTACTTATCAATATTGATTTCGATATTGACATATAACATCGTCAGAATGACAGAAGTTATATTTGATGTGATGCCTACCTGATGTTTAATATTTTGGCTAGACCAAATAGTAAAAAGAGAGATTATTGTATTACAAATATCGAAGCTTTGGTTGTTAGTCTAATTTATCAGAGTAATATTGTCCAGTAACTCTTTGTATAAAGATGACCTGTCAACCTCCATTATAATTGGTGTTCTTTGTCTCTTATGCAATCTTTTAGGTTTAGTTAAGTTTTAAAAATTGTTAGTCCCTATCTGACACTATTTTGTGATTCCATTATACGGTCACAGAACTCTGAAGCCTCCTTCTAAGCATTCTTAAGCTAATTGGTCCGCTAATCACCTGCAATCCCCTCATGTCCCCACTCTGTCCAGTTTTTTAGCAGCACAGACTTAGTGGTTGAATTGCTGATAGTTTTTTTCAATATCGTGTCTTCATTTATTTCAATCAGTGTTAAGGTGGATTCATGCAAGCAAAAATTAAAACTTAGATCAATTTAAAACTAAAACTAAGAATATAAAAAGATCACCTACTGGTGAATTGTGTTAAGTTATTGTTTACATGAGCTTGTAGTACATGTTTGAATGTATATTTATAGTTAACAACAATATTTTTCAGCTCGATTACCATTGGACATTTTGACAGATGATTGAAAAAACTACGCATTTCCTGTTGGTTTATCAATTTCTCAATTTATGTTGCATGAAAAGCTGACAATTCTTAGTTTAAATTTCTTAATCTTAAATTAGTTTTAGTTTAGTTGATGTAGCATGATTCGACCTTTGGTTATTTCTGTCGTTAGAAACTTTCTGCTTAAATTTTTTCCTTTTTTTCAGCAGGTTACATTGGCAAAAGTAGAATGACGAAATTCAAATGAAATATTTTATTCTCAAAATTTATATACCCATATCTAAGTATCACCTTCTATAATTGAATAAACCTTTGTCTTCTAGTTCATATCACCAATCAAGCTCGAGTAATTGGCACAATGCCTTTTACGTGTATCATAACGTGATTACAGGACAAAAGGACCAAAAAGGACTAATTATGAATAACTCGGTCCTTTCCTGATATACCTATTTAAATAGAGTGTCCGGTGACATAATAGTCTTTTGGCGGCGAAAATATACCTAAAGCACTAAACTTCATGCATTAAACTTGTTAGTACTGAGCTTCACATGTTTCTTGTTAATTTACACGTATGTGACAAGGTTAACCAGAGAAATATTATTTAATTTGACTAACAAACATAAAATAAATTTCGTAGAGATTTAATGAATATATACATATATTATATTTATTATTATTGAAGAATTATCATTGGTATTATTATTTTTATTTGCGCATTGGTCCATTCGGATCACGCTTAGTTACGGATGGACAAATTAGAGCGGCCTTCGGCATGTCCTGGTATTCTTTATTACTTCGATATCCAGAATTAATTGTGCCTATTATCTCCAAACAATTATATTTTGTACTTTTTAAATTTATGCCGAGTCAGTTTTTTTAAATTTAGAACCAGTTTTCCAGCTGCTTGAAGGCATTCTGGTTTGATTAGAGTCTGAATTCAGTATACTCCATGGATTTTGGGATTGATAAAGAACCCTATAACTGGTTGGAACACTAGTGGGCTCAGCAAAATTTCCGGTTAGGGGTAGAGCGCTCCAGGCGTCGGTGATTAGACTCAGTCGCGGAAATAGACCGACATTGAATTCCCATTAAAAAAAAAAAATGTTACAATGGTCCAATGGTTCAGGAAAATTCTTCAAAAACAATTATTTTTAAAATTCAATACTTTTCCCAGTGTCTGTGGTCTGGATTATTTTATTTTTTTCAGCGAAAGTATAAGCAGCAGCACAGTTTTTGGATGATATTTTTGCTTTTTATTTTCTTAGTGAAAAATATTTTAAAACCACAAAAGATATTTTCAATAAAGGGAGCTATTCTTTCTTTGTAATATAGACGTTTCAAAAGAATCGTGAGGAAGAAGAGAGTACGACTTTCTCTTTGATAATGGTTTTCTGAAATGTTTTTATCTCAAAAGTTTCGTTTTTTATGAATGTTATATACCGAGAAAAAAAAACTGTAGGGTTCCATGAAAAATCTTGGTATGGTTTGATGTTATACACATCGTTATGATGCAACGTTTAATACGTTTCAATATCTTCTGTATGTTCCTTGTGGTGTATTGATTAACATTTTTGTTCATTGTTTACCGAAACGCTGAAAAAAAAATATAAAAATGATTGTGGTCCAGTTTTCCAAAATAAATGAAAAAAAAAGTTCCAATATCTATTACGTGCAGATGTCTTGGTAGGTTTCCAAATGTAGACTTAATATGCAATTATTTGGTTTGACAATAAGTTTGTAGTTTTGTAGATATTCATTTAAAATGAATAATGACTTTCATGTTGACGTTCGAAAGGCGGCTCCACATTCTGGTCAATTATTTAGCCAAAATGAAAAACGTATTCGGCTCGAATTCGAATTATTATCAGAGTCTAGTTATCAGAGCGACTAGATTACCGAACTAGTTGTAATAATGAACGATTTTGCGGGATGCTGCAGTTCTGTGAAATTAAACCGTATCAGTTTTGTTAATTAAGTATTCTGGTGTTCTTTGATAAAAAAAATTATGGGAATTATTAAGTCCAAATGCTAAAGGTGAATAACGATAAATGAAATTGTTGAGATTAATGTTATAACCAAAAAAAAAGGATCATTTAATTGTATTTTTAGACAAGGTTTTGGCTTTAACGTCCCGGATGAAAAGCCTTTCGATAAATTCCACCAATTGAGTTAGTTCGGAGGGCGTGAAAATTATGGTTTTCGCACAACGCTGCCAGAGCTTGAAGAAGCCCATAACAAATTTGGAAAAGTGTTCATCTTTTAATATTCATAAATAGAAAAAAATAATTTTAATAGACAAAATCCAAGGAAACAAGCACATTAAAGAATTAACGTTTAATCATATTGTTAATATTGTTGATAATAAAAAGTCCATTTTCTAATTATCATCACTACATACTTAGCACTTCATCTTATTCATAGTTAAACGTGGCAATATCGAATGTTTTGATTACATTTCTTTCATGGCTTCAGGTAAACTTGCCAAACAGTATGCATGGAGCGACTAGAGCCGATGAATTGCACAAGTTTAACGTGTTTAATGTGGACGACAGAAAATCGGTTATAGCCGTTTCACTATCTGATACTAAAACCTAGCATGATAGGTAGTTTGGTATTACTGACAAGAAAAGTGGAGTGACTTTATTGGAAATTGTGAGAAAGTACATTGGCTTGCGCCCCAAAAACGTACCTCACAGTAAGTTTTTTCTGAATTACCGACAACAAAAGTGCACTACTCAACCGGTGGGGATTAACACTATGTATAAGATACTCAAGAACATTGCGGATTTTTTGAAGCTACCAAATTCAGTAATGTACACGGGGCATTGTTTTCGTCGTTCTTCAGCTACTATGTTGCTGATCTAGTAAAAGGTAAACGCTTAGTCTTCGGTGGATGGAAATCGTCATCAGTTGCAGAATCTTACATTGTATAGTCAGTACCTTGGTTCGTGTCTAAGCAAACGAGTACAAGTTGTGTTCCAAAAATTGATGTTTCTAATAATGTTAATTGTAAAATTGCACTTGTTGTTTATCCTTCGAATTAATGTGTTTGAATTTGTAAATTAAATTGTATAAAAAAGTGACAGTAAGTTGTTTGCATTTGCATGTGGTTTCATCTTGGTTTAAATTTTTGATTAGTTCGAGTTTAATTTGTATGCCCTTTATTAATAAAATGCCACAAATTCAAATTGAAGAAGGTAAACAACAGAGTGATATATGTCATATCTCAACATTTTTGTCCTGAACAAGCACCAACATCCAAATGAAGGAGAAAGAAGAAAAAGCTGGTGTGATTGTACAGCATATACTTGTGATATGTTTGAACCCGTACTAGGAAAATTTTTTTTATCTGATGCCTTTTCGCTTGAGTTTTCAATTAATTTTAAATTATGTTCAGATTCCAACTGCAAATAAGGTTTCAAAGAGTTGGCATGGGAATGTTCTGTTGATTTGCTCACCAACACCTTTTTTTGCAAGAGCAGAAATAGTGGAAGAACGATGGGAGTTGATTTTTTTTGGTATACGCCAATTTTTTCTGCCAAGAGTTGTTGAGATTTCAGGCTGGCCGTGTCCCCAGATATGTATAGTGTGTATTATCTGAAGACGTTTATTATGATTTATACGACTTTTGAAGTTATGATCCACCTTATATCAAAATATTACATTTTTATTTTTAGTTCCATATATAACATTCCTCACATATCAATAAGCTCTTTAGCACTTCATAAAGAAGCATGAAATTCCCCCTTTTTCGATTTGTACTTCCATTCTTCGTCATGAACAAAAAATCTTTCGGAAGCCCTTTGGAGTTATTGATTAGGTACTCTGAAAACGAAAGATTCGAGAAAATGAAAAGAGATAAATATTATGACCTTATTTGCAACAATTCAATACAAATATATCAAGGTTTTGATACTATTTTTTGTTATATTATAAAATCTTGTTGTTTTTGTTAATTCTTTGGGAAATTAAATCAAAATATTTTTTTAATTAAAATCATGAATAGACCACATACAGAAAATAAAAAATCTTGTATACTATATAGGAATGAATCCAAACTACTACTTCACCTGAATATAATATTATTTTTAGTGCATCTTTACATACAGGGTGTTTCAAAATAATGTTAAGTATTATTGTGGGCGATTCATCATCTAATATCAAGACGAAAAATTCCTATAAACATGTTTTGTCGTTAATTAGTTGAGTTTTTTGTAATAAACGAGCTCTAAATGTGAGTGAGGTCTATATCGACTATAATTTTCCTCCATTGTTGCTACTGGTTTCAAGAACTAATGAAAAAGAACACGTTCATCCTCAGTGGCCTTTCGAATAGACCGGAAGACTCCTTTCAAAGATAATAGTTAAATACACTATTATAACGCCTTACAAAGAGCAGACCGTTCACTGAGAAGCAGCAACTACTTCTCTGGCTATATGCCACGACAGGCATTGAATTACACTTATAAGTTAAACGGGGTTGGTATACATGCACGATATAACCAATCATTCTGTCGTATTTGTGCTTCATCATGAACAAGATAGTGGAAAATTGTCATTTTAGTCATTTATCTATCGGGGTTATCTAGTAATCCATAAAACTTCTTTATAATTGTTTGGTGATGAAATTAAACTTTAAAATATCTTCGAGACTTTAGTGTCTGGCTTTCTTTATTATAATTGTAATGATTATTTTTACTATTTCCAAGATAAAACATACTTAACCATCAGTTTATACCACTCATTAAAACTTTTGTATTTTTACTGCGATTTCTTCAGAAGCTGTTTTTATTGTTTCTCCATTAAAATAATTCAAAACAAGCCCAATAACTTCAAAGATTTGATGTTTCCATTTAAATTATCACTTGACTGTTAAAAATAGCTGCAAAAAATTAATTAAAAGATTTTTAGCTTCTGCCTGTTGTTGTGATAAATGAGTATAAACGTTGTAACGTAATAAGCTCAAGGGATTTAATGAAATTGTCGTCTTGTCGTCGGTGTCATGAATATAATTAATTTTTCTATAAAACTTATTCAATATTAAAATAAACAAATTGGAGAGAATTCCAAAAAATTATTTTAGATATAAACTGAACTTCAACACAATTAGGTCAACTTAATATACATTTTTTTTTGAAAAAAGTTAACCGTTAAAAATATTATCAAAAATAATAAAAGATAAAATTGAAAGCCAGAATATTATTTCGTCAAATCTATCTGGACCTTCAGCTGGAGCAATTCTGATCTTTTTCTCATATTTTTATAGCTTCAGCTAGTTTCAGCTGTCTTTCTCAAATATACCATAGTTTTGGGATAACAAAGTAGGATTTATTTGATAAGGATTATCTATCAATGTTAAAAGGTGCTAGTTATACTACCTTTGGTTTTTTTGTAAAAAGACCATCCAAAAGTACACTGTTTACCCGATTCCTCATTCAATAGCGAATGGACTGTAAAGTGAAATCCAGGATTGCTAGAAGCTTTCACAGCGGTAGATACATTTGAAGTGAAAAGTTATTCTTAACGTTTGGTGTTTTAAATCAGTGCTACCGTCTTTTACTCTTTCTGATGCAGCTTTAAGATAACTTTGAAATGTATATGTGTTCGCAAAGGTCAGTTGATAAATAAAGCGAGATTTATTTTGTAGGAGACAGAAGATTTCAATGCGGTCTATTATTTCCTTGATAACTAAACATTGAGTGTCAATGAAGTAAAAGAATCTTACAGAGGATCGAATTGGTATAAAACAATAAGGTGATTCAAAACTGTCTATCAAATACATAATACTATAATAATAATGAAAACATTAGAATTTTCAATTACAAGAAAAATTTTAGAATGATGAGAAGTCCTGCGATGAACGATTCTAAAACAGGCTTCTTCGACTTTTCGCATTCCTTTCTACTACTCTCAATTGATAGTGTTTACAGAACAAATCAAATTGGATCTGCTTCTGTCAAAAAGTCCTAAAGTACTAACATGAACGTGTTAGTGAAGTTGGTTTGGAGCAGCCTCCATCAAAAAGTTCCTCAAAGGAAGATAAAAATTGCCATAATGATTCATGAAGATCAAAGCTAGTATGTAAAGTAGATATTAGAACAAATATAAACTCAAAGAATTTTTTTGATATAACATCCTATTCTATCTTGCATAATTCAGTTCTCTAAAGTCACCGACCATAAACTACTTAGCACCTTAAACTCACTAACTCTTGTTGATTTCACGAGTGTACGAATGTATTATTCACTAGAATGCATTTTCGGCTGCGTTCACCATTTGGTTTAAATTAGAACATGATTTATTCAAATTTAATGCATGTTTAACACCGATAGTGTTCGTTTATATAGAAGTGGGTGCTTGATCTGTTAATTCTCACAAGAATTCAATTTCTGCAAGCTTTACCTAAAGAATAAACAGAAATGTATATTAATAAATATATATTTCAGTAGCGTTCCATAAAACTGGATCTATAAAGTTTGTTGTTTCCGTTGTTCTTTGCTTGTCGTGTATTCCACGGTTCTGGCGATTCGTTATTCACAATTGTTCCCGAGCCAACTAATTAATATCGGTTTTTCGTTGTTGGTGATGTTAAAATTTAATAGGTCAGAGATTTCAAAGTGAACGCAACTTTCATAAGTTTTCGCCAGAAATTTAATCATTAATCTACTCACTCAAAAAATAGGTGAGCCTTTCAATAATATTTCTCAGGGTGCTTATGGCTATCCCGAAACAGTCTGCAACATCCCTGTATGAAGCTGCCTAATGTGCAGCATACTACAGAAAAGTTAAAGTGAAATCAGATGCACTTAGTTTCCCAAATTCGCCAGCCTGATGAAAATAATACTCCGGCTGTTCAAATATCTCTATTATAGTGGTAGCAACATGTCGGCTAACTCTAAAATGTTCCATGAATTCTATATCACTATAACTGGGAACTATTATTTGCAAATAATTTTCATTTTTCTGCTTAGCCCTTTGATACAAATGAACTAAAAGTTCTTCATCACTTGAAGAGCTTGAATCGTTGTCATACATCTGAGAAAAATAAAGAATAAGTAAATAATTTTGTAGTATGAGTGTCATTCGTTGGCCATCCTAATAAGAAGCCAGAGATTTTTTATTACAACATACAAATGATTTTACTCACGTTTTATTTTGAAAGGAACTGACTGGTTCGCTATTTTCGTGTTTTTTTCTACAATAACAGAAAAATAGTAAAAGTCACTTCACTTGTCACTTACTACAGCATCACAATACGCATGCTCAAACTAAAAATTTGATCCCGGTCAGCAAATTATTCTGATAGTTGGCAACAAAGGATTTTTAAATCAGCAACTGTCAAATTGTTTTTACGAACGCTTTTTTTTAAATGCGCATGCGTCTGACGGTTTCCGATAGTTTCTGACTGTTCTACGAACAAACCTAATTCATGATAGTTTTTTCTAAATTTATAACTTGAAAGATACGCATAATATTGTACAATATTTACAATTGAACGATTCTGCACTTTAATGATGACAGTATTATCCATCGTCCAGCTGCAAATATTGTATACTAAAAGGAATAGTTATGAGAAAATGAAATGAAAAGTGAAATTTATTATTATTTATTAATTTTAAATATTATTTAAAGTGGAATATAATATTAGAAAACTTAATAAACAAACATACCTACTAATAACCAATGGAAATAGAATAACTATTGAAATAAATCAAACAATTTTTTTTCTGGTTGTATATCAAGTACAAAAAACAAAAGATTTTAGCAAACAGCAAATGAACAGTCGGGTTGAAGGTTGAAGGCATATTTCGACAACTCGATTCCAACTAGCGTTTCAGGTGGATGGGTTTGCAACCTCATGTTTCATTCGAGGTCATTCTATAAACTTTCACTTCTATAGGTTTGTCTGTTTTGTGAACTCTGCTTTGTTATTATTTTTCGTTTTTGTATCAAAATATTGACGAAGTAAGAGCTCTTCAACAGCAGATCTCTGATTTGATCTGACAAGTTGGGAGGTTAGAGCAATCCTACAGCACCTAGGCCTCATTAGGTCCTTTGTGCATCCTTCTGGAAGTCCCTTTCTGTACAACAACCAGCCTATGAATTTGATATAATTGATAACTTCCCTAAGAGGAGAGTGTCCAGTCAGAAACCCTGTCGCAAAACGTAGGTTCCGCCGGGTCATGGTAAACAATATTTTTGCTGCTACACTGTCAGGATAGTACAGTAATTACTTGTATACTTTGCAGTATTTTGTTTCATTCCACCTTTTTGGATTCATTGGGAGTATGTTCGCGGACTAGACTTGCTACTGTTTGTGCTCCTGCCCTTCTATTATTAAGAAAAAATGAAATTTTGTCTTATTACGATTCTTTGACTGTTGAATACACGCAACAACAAACAATTCATCTTGCCGTTTTTTTTTAATTATCTTTCCACTGTTGTTTATTGTTTGTTTATAGTAAAAAAATGTAAACAAGTTTGCCTCTACGCACAGTATATTGTCAGTATGCTGCATCACGAGTTTGATTAACGTAGGATATGTTTGTCGGCCTTATGTACTTTCAGAAAGTTACATTCTTTTCGCTTCACATCAATTTGTGATGTCGACGGAGGTCAGGAAAAAAATGGTGGATACAATTTTTTTCTTTTTATATTATAAATCAAGTCAACAGGATGAAGAATAAGTCTGGCACATTTCGTACAGGTCCAAGGGCGACCGCCGTAAAAGGTTAGTCAACCAGAATAACTACAAAAACCACTTTAACAGTTTTAATCGAAAGAGGAATGACAATTGAAAATTTTGACGTTTAATTTTCTCTCATACCTTGTATAGAAAATCTGTTATAATCAATCTGTTGAGGGTATTCTGACAGTTGCGTTTATATATGTTGGTAATATTTCTAATAATACTTCAATGATAACATGAAGAAATACAATAATTTTTTTCAAAACAGATAGCAATGTAAATTGTTAAACGTGAAAAAAAATATCCCCCTGCAATATATAAACTTAATCGTCCAGAATACTAGATAGTCTAGGGGGGTACCAGTACCGCTATAGGGAAATTAATGTGTTAGAGAGAGATGGAGAATATATCGCCTGTCAAATGTCATCTGCCAGTTAAATGTCACCTGTCTGCCACCTGTTACATGTTACAAATTTGGAATTTTACAGGTGACTGGTGACATTTGACACATTGATCTACCTATACCTCCCTCTCTAGCACATTGATCTCCCTATACCAGTAGTAGTACTCCCCTAGACTATCTACCCAGAATGTAAAACTGTCTATATTGGTCGAACCAGTCGGCCACCTGTTACAAATTTGACATTTGACAGGTGACTGGTGACATTTGACACATTGATCTACCTATACCTCCCTCTCTAACACATTGATTTCCCTATACTGGTAGTAGTACTTCCCTAGACTATCTACTCAGAATGTAAAATTGTCTATATTGGTCGAACCAGTAGAGATTTTTAAATTAGACACGAGCATACAAATTAAAACAACCCTATTGATCCCATTACCCAAAACATCTACTTGCCACCAAACATTTATTAACACCTAGCACAGAACTAGAAGTACCTACTCCATATTTGTGATAATCGTTAAGATAAATTTAGGGAGCTCTCCACTATTAAACAGTCTTTTCAAGTAACAATTGTAAAGATCAGAAGATACAATTTTCCTTGGTTTCCTTCTCAGAACAATAAACGTACTAGAAGAGTAAATCCTGTGGCAACATAGACAATGTCAAACTTTATTTATTTATTTCGCTGAATTTCATAGATGGTGCCATGTCGTTTATTAAAATGTAATAATCATCCAATGACTTGAATTTTTTGTGGTTTCTTAATATGTCTTTCAGTAATTATTATGTAATTGAGATAAATGTACAGTCGATGACGTTATTAATCCCAACAGGTGTATATTAGTGAAATAGGGTATACTACAATATTTTTATTATAAGCTTTTAATAACTATTGTTGACATAATTGTCGATAATCATTTTGACAATTTAATTCATGTATAAAAAATCCCATAAGCCGCGTGATTTTGTCATTATGACAGCGAAAAAAGTTTGCCCTAACTTTTCCAGCGACAATAACGGAACCAAACTTTTGAAAGCATGACAACCAGCATTGTAAACGAATTTTTGATGACGTTATGTCAATTTTTCTCAAACTTACGTTGTCAGAAAAGTTTTCATTTGTGGAAATGTCGCGATTTGGAAAGTTACTACCACCTCTCAAAATACTAGCATGCAGCAAAATATTAACAAAAGACACTGAAGTTCTGAAAATCAAGTAATATTTAATAATTGTGTTTTTAACAATTGTACTTTTCCGTTAAATTAAATAAACTAATTTACATCACTTTTTTTAATTTATGGATTTACATATTCATTAAATTGTTTTACCGAATTACACTCTAGCTTTTTTTTGAGTCGAAGCAAACTTGAAATTTATATTTCGAATTTTGTTGCCATTATACTGTATTTGAAAATCAAGAGAGAGTAAATTCCCAGAAATGTTTTGCAGTTATCAGTGTTAAAGGCAGTAAACCATAGACGTGCGTTTTCAAAATTAAATTAATATGGAAATAGAAATAATGAAGAAAAAGTCAATATTATTTTAGGCATTTTGTTTTAGGCATATGTTTATTTACAAAATATGTATATAATATGTACAGATAATTACAATTATTTATAAATTAATATGAGGAGCTAAAAAAAACAATTAAGTGGGTATATGAGAAAAAAAAACCAACCACAAGGATAAAATTTGACGAGCAACATGCAAAAAATACGACAATATTACATCTTAAAAAATAAAAATCTAAAAATAAAATTAAAGTACATAAATTAATAATTTTAAAGTTATGGTTCCTCGCACTCTGTGTCAGAAGATTCACCATCTGATTCTAGAGAAATTACAATGGGCTCTATAGTAATATCAATAATTATGTTATCTAGCTCCCACATTTTTTTCTATTTCTGTAACGTGTCTAATACATTTTTGCCAATTTTCACTTGTTACTTCAGATATTGCCTTATTGAAGAGATTTTTAACATCTGATAATTTAAAAGTAGTGTTATTTCTGGCAACATAACCTTTAACTTGAGCCCATATCAATTCTATCGGATTCAGCTCACAATGGTAGGGTGGTAAACGAAGGATTTCAATTTCTCGTTTTTTGGCTATCTCCTCAATATTATATTTTTTATAATTTTGCTTATGTTTTTTCGCAATAGTTAACAATTCTGCCCTCAGCATTGTATTATCAAAGGCTTAATTTTTAGAAGATAACCATTTTGCAATTTCATCCTTTTTCCATTTAGTGGTTGGTAAAGGTTCAAGTAATCTGGAGTGGTAACTTGCATTGACCATTACAATAACCGATCCTTTTGGTATGAATTGAATCATCTGTTCAAAATATACCTCAAACACGTCTCCATTCATTTCTTCGTGATAATCAACGGTTTTTTTTTTATTCAAATAAGAGTAAACCATTCTCAAGAAAACCGTTTGTACTGCCTATATGACAAATAATTAATCTTTTACCTTTTCCTATAGGTTCCTTAAAACCAGTAGTATATCCTTCTAGAAAAGCTTGATGGGATGATTTTATATTTTTGTCTTTCCAAACTCTTCCTACACAATGTCCTTCATTAACCCATGTTTCATCTAAATAATAAATGTTTTTATTTTGAGCTTTAACTTGTTGTATTCTTCTGAGGTACTGTCTTCTCCAACATACAATTTCTTCAGAATCAATTAGCATTGAGTGTCTGCCCATTTTTTCAAATTTAAAGTTTAACTCATGTAACACATTTTCCATAGTTTATCCCGGCTTATTGTGGGTAAATCAACATCATTCGTAATGGCTTGCAAAACTTTATCTAAAGTTGGTATTTGCTTGTTTATAAAAAATAAGTGAACAAGCTTACGAATAGCATTTTTAAAAAACTCGTCCACGTTGACTTTTAATAGTTTTGGTCTACCTGGTTTCGGCTTTGGTGAGGTTACTCCACCTGATTTTTCCTCCTTTAGAACTCTATATATTGTAGATTTTCCATATCCCATTGCCTTAGATGTTGTTTCAACTACACTGTCAATAGTGTTTGAGGGATTTTGATGTTTAAAATAGTGGTACACATTCACTACAGCACTCTTTTCATTGAGCGATAAATGGTCTAGTTTTAATTTTTTCACTGGCGTATACTCACAAACTGCTTCCATTTTTATAGGTAATTCAACTCAAAAAACTGACAGAAAAAATTACTCGTTCTACGGACTCGTAATTTTTTCAGAGGCAGTTTTTTTCGTTAAATTGCCAGGCAACAAAATTCTTATTTACACATGTCAAGTTTACTTCGACAAAAAAAAGCTCTCGTGTAATTATAAGTGCAAAAATTTTCCTCGCACCTCTTCTTTAAAATTCTCACCATAAAAAACCTTTTTCGTCTTCGATCACTGACTTTCGTAATCCGCTCTTCATGTTTTTCCAAAATTACTTTCAAGAGATCCTACGGCTATTGTCATGAAGCTGAACCCATTCTTTATAAACACTGAAAATGTTTTTAGATCCCTATTCAATCACCACTTCCAATAAACTTTAAAAAATAACATGCAGTTTTAGAGTGTTGGCCAAATTGCTCTATAATCCAGACTACTAACCACACGTACGCACTTCATGATTATTAACTAATTTTCCAAAAAAACTTTTCAGTTGAATGATTTAGTGAACTTTTCAATTAAATCCTAACATAATTTCCAGTTTGACGTCGAAATACAGAACGAACACAGAACAAACTAGTTTGTAGTTAAAAGTAAAATTTTTAATTAATGAATATGTTACATTCATTTATATTAATTGGAAATGTTTCTGGCAATCTTTACAAATTCATGTTTCTGCAAATTACACACGTATATTTTCAGTGGTAAAATTACAAAGAGTAGAAATTAAGTGAAAATAATTTCGAAAAACCTATTGCCAAAAGTCAACAGGTTTGAAAAAAAAATTATTTTTCATTTCTGCTTCTCTCTCATTTTCCTCTGGGTAGATTATTTCTAAATGTTACTACAACGTTAGGTTTACAAATAAAATTTTCAACTTAAGGATTGTTGAATACGTTTTTTAACTGATACGAATAAAACTAACATAGTATGCTGTGGCTCACTGCTGTGGCTCACTGACAGTAAACATTGCAAATTACTTTTAGAGTACAAAGTTATCAAGTTTATTAAGCTTTACCTACTTTTTGAGAAGTGGAGAGCGATTCAAGTGATTTTTGATTTACAAGCTCAACCTCAAAGGAAGTCTTCAAGAAAAACTCGGAAATCCAGATAATGTCCTCACCGTTCTCCAGTTCCTGAAAGATGTCCAGCTATACCACAAAATATAACATATTTATTGTATACTTTACTGTACCTGTGCGAGAGGCCTTAGTAGCCATATTCACGTAAACGTACCAATAGGCATGATGACTGATTTTGAAAAACTGCTCCACGATGTTTTCACATAATATATATACTATATCTACAATAAATGTTATTTCTCTAAGAAAAAAAGTTTTTAAAGGAGAAATCTACCTTTTAAAAATGCATTTTAAATTCTGCGCCAAAGCGCAAGAATAGTAATGGCGTCTGTCTGTGACATCATCAATTCGTAAATACCATTTATGGGAGATCTGTGTCATTCTGTTTTATGTTATTGGTAGAATCGTCAAACTTCAAACACTGGACAGCTTGCAGGTTAGAAGTTTATTTTGATACATAATTTGAATCACGCAAAGAAAATTCAAAACAGAACAGATGTTCGGACCATAGATAATTCGGACTTATCTGTGGTTCGGACGAAAGACAAAATATCAAGGTCAAATTTGCGAAAGTACGTCACTCTGTTCTGATTGGCGTTTAAGCTAAGATGGCGGATTGTTAAATTTTGTGCCTATATTTTTACTAAAATATTGGTCATCACACATGTAAAATAAAAATTGGTCATTTTTTTAGAATCTCTGCATATAATTATTATAGCAAATCAATATTTTAGTGATTCTTGGTGACTGTCATCATGCCTATTCCGCTTTTCGGCGTCGCGTTACCAGGATGAGAAATATAACTGTTAAGGCACAGATCAAAAGTTAACGCAACGTATCTAAACGTCACGTTTTGTTTTTGTCAGCTGTCCTCATTTGAGAAGTTATCCGTCCTGGTAAACGATTTTCATTATTCACTTGCATGGTTTTCACAACAAAAAACTGGATTTGTAGGTTATGATATTTCTTCGTTTTCGTTTCTTGTCGCAGTTCGGGATAACTGACAGCTTATCGGCTATCGTCGGCGTGTATCTGGTCGTTAATATCGCGTTCTTAGGTTCACGTAGGAATCCGTATCTGTACGTCCAACGTATCTCGTAACGGAACCAAAATTTTAACGGCGCATGCGTAGCTGTCATTAGATACGTTTACGTAATGTAGTAGTAGTAGTTTATTCACAAACATTCATTCTCAATAATACAGTAATGCAATACAATTCAATACAATAATAAACTAAGAATACCATGTAAATAAAGAAATCTTGATAAGTGATTGAACACTTGTGCAGCCTTAACTCCCTAGTGTAATTCAGAAAAAGTCGGTAGGAGGTTATATTATAATTATTACACAGGAGTAAAGTGTCTTCTCCACTTTAAGAGTTCTACATCTATAGAAATTTCTATTTTCCTTGGTTAATGTTTGCACTAATGATATTTTCACCTACTCACATAATCTGTTTCTGTGAGAACTGACAAGGACTCAAACGAAAGCACTTCGGAGAGGAAATAATACAACCATCAAAACTACTGGAAATCGCTCCAGTTAAACTATATAGAACCCGAAGCTTCTGGAATGGAAATAGATAACATGGGAAATTATACAAAAACAGTTCAAGTGCCTAGGCTGTTAAGCACAAGCCAAACCTATGAATGAATAAAAAAAATACAGCTGCTTTAGAATATAACGTGATACCGGTTATTCAGTTTGCTGATATTAAATAATACGCACTTCTTTGACATATAATAGACACTTGTACCGAGTTGTGGTGCCTCGTACATATTACGTGAAGCGTTGTATATAATTAAATCAGATACAATGCTTATCATATCTGCAAAGCTGTGCTAAATCGTCTACTGTCAAACGAACACACTCTTGAGGAAAACAAATCCGTATGTGTGTATCGTACTAATGACAAAAACAGGCAGAAAACGAATCATATAACTAAGCACAAAATGACAAAACCGCTCTACTCTTGCACATGAAATGAGTACTCTAGTCTTTGATAAATTACTACAGGCCGTAGTGCAACAGCCAGTGTGTCTAATTATATCCCTTTTGATATTATCATCTTCAACATAGAGAAGGAATGTCGAGGATGAAACAAAATTCTACACACATTTCTAAAACCCATTCATTATACGTTAAACGTAATATTTGAGGGCTGTATGTGTATATATTTACTGGGAATTGAGATTTTCCGTGTTCGCCTTTTATACGCTGAGATGAAATACGAGTGTAATTAAGAACCCAAAAGGGTATGTGTAATCTCCGGGGTTTAAGGACAGATGGCACATTTGAGAAAAATTGAAAATATGTGTTTGTCACTGGAAGTGAATACAAATGTTTTCGAGAACATTTGCTAAGCGCTAACCATATATTTCAGTATTATTATGAACGTTATTGGACGTGAAAAATTCCTGGGGGAAAATATACTAAACCTTCAATCTAAAAAAAAGTTGCGTCTGGTTGACGTACCGGTTAGAGTACCAGGTGAAACTGGTTGATGTTTGCTGCTGATTTATTTAGTTATTATAATGCAATCAGTCAAGAAAGGGAATATAATTTTTTCATAAGATTTTATTTTGGTATTACAAATGTTGTCTCAAAAGTCACATATATGCGAACGTGTGAGCGTCTTTCAAGATCAAAAATGACAAAAATCAGTTTTTTGAGATTATCTTGCCTTCAATCGAATTTGCATTCATAATGAAAATTGTAGAGGATGAAATTCACTACAAATTTTTCTGAAACTTTTGTTTATCCTTTTAACCGTTATTGAGATAGAGGGTGCAGAGTTCAACCGTACGTATTTTAGACCAAGGTCAATCGTGAACACCATACTGAGGAAGAAGTTTATTCAGCAAAATTAAGAATTTAGTTGTAGTGGGTAAAACGTATCAGGACACAAAAAATAATGTTTAATTATGACAATAAAAAGGGCTTCGATTATCGTTATCAAGGTCCATCAACATAGGGTGATTGAAACACTTCAATAACTTATTAAAACAGTAACCGCAGTTTACTTGGACTATTCATACTCATTGATTTATTGTTTTTTTTGTTTTTATACATACATATATTATTAGAGTCTCCAGCACTATTTTTGCTTCATTCTCACCTGACAGAAAGAGCACATTTTTGATTACTGCAAATTATATTTGCCTAAAATATTATTTTTTAAATAAAATGTAATGAGTGCGCCACGTGTATGAGCTAGAGTACAGACTTCTTAGCCTAGTGTAGTTTTCTGCTATGGGATACTCAAAATTCATATTTTATAAACTTGTACCCAACACAACTAAACAAATAAATAAATAAAACCATCATTATAAAAATAGCCCACAGTACAAAGTTATTTAAGTTATAAAATGAGTGCCTGAATTATTCCATGAAAAACTCAAGTGTGAAAAACTACTAGAGTATATTTAATTTAAATATCGTTCCCATTTTAAATTGCCCAGTCTGTGTGATTTCTGCTTCGTAGCTAAATGGAAAGAGCTTACTTGTGAAATTTGTTGATGTTCAGCGAAGTGAAAATATCTCTTGGAAGGATGTAGAACCATTAACGTAGATTACGATATAATGGGCTCTTAGTTTGAGTGATCAGTATAAAATTCACCTCACCTCTCTACATAATAGTGTTAAATAATATCTTTTGATCTCTTTCTTTTTATATAAAACATTAATGTATTGATACTACACCTGGTGCAAAAATATTACAAAATGTTCATTGGTTTCTTCCAAATTGATTTCAAAACTGATTCTATTGAGATTGCCTCACGTAAGTCAAATAGTTTCAAAAGCTCGTTTGATTTGAATGATTTTTTTTTATAAATAATTCTTTTGTAGCGATACTGTTCTTGAAATTTTTATATAGAGTTGATTTTGAAAATATACTGGGTACATGAGTGTGAAGATGTTTTTTAACCAAAATTTATATAATATAGCCAAGCCAAAGATAAGAGTCTCGTTGGGCTTAGGTAAACATGTGACGATCTTACAGCAGCAATAGAGCTATCAATGTAAGAGTTTGAAGAAAAGACCTTCGCCATATACTCCGACAGCCAAGCGTCGATAAAAGCAAACAGTTCCATGCAGATAAATGCCAAACTTGTTTGGGACTGCTTGGAAATGCTACAAGACCTAGACAGTCATAATAGATTGTCCTTAGCCTGGACACCAGGCGTCTCAGATCACAAGAGCAATGAAGAAGCAGACTCACTTGCCCGAGAAGGGGCACGTTGTGCTCCCATTGGCCCAGAACCTTTCTGTGGCCTAGCGAAAGCGCTGCAAAAAACAAATAGTAGAACTTGGACAAACAAGCAGTCTCGAGAATGGTTGAACAAAGTGCCAAGAATACGTAGGCCTGACTAGGCTGAGGTTTTAAATGATAGGGGAAGAAAAACCAAAACCCTCCCAGTATATGGACGACTGGAGAACCCCAGGTTAGCCATTTGAAGTCTAGACAACGAACTCTTGAATAACAGGAGGGCACACACAAGATATATGCAAAGGTCGTAGTGGAGAGGCTCCAGTATTTAAAAAAAACCTTTCAAATGCCAAATCAAATGAGTAGTGCAAGAGATAACCATTTTTGAAAATGTATCAACTTTTTGGTAGCCGGATTTTTTTTACGATCAGTGTAGAAAGAATTAAAAGTAAAACGTAAATTTTTCAATAAGGTGTAATGGACAAAATTGAGTAAAGAATATTTGGAAAAAGTGAAGTTCCAGGTTAACCTAACGAGAATTCAAACTTCATTTTTCCATATTTTTGAGCATGCAGAGCGTAATAATAAATCTAAATGAAGTAAGTTTGATATGAGCGCAATATGAAATGTAACTAAAAGTTCAATAAAATGCCACACGTTTTCATTCCCCAAAGTTATTTGACTTTTATATTGATTCTCACACTTCTGGTTATTTTTCAGTTTTTTTTTTTATATAAAAGCCGCACAGATGCTGTAGATTATTTAGCCACTCCACATATAAGTTTGGTGAAATCATAAAATTGAAATATTGCAAAAACTATTCAGTTTGGGTATAGGGAATGTATATCTATTTATAAAACATTGTAAAACCGATGTATTCGAGTTTGGGCCTCGCCCTGTATACGGTTTCTTAGATATGTAGACAGACCTAGTAAGTGAACTTTCATACTGGACGATCATCACAGACGATGACTGTGAAAGATTAATTTTAAATTGCTCAGTTTAAAGTATACTTACTGGGCGTTGAAATCTACAATTTTCAGAACTTTCTTAATACACTGTTTAACTTATTATAGTTGACGTAAAATATATAGTGCCAGCTATCTAATCGTTTATCCCCCTTAAGTTATGTAGCGGAGCTAAACTCTGAAAGGTATTTATATTATTTCATCAGCCCATCCTTTCTCAATCGTATCGTATGTATCATACCGAGTTTCGTCCAAATAGATAATTGCTAATAAATATATACAGTGTGTAAAAGCCAAATGGAATAAATTCATTATTTCGGTTACTGTACATATTTATAAAAAGTCCCGAAACACGTCAAATTTAAATTATAACTTGACATTCTTTAACGTGAAAATGCAACCCCTACCTTCAACCCCCTTAGAATGACAGGTACAACCCCCAATTTTTTAAATGGGAAGTATAGGCTTGTGATATATCATTTGAAAGGTCTCTTCATTCTCTATTCAAAAATGTTATTGTTTTTAAATTTAATGCAAAAATTAACATAAAAAAAATTAATATCATGTTGTTACCGAAATTCGCTACATACAATCAAAAACTAAAATGTAATGCAAAACGTAATAAAATGTAGAACACGAAAAAGAACTATGAATGTTAATGAAGTAGATGTTCAAAATGTTCTCCGCGAACGTCTTGGCAACATCCTAATCTCAAATAAAACTGTCTTCTAACATTATTTAACATATCAGGCGTGATCGACCTAATCGCAAGCGTTATTCGTTCTTTTAAGTCATTTAAATCAGAAGGTTTAGTTTTGTACACATGGCTCTTCACATATCCCCATAAAAAGAAATCTAATAATGTAAGATCAGGTGATCGCGCTGGCCATTCAATCGATCCTCGCCTCCCTATCCACCGATTGGGAAATATTGTATCGAGGTACTGCCGGACATTAAGTTGGTAATGTGGTGGTGCTCCATCCTGCTGAAACCATATCGTATTCGCTGGAACTTGAGGATTACCTGGATCAGGATATAAATTTGCCAACGTTGGAATGACATCATTTTGAAGTAGTGCCAAATAATTATTGCCATTCAAGTTGCCCTCAATAAAAAAGGGACCAATTATATTGTTCCCTACAATCCCTGCCCAAACATTAACCTTTTGAGGGTATTGAGTGTGTTCTTCTCTCATCCAGTGAGGATTTTCCGTGGACCAGTAGCGGCAATTTTGCCGATTAGCATGACCGTTAAGTAAAAAAGTACACTCATCAGAAAACATAACGTCTTCTAATTGGATAATATTGTTATCCAACATGTCCATCATTTGCTCACAAAAAAAAGTTCTCCTATCAAAATCGTCTTCCATGAGCTCCTGAGTAGGTATCATCTTATACGGATGCAATTTATTTTCTTTTAATATGTTTGCTATCGATGTATGGCTAGCATTGAATGTAGTGGATGCCTGTCTACTCGATGTATGTGGGTTTTCCTGAAACTCAAGCAACACATCTAATTTGAGTTCATCACTCAGTGCATTAGCAGCTGCTTTTTTTATCTGCCTTACATGACCAAACTCGCGAAACTGCTTTTCTATTTTACTTATTGTTCCTTGGGATATAGGCGGTAAATTAGGAAATTTCTCATGAAATAGGCGAGTTACTTCCTGTTGTGTTCGGATGTTATCTCCGTAACCAATCATTTGTAAAACTGTTATTTTATGCATTTCCGTTAATCTAACCATTTTTCAGAATTGAATTGAACAAACTTTATACTTAAATTACAACAATGACAACTTAAATAAAACAATTTACTACTGCTTGTTAAAATAGCGTTGCCACGGAAATACTTTAAAGTTTTTTAATGGTTACCATCTAAAAACCACATTGCTACGGTTTTTGTTCACTTTCTCATTATCAAGACCTAAACGGGAAATAAGTTTTAAGTAATATTGTAATAAGTTCCGAGTATATTTTAGCGAATTTCGGTAACAACATGATATTAATTTTTTTTATGTTAATTTTTGCATTAAATTTAAAAACAATAACATTTTTGAATAGAGAATGAAGAGACCTTTCAAATGATATATCACAAGCCTATACTTCCCATTTAAAAAATTGGGGGTTGTACCTGTCATTCTAAGGGGGTTGAAGGTAGGGGTTGCATTTTCACGTTAAAGAATGTCAAGTTATAATTTAAATTTGACGTGTTTCGGGATTTTTTATAAATATGTACAGTAACCGAAATAATGAATTTATTCCATTTGGCTTTTACACACTGTATATATACTTACTTACAATTTCCACACAAAAACACACACACTTTCTTGATGTCAGACCACCGACTGAAGAGAACACCTGAAACTTCTCTCAAAAATACTTATAGTTCGGTCAAACCATTGTCTAACTATTAAAGGAACTCACTTGCTCTCGCTCGTTCGTGCTTTAAACAGTTTCGTTTATTAATCGCCTTCATTAACAAACTAGTTTATTAAATAACTATTACCGATTTTAGTTGAAATTATAGCATTAAATGAATTCATCGTCATTATAATATTGACTGGACTATGACGGTATACTCGTAGTCAAACAAAAAGCCGGCAACTTTAAGTTCGCACTATACCTTTTACGTCAACTATACCACCATTTATTATTGCAATAGTGAAGTCAAGCAGAATTCAAATATGAAGTGCAATTAAAAAAAATGTGTCTTTGATCTAGCACAGCGTTCTGGAACACTGGTACAATGTGAGCTCGATATCTAGCTTTATTCTTTTTGTTAAACCCTCGGTTTTTCTTCTCCGAATAAGTGAAACCACACCCTTATTATGCCTTCGCAGTTACTGAGTATGTGCTCCGCGGTTTCGTCTTCTTCCTGGCAAAACCTACATAAACTGACATCTGCTAGGCCAATTGTGTGCATATGCTCCCTCAGCCTACAATGACCGGTCAGCATTCCCACCATCATCCCCGTCGTTTCTCAACTTTGACATAGTAGGTCGCGTGACAGTTTGGCCGAAGGGATTTTTAAGAATAGTTTAGCGTGCCTCTGTCCTGGGGTTTTATGCTACCAGCGCAACGCCTGGTTGTTTATCCATTGGCGGATGCTCTCCTTAGTGAGGTTTTTTGCAATTCCACAGGAAGGTTCTCGCCCTCAGTTGCTCCCTGCTTGGCTAATTCATCGGCCATTTCATTGCCTTTTATTCCTTGGTGACCTGGCACTCTATTATGGCTACCTAGTCTGTCGAGGGCCTTGCGACATTCCCACACCAGATTTCCTCATACATTAATTTTAATTGGATATTAAAAATTGACACTTATTTTATTCAAATTATCAACATAAGAATGTAAAACGTAAACTAAAAATGTTTTCAATTTGATATAGAAACATTAATTTCAGTTCAATGCCATGTCATGGCATATTTAAGTAACAATATTGTTTGAAAGTCGTAAGGTATAAAACTTTTGTAAGTATCAACATTGTGCAGATAAGGAATAATCAATCTCTACGAACGACCCAAACAAAGTTTGGATGTTGTGCTGTCTACACCTCTTCTACTCAATGCTCTTTTGACAGCCTCAAGTGGAATGTCAAAAGCTCCTTCCGTATTCAAAAATAGACATAAGGCACGTTTTTTTTACATAAATTATTCACAATTGGTTGACTGACGTCATTCTTCGCTGCAACGACATGTTGGAGTCATCAGTGGCACTTAAAAAAAACGCAGTGGTGGTTTACATCATTCATCATTATATCTGACAACTGACAAACGATACCAGTAGAAATTTGCAGTCAATATGTCAATTGTTAGTGCAGTCAATATTTAATCATCACATTCTAAATTGATTTCGTCCATGTCTTTAATAATTCGCTATAACCGCTTGCAATTCTTTACTTTTTTGAGGTTAAGCCAGCATTTTGTAAGCCACCAAATCTATCGACCACCTCGAAACAGCGTTGGAATGGTTTGCAATTTTGGTTAATGCAACAGTAATTAATGAACGCGTCATTTCTTCAATCAAAAATCCACCAATGAATATAAAAACGCAGTTGGTGGATTGGTGGATCTACCGGTGAATGAAACAACATGCCTACACTACGGTTAGTGGTTGTCTAGAGCATCTCAGATATCCTCCTTCAGTTGTACCAGTGCAGTCTCCGAACGATGTTACAGGGGTTTCTAAATTCCCTGAATCAGTTCGAGAAAAATATGGTACGGCATTGCCTTTGTTTGTTTACCTTAGCAACTAATTGTATCCCAAAATAATAACCACATGAATAGTTCGTTTTCTCTTGGATTCCATTCAATAAGTTGTTTTACCTAGAGCAATTTTTTTTTAAAACGACAAGATAAAAAATGAGAATATTCAAGTAATCCTGTCTATGTTTCATTAACTGAACTATAAAAGGAAATGGAGATCAAAGAAAAACAAAAGAACAAAGGACACACGCTTTGTATGTTGAGAAGCAGTGAGATGTGGTTTTCCACACACACAAAATTGCCGTCAGGTAGGTATAATAAATGGGCTATGGAGTTCCGTAGCTTGGTTTTAATAAAATGCTTGGGTATTTCTACTGTTACATTTTGATCTAATTCAAACAAACGACTCGGAAAAAATTATTCTACTACGCATTTTACTTATTCATAATAAATCTTGGATTTCAACTATAATTTATTCCAAAACTTCAATAATTGTTTCATGTATTTATCAATAAAAACATTATTAATTTAATTTCCCAGTCGAGAGTGACTTTTGAGATCTACTGTAGCTAACGCGTTAAAAAAGTTTTTGTGGTTCGGTTGCAAAGCAGCATTCGTGCATACACTCTAGCTAAATACAGACACTCAAAATTTTGCTGATTCCGGTGGACCCCCTGCAACTACATCTCTACCATATTCCCAAAACTCAACAAAAAATGTGAAGATAACTATGGGAATTTGCGTTGAGGCTGAGTTCCAATAACAAATTTACAATTTTCCAAAAATAAAGTGATATGATTGGTTCATAAGGTTAATTATTTAATTGATTGTTGGTCAATCAAAAAAGTGATTCCATCCAACTTCACTTTTTTGAAATCAACTCAAAACACAAGAAACCAATGTTCTGTTAGGAACAACCGCAAATCTCCTCGTTCTGTGTTATTAAATCTGCTCCTTTTTTGTTAAAAGGTTTGTAACGACACTGAAACTTTTTTCGACAAGATATGACGAGGGAAACGCCATTAAGAAGCTTTCTCGCAATTCCCAACAGTCCACGATATTTTTCGGGTATTTCTGCTTGCAGCCAAAATGTTTAATACCCTTTTTTAAATTTCAGTTTCAGCTCCTCATTAATGATAAGCTCGAGTAGCGTCTCTTGTAATATCACATTCATCACTTTCTGTTTCATCAAATACATTTATAATCCATGGTGGTATTTCCATCAACAGAATATCTTCAAATCTGATTTTCAAGTCATCATGCAGGACAATTAAATGTGAACGTATGACTGAATATCCTCATCAAAGCATTCAACCTGTGATAAGTTTTAAAACTGGGAAAATTCGCGCGATTCATAAATTTCAATATTCCAGGAGAAGCTGAAATTACACTCTCTGTTTTCATTAAATTGAGACTGTTCCCTTGTAATTGCAAGTTAATATCATTCAATTTTTTGAACGAATCTGTCAAAAACGCGATGTCTGCTTTCAAATTTTCTCGTGAATCTGGATCTTCACTCTCCAGAAACTGTAAAAGTAATGTCAAACGTGAGTAGAATCTTGCTAAACATGCACCTGTTGGCAACCAGCGTACTTCGTTGTAAGAGCAATATTTGGAAGTCTTCATCATTTTCATCGCACACTTGTGCAAATAAAAGCGTATTCAAAGCATTGCTTTTTATTTTGTTAACTGTATTGATCAAATATTAAAGCGTCTATTGCAATCTCTCAAATTTTCCGCTACTAGGTGATGTCGGTGGTTTTTTTTTTAATGGGTTATTTAACGTCGGCCTATTTCTGCGACTGAGGCTAATCACCGACGCCGGGAGCACTCTACCCCTAACCAGAAATTTTGCCCAACCCACTGGTGTTCCAACCAGTGGTAGGGTTCTTTATCGAGCCCAACATCCATGGACTCGGGACCTCGGTTTTACGTCTCCTCCGAAAGACGGCATACCTACATTATACCTCGTGCTCATTGGTATAATGTCTACGAGATGTGATATGCTACTCCGCTGCAGGCTGTACGGGCTATTTACACGACGGTCTTCCCCAGTGGGCCGGTCACCCATCCAAGTACTAACCGCGCTCGACACTGCTTCACTGTAATTATCGCATCAGATGCTTTCCACTACAGTGCTGGGCCGACGCCCAGTGGTTTACACAGTGATTTGCAGTTACCCATGGAATAATTTTTCCGAAAGTCCATGCAAGACTGCTAGCACACACACCACAAGTCGTATTTCTTTCCTTTGCACGCCTGAATAAGCGTTGCAGCGACGGCGCTTTGCCTACATTGATAGGTGAGGTCAACCCAACCTTTTAGTTCTTCACTATCGAGACCAGATAAATTTTCGTGGACCCCCTGTTAACAAATTGTGAATCCCCAATTTTTTTGTCACTCCAACTTAGGACCCCGAGTCTTCCCTGGTGGTCCACTTTAGACTACTTTGAGAATTAATAGGCTGGATGATCAAGGTGAATAGTATACGACACGCGACAAATAAGTTGATTGTTCTGGAGTACGTAGATAATGTGAAGCCCCGGCTATGCCTCGTCCTATTCAACCAGTATTCTAGCCTAGGATCGTCATATCGATATCACTAATAAATTCTACAAGTTTTGTCGCAACGTATATTATAAATATTAAGTTTCTGGACAGAGTAAGCCTCTTTTCGATTGCTCAAACTTTGTCTCAATTTATTTAAGTATTGTAGTCGTAACCATTTTGTTAATAGAAATGTTGATAATCACATTTTACTTTACTATTTACTTGGAATTAAATCAGTGGTGAGTATTTGTGGCTGACTTTTTTTCCTAACCTTGTGGAATCTATACTGTCGATTTACTCACATCTAAAACCTAAATGGCATCACGTTTGCTCCGAAATGGGATTTCAGATCAAGAAATTAACGATGTTACGACAAAGGTCATCAAGAAAACGATACTTTGAATTATTTAGTACTTCCTCCAGTCTCCAAATTTTCACTTAAAATTCTTCTAGATTTATATTTCCTGAAACGTTGTATAGATACGATCAAAGCTTATTTATTAGAATTTTGGAGGTTGTACAGGATTCCAACAAAATGTCGTTGGAAAACTGGCGGTAAAGTCGTGAAAGAACTTTTGACTTCTCATGTATGTATCAAATGTTTTTTCTGTGCTTTTAAGAAGAAACAGGGCAAGGTTGATATATAATAAAGGAGGTCTATAATACTTCGGTTCCTTTTGAGAGCGTTTATCACTCGTGATTACCTTTAACCGTTTGAATTAACCGCTCAATTTATACGACTATACTCGGGTCCAGTGCTGCAACGTAGACTTCCGTAATGGATTTGCGAGATACTAACAAAAAAATACTAATATGAACAGGGTCTATAATAGATTAGATAAGATTTGATGAGGTGGCTGATGCGTGGAATACTCTGCGATCTTTTCAGATCTTTTGCGGGCCTCTGAATCTAGATTACATTATCCAGCCCCTTGCCGGTGGCTTCTAATCGCCTGGTACAAGATACCGCACATTCGCCAGGCAATCGCACTGACATAGATTGTGTTTCCTCTTCTAGGTGATAGAATTTGCACATGGCTTCGTCTGTCAGCCCCAGTAGCTTTGCCCTGTTAACATTCCTACTACGACGGCTTTTACAGTTTTACTGTTTGCTTATTAGGTCTGCCGTAAATGTTGGCCAATGGCCTCTAATGAACTGTTTCGCCTGTCTCTGTCCTGGGGATATTACCCACCATTCTAGAGATTTCTTTGCCACCCACTTCCTGAACCAAGGCCGCACCCAGAAAAATTTTTCAGGGGGTTATCAAAGCACCGGGAGTCTTTCAAAATTTAAGTGTAAAATGAGTAAAGCTATTAGCATTAACATATATCATATTTGACCCTTTGACCATAAGAATTGAACGTTGAAAGCTATTACCTTTTCATTTCAAGTACGGAAATACTTTCCTTCGTGAACTGGTTAGCTGTGAAAATGAATAGATAGATAATACAAGTGAACGTTAGCCTAGTGCTGGTGGGCGGGATGGTGGTCAGACAGAAAGAGAGAGGAAAAAAGAGACACTTTAGCGATACACCTGACTGCACTGACTGCATTCTGCATTGGTTATGAGCAGACCAGGCGCTAGGCCGGAGGCTGTGAGTAGGCTATTATAGGCATGTTGTTTTCACAAATGCTTCTCATGATGCATCAGCAAGGCCAGTCGCCAGTTCAATGCATAAACACCAATCATTAAAGTATGAAAGACTTTACTCACAGATAGCAAAATATTGAGAAAATATCATCCTCTTTCATTCAGGAAAACTTGTGTTTGAAAATACTTATTTCTGGAAAATTTCGGGGGAGCTCCAACCCCTGTGACTCCCCCCCTGATCAATGATAAGTATTATTCAGTTATGAAAAGTATACTTTTAATGTGGGGAGATGTTGTTTTTGAATTAGAAACTGTATAAAAGCTTTTTTTCTGTTCGTAATTTTGTTTGGGTAAACATTGTGTGACGTAAATAAACATTCTGAATTAATATTTCAGTATAACGTTTTACAACAGCGAGCATATTTTTACGAGTAGCACTTCAACACTTTCACAGAACCGATGCGTATTATTACTGTCATAAACATTAGCTTCATACCGAGTCAGAAATAAAGAGCGCAAACAAAAAACTTTGGTGCTTTGGATAAATTAACCACAACATTGAAATATAAGATGTGAGACAATTTTTTGTTCTTACCTTGTTATGTTTTAAGTATAACAAATTGAATTTTGGGCATTCTATAATATTTTAGAAATGGATATCTCGACAAAACGACCAATTGCTTGAAATAGATAAACAAAGCCTCCGCTGTTGATATTTAAGTTAAATTGAAAGAATGTACGGCAAAAAAGTCGTCATACTCTCGAAAAAAAAATTGTAAGGTATAACTAAGTCATATCTTTTTTTTCATTAAAAACATTAAGATCCACTAGCTTTTTTTAGTGGTTATGACGTTTTTTATTAAAAAAATAGACAGATTTCAATTTTTTTTTTCAAATGCAAGTTTTTTCATACATTCAATGAATTTTAATGAACAATATATAATTAAAAAACTGCCTTACGCATAAAACTAAAGAACTGTGACTATGTAGAAATACATTCTGAGCGCTTCAAGAAAAAAATCCCTTTGTCTAAACTAAGTGACAAAAGTGAAACTTTTGCTTTTAAAAAAAGATCATGTCGATAAGTTTTTTCGTTTTTGAGATAATTCGGCGCTTTTTGTTTTCATATGTTGAATGAAGTATCTAATAGATCTGGTTGGGTCTCATTTGGCTATATAATGGCTTGACACCCCATGGTGTGCCGACGCGTATGCTTTCTAGATCCGGTTGATCAGTCCTCACTGTAAGTTTAAATTCTCTCACTTACGTCCCTCCATAATTTTTTGATTCTTCTCTCCAGTTTGCTACTCCTGCTCTATTGAGGTCCACCTTTCCTTCATTCTCATTGTACTTTTATTCTTTTTACAATGTCTTCACCTTTCGGTTCGTCCAAAATTTCACGGTTGGTTCTAACTCTATATTAATTCTCATTTATTTTGTTCACATGATCTTCCTCTCAGTTATTCCTAATTTCTCCTCTTCCTTCTTTGTTAACGTCATTATTTCTGCTGAGTGCATCATTATTGGCCATATTATTGTTTTATATATATTTATTTTTGTTTGTTTTGTTAACATTTTGCTTTGAAGTAGTTTCTAAGTAGCGTGGTAGGCTCTATTTGTAGCGATTATCTTCTCTTCAATTTCAGTGCTTCTATCTCCTCTGTTGTTAATCATGACTCCTAAGTATTTATATTTTTCAACTTCTTCGAATTCATAAGCGTTAATTTTCCTTTTTGGCTTACGCTCCCCAGTCTCATAAGTTTTGTTTTACTTTCATTAATTTTTAGCCCCATTTTTCCTCCCTCCGTGCCTATCTCCTTCGGCATATTTTATATTATACTTTTTTTTTGGTTACAAGCACTATATCGTCCGCATATGCTATTATTTGGCTGCCACTTGATCTTAAGCTGCCATTGTGTAGTTTTCTCATTGTGTATTCTAATGATAGATTAAATAGCGTTGTGTCTCACCCCTTTATTAATCACAAATTCATTTGTTTCTCCTTTTTGCGTTATTATACTGACCCTTGTTTGATTCATTGTCTCAGTTTTGCGTCTATTCCTTGTTCTTTTAATGCCGTCGTGAGTTCACTTCTTTTTATTGAGCCGAAGGCTTGTTGAAAATCGATTAAGAGCATTTTTATGTTTAATCTCCTATTTCTATTTTTTGTTTTAATGTTTGATCAGTTGGTGATCTGTCCTTTCTGAAGCCGCATTGGTATTGACCTAACACTGTCTTTCTTTGTACTTTTTACAAGTCTTTTGTTAATATTAATGTTGATAGTATGCAACGTTTAATAATGTGATTCCTGTGAAGTTTTTACATTCAGATTGGTCTCCTTTTTTATGTAGGATGACAATTTGTCCGATTTTCCATTCTTCCGTCATCCTTTCCTCATCTGGGTATGCGCTCATAAAAAAACGACACAATCTTAGGTGTTTTTTGTTTCAAGCCAGGAAAAACAACATTTGAATACTGCTGAAATTTCTGACGAACTGAAAAACTTATCGCCATAACTTTCTAATCCAAAAGTGGTAAACTGAGAGCGACCCGACTATAATATTACAGGTAAACTGGTATCTCGTGACAAGGCGGAGCTTCCAGTACGCAGAGAGAGAACGTATTCGGCTGCCCACTGCATAACGTTTACCGATTGGCTTTGCTGGATCCCCACTTTCAAATTTGTTACGACGCATTGTCACCTCATTTCACGAGATACCGGTTGGAGTGTACTTTATAATATTGTATACTTAAAATATAATAATTCTTGAAAATTTAAAACAGCGAGTGATTTTATTGGTTTACAGGGAGTAAAACAAAAGAGAATATGGTAATTACTCAATTACTCGGAGTTACGTTACGTGCATGTACAGTTATATATAAGAGCAAAGAAGTAGTTAATGAATTTACAATGACAATAGGAAGGATATTAAAAAACACTGGAAAGGAGGTTATCGTTGACAATATACATGTACAATTGAAGGACCAAGACAAAGAGGAAAATTTATAGGTAGACTATTCGGGACGTTATTGATAATATCATGGAATTGTCGGAAATAATATTGCAGATGGTCTAGAGAAAGATGGACCTCCTTTGATTTTGATCGATCCTAAAAAGCCGGGAAATTGTGAAAGTAGAAATAGGAAAACTAAACAGATCATTCAAATCTTCCACACTTTACAATTCACCTATTTGGAAAAACTTCTATCAAAAAGTCTATAGACGTTTGTGATTTATATATTGCATTTGGAAAATTAATGTAAAAAAATATTTCCAATGTGGGCATTAAGAAGCTAGCCCAAAAATCTGGTTCAGTGTCACCATCAATTATAACCAAAAAATGAATGCAAATATTTTTGTTCTCAGTATTTTTACTGCTCCAGATTTGATATTAGCCGTTTCATTTTAATGAAATCGTTTTTCATCAGAAATTGTTGAAAATAATATACTACCATAATTTTACAGAGATTCCTTGAAACAATTTAAATACTTGTTTTTTTCAGATTGTTAAATACAAAACTCGAGTTCACTGCATCTGCTCAACACTACAAGAGAATAGGTAAGTGAATATTATTAGTTTATTTTCAAAGAGACAGAACCAACATTTTGCTCTTCAGCTATCCAAATAATATACAGTAGTTACAATAGGATTGCTGGAGAAAAGTACGTAAATCTTATCCCGTACAACCCCACACCATACCTTGGGTAGACCCCTGAAAAACTCTTGAATTTCCCCTGGGTTTTTCTGTGCCCAAATCCTACGGGCTCCGTAAGTTAGAATTAGTGTTATGATAGCCGTGTAGATCCAGGTGACGATCTTGAGGAATAGTTCCCAAGTCTACCCCACTGGCCGCCGGCATTGTTTATAAGATATATTATATAGATATGGAATTTTGTATATAAAAGTTTTTTTTACATATAAATATTTCACTATAAAAAATAAATATACCTATACGCAATTGATCTATTAGATCAAACAAGTAATGCAAATTTATCGATTATTAAAAAAAAGTAAAATTCACAACGCATGTCAAATTTTTGAAAAAACAAATTGAAAGATTTAAATTATAAAAACGGTTTCCTTAAAGAAGAAATTGTGAAGTTTTGCGAGACAAATGAAGTGGCTAATTTTCAAACATTTTTGGACAAAATAAACCAAAATAAAAATGATAATATGAGTGAACAAAAAAGATATTAGAAACTACTTCGAAAAATACTCTAATAAGTAATCAGTCTATATGGAGACAATTTGTGAATCAAAAAATAATCTAGTCAAATATAACTCGCGAGTTCCATAAATTAGAAAATAATTTGACAGATTTTTTGAAAACTTGTTGCCAGGCAATAGTCACGAGAGCAGGGCTCGAGTGGCTATTTCCAAATTATTTTCAATTTATTCTCACTCTCTTGTTATATTATTACTAAAAACAATATAATGATACTTTCTTATTTTTTGGGGAATCAAACCACAATAATGTTTTTTATGTTTTATTTCAACGTTCCGGTAGCGTTCCAGCTACCGTTGTCAAGATTAAGTAGTGAAGAAATAATTTTTGGTCCCTATCTGACACAACGAAAAAATTTGAAAACTAGACAATCAATAATATTTTGAAGTTTAATACTACAAAACTTTGTTGTCAAGTTTTATTAAGGTCCATTCATAGTAGATCACACCTCTGGTAAAATGTGGAATAAAATATTTTTCGTGCAACCGGACGCGAAGTCAGTATTTCGCGTTCTCAACACAGTCCGCGAAATTCTATTCCGCGGCCGTTACCCATAGCAACGGCTGCGAAACCAAACGTCACTTCCAAATTTGAATATCACTGTTGATTTTAGAGCAATGATATATTTATTTACAATTATCTAGTTTAATAATTTTAACGATTGCACGAAAAATAGTGTGTTTGCCATGGCCGCGAAACTTTTTAACGACCTCAAGATTATCTTGCCTCGGCCGTAAGCGGCCTCGGCGATAACTGTTCTTTCGGTACGTTAAAAAGGTATTTCGCGGCCTAAGCATACAAATAACTATTATTTTATGACATTCTAACGATATGTAGTCCACTAGAAATGGAATCCAGTGAAGTGCACGTTCCAGGAACGGTTTTTATTGGGGTTATTTTTGTTTTCAAAATATGTATAACTCAATTTGGTGATTTTGTTTATTGAAGTGTGTATCGATTAACAACTATTCCAAAGATAAATCATAAGAAAACCTGGATAAAAACTTATGATGCTATCCTGATAACGCAGGTAATTGATTATTGGAAATTTCTCTTTCTAACATTGGTAACCAAATTTGCTGACATACTAGCTACACATTTATCTGCATTTAGTTGTATTAAAGCACTTTCTTTGATTTTTCGTCTTTTATTATTGGGCTCTTTCAATATTATTTTTGTCGAATCCCATTGAATTTTTTGCCCCTCTTCCCAAGCATGTTTGCAAATACCTGACTTAAAGAACTCCCTATCTTTGATATACTTTTTATGTTCATTTATTCGGACTTTCAATGGTCTAGATGTTTCACCTAAATAGAATTTGTCGCATTCACAAGATATCTGATATATGCAGTTTTTTGAAGATTGTTATTCATTTTTTGGTTTCGTTTTTCTTAGTATAGATCTCAACGTATTGTTAGATTTGAAGCTAGTTCGAATATTGACTTGATTACCAATTTTCTTAATTCTTTCTGATAAACCCTTAACATACGGTATTGTCAAGTTTTTAAAAATTATGTTAGCTGAATTATTAATATTATTGTTATTATTATGGGGTATTAACAATGAGCCCTTCTCTATATTCTTAATTTCTTTATTTACAAATTCTGCCGGGTAATTATTGGCATTTAAAACATTTTTCAGCAAAGTTTTCTCCTTTGTGAATTGATTATCATAATCACAGGATTTTTGGCTGGGGCATCTGAAACATAAAAATTTAAGAACAAAAAAAACATTGATTCTATTAAAATCAATTAAATATATGCTCTTTCCACTGAGTTCCTTTTCCACTAGTTATGGAGCACTCTATATTTTAGCGATTCTGGAAAATTCATGTTTACTACAAATATTTTTCTTAATTTCTTCATATTACTTTGCTTGAAATCTTTGTCTAAATCTTTATATACCATTTGAAGGCACTAAATTGAATTTTCTAAATAATTTTATAATAAAACTGGAACTTTTATCAGAAAAATTTAAATAAACGGTAAATATTAAAACACAGCGCTTCTACTCTCTTTTATAAATCCAATAGACCGTCGCGAAAGCAATTCATTAAATTCCTGTTACTGAAGAAATTACTTTAATTAACTGAATTTTCTGTCAAATTGGTTTGCCTAGAAAGAGTTCGTCGTTCTAAAAGAGAAACTGTTTCCTATTGAATTAACTTTATAGAGAAATGGGATTTTAACATCAAAGTTTTTCTTTAATGTCACACTCAATGTAATTAATTAAAGAGTGATAAACAGTGAAGACCATCCTCTGTTGAAAAATTCCTACTGGAAATTTGTTTCATAGCTTACTTGATAGTATTTTATGAAAAATATATCTGTAGGTATATTTTTTTTAACACGATTCTATTCAAAATCGAATTTTCAAAAGTGCGGAAAGTAAGTTTGCTCTTTGAACGTGATGTCACGTGTCTCTCCTTTTTGACGTGAAGTAGCCTACGACCTTGAAATGATTTTGCGTAGCTACTTCCCAGATTTTTGACAACTAGCCTCGAAATTCATTCTGACGTTTGGAATTTCTTTCATAATACTTTGAATTACGGCCATATTGTGATGGAAAGCAACTGAATCGATTAGTTGGAGCAGAACCTTGTGTGTTTGTGTTTTATAAAAAAATTGACTGATATAGGTAAACTATTTTGTAATTCGTCGTTTCCAGACGATATCGTTACGCAGACGACTTATTTGTCAACGACAATGGACTGCCTAAGCTCTGACGTCACAGCAGAAGACTCCTCCTATAAACTTTTCCAAACAAATCTAATGCGCGTGCCTAACACAAACCACGTGTGTCCATGTGTCCAAACATCAGAGAATTTAAATTTAACGTTTGCTATATAGTTATTTATATAGGTATTTTCTTATAAAACGTCTTTAATTCATCACTTTTTACTTGTCTCTAATACCGATCACTCTCATTTAAAACTAAATCAACAGCAGAGATAATATATCAACAATATCAACACCAAACAGAAAACTTGCGAAAAACTAAAAATCTCACGTGGCAATTCACACTCGCACAGTCGCACTCGGTTTGTTTGGAAAAGTGACGTCAGACTTAGGCAGTCCATTTCTTTTAACTCTATTCTGTAACATTATCGTTCAGTGTCCATTTTATTAGTACGGTCCTGTGAACATGTATTCAGTAAATATAAAATGGGTTTGCTCACGTATCCCTCTTCGTTCCTATGGGAGAGAGGAAGGAGGCGGTTGATACACTTTCGACGGGATTGATTGATGTACATGCGTTTACTGGAGAATGCCTTAGAGAAGGATTTTACGCTTTAGCTTGGGATGAAGGGTGTGCATTGGCTTGCTAACACCATGTCTTTGTAGGTAGTGTAGAATATGACCTACAATTAGACCTGGAAACACATCAATAAAGTGTGATGATCATTTGAATACGTGTAAGTTGAAGTGACAAGTTTGGAATATTGTTATATTATCATTAGAATATTACCCATGGTACGGAACTAAACAGATCGAAAGTTTCTAAAAAATTCCAAAGACACAAATTTCTATTATCTATCCCTTCTTGCCCCCTTATGGCTGTCGTCAAAACAATTTAGATAAGTGAAGTACTAAGTGAGATATATCAGAAACTAACACAAACTCCGTCTTCTGCCATACTATATCTTTTGCTACCAGGCATCGATCACTAATTGTATCCCTTCTAGACTGCTTCCTACGTCAATCTATCAAAATAACTTAGCAAGTGCATCAATATATTAGCAAGTGCATCAATATACTAATATTAATAATATGTCAAAATCTTTTTTAAAACTAATGAGAAATTACTATCAGTCTAAACTTTTAACGAGCTACTATATTCACATGGTACCAGGTCACGAAGGAGATGAAAAAGCAACGGACTTGCAAAAACAGGGTCAGAGGATACGCAGCCTGAACCAGGACAGATTCTCGGTATACCAAAAACTATAGTACGAGGATCTGTAAAGTCCTGGATCAGAGAACAATTTAAAAATGTCTGATGGGTAAACGTCTCAAGGCAAATGCATGGGAAAACCTTTATAAAAGAATCGTGCGTGAAATGTACAATGTAACTGCTAACACTGTGCAGAAATCAGCTGAGAATCATAACAGGTTTCATGACTGGTCATGCACCAGTAACGGAACACTTGTACAAATTAAAACTATACAACGGAAACCTTACATGCAGATTATGCGGTAGGGAAACGGAGACAGTGAAACATTATACTGTTTACATGCGAGACTCTCGATCGCAAAAGACAGTTACTACTTGGCCAGCCGAAAGGAAACGTTGAGCTATATAGCTAACACCCAGCTAAGAACTTGTACAAACTGGTGCAGGAGACAAAGGTGCTGGACTGTATGAGAAATGTATGAGCCATCAGACTGCAGTGTTATCGGAGAGGGGCTCGGAAAAAAAAATTCACAATTTAAGTAATCATTATAAATATCCTAATAAATCCAATTTACTCATTGCCCCTCTCACGTTGAACGCTTGTGATGACAAAAAAACGCGGGTTTGTGTTTAACAATTTATCACAGCAGAATGTACCAAGTTAAGTTTTCGGGTAGCGGGTTTTTTGAGACATGCTTAAAAAAATGACGTGACAGCATAATGCCTAAAGAGTGTTAACTCTCTTCTGAGGACATAACATCACATCTTGTATCTGTAGTTTGCGTTTGGTGAGAGAGTTCCTGGACAACCTGTAAAAAAATCTATCCAACAGGAACAGTAGAAACAATTTGACCCAAAAAGTAACACTTCTTGCGTCGTCTTCCCTACTTCCTTTCCTAACTCATACATCACACGTCGTAAGTCGATATCACTTCCATGAATACGTAATTCTTTCAATAACGTGACGCATTCAAATTTCAGTATGTTGGTATACAAGTTTAAAATAAACAACCTTCCCTTTTACATTGTAGCAGGTTTGGATCTAGTGAATACTTTTTTTTTAAATCATGCTGGGAGAGCTATCTTTCTAAATCATAATTACAGTTGGTACCAAGGCTTGGGGAAAATATTCGAAGGCTGATAACTCGTATAAAAATAGTTTCACATTATTACCATATCATTAAATAATATACAGCGTTGCTGAATCAAAATCATCCTCAGTCAATTCTTGGAGATTTTGAACTTCATACTGATAAAGTAAGAATAGTTTGTATACATCAATACACTTGTAGATGTTTCAGGGTTTTTTTGAACGTCTAAATTTTTTTTCTTCTACCTTCCAATCATATGAATACCAAAAATAGTTTAGCAGCCCAAGGGCGGAAAATTCATAACGCCAAGATTTTTCACCAGCTGCCATTTGATTACTTTGACGTTGCACGTGAATTTTTTAATCAAACGTCAGTGTACGTCAAAGTTTTTTTGTTATATTTTCCTATTTTTTGGTTTATTCTGTAGACGAAAAACAGTTGTGTGTCACACATGCATGAAACGCTTTAGCAGCTGCCTTGGCTTCTCTACGCTGGCTCTTGGATCTAATAGTCTTGTGCTGCTGAAGCTCATTTTCTGCCCCTGTGACACAATATACTCGTTCATTAGTTGCTCTTCTCGGTCTAACAGACCTTTGCACTACCAGTTTCATTGAATTTGTTGATTAATCTCGTCCCTGTAAATCGATCAACTTATTATAGGGGAGCGCTCAGGATTTAAATCGTTCAAGCTGAAATTACCTAGTATCAGTTATGACAATTTGTATATTATAATAGTACATTATACTATAAGGGAGAGAAATGCGTTATTTTGGCAGAGGTGCAATTTGAAGCCCGAGGGCTACAATGCACCGAGGACAAAATAGCATCTCTCCCGAATGGTACATACTTTTTTTTCCACGGTCTCATTAACTTAAAAACACATATTTTGTCATTATGAAGTAAGTAGTACCAGAATTATTGCATTAGGATTTGAGCCTTTATTTAGTAGTCTTTGAGTGTCATAACTACAAAATAAACAAACAAAAAGAATTGTCAAATTAAGGTGCTAGTTTGGTTTAGTTTAAAGTTTGTTTAGTGCACAATGAATAATTGTGAGTCGGAAGAGATTGCGGAGGCTGCAAATATTGCAATAAGCAATTTGCTGCCTACGAAGTCAAGATCTTTATACGATATAGCCTACAATCGGTTCAAAAAGTGGTGCGCCGAGAAAAATGTTCAAGTATACAGCGAGAATGTTTTGTTGGCATACTTCAGTGAAAATGCAAAGAATTACAAGTCTTCCACATTATGGGCGCAATATTCTATGGTTAAGTCACCAAAATTTTCATGTCAACTGATATTTTTTAGTTCTATTACTTAATTTCTTAGTTGCAGCAAATTACAAAATGCTCACTTGTATTGGTCCTTGTTTGCTTTTTCTTCATATTTGGAAACAAGCAGGTTCACTCTTTCTCGTAGACTTCTGTACTAAATTCCTTTCCAATTGCCTTTGCTGGGTTTTCAGAAATTTTAGACCATCGAGACGGTTCTCCGAAGGGGTTGGCCATCAACCTCCGTCAGGAGGTGAAGGTCGTCCTCTGGTCCGTAAAAAAGACGCTTTCGTTTAACACTCATAACTTAACACAATTCTTTGGTAAGAGTAAAAATAAAATTAAAAATATTGTGGTTATAATTAAACCAAATTAATATCAAAGAAGAAGACCTGTAAAATAGCTCTAATAGCACGGAATATTGACTTTTGTCGAGATACGGATATTTTTAAGTATACGGAGTAGGGTACGTAACAATACGTTCAACGTATCGTATCGGCCAAGACGTAACGGGTCTATACATGCGCAGTTCGTTACGGATACGGATACGTGAGACATTTGAGACAAGCTGAAAGTCTTTATTTATTGTCAGTTTTTACCGTAATTGATAAATTATTCTTTGAAACTAAAACAGTTACGTAACGTTTTTACATAGCTACTTTTCATAACTGATATAATATGATGGTTAAGAAATATGTGACGTTTCCTAATGTCAAGGAGTGAAGTGTCACATTTGATAGCGGAATTAGATAAACAAAACTACTTCCAGTTCTATTATATCTGGTATTTTAATAAATTGTTGTAAAAAATTTAGCGTCTCACTACTACAAATGATTGAAAAAAAATGTTTTTTCACAAATACCTTTTTCCACCATCCAACTTTGATTTCTACATATCAATTCAACCATGTACATTCTTTGTTTTCATGTTTAAAATCAAACAGGTATTAAATGTTGATAAAAATAAGCGAAGCTCGAACCTGTACTTCTTTGTGTGTTCCAGTAAATGCGTTTTGTGCCTCGACTTCTATTTTCTTTGACATACATTAAAAAGTCGGGTACATGAACACGAGATTCTGTGCCTTCTGGATAATTATGATTTCAGAGAGGTTGCGGAACCGGGAAATATGACGTCGGTTTGTTCCAAGTGACCTAGAAACTCATTCAAAAGAAAAAACGTGGGTTTAATAGTATGTGAGTTAAAATTTATCCTTACAATTTGCTTTTGTTAAATAAAACTTAACACAGCCAGAAAATACGATGAAGAAGAAAGGAATAATGATGACTCGTACGTAGTTATACGTATGTACAGAATAACGCGAATAAATGTTGGTTTCTCAATAATATATTATTACGGTAATTGTAGTGCTATCAAGTACTTTTCTCCTTTTTAAAAAATTATTTTCAAATATAAATGCATCCGTATACGAAGAACGATTAGAGAAATTTAAAATAACGTCGCTTTTTTCGTTTCATTTTAGTTCAAACGGCTTACAGAAGGTTGACGTCACACGTTCGTGTTCGGTGTTTAAGCTAAGATGGCGGATTGTATAGTTCATATAATAGCCTTTTTGGTGAGCGTCATTAATTGTTTATATCCTTCTAACTCATTACGTGGAAAGAAATTGAGAACAAGGGAGGTCTGTGATTTATCCTAATCAAATTATCACAATAATTAACCGTTTATATGTATTACAAACGTTAACCCTAATATTTGACTTACAAAAATTTGATTGGTTGATGTTTACATTACGCGCAAGCACGACCTATTAATCGGGCGAAATTATATCGTTCAATTTACGATGCAGACGTAACTTTCGTAGCGGCAATATCCCACTGACAGTTCTCGTCAAGAGAATATCTTATCTTTTTTTTATTAAAATATAGGGTAAGAAAGTATAATGATGATTTTCAAATCTCATACAGATATAATATGTTCCAATTTTTATAAAAATATCTACGATTCAAATAATATATCGGCAACATTGCTGTAAAATTTGACCAGCCTTTGACCATGATAGGTGATTATTAGAACAGACCTTTTTGGATTACGGATGCAATTCGACGGTTGCCTTTTTTCGTTCAGGTGAAATTTTGACAGATTCATCTTCCTGTTCACACATCCTGCATAGAGGTATGTCCACTAGCCCCATTGTATGGAGGTGCTTCCTTCATTTACAGTGGCCAGAGAAATCCTACCGTTAAACGTTCCGCAATTGTCGAATTCGTCGGGCCGTAGGTATCGCCGGGTCCAAGAATTCTTAGTCCAGCCACTTCCTTGGCTAAAGAATCAGCAATGCAGATACCTTTGCTGCTGTCGTGCCCCTTAACCCACCTCAGGATAATATTGTTATCTACCGAGGCGTTAGCTAAATATCGATGGCACTCTAATACAAACCCTGATGTAACACGTTGTCTGTTCAAGGCTAGTAGAGCTTGTCTGTTGGTCAAAGTTTGTATTCATATTTTCACTAGAATAAATATAATCACACTGGGTTCGTTACATGAATTTAAATGAGAATGTCACAAGCTATACTGGGTCTGAACTAAGTATTAGCAACTAATAACGCGAAATATTGAAATTTACATTCCTGTGGTAGGCTAGAGCCAATGGCAAACAAGGAAATTTTCCGCTGTTGTCACGAGGGAAAATATTATAGGTAGACTAGTTATCTTTTTTCTTTAACGCCCGTTGAAGAGAAACGCAAAGTACTGTCAAAACGTACTCTTTCAAATAATGATCTCATAATCGGGTGCCTCGCGTAGTCAAAGTACTTACAGTAAAAGTACTTATACTGTACTGAAAATAAAACTTTAAATCTCATAGAATTTAATGAAAATTCTATGTTCTCTATGTAGGTTGAGTTGTTTGAAAAACATGTGATGTAACACACACGCACAAATTACGTTACCGCAGGATTCCGAATTATTTCCGTATCGCTTATTTTTCTTCTTTTTAAGGGAGTTCGAGTGCCCCCTAAAACAATAACAAATATTATTAGTTTTTAGAATTTAATACAGTTTTTGGACATTGGTGTACTTATTGATATAAATGTCAATTATCAACTGTCAAATTCTTCTAGTCGACTTTCACTTGGTCTTAATCAACTTGGATAGTCAAGTAGGATTTGTCAACAGAACGTACTTTCAATCTGGCAACAAGGGCTTCTGCCATTGGTCGCTTTATTTAAAACTGAGGAAATTTTTAAATTTAATTTTCGTAGATATTCATTACTTTTTGAGATAAATATCGTTATCACAGACAAAGATATGTTATTCTTAATCCTTCTGATATGATTTCACTTGTTAATTCATACCCATGAAACGAGCCCATTGTACTGTGAAAATAATTGACTGCTTAAAAATCCATAAAATTATTTCAGTTTTTCTTAATGACTGTCAGCATACCTATTGTGCGGGTTTCTTTGTAAAAAATCTTCGCTCTAGAGAAAGCCAAATCTCAAGCCATATTGTATTTATTGTACGTGAAATTCATTATCTCCCTATACTGTAACTCCCTTCAACGTACACGGCTTTTTATTATAAAAATCTCCAACTACTCAAAACTCGAATCTCACCAATTTAACAACGTTATTTTTCTATTGTTCGCATAACACCGGCACGGCGGAGGTGAAACGATTAGAAAGCGTCAGATTTGCATTTATATCGAAAAACTTTTTGGAGTAGGCAACTACAGCCGTCAGAGATTACATTACATCCGTTGCTCAATTGCCCCTACGACAGAAACAACAAGGTTATACTTCGCACTGAGATAGTCAATGATGCGGAAATTTTGTGACGGGGTCGATTATTATGCACTAGACCGACTCTCCGGGATGACAGCGACGAAATGAAGTATTCGCTCAAAGGAGTTAGATGTAACACAAATTTTGGTGTAAGCAAAATTTTATGCCATCCTTAATTAAGGGAGATATCCCTGGTCTGGTGGAAATACTTTATAACCAGTGTCGTCACAAAAGTACGTGAAATTTGACTATTGACCACACTACGTGCCGAGTGAAGCGAGGTACGTAGCAAACCAATACATTATTAAAAAAATGATTTTCTTTTATATAATCAATTTCTACAAAACAATTTGTACACAACACTACAATATTTTTATCGCAATGCGTCAAGTCGTTTTCTACAAACAAATTATAATACACTTTTATATTAATCACGTGAGGGAACGTCAGCTGGGCTTAGACCGTCGTGAGACAAGTTAGTTTTACCCTACTGATGACTCGTCGTTGCGAAAGTAATCCTGCTTAGTACGAGAGGAACCGCAGGTTCGGACATTTGGTTGACGCAAATACTCGAGTGGGTAATGGTGCGAAGCTACTGAACGCCTCTAAGGCCGTATCTTTTCTAGTCAAAGATGGCAACGATACATCTTGAAGTTCTGAGAGTCGAAAGGCTCAAAACAATATGACTTTATTAGGCGATCGTAATTTCCGCTAAGATCGTCGCTCGAGCCCTGTTTCTATTTGAGGTCAATTGTCGGCGGTGGGATCGATCCTTGCTATGTCCGACACGATCTTCTATTAGATGAATGTGGGTAACACAATTATTTCAAAGTTGGAACTTGGAATTGTCTGTAGACGACGTACGTACCTGGCAGAGAGTTGTACCTGCTAGAGCAGTTTCCACGCTGTGATCTATTGAGACTCAGCCCTTAGCTTGGGGATTCGTCTTTTCGATCAGAAGAGACCCCTTGTTGTATGAAGTTGCGAAATCGAATCCAATTACACTTGATAAGTTGGTTGATATCGGTTACAAGTTCAAATAATAACAGAAAATAAGTTTCTTAATCCGAAACTACGACCTAGTTTCATTTGTTTGAGCTTCCAAGACAATTTCAAGAGCAAAAGGATGATGTGTCTGATATTGATAGTACAATTCGTGATGGAGGTAGTGAACATTTTTTTGTGAAAGAACTTACAAAGAAGGGAATTGGCAAGAGATTTGGAGGGAAACAATCACAAAACGATCTTTTGAGACACAGAAAAAAGTTTTATCACGATACCAGTGTACACTCGAGAGTTTCAGCACATAAGAACAAAAAAAATCCAAAGTGCCTGGAATCGTCTAGCATTCCAAAGTATAATGAACTTTTTTTAAGAACTTCTTCAGATTTCAGTTACTTCATAGGTTAGCTATCAGTTACTATGTATTCAGTTCTGTTTTTAGTCTAGAAATTTGTGAAATTTCAGTTTTTAAGAATGTTATATTAAAAAAAAGCATTTTTCATCAATTTCCATGTTTAAAATAGCATTTTTTATAAATTTTTCATTAAAAAAAAGCACTTTCATGTTTAAAATAGTAGTTTTTATGAATTTTAAATTAAAAAAAGCATTTTTCATCAATTTTTCATTGAAAAAAAGCACTTTCATGTTTAAAATAGTAGTTTTTATGAATTTTAAATTAAAAAAAGCATTTTTCATCAATTTTTATTTTCAAAATAGAAGTTTTTATGAATTTTACATTAGAAAAAGCATTTTTCATCAATTTCCATGTTTAAAATAGCATTTTTTATAGATTTTTCATTGGAAAAAATTTTCATTATTAAAATAACAGTTTTTATGACTTTTATATCGGAAAAATGTTGAACAAGGCAATATTAACCAACATAATTTCCTTAAATTTGCTGTTTTTTTTAATATTTTGGAACAATAATTCAATTGCATTCTCCTTTTATAACCCATAACTATTAAAACTGACTGATATTTTTCAATCCTACTCTCTACACTGAATTTTTTTTTAATGGTCATTGAAACACTTGCAGCTGCACTGACCTGATTCATATAATTCACACTTACGTCAGTGCTCTACCAGAGAAGCGGTATTGTTATCAATAATAATCGATCCTAGAATACATGATATTGTGGCATTGTAATTCCAGTTAAGCCTATCTAAACATTAGATGTGGTTTATTGATGTTTACTGATTTGATGTACGACATAAACAACAAGATAAATTTCTTCGCGGCGACAGTTAATAAGGCGGAAGGAAATACGACGACAAGCTTTATTAAGCAATTCGATTTATTAAGGTTCCAAAAGCTGAAAACTATAAATAAGATGTTTAAATTTCTCAAAATAATTAGCAAAAAGAATAAGATACCCAGATCATCCTACAGTCTAAGCTCTACTATATCTGCTATAGTCTTTCACTTGTTTGGAGACATTACTCGAAGGATATATAAAGGACTTTGAATGAACCAATTCTGGTAATTTAGGCCAGAAGTCAATACTCTCCTTGCAATCCGGATATTTAGTGTTTGTTTGGCAGAACTCAATAAGGTTCCCTATTCCAGTTTCTGGTCCGATGAAACCAACTGCTGCACTCTTTCTTGTAGAGGAGTCCTACTTTCCATTGCGATCCAAATCAGATTGGCCAGAAACACTTTGTTGAGTTTTGTTAATGAGGATAGTCTTTTTCGCATTTTGAGGTTATCCGGAAAGAGATAAGTGCATTAAAAGCCAGAAATATTTTTTATTATTTCTTGTGTGATATTGGTTTCCTCCAAATAAATAATTGACGTACCTTTACTCCTGAAATACATTTCCCTGGAAGATTGATATTTCTGTCTTAAGTCTACAACCGTGGACTCCTGCACCAGAGCCTAAAGGTGTTTATAGCCATCTGTGTACCAACCTGTCTTAGTTGTTCTTTTCAACGGAGGTCATATCACAGCTTAATTCAGTTCGTTGTTCCAATAGATTTTTTTGGGTCGTAAGTCGTGTGCATGTAGTATAGAATATAACTCGTTTGACTTTTACGATTGCGATATCTTGAAAATAGTGAGTCAAAGATAAAAAGTATCAAGCCAATTTTTAAAGATAATTTTATAATCTACTATCTCAGCTCCTCAGACCTCGAACAACTTTTCCTGTACAAATGGGATCGATGGGAACTTTAAACACTTCATTTTTTATGGTGTACCTACAGTTTGTGCCAAAGTTCACCTCTGTCGGAATTTTTATCACTATTTTTGTAGCTAAATTGATCGTACTATACGTACTAATGTGATCATAATGGGTAAAAAAACCTGATTTCAGTAAGTTTTGCAGTAGTGCTGGAAGGTTTGAATTACTCAAACACTGCGTTGTTATTTTTCAACAATTATACAGTCAAATTTTTTGCTTTTTCTCAACTTTTTGAAAGTTTCTAAACGTTAGTATCATCCTATAGTTATTAAAGCACCAATGAAACACACCCTTCATTGCTTTCGATGTTAATAACCCGAAATTTTAATACGTTTATTTCGATTGAATAAGAATTTCAATGAAATTTTTTTTCATATGTCAAATTTGAAATTTCAACAATGTTTCGACTATTTTTTTATTGTTGTTTTAGCCAATGAGCATACAATTAGGCGATAATTTTGCACTAGTGCAAATTATCGATAAGTTGCACTAGTGTAAAATTTTCAGGTCCTTTAAAATAAATGCAGACGTAATTATAAATGTTTAATATAAATATTTATTAAAGTAACATGAAAACTGTTAAACCTAGTTTGTTGTTGGTCAGAAACAGCGTTACTTGAAGCAGAAGTTGAAACTGAAAAAACACTAAACTCGTTGTTTTCACTGTTTCTCTTTTTCTTTATTGTTTCCTCGTGAAACTCTTTATCGAGAAGTAAATAAGGTTTTATTGAACTGACATTTCCATGTCCCGTTATTTTCGTTAGCTGGTTTTCGTTTACCCCAACCTTGGCTAGATGGCTTACGGCAGTTGCTCGGTGAGAATGGTTTGTAAATTTCAACTTTTCGCTATCGAGACCTGCTTCTTGGACAGACAGCTTTGTCCATTTTGTGATCTCGTTTCTGACAACTGGGATGTTCTTGAACCATATACCATTATTTTGCCATTCTCGATTCGGTGTAAGAAACAGACGGTTCGTCTTCACGTTAGATCCTCGTTTTGACAATAAAAAAAGCTTTGATAAGAAAAATTAAATAAAAAAACGGTTAATTTGACCTACCTAACGGAGCAGATGTCTTCATTATTAGTGTTTCTGATTAAACATTTACTGTCTGTTTGCGGCCTCCTCCATATTTGTGCTTGCTCCATCCTTAAACTTTTCTTCTTGAAAGAAATCCGTCAAACAGTTGGCTGCCTCATCTCGAAATTCTAGCTCATAAGATATGAGATGAAAAAATCTTTTCTGCAGACCCTCTGGCTTGTTTTCATCAAAATTTGCAGCAATTCTTTGTAAGTAACAGCCGATGAGCTTTCTTTTCTCTTTTTCGGGTTCATTTGTAATATTTTGCGCGCAGCATCTCGTGCACCCCTAGCAGATTTAAATCTTACATCATTAAGGCCGAGTTGTACGAAACAACGTTCATCAGTAGATCAACTGAACTGTTAGTCACTGGTGATCTCGGTTCAAAAGAAAGCGCGTTGTTCCAGCTCATATTGACTTTAGTTCAACTGATCGGCGATGATGTGATTTTTTTCTGATGTTCGTAGTTCTATAAATAGAGGACATGTTATTCTTGGCATGTATTTTACTGAGTTATGGCCCTCTATGGTCTTATTCGTGGCAGTTCTGTGTTTCGTGATTCTATAAAATAACTTCTTTCTTTTTTGCTTGTATGTAACTGGCCCTAAATGGATCTATTTCAGTGCCGAAATATTAGTAATATTTTTCCTGAACAAGTTTTGTTGTCACGATCCATATTGTTTTCACCACACTTTCTTTTCCTTCTTGCGCATGTTGCTTGCCCAGTCCTTTAGAATGGAGGCACTTTTTTCCTCCAAAGTTCCTCGTTCTAATAAGTGATTTCTTTCGACACAAAACTCTTGAAATTGTCTCCATACTGACGTTTTTGACTTTTTTGTATTCGTTGGCCTAAGATTGTCTATATTCTTATCAATATCTACAGCAGAAGAAATTCCAATTCGCGACATTGCACTTGGAAAATTTTACAATGGGTTTTTTATAAAGCGTCGCTTACTAACAAATTTTTCATTGTACGCAGCAACGATTGTTTCAGACAGCTCCTACGTGTCTGCAATGAGTATAAAGTATACAATATTATTGTCGCCACAGGTGACGGCAATGTGACAGCAACTGACAGTGACACAATACGAGCGCTCAGCGCACTCGTGCTCTTTTTCAACTTACCTTGCATTCGAGCATCTTTCCCAAAAATTTTCGATAATTTTCATTGCACCAGTTAAATTATAACTCATAATTGTATAATAATATGCCTAATAAGTATACGGAAATTTGAAATTTTCCGATACAAGACTAATTATATATATTTTCACCAATTGAAAAGTAACCTTACCCAATAAAACAAATAGGATCATTTAGAAATACGGCCTTTTTAATGTTCGTAATTCACTTTAAAATAAATTAGTTCGATCCCTCTTGATGAAACCACAAAATACTCTCGAGATTCACTCCGACGAGTAAGACAAGATGTTAAGTGTATATTGTATAAAGCCCTTCTTAATTTTCTTGAAAATTCATTAACAAACGAAGCCTCTTTTAGAAATAACGAGATTTGTGGAGAATCGGCAAAGCCTCTTTTCCAACTAAATGGTTTCATCATTATTAAAACCGAAATACGTTAGAGTTCTTTTCTAACGACATCCCTGGAGAAATTAGACACAATTCCGTTTGCCAAGTTCGATACAAGCTCGTAAGACGTAAGAAGTCGCTAACGTGAATATTTCAGAGGATTCTTTCTCGATACTTTTTATATTGTTACCATTTCACTTCTAAGTTATTTAGGAGAGACCAGCTAGCGAACTTTGCACTATCACGGACTACAACAACATATCCGCAGTATTATGGGTTTATACACTTTTTGGTTTTCAACAATTTTATCAATTATTGATCTTTCAGTAGTAGCGTTTTATCATGGCTTTGTATTTTTCGTTTCAAATTTTTGGCACGTTTCCAAAACATGAACAATATTTTGAACTAACTGTTTCTATTTAATTCCACTATTTAATGGACATTCTAAGAAACTCATTGATCATTATTCCGATATTTTATGATTTGAATGGCGTACCAATATCGTTTTTTTATTCCGAGCCCGTCTGACAAGTCTCTGATACACTGTAGCATAATGGCTTATTGTATTTTTGCTCGTGCTTTCTCATAGCACCCAGTACAGCACTGCACCAGTTTGTACAAGTTCTTAGCTGGGTGTTTGCTATATAGCTCAGCGTTTGTTAATATTCACATCGATAAATTGAAATAACGACACTTTTATAATAATAAAACTTTCAACAAAGGTTAATTAATTTCAATCTCAAAGTTTTTAAGCTGCTACTCAGATTTTCAGACTTGGATTAAATGTGATATTTTGTGTATACCCAACATCTATATTTTAGTCCGAAAGATCTATAATCCGTCCATCTTACAGAGATGGTATCTCAGCAGATTTCATCTGCTATTTCATTCATTCGGTTGGGTTGTGCTCATCAGCCCAGGCACTTGAACTGAATCTTTGTACCATTTCCCATGTTATCTACTTCCATTCCAGAAGCTTTGTGTCTTGTATGTAGGCAACTAGTTTGACTGGAAGGATTTTCAGTAGTTGTAATGGTTGTATAGCTTCCTCTCCAAAGTGCTTCCGTCTGAGTCCATGTAAGTTCTCGCAGAAGCAGAGTATGTAAGTAGGTGTTTCATCATGAAGATCACATTTCCTGCACATAGGATCACTAACTTTGTCCATTTTGTGCAGATGTGTCCTAAGGGTGCAGTGTCCAGTCACCAGGTCGGTAACTGTCTTCAAATGTCTCTTACTCAGTTTCAATATCCTGGTTAAGAGTTCATTGTCTCCTTGTTTAGTAAACTCCTTGTATGGAGATGCCCTTTTGTCGACCTCCATTTGAGTTGGTGTCCCCTATCTCGATTTCCCGTCTTATATAATCTTTTGTGATTTCACAAAATGGTTCCAGACCTATAAAGTCTGCTTTAGAACCTTCTTCAGCTAACTATTAAGCCATTTCATCACCTGCATTCCCCTCATCTACCGGCAATCATATTAGAGACACTTTGTTGTCTTTTGCCAGCCTATTGAGGAATTCTCTACAGTTTTTTACCAGTCTAGACCTAGTTTTTGGGTTGCTGATAGCTTTAAGCAGAGCCTGGCTGACAGTGAATATTTTTATCTTTTGTCCGGTGTTCCTCTTCTGATCTTTTCATCAATACATGCAATCGTCTCTGCTTGAAACACAGTCGTATATCGGCCAAGGCTAAAGATCATTCTCTTTCTAGGTCTTTTTATACCAGCCCCAGCGCCATGGTTTGTTTTTTATAACCATCAGTGAACCAGATGATATCTCCAGAATTACCCGGATGCATCACCTGTTCCCTAGATGGGATGATGATGTTCACTCGCTCACTGCTGCTATTTCATTTCCTACTCTTTCGGAGAGTCCTAAAATCCCCAGTAAGGAGACAATGTTGTTTTTGCCTAGTTTATTGAGTTTCCCTATGCCTTCCCATACAATTTTGGAACTGATTAAGCGAGAATTTTGGGAGCTGACTGACTTTCTGACATGATAATAATTCTTCGCCTTCATTGTCTATTGTTAATATTGAACTGGGAACACTTTTCCATTGCTTTCTGAGAGTTTGGATCCTGTCTTCTACACTCCTATCCCAGTCCCTTCTATTGCTTTTGAGCCGTCTGTGTACTATTAAATGGCATTTTTCCCAAGTCTGCTAATGGTGTTGCGATCCCATTCCTTCTTGTTACTTAACATTAAATTAAATATGTTCCGATCTCGTTTTTTTCCCGTCCAACATAATTTTTCAATAATGTTCAATTGAATTTTGTTTCTTTGTACTACCATCAAATGAGTTACAATTCCAAAATTGGAAGGTATTTTCCTACATATTTTTAAAGCCACGCCTAAGTGTGGAATTTTGAAAAAAAATGGTTTGCGCGATAAATGAAATTTTTTTTTAATTTTAGCTCTCGCGATAAGCTATTGTGTGAGTAACTTAATGAGTTAGTAAGCTGGTCAAAGAAATAAGATTTTTACAGTAAAAAAAAAACTCCTGATTTTTTTTCTTCTTATACTGCATAAATGAGCTGTAGAATGTTCCTATAATGGAAAAATATTGATTCGCAAGTAATTTACCGACATTTTTTTTCCATACAGCATCTTGAAAAACCCCATAGAATTCGAAATTTGAAAATCGCGATATCTCAAATGATAGCTTATCGCGAGAGCTACAGTTTTAAAAAAAATCATTAATCGTGCAAACTTTTTTGATGCCGAGTTATTACTTTTTTTTTCAAAATTCCACACTGTGCGCCCGCTTGTCAGTTTTTAATAATAAATATGAATTTGAAACGTTTTCAACTTTTTCTTTCGATAAACATCAATCATTTGTAATCAACATCGATCTCATCCTTCAACTAAAACGGACAGAGACAAAATCTTTCTTTCCATTAAAAGATATTCCCACGAAATTTATTTTTCATCCAAACTAATTCACTTAAACTCTTTTAATTTTCTCGGAGATTTTCTTTTTCTTTCAACACTAGCTAGTTTACACTGAGAGCGTATAAACTGTTAATTTCGACTTAAGTCGCCTTACCTCAAGAAAAAGTTTTAACTCAACACTCGGATGAATTTATACGAAAGCGATTGAAATTAAAATTAAAACTTCTTTGATTTCTTATCATTTTTTAATAAAATAAGTATAATTTCTATGTTTTTGTTTGAAAACAGTCCTTTTTCAAAGCAAATTGAAGGGATCTCTAACAAAACGTGAAAAATCTCGCTTTCTATTTTGATATGTTGTACCGGAACTATTTAATTGATTTTCATTTAGGCAAATATATTAAACTGTATTATTTTCTTACATCCCTCGAAAATATGAAGAAATAATACCTATTTATACGCATTCAAATGTTCCATTTCAAATATTTTCATATACCCAGGGGCTGTCATCCCTGCAAAGATTTGGAATGCTCAATTATTGCGAACAGTGCGTCCCTGGCTTCTTCAAGGCATTGCTGCAGATCTCCTTCCGCTTTCAAAATTAACTTACATGTACCCTCTGAGCTTAAGGATAAAATGAACAGTATTAAAATAAAGAATTAAAAGGGAATTTGGAATTGTTACTTTAAAGGTCTCTCTTGATGTTAGGGCTTGAATAAAAAAAGTTTATACAGTACATAAATTCATTATTTGCCAAAGGGGTGTTAAACTTAACAAAGATATGATGTTAATATTTAGTGGTGGACAAAATCATAATGGGGAATCAGTTATTTTTATTCTCACAAGGTTTTTATGTCGATTTCAAAATTCAACTTTTGGATGATTTATATAGTCCGCAATTTATGCTGTGACGTACATACACTAAAAGAGAAGTTAGCTACATAATGGTTGGCATAGGACCACAGTTGTGATGAAGTACTTATAGGTTATGCTTTTGTCATATTGTTGTTATAGTGACTTAGGAATTGGTTTTTTCCCCTCCCATTATTTAAATATATCGATACTTTCTACACACACATCAAAATGATCTTCACAGTAATAGTAACTAGTTTTAGTCTGTTTATATTTTCTTCTAGCAGCCTCAAACCATAATTTTCATTTAACTTCAGGCAAAGTTACAAACTTTTTACGAGGCGTTGTAACTGTTGTGTTCGTGAAGTATGATACAAAACAAAATTTATATAATATTGACATTATTCCAACTTCAAAATTTGTGGAGAAAAACTAACTAATTTTAACTAAAAAAATATTAGAACAATTTTTGTTCAATATTGAAACGTCAAGCTCGAATAAACTTTAAACAAATCCAAAATACTCGTATATATTATAGACTTTGACAGTTCTTCAAACTTAAAATTCGAATGGCCTTCTTGTAACTGTAACTATAGATTCATAAAACATCTAAATCAGAAAGTGGCTAACTTCATCTTCGAGCTTGTGACGTATCTGTAGTGAAAGTTGCAAACATTTAGGAATTCATAATTTCTCCTAAAATATTTGTTTTAAAAAATTTGCAAATACCATAAGTCGGATATCGGTTTAACACCCCAACAACCAGTGATATAAAAATAAGCAGTTGACCTGTTTCTTTCATATTACTGTTCGTTTAACTGGAAATGACTAAATTTCGGCCCACTTTTTTTCCCATTAGCCCTTTGTAGTGAATTTATGAACCACTGATTATTTTTAATTTCTCAAAAAAGCTAAAACAGGTCTATTTGTAAATTGAATTTCATATTATTCACCATTCATTTTTTCACATGTCATGGGACAGCTTGTATATATAAAAATGTAAATTTTTTTATTTCCGTAAGAGGCGAGACAATGATGAACGCCTTAACTACTTCAACTTCAAACAAAACAATTCTCTTTGGACCCTAAAATCCTTGTTCGACGCTATTCGAGAGCAAACCCTCCAGGCCCTCTCTTAATACCTCTAGGCTATACGTCTTCTCTATTATCAACGGATAAATATTCCCTACGTTGAGGCGTCGAAATAGCTATATGTATATACCGCTCCAAGTTAGCTGAATAATTTGGACACGCTAGTTGCCCTATATTAACTTAATTAAGCAACTGAACTTGGATTTTAAATAATTTTCCAACTTACTGCATTTTAGTTGATTTTTGAAACTCTGCTTGTGGATCGTGGAACTTTTATTGTTTCACATGAACAAATACTCTTTTATATTGAAGAATATCAAAATTCATTTCTGAGCTACTAGTTCATTATTCATTATTGTGTTTTCATACCTTAGATACCATCTATAAAATACTTATGGCCGTGTCGGCACAAAGTACACATTATGGTCCACGAGGGCATTAAGGCTATTTTCTTAGGCAAATGGCTTTAAAATAGAAATTATTTTGATGAAGGCATTTGCTCAGGCAGAAAGCATTTGCCTGAAATAACCATTTGCCTACGACATATACATACATGTGTCGGCACAAAGTACACATTATGGTCCACGCGGGCATTTAGGCTATTTTCTTAGGCAAATAGCTTTAAAATAGAAATTATTTTGATGAAAGCATTTTCCCAGGCAGAAAGCATTTGCCTGAAATAACCATTTGCCTACGACATATACATAGAATTGGCAATTCTAGAATGTTCTGCTGATAGCTGAATTTCCTGCAGCAAAAGTTGACTGATGATTAATTATCTGGGTTTCTAGTTTCTTTGAGGAAATTCGAGATCCAGATGGTCACACTTGATCCAGTTTCTGCTAAGAGAGTTGCCGAAGTTCGACCCAAACAATGACCAGTGTATTCTTCAGGGTTATTCAAACCCAAATATTTTGCAATAATACAGGAAATTCTTACAAATGTGTTTTTCCAACAGACTGTACAGTACAGCGGCCTTGTCTGTAGCTTAAAAATACTCTTTTTTCCGAGTGCCATGTGACAATCTCTTCATTTCATTTTCATCAACAACAGTTTCGTTAATGTTTTCTACAGCAATTTCTGACATCCACTTCAAAAATTGGTCATATTCTCTGTCGGATGAGTCTTTGGATATTCTCGGTAACAGGTTTTGCGTTTCCTTTTCAGCCTTCTTTGCAGTTTAGTCGAGAATTTCAAAATCTTGTTCCATAGATTAATTTTGACACATTAAAAATTTTAATACTTATCTCCCTAGAAACAAAAACGCAGACAATAATAATGTCAAAGTATTGTCGCAGAAAAAATAAAAAATTGTTAAATCAAATTATATTTAAAAAAAAAATATTATTTAAAACGAGCTGGTATGACATAAAAGTTTGTATGCACCACTGATCTTAATAGATATATACCCTCGGGCGACTTACGAACCCTCGGGCCACAGGCTGTCGCCCTAAGGGCATAATCATCTACTTAGTACCCTTAATACATAAATAACTAGTATTAGTTGCCATTAAATATACTGTTTAATTTTATCCATGATCACAATTTCTAACTGCTTCATAAACAAAGAGGTTGCATCTGATAAGACTTTAACAGTAACTCTAAAAATCCTTTTCGGAGGGGAAAATTTTCAGTTGAATATAATTTGAATATGGTTATGGAATAAAAAGTAAGTTCAAAAACTGGAATCCGGCTACTGAAAAATGTATGAAACGGAAAAATGTTTATATTTTTTTAACGCAGAACAAATCCATCAATAATTAGCTGGAAAATTTGGGAAGAAAAAGGAACTCTTCAATATAAATAAAAAAACGCGAAGAATGAAAATATACCTTTCCAAATCCGTTATTATTTCCAAACATCAAAGGCTCTCTTTGTGTCTTTTTAATACTTGACCCATATAATATTTATATAGATTCCGCTCAGTTGTCATTTCATGCTTGTATTCAATGGAAACGATAATTATTTTTCAATCTACAATTGACATGGGTATTAATGTCGCTACAATACATTGAAACATTGATTTAAAAAGCTTTCAAAATAAAATTGGTTAATTTGAAAACTCACTCCAACGCAAACCATGTTTCGAAATTGACGCTATAAAAGCCACCATACTGTGTTACTTTGATAAAGTAATTAGGGGAATCATAATTATAATGGAAATTCTCGTATTAATTAATAAATGGTTTTTTTATCGTTGAAAAACTGAAAAATAACTACCAGCCAGCAAATATTTTGCACATTGTACTCATTTGATTTATTTTTTTTTTGTGAAGTGTAGTTCTATTCTTCAGTGGCAGCACTCTGGTTACATTTTTGATATTAAGACTTGAATTTGAATTTGAAAGTATGGGGAGTGCATGAATGTGATGAAATTTGAAACATCCTGTAGGGTCCAGCAATTACAGCAGGGATGTAGACCCATGCTTAATGGACATTTTGGTCTTTTATTCACGTGATTGTCTCTGTTATTGGAGGAAATCAATTGCTTTCAAGCGAACAGTATAAAAAACACTATTTTCCAAATCTGGAAAAAAAACAGAAACATATTCGGAAAGAATTTAAACTGTATCAGAGACATTCAAAGACAGTGAAGGCCGATCTTGTCACTGGACAGTGTACCCTGAAGAAACATCTAGATAAAGTGGAAAATGTTGGTGAATCTATGTGCAGAAAATGGGAACTGATAGATGAAACAACTACCCACATACTCTGCTTCTGTGAGAACTCACAAGGACTCAGACGGAAACAATCGTTATCAAGCTTTAAAAATAGATTAAAAATATTCCTTTTGGAAGGATGCTTTTATTTGATTGCTGATTTCTTTTGTTCTATAGTCAATTGATGTTTTGTTTTGTGTACTTTTAATTATGTTTTTACCATTTGTATTTGTTTATATTATTTGTTTGTAATATTGTATATCTGTAATTTGACGTATCCCATACATTGTAAAATGTCTTTTAGGGAATAAAATATTGTATTGTATTGTATTGTATTGTATTTTGGAGAGGAAGTAATACAACCACTAGAACTCATAATCCTCCCAATGAAACCATTGGACGAAGCTTCTGGGAAGGATGTATAAGATATGGGAAATGGTACGAAATTTCAGTTCCAAGTGCATAAATGACCTCATTCAATCGAATTCTTCTTTCAGTACTACTTGCTCTCGACAATCAGGAGACCACAAACGGAAACGCGATTTATCTGTGAAAAGGACTTCATTCCATAGCTGCATCGCTCAAAGTTGAATGAGATTTAATGATTGTACTCACCTTTCTCGATGCTTATAGGATATTCTCCACCATCGTCTTTTCTTTTTTGTTTGTTTTGCTTTAATATAACTTCATAACATGTAATAATAAGCTGCCTCAGAGGTAGCGATGTAGGTTCGTTCACGATTCATCTTTTCTTAACACGTCATTTATGAAAACTAAAACGTCGTCACTGCTAGGCTTGTGAATATCTGGAATAGGATGATTTTTTTTTTGAACATTTTTTTTTTTTTCGGTCCCATCATGATATTTTGTTGGAAATACCCCAAAAAAAAATCCCTCAAAGTTTAAGCCCTTAATATTTATTTTAAGTGCTCGACCAAGGCGTGTGAAGATTTCCCATTGAAAATACACGCAAACTTTGATTTTTTATTTTCAAATTTCTATAACTCAGAGGCATTCCATGAGATCACTTTGACCAAAGATGGGTTTTTCTCACAATTAGACGCTCTACAAAAGTGCCTACTGCGGCAAAGTCGTAACTTACACCGGCGAGGTAGTACGGGCCACTAAACCTGATTTTTCCATAAAATTTGCGTTTTTTTACATTTATCTCGTAAATAACGAGAGCTACGAAAAAAATGTAAACGACAAACTTGTAGGTTATTCAATTTCCTACAAAAAAGGTCCTATAAACCATATTGCTCAGATCAATATTGAGCGAGATATTAAGCCTTTAATAGATTTTTCCGTAAAATTGATTGAAACTTATTAAAATCTTGTTTTCTTTCTCTGTAAAATTCAAACTATTATAATTTAATAAATTATTGATAGTATATATATATAAATTTGAGTGTAATTTTATTCTTAGGTTTTCTGCAGAAACTCATCAATCCATTATTTTTAAAGATTCTTCGAATATAAGCTTTTATAATGTAAGATAATGTAAAATAATGTAAGATATTTATCATATTTTGCTGTCATAGCCTTAAAAATATATTAAACAAAGATATAATTTTATAGAGAAAGAAAACAAGATTTTAATAAGTTTCAATCAATTATCGGCGAAAATTTTACGGAAAAATCTATTAAAGGCTTAATATCTCGCTCAATATTGATCTGAGCAATATGGTTTATAGGACCTTTTTTGTAGGAAATTGAATAACCTACAAGTTTGTCCTTCACATTTTTTTCGTAGCTCTCGTTATTTACGAGATAAATGTAAAAAAACGCAAATTTTATGGAAAAATCAGGTTTAGTGGCCCGTACTACCTCGCCGGTGTAAGTTACGACTTTGCCGCAGTAGGCACTTTTGTAGAGCGTCTAATTGTGAGAAAAACCCATCTTTGGTCAAAGTGATCTCATGGAATGCCTCTGAGTTATAGAAATTTGAAAATAAAAAATCAAAGTTTGCGTGTATTTTCAATGGGAAATCTTCACACGCCTTGGTCGAGCACTTAAAATAAATATTAAGGGCTTAAACTTTGAGGGATTTTTTTTTGGGGTATTTCCAACAAAATTTCATGATGGGACCGAAAAAAAAAAAAATGTTCAAAAAAAAAATCATCCTAATCTGGAATGACGATTCTATAACCATTTGACCACTTGACCACATAAACCGGGTTAACTATAAGTTAACCAGTCAATATTTCTCGACTTGAATCCAAAACCATGACGTAACAGCTAACCAACCACACAAACCAGCTCACTGAGATAGTTTGACAGGGTAGTCATCTTATTGGAGGTTAGGTGTTTGTTTATTTCAGGGTTCCCACGAACCGTTACGTCATAGAAGTTAACCGTGACGTAACCCGGTTTGCGTGGTTAAGGGTCATTTGCACCACCTTCAGTTAAAACTTAAGTGGCACTTAAATCCCTAAGAAACTTAACTCTTTGCACCAAACGATAAGTGTCACTTATCTGCCAGTAAGTTTCCCTTAATTCAAGGGATAGTTAGACCGGCCCTCAATGGTATTTAAGTGACACTTAATCTAACATTTTTGGATAACGCAAGCGAAAAGCTGAGTTAAAGAAAGAGGTAATAGAAAGTCTGTGTAGGTGTGCCAGTATGGAATTATTACGATTAATACATGACTTTGACGCCGTTGATGACGATATTGAAGTCCTAGAAATAATTGCATATGGACTACCTCGTCAAATTCGTACACGTCCTGATAATTTTCATGATTTTGACGATCTGTCGCTTTATAAAAGATTCCGTCCTACGAAACCTACTGTTTTACATTTATTAATATCGATTGAACACCAATTAGAATATATCCATATATGATCGGTAAGTTGGGAGAATCTAACCACTACACATTGATGTGTCTATTTTTTTGAAAGCAGGTTTCATTGTTTCTTGTGCCATTTATAATCGTATTGCAATTCAGAGAATCTACTTATAATTTATAATGATAAAAAAATACGGGAAACTATAAACTAACCTAACTTTAAATTCAGATTGACAAATTCTACATGCGACAAGCGACACTAATAAAAAAACATGGCCAGTGCCAATACAAGAATGGAAAAATAGCTATAAAATTCCAACGATGCCACATCTTTTTTATTTTAAGTGTTACTCAGTTGAACCTGATCAAAATCTGAATGGTGCAAAAGAACATAAAAATATAAGTGATCCTTATGGTAAAGTGATACTTTAGTAAGTATCAGTTTTAGGGACAGATGGGGCAAATGGGCCTAAGTACGAAGAAAAATGGTTTATACCTACGCGCCATGGGATAGAATTGCTCTGAAACTCACGAACTTCTGACTCTGTAGTTCTATAATAGCTTAAAGTATCCAGGCAAATAAAGAGTAATTTTCCTAATTCCGTATAACAATTCCAGTGCATTTGGGATTGCAGTTCGAAGTACATTACCGTATTAACCACAAACGTTGACTTCGTCTACCCGATTTTGACAGTTTGGGTCAGGAAAAGTTTCCACGTAATTTTCAAGTCATAGTACATATGGCTATATTCAAAACGGTGGTCCTTTTATATAATATTCAATATTAACCAGACTACAATAATCTTCAACAAAGCTGTCGTAACAATACGTTTCTAGAAATTCAAGTAATGGGCTCCAAAATATTGAATAGACCATTCCAGAACACTGCACTGACTTTGACAGGTCGGCAATATTGTTATGGGGGACAACCGATCAGTTGAAGTTAGTGATAAGCGATATCGTGATATTTCAATCACGTTGTGAATTTATATCGTGATTTTGAATGTCAGCTATTTTAAAAAGAGAAGTGATCACGATATATGATATTCTGTTTTAAGTATACTAAGGAATAATGTAGCTATATTCATCGGTATCATTACAATTTAAGTTTAATTATCATCCGTTCTTAACCAGTACACAATGAAAACTGAATAGAATGTGACATGAGTCCTCCAGCACAATATGGCCGACCCTTCAGTGACGTCATTCTGGTATTATAGTATATCCGATATGACAAAATTTAAACTTATTTTCACTCGCTTTACAAAACACAAAGGATTTTTTATTAGCGAAGAAGAAAATATATATATATTTTTTTTCAATTTTAAGAAAGTTTCAATGGTCTCGGACAGGAAATGAAATAAAAAGGAAATTGTGAAAGAATGACCGAAATCCTGTGGCGGAAAAAGAAAAAGCGAAGCGATTTATTCCCTAATAAAGTGGTGAGACCGTATGGCCCTCCGAATTACTCAAAGAAGATTGACAAAATTAAAGTAGGTACTTAGTGTTGATTCTATCCGTATCACCACACTGTATCCTGGAGCAAAAAGCTTTTAGTGGGAAAAAAAGAGGTTAAAACTTAAATGAAAATTTGGGGAAATTGACGTTTATTGAGTCTGTTGAAAATAATTTAAGTTCCTTATTTCAACTAAATCATCAAAACAATGAATTGAAACATATTAAAAGAAGATACGTGAATGTATTATAGTTTATTTCAGAAAGGTATAGGGTAATAAAACCTCATTAGGTATGCAAGGGGAGCACAGAGTTACCCAACGAATATTCAAGCCACTTTCATAGTTTGGCCACAGATTATAATAATCTGTGGTTTGGCATTGATTTAATTGTAAAATTCTTTCTTTTTATCAAGTGCAGCTAGTACCACCCGGGTTGGGGTGAATATATGGGTTTAGCCTATTGTTATCCATTCACAAACACTGAAAATAGTGTGCCAAAGGCGTGTCGGTAGGATACTCGTATAAAGGAAAGAATTTTATTTTAACAGAATTGAAATTAGGCATTATGTACATAGTTATAGGTACACTTATTTACTGAACTTTATACAAAAAATACATGATGCAGAAATTAAATTATAAACAATCATAATATTCTTTGTCATCTGAGGAACTTTCATCTCCTCTTGACGTTATAATTAACGGGTCGACGGTCCGATCGATCAAGTAGTCCAGATCCCACATTTTCTCCTGTTCTTTAATGACATGCTGGACTGCTTTTCGCCAGTTCTCTGGTGTCACCTCCTTAATGGCTTGATGAAACAGTAGCTTAACGTCTTTTATGTTGAATGTCGTGTTGTTTCTTGCCACAAATCCTTTCACTTGCGCCCATATAAGTTCTATAGGATTTAGTTCGCAATGATATGGCGGTGTGCGCAGCACAGTTACACTATGTTTTTCTGCTATATCTTCCACGGCGTATTTCATAAAACGATGTTTGTGTAAATTTGCTATAGCTAATAGTTTTTCAAATTATTTTCAAATTCAATACTTTTGGTGGTTAACCAGTCAATAATTTCTTGTTTTCTCCAAGATGAAGTTGGAGTCTTCTCTATGCGTCGAGAATGATAACTTGCGTTATCCATAACTACTACTGAATCAGCCGGAAGATATTTGATCATTTCACCAAAATAGTCTTCAAAAACATCCGAATCCATGTCCTCGTGGTAATCTCCCGTATGGCACGACTGAAAGGTTAGCAAACCTTCTTTTAAAAATCCCTCTTCGCTTCCAATATGGACGATTATTAGTCTTTTCCCTTTACCTGAAGGCACCTTAATACCCGTTGACAGGCCTTCCATGAAAGCTTGGCGAGCACTGGTTATATTTTTGTCTTGCCACATTTTTGGTACTGTATAACCTTCATTAATCCACGTCTCGTCAAGATAACATATTTTCCTCTGCTCTATTCTGTACTGCACTATACTTCTTAAGTACTTTCGTCGCCAGTAAACAATTGCATCGCTTTCCAGTAAAAGTGCTTCACGATTATGCTTTTCCTAGACAAAATCCATATTTTTTCAAAGTGGTCCATAAAAGTTTTTTAGTTATCTACGGAATACTGTCATCCTGGCCAAGCTCCATTGAAATCTTATCTAGGGTGGGTATTTCTTTTTTAAAATAAAAAGAGTGAACTTTTCTTCGAATTACACTTTTGGTGTTTTCATCAAGGAGTTTTACTGGTCTGCCTGGACTTTTCTTGGGAGGCTCCACTTGGACTTTCCAACTCCAGTCATTCGGTAACATAGGTCGACAGTTTCTTGTACAGTAAATTTCGGGTAATCGTATTTTATGCAATCGTGTACATTTAAAATATTAAGTTTTTCATTTAATGATAGTGGACAATTATTGGAGCATCTTTTCGTTGGTGTAAATGTCGCCATTTTATTAATAATCTTATAATACTGTTAACACTGTTTACGGCTTGACAGCAAATACTGATGCGTTAAACTAAACAAATATACTTATAAAGGTCCAAAAATTTTGGGTAAGGCACATGGTTAAGCCGAATCTGAAATAGGGTTGGAATTAGGCAGAGGCACTAATAGAAGGTTAAACGGTACCTGTTAAACGCAAAACGTAACTGTATAATCTACTACCCAAGTAATCCCTACACAATATTTCGATATTGACACTTCAGGTTTTAATATTACAAACAATAATATCACAATACCTACGCCTATGGCCGACACCGAAATTCCCCATTTTATTACCCTATATCTTTCCGAAATAGACTATAATTTTTACTGATTTATGTGAAAATTTGAGTACATTCAGATGCTCTTCAATAGGTACCACAAGATCTATTTAACCTTGATAGAAAGTGAGGTTATAGACTAAGAGCTTGTGAACGTAGAGGTATAGTGTCTAGAATTTTGCGAAGGGAAGTAACATCTACAAAGATTTTGCTCAAAGCACTTGCATGAGAAACAGACAGACGACTCCAAAATGGAAAAAATGCTCAAAATAGATTCATACCTTTGGATGAATATTTGCTTTCAAGGTCAGTGGTTGACGTATGTAAACATGTTCGTGTTGAGCCTGATAAGGGCTACTGATCTCTTGACATAAACAGTGAAACCAAGAGCACAAAAAGCCTAAAGGATGAGGTGCCAATGCCTCGAAGCCTCTGACTGGTGGTGCCGAACTAATCAAGCAATCAATCAAGATCAGTGTGACCAACAAAAAGTAGTTTTCATGACAAGAATGGCAGTTAATGTCCATCATTCAAAACATAAGATTTTTGCAGAATTTTCATCATTGCGAACATCTACATTGCTTTATTGAAATAATTAATACACCCCGAAGCGTAAATTTTAAAATAACGATTAAGCTGAATATTCTCAACGCGTCAGAGGCCAATAATTCTAGAAAGAAAGAACAATAAAGAGATACAACTACGAATATCAACAAAAACAAATAAAACTGTCATCTGACCTAAGAAGTGACAAAATGACAGAAACGAAAGGGTGACTTGCCAAAAGTTCTTAGAAATATAGGCAATCGATGCGTTGGGTATTCAGCAAAAAGGTTATTTTGAATTTAAAGATTCATTGTTTTAATGAAGCAATGTAGATGTTTGCAATGATAAAAAAACTACAATTATCTCATGTTTCGAATGGAAGACATCCACTTCAGTCTTGTCATAGAAACCATGTTTGTTGACTACAATGACCTTGAACTGAACTCATAACAACGTGGCGTGGACAATCGCTATTCCGTCTTTGCCACGTCTCTTTGAAGTTTCTCATGGCGTACAAAAAGACACGTCCGTTTCATGTCGATTGTTGTGTAGTCGAAAAGTGGGACGACATTGAACTTTTAGAGAAAGTTGGATAATTCCCATGCTTATATAATTATTATCGTGGAGATTGCTGTAAAAGTAGTTTGGCAGAAAGTTGCAGAAAAACTTGGTGCACAGTTTTATTGAAAAAAAAGGTACAAGTAGTTGATAGTAGTGTTAATATCATCCTTTTTGCTTGGTATTCGAAGTGAAAATAGAGTGCTGTAGACATAGGTATCCCCGTCCGCCATTTTGGTGCCTTGTTATACGTTGACGTTGTTGTTGTGTTGGTCAAGTATTTGGCATGAGATTCGGTATTTCTACTCTGAGACGTGGCCAGCATCCATTCGTTGCACTTTCTCAATTTTCTGGTGTTAATAGTCTGAAGGAAAGATGGTAAAATAAAATGTTCTGTTCAATATCAAAAAATTTTCAACACAATATGTTAACTATGAAATAAAACAACAAAATTTGTTTAAACCTTCATCATAATTGAACTAAGTTCAAATACAATTTGTGACGCGTTTCGCAAACACAGTAGCTTTCCCAAACGAGTGGAGGTTATAATGAAGGTTTAAACTTTATTGTTTTATTTCATAGTTAAGTATGGATCTTCATCAAGTAAAAGCATCATCTATTCAACAATATGTCATCTCGACACATCACAAAACAATGAAATTCAGGTACCAAAATGGCGGATGAGAATACTCATCTCTTTAGTGCCTTAGGGCGCGTTGTATCGAACACCTAAACTAGGTTTAATGATAACTGATGTTTAGACTGATGTGATTGATGATAATAAATAAATCAATACGTCACAGTCTAAACAATAGTTATCATTAAACTGAGTTTAGGTGTTCGATACAACGCGCCCTTAGTGAAAGATAACAAATGTCATAGGTTGTCAAAAATGGAAAACGGTGTAGGGCGCCAATTGCTTAATTCTGAAAACTGTTTTAATATTTTTGTTATATAAATTTGCTAGCGCTAGAGCTGGCAATACTTACTTCCATTTTTGTTATTTTTTTAGTGTTTCCAATCTCACTAAAATAAGCTTAGTTACAAAATTTCAGATTTTTGTTGAATGGAGTTGAATTTATATCAAAATTTTAGTTAATTCATGTCGAGATTTCCAATATACAACAAATACTGTGACAAACTAAAATCGTTTTTCCTTGTTCTATTGGTATTTTGAACACAATAAATGAAATTAGAAAGAAACTGATAATCTACTTATGTTAATCCTCTCGAGCACATCAAGCGTATAACCAGACAGTGTAATTAATTCGAAAAGACTAGTAATCAATAGCGATTGAGTCTATAGTAGGACAAATTCATCGATCTCGTCTTTCACACAACAAACTAGGATGGAACTATCAGGATTCGTATGCGTTTAAGCAAGTCAAGCGAACAAATAACCCGACCGAACCTTTAAAATCCGATAGATACCACTCACCACGTTCAGCTTGGTGATCAACTGAAGGGGAAAGGGGATTTGATAAATACGGTCTAAAAGGATTTTCTACTTAACTATTAACGTCATCAATTGCCCAAGCATTGCCTAATTTAACACATGACTTCACTAGAGAGTATATTGAATGCATATTATTCATATTCACTATGTAGCCAAATCGACATTAGGTACTTTTAATGGGTATTGTGGGTTGTATGTATGTATGTATGATGGGGTGACTTAATGAGACCTAAAAGATCTATTGCGCCCCCTTACTTCTACTTAGTTCCTGAGAAACGTCTCAGAGACTAGTAGCTCTTTTAGTCATATTTCCCTGCGGAATTTTAGGATATCTGCAGGCTTCAACTTAGATAGATGTCCCTCTTCTATACAATAATCTCCTAGGTGCTGTGCTCTAGGATTCTGAATTGCGGTGCAATTCGCAAGTATGTGGATGGAGGATTCTTCTTCTATGCCACAGAATCTACATTCTTCTTCCTCCATTATTTTGAGCCTTTTCAGGTACCCGTTCAGGCGGCAATGTCCTGTTAAAACACTTAGTGCAGTTTTACTTTGACTTATGCATTCATTTGATCTCAACGGGTTGTAGTCACCCATCGGACTCTTTGATTGTCTAAACCCTACTAGATCTTTCCAATGGTCAGATCTCTTTTCTTCTCTTGCGGCTAATACCGCAAAAAAGGGTCTTTCAGTAATTCTAGTGTGTCCTGGAATCCACAGTAAGGGTACTATATTGTTCTCGCCTAGTTCATTGAGCATTCCCACACCATTGGGGGTTTTTGAGGTCGCTAAATCCGAATCAAAAGTCAAAATTTTAAAATGCAAAATGGCGGACAGGATGCATACGAAAAATATCCAAAAAACAATATAATTGGACATAAAACTAACTCGAATTGGAATATATACAGGGTGTTTCATTGGGAAATGGGCATACGGTAAGGGTAGGTAGAGGTCGCCTAGGTGGTTCTAAAAAACCCCCATATGATGGGTCTAGCGCTTTTTATAACCGAGATACAGGGTGCTTTATGTATTTTGACTATTTCTTTGATGGTTTATAACTTACGATCCACATTGTATATATTTTTCATATTCACAGCATAAACTCTTCATCCTGTATTGTACCGAATACCAAATAAATTATAATTCATAATCCAGGTACGGACTAGAAAAAAATGAAAGAAATTGAATCAGTTTAAAACAACACCCTGTATATTAAAATTTTGAAAATTCGTTTGCAGATTTGAAAAGAGCAGAAAAAATTATGTCAAAGCAAATGTGTTTTGTGCTTCCGCATACAATTTTCGTACTTGTTAATTTGAGTCAAAATTATTTTTTCGATGTAAGGGTGGTACAAAATTTAAAAAAAAAATACTTTTTCTTCTCTAAATAATAATCTTTTACTTTCAATCAATAAAATCCCTAACCATATCATAATCTCCTAAATTTTGGATCACAACCAATGTAAAATAAGTCGACAGGCCTATACATTTTAAGACAAAATGCTAATTTCAATAACTAACTTACAAACACCCCGTATGTGTAATACAGTTATGATAATTGTATTTGTCCATTATGCTGCACTTTAAACAAATAATAAAATGCGAAAAAATTACATCCCGGAAAAGTATAACTTTATTTTAACAGATGCTCAAAGTGGCCACCATTTTGCTCAATACATTTCTGTGCTCTTTTAGTAAGATGTCTAATAGATTTCCTAATCATAGCTTGATCATTTTTCAATCCTCGCATGCGTCCTGGATTCTCTGTAAAAGGTCTTCTCTTGTATTTATTTCAGTTGAATAGACTTTGGATTTTAAGTAACCCCAAACATGATAGTCGATTGGGTTAAAGTCGGGTCCCCTTGCAGGCCAGTTATGAGGTCCTCCCCTGCCTATCAAATTATTTGGGAAGTTGTCGTTTAAAAAGTCTCTCACTATTGCTCTGAAATGAGGTGAAGCACCATCATGTTGGAAGTACATACCCCCAACATTAACATCTGCATTGTCTAGCAATATGGGTAAAATATTTTGCAGAAATTCTAAATATACTTCACCAGTTAGTAAATATGGGAGAAAATAGGGACCAATTAGCCGGTTGTTAATAACACCACACCATACATTAAACGAGAATCTTATTTGTGAATGTATTTGTTTTATAGCAAACGGATTTTGTTGGGCCCAAACATGAGCATTTCTTGAATTATTAATACCGTCCCTGGTAAACTGAGCTTCATCGGTAAATAAGCACCTGTGCAATATTCTGTTATTTTGTAATATCCACCTACTAAAAACCAATCTCGGGACTTCATCTCCAACTTGAAGCCTCTGAACTTTCTGTACGTGGTACGGATAGAGATTATTTTTTTTTAATCTTCGCCACACAGTAGAATGAGGAACATTAGTGGCATGACTGATTCTTCTTGTGCTGATTTTTGGGTCGTTTTGCACAATGTCTAGAATATTTTGTTCCAAGCCGATATGTCGTCTTTCATGATGTTCATTTTCTGCCACTGTTGGAAATTTACCGTGTTCTCTGAGGTAACTAAACACATTGGAAAAAGTCTTGTCATTTGGTAACCGCCGGCCAGGAAATCGCCGCTCATATTCTCTTTGGGCAGCTTTTCCATTACCATTACAAAATCCGTAGACAAACAACATGTCTGCATATTCATTGTTATCAAATTTATGGGGCATTTTCAACAAGTAATAACTGGTTATCTATCAACAAATAATCACTTAACGAACGCAAGAACACAACTACAAACTCTCAAATCATTAACTGTCAAAATTACACCCTGACATCAGCCAACTTGACAATTACAGCAAATTGGGATATCAAACATCACAACCAATGTAAAATAAGTCGACAGGCCTATACATTATTTAAGACAAAATGCTAATTTCAATAACTAACTTTTTAAACTTTTTAAACGACAACTTCCCAAATAATTGGATAGGCAGGGGAGGACCTCATAACTGGCCTGCAAGGGGACCCGACTTTAACCCAATCGAATTAACAGTACGAAAATTGTATGCGGAAGCACAAAACACATTTGCTTTGACATAATTTTTTCTGCTCTTTTCAAATCTGCAAACGAATTTTCAAAATTTTAATATACAGGGTGTTGTTTTAAACTGATTCAATTTCTTTCATTTTTTTCTAGTCCATACCTGGATTATGAATTATAATTTATTTGGTATTCGGTACAATACAGGATGAAGAGTTTATGCTGTGAATATGAAAAATATATACAATGTGGATCGTAAGTTATAAACCATCAAAGAAATAGTCAAAATACATAAAACACCCTGTATCTCGGTTATAAAGAGCGCTAGACCCATCATATGGGGGTTTTATAGAACCACCTAGGCGACCTCTACCTACCCTTACCGTATGCCCATTTCCCAATGAAACACCCTGTATAGTGGTACACAGGGATTTTCGAGGTAGCTGAATCCGAATAAAAAAATTTATCTTAGAAAGTTATAGCGATAAGGTGTTGTGGTCTTCGGAAATTTCAGCAGTACTCAAACGTTATTTTTACCTGGCTTGTAGAAGAAAGCACCAAAAATTGTGTCCTTTTTTTATGAGCGTATAAATGAGACACAATCAGATGTATTAGATACTTCATTCTACATATCAAAACAAATATTACGACCGTTTTAAGTGAAAAAAAAGAAATATTTTGATTTTTTTAAAAAAGATAAAAATATATTCAAGAAACTCTAGCAGCTTTTCTCACTCCGCTCTCAACAAACAAATAAACTAATTTATTAAAGTAGGTACCTACATTTGGAAATAATAATTTTGGAAGTGGTTTTATATATATTTCGACAACTGATGTTGACAGTGACAAGGGTAAATGCAATAACCCCTTGAATTTGGTTTTAGATGGAAATTTGTTACATTTTCAGCACAAACACAAACCCAACTCATTCATTTGCTGTTATAGTATAATACATGTAGGTATTATAATTTCATCCAGTTTCAGGTTTATTCCGAAGTATTTGGATTCTTGTTGGTGTTCCTATTCCCATTTTTATCCTGCTGTTATTAGCTTGACCTGTATGAATGTATATTGGGATAACATTCACTAAGACCTGAAAGATCTATCGTAGGTTATCCCGTTTTTTCTCTCTATATCATTGTTTTTCCTAGGCATTCCCTGTTTGACTATCCGACATGATGGTAATGTATGTATGTAACGGGAACTTCCAACCGTAATTTTAAATGAATTAGAAACCTTAGATAAAATCGAATTTTATTAAAGACCGATGACAATACAATAATTCAATAAGTCCGATCAGGATCATCAAAATAATTAACGATTGATTTATTTCGTGTATGTATATTTTTAATTTTTTTAATCCATATAATTTAAATACGCACGTCTATGTTATCTTCTTATAGTTTGTAAATGAAAATAGGAATGTTATTTATGGTTTTTATACATTTTAAATTGAAATATTTTATTTTACAGGCTTCTTTGACGTTAGAAATAGAATCTATTTATCAGTGTTAACTTGTTTTTTTAGACAAAAAACGTCAACGACCATGAGTAGCAAACAAACCTGGGTATTACTCACTTGCATTTTGTTATTCGTAAAAGAATTTATGTCTAAGAAGAATTTTACAATCGAGTTTTGTAGTGTTTTTCGTGTTTTTTACTATAAACAAATTTTATCTTATTATTTTTGTGACTTACATAGTGAAAGCTGATGGTTTTTTAATGGAAACCGTGGTAAAATTGCTGCAGCAAGAATAACCTTCGTCGGTAAGTTTTCTAAAGTTTTAACATCATTTTATAATTTATAAAAGACACTCGCATACAATATTTTTACAGTCACATACCAATAATAAATCGAACAAATATTTGGAATACCTAATTTATTTAAAATCCTTCAGTAAATTACAATCAATAACGAATGCATAAGAGTTGAATTTGAAATCAGAGACAATCATTTTAAGAAAAATCAGCAACTAAATCATGTATTTTGGTTTCATTTTGCAATGTTGATATTGTTAACAATCACAAAATTACACCAAACCGAGCAGTTTAGAGTCCATGTGCTGACAAAAGTTTTTTTTTTTTTTTTCGAAAAAGCTGTGTTTACAATGGCTCTGTAGCAGAATAGAGCTGGACAAAACAGCGCTGGACATACATAGCGCTGGTCAAAATAGCGCTGGTCAAAAACAGCGCAGGACAAAAACAGCGCTGGACAAAATAGCGCTGGACAAAAACAGCGCAGGACAAAAACAGCGCTTCATAAAATAGCGCCGGTTGAAATATCCTTACAAAATCAACTATTACAGTAGGATGTGATTGAAAAATCAAGTTTCACCGCTAAGCATCAACCTTCCTTTACAACAAACAATATCAGAATATAAGGAACGGGAAACAAGTAGGGACAGCAATCAATATTTTTCATCATACTTCAACACATATCGCTTCCCGACCAACTGACACAGATCAAAGTGTAAACAGTGTCATATCTATTTAAAGTCTAAAAAAATGCAATTTTACGTTGCTTGTCATTTCGGTAATTATATCCTTCGTGGAATAATGTATCACATCCTTTCTGAGACTTGTCAAATTGCATTTTTTTTGGCTTTAAATAAATATGACACTGACAAGTAGTTGTTTACACTTTGATCTGTGTCAGTTGGTCGGGTAGCGATATGTGTCGAAGTATGATGAAAAATATTGATTGTTGTTCTAACTTGTTTTCCGTTCCTTATATTCTGATATTGTTATAGACAGTTACCAACACTTTGATCACTGTCAGTTGGTCGGGAAGCGATGTTGAATTGACGAATTGAATTAGGAAAACTATTGTTATGACTGTAATTTATGAAAAATATGTTATTCCTAATTATGCTAATTCGGTGCTATAGTTTATTTTTCTGTATAAGATAGTAGTAAAATAAAGAAGCATAATTATCTTTTGGCGGCGCTATTTTATGGAGCGCTGGTTTTATCCTACGCTGTTTTTGTCCAGCGCTATTTTGTCCTGCTCCTTTTTTGTCTAGCGCTATTTTGACCAGCGCTATTTTGACCAGCGCTATTTTGTCCAGCGCTTTTTTTGACCAGCGCTATTCTGCTACAGATCCGTCTACAATAGGGTGTTCAACTTAAAATTTTGACGCCATGTTTTCTTAGGTAATATGAATAAGTGGCAAATGAGGAATTCAAAACTATAATTATCTTAAGTTGGACAAAATCCGAACTGTGGCAATTTCAAGTCAATATTTTTAAAATTCTATTTTTGTTAATTGTTCTCTAGGCGGCGAAGAGTGCGAGTATGAGAACTTAGTAATTAGTGTCGGAGTCCATTGGGACAAATAAATGACTGAATGTATCAGAAGTAATAAGTCAGACCTGATGTCCTTATGGTGACCGTGACACGAGAATTTTATACATATATTAGATGGCGTGATGTAATTTGTTCCTTTAAAATTAACTATCTGCTATGTATTAAAAAGAATCTATTTTTAGATGAACATCATATATTTATAATAAACCTTTTTTGGTACCTCTATCTACTGGGCTTTATCATACCATACAATCACCCTCTATGACTTAATATCTCCTTTGCATATTAGTAGATATACTATAGGGATTCTGGACCACTACTTCAAAAATCTCCGCTGGTGGCGCTGAGAGCGGCGTTGGCGGCGTTCCGCGGCGTTGGCCGCCATTTTTAGTCCTCTTGTATATTTAAAACTCTCAAATAATTTAATTAAAAAACTTTAACTCGGGTGTGGATCGAACCCCGAACCTACGCGCTTATAGCAATGCATCTAACATAGACCGCCACGATCTCTCATACATAACATTGTCGAAGAAAAGTATATTACGTGAGCGCGCACCGTACGCTGGCGGGTAGGAGTCTCGGTGGCGACATCTACATGCGGGTAGTCTATGGGCCGGTGGCCTGCGGGTAGGAGTCTGCCGCGGGAGTCTGTCCGCCATTTTTTATCCATGCGCGCGGGGCGATCAAAATCAAATTGTACAAAAATCACATTATCATTATCATGATTAATCGTATTTTTGTACGGGCGTATATCACAAAAGGACCGTGAAAGGCAGGTCAGCACCCTCGTGTCATCCAATCATAGCTAACTCGAAAGGTATTAACGGCTATTCGTGAATCATATACAGGGCGGAGTATCTTTGAATGGTAGGACTTAAGCAAACGATAAGGTATTAACGGCTATTCGTGAATCATATACAGGGCGGAGTATGGTAGGTCGACTTTAGCAAACGATAAGGTAACTTTTTTGTGTCAACCCCAAGTGTTACGTCGTCACGTGGTACATCGCCACGTGGTACATCGTCACGTGGTACGTCGTCACGTGGTACGTCACGTCGTCACGTCACGTCACGTGGTACGTCGTCACGTCACGTCGGAGGGAAGCTTCGAAACATTACATTGGCGAGACATTTCTTGTGAGGTTATGAAGTCGGATTGTGGCGAAGTCGTCAGACGTGGAGCAGACTTCGTATAAACTGGATGTCCCGCAAATTACTTATCCATTAAGACGTATCCAACCATGTTCAACAAAACCGAAGAGAATATGGAAAATGAGATTTATAATGTCTTCACCATGACATGTCTAATATTAATATCTGTCTTGGTTTTAATTTTAAAAATTATTTTAAAAATTGTAAAACGAAAATTTGTATCTTCATGCAATATAAAAGTTGATGAATATACAGAGTGTTTCAATAAAAACCCAACGTTTCTGTAAAAAACTTTATTTATAATGGTAATACAGTATTTGAAAACCAGTGGCGGAGGCGTTGTACATTTCTTTCGGTACATGAATATAGTCCAGAGGCGTGGCAGGGGTTCGGATCTTGAGCAAAGTTTCCAGTTTCACAGGGTGTACCATCAAATTTACAAACATCAATAATGCGTGGAAAAACACCAAATATGTTACATTTCTTTAGCAGAAATTCCGCTTTTTGTTGTCCCCGAACGTAAATGTAGTCTGCAGCATACAATAGCTTTTTTTCCAATATTTCATTCACTCTAGAATATTCTACATCTCCTGAAGAATATCGAATGCCATGCACATTCCTTTCCAAGTAGGATGTAGTCTTTCTATCATCGTTACTTAATGTAGAAAACGGCTGCGGCGGTAAAAATATGTAATGCGAACTTTTGAAGCCAATTTCTATGGTGAGTTCTTTGACGACGAAAAGTCCATCTACGACAAAGCCTTGAATATCCACAAAAGCTACTCTCATGTTGACGTCTGTTTGAATACTAACGCAGATCAACATTTAGTTCAAGCTTTTAACAATTTCCGTGAGGGGGAAGTATTCCATCACGCAATCGTGAATTATGATGCAATAGACTTTGGTATTTTCGGGAAAGCCTTTGTTTGCTTCAATATCAAGTTTTACATCGACTGTGGACGCCTTCATGCTTTCTTCCTGTTTTGAACAATCGATAACAAACAATGCACGTTTCTTGAAAGAAGAATAATCCAACAGGGGACGTTTCTGTGCGGAGTTTGCGTAGTTGGGATAGAATTCAGTATAGTTAAAATATGCCTCATTGTAGTCAGTTTTAGCGAAATCCAATTGCATTCTTTCATTAGGCCAATAGTCACCGTTAAGTGACAGTCTTATACTTTGCACGTCAGCATTGTCAAATAAAGTAGGATCGGCTGTAGTCACGTTACGTTTGCCGGTTTGGAAGAAAACAATAACAAAACGGGGTCTTTCAACTGAAGTGGATGTTTTAACAGCCCAAACTTCTCGTCTTGCACCTTTAGTAATTGAGGGCAATTCGTGTAACTCCCACTTTCTAAATGGAATAACTATAGGCTGATCTTTTTGAATGGATTTCATGAGATTTATCTTTATATCATCATTGGGAAAGATATGTTTAACTTTTAGTTCAATACTTATAATATTAATTTTAGCGGTTGTATGGGAGAGCGTGCCAGAGACATTCTTTTCAGTAATATATATGCAATCATTATCATTTCGTGCTCGAACTAATCGTATCGTTTGTCGACCGCATGTAATCATGGGATAATCGTTGAAAATGTTGAAAATATGTTTGAGGGGTATTTGAAGGTTGAAGGTCTTGTCGCTATCATTCAGAATAGGGTCTTTCGGGTAATTCCAACCAGCTATAGCCATATGATTGGAATCTTCTTGGTTATAACATGTCATAGCACGTACGGCACTTACTATTCCGGGATCCCGAACGGTTTCCATTTCCCTGGCACTTTCACTGTACGTACATGAATCGAATAGGAAGGCTCCAACATTATTTGCTAATTTTACATCACCACCTCCATGTGTTTCAAGCGAACCTTTAATGCACAACAAAGTTTCGCTCATTGCAAAGAACGAATCAACTTGATTGATGCTGAATTCCACAATGTCACTGCAATTGAATGATTTTATAAATGGAGCATAGGTTCTGTATTCAGCCTTTCGAATTGAATCGTCAAACATTGGCTTACGGTAGATATCAAACATCGAAGGCATGTTGTCGTTTTGACGAAGACGTTTTCCATACATGGTTGTCATTTTTTAATTTAAAACCCAGCGATTGCAGGACCAATTTGTTTGCGAACGTGAGATGTTTTAGCTTTGGTGATTGCTTAGCTAATGAAGTTGAAAGCTCTGCAGACTGTCTTTTATGATTGATTATTAGTCCCATCTGCTTCGTGCTCTAAGCTCTAATATCAACGTACTCAATTCACCTCTAAAGTTTATAGGTCGACCGTCTTGGTCTAAGGCAATAACGGTAATGTTGGTTATTTCACGTTGTGGTATAACAGGTAAGTAAAGCAAATTATGAGGAATTTCGTCGATGGAATATCCAGGATCTACTTGTATGACGAATTCGTAAATAGTATGAGCAGGTCTGTTTGCATCGAAGGCTCCAGTGGTAATGTTACAATCGAAACGGATACTGGATACTTTAATGATTTCGACGGGGAGATCTGAAGAGTGCATTTTGTTGGCGTCGAGTATTTTCGATGAAAATCCCAATATTTTCCCAAGACTATCAGTTTGTATAAAGGAAATTTTGTATCTACTGGAAATTTCACATTTCAACGTATTGTGATTGGGTTTTAGTGAAAATACCGTTGAATTTTTCGCACCCAATTTATCGTTGATGAACGATTCAAGATCAGCAATTTCATAACACCCTGTGGGAAAATTAAAACTTTGCAGGTTGTCTTCAGCATCATAGTAGTAAAACGTACAATTTTCAATGTTTGGTATACTGTGATACGAATGAAAAGATCTTAGAGCTATTTCATAAGCATTCTTGGGATCAAGTACAATAGGAGTAGGAGGCTGAAAGGTAAACACGTGATTGGTGCTGTTAACTCGCAGCAACTGTGACATGATGACTAATAAAATTCGAGACATGTTTGAATTTAAATATCATTTTTTATTGTTTGTTTACAAAGAAAACAAGTGGCTTGTGAACTCGGAGGCCCGTCACAATGCGTCGTCCAATCAGGTCGATTGTAATGGATGAAACAAGGCAATCGTATTTGTAGTTCAAAATTTGCTCGATATTCAATGGGAAGCTTATGCCAAATATCAAGCAATTCCGAAGGTCTTACACACTCTATTAGATATTCAATGGGAAAGTGCTTTAGTTCTTCGGCAGTGAAACTACTCAATGTTTTTCCATGATAGATATGTTGTAGTAATAGTTCCGTCATTGTTGTAGAAATTTCAAACACAAATGACCGCAATTGATTTGATCGTAGTTTTGATATTGTGTATTGTTGTAGAAAATTCGCGCGCTCTTTCCCAAATATTTAACAACTTCTTTCGGGGGCTTCAAGTTACCAAATGAATCGAAATACTCTACATTGTTGTTTATCTTTCTGTAAGCTACCCAATGACTTCCACTATTTTTAGAGGTATCCAAATTAACCACTGCGCATTCCTGTTTTCGGGGGCCGTTTTTGGGGAGAGTGTCTCGCATGAAAACTCCTCGAAAATGTGGTATTTTAAGTAATTTTGCGTAATGTGTTATGTCAAAGTCGGTTAATGCGTGATTGGGTAGCTTTATAAGTTTTTTTTTAAATACAATCCAAAACCGCCTTTTGGGTACTTTTTCAGATACAGACCAGATCCTACACGTTCCATCGCCTTATTATGACGTACATCTTCTTCCAATTTCTTTTGCGCATGCTTTGCGTCAATAACAGTTTTAGCAATCCCAGCAGCACCACCTGACAAAGCTCCAAGTGCCGAAAGGCCAGCAAACAAAGGGATAAGTGGCAGGAAACCTCCGGATTTCGCTACAGGTATTACTCGAGGAACCTCGACTTCTTTTTTCCCACCAAATTCTTTAATAAGTGCTTTGGCTGCTCGTAAGGCAAACGTTGCAGTGTCTTTCAAAGATGTCCCTTGCTTCAAGGACTTTCCCACTTTTAGAATGACATCTCGATGCAAGGAACGACGTTTGCGACGACATCCCATTCCCAGCTTTCTTTTCAACTTCATTCCGCCTGTCACAAGTAATGCAGCAGTTTTCTCTCCCAGTGAAGCGTCTTTTGATTTGACGCGAGCCCAAGCTTTATCTTCAAGTATCTGATCGGCTTTGTGCCGTTCTTCGAGAGACTTATTCTTCCAGTAAGAAATATCGTGTTGTTTACAAGCTGTGTCCAAGGGATTGATGCCTGGATCTCCACGATCAAGACGTTTTTCCAATTTTGTACCGGCTACCAAAAAACAAATTAATTTTTTACAAAAGGGGTGGGGGAGAGTACTTACGCCCACAGTACTGATAGCTAGGTAAGTGAAGTTCAATAGGTAGTTTATTGATGAGAGAATTCAAGAGACCTTCTCCTTCAAACACCAACATTAAGACTGATACGCGTAAGTGGTGACATCTATATTTAAAGAATAGTACTACGAAAAATGACACACACAATGAAAATAATTCAACAAGAACAGACGATACCCATTGAAAATCTGGATTTCACCTCAACACCATCGATCGGCAAACATGGTAAATTGTTGCCAAATTCTTTCCGTGCCATTATATGCGGTCCCAGCGGGTGTGGAAAAACGAATGCCGTGATGGCGCTCCTATTCAATCCAAATGGCGTGAAATTCAAAAACGTTTATGTTTATTCAAAATCATTATTCCAGCCGAAGTATCAATTGTTGCAAGAAGTGATAGCACAAGTCAAGGGTGTTGGGTATTTTCCATTTAAAGACAATGAGGAAATAATTAGTCCAGATAACGCTCGACCGAATTCTGTCTTTTTATTCGATGACGTGGCATGTGACGGCCAGCAGAAAATTCGTGAATACTACTCCATGTGCAGACATAAAGATATTGATGCCGCATATCTTTGTCAAACATACTCAAAAATACCGAAACAGCTTATACGTGACAATTGTAATCTAGTTGTGTTATTCAAGCAAGATGAGGTGAACTTGAAACATATATTTGACGAACACGTATCTCCAGACATGACATTTGACACATTTAAAAATGTGTGTTCAATGTGTTGGTCTGACCACTATGGTACTTTGGTAATTATGAAGGATTTCCCACTTAATGATGGAAGGTATCGCAAAGGATTCGATAAATATATAAAATTGTAAGCTGTACTTCAGTCTGCACCAATATGTCTGATGATAAGGTTGCTACTGCATTGCGCAAGAAAAAAGTATCTGAACTTGCTAGATCAATTCGTAAAAAATACTTGGCGCTGAAATTGGGTAAATCAGAGCAAGATGCGTCTATTAATAAACTATTCAAGCCAATATCCAAGCCACTTGAAGAAATTGTGCAGTCCTCAAAGACACTACAAAAAACGATTACAAATTTACATCCAAAAGAAGAAATGAACAAAGAAGAACCCCTCGAATCCGATGAAGCGGAGAGTATTCCAATGTCCGAATCTCCTGAAATAATGCGTTCTGAAATTTCACAAGAATCCATTGAAGAGTATTTAGATCAATATCCCAAAATTACTCAATCGTATATTGAAGATTATTTCCAAGGTAACGGAAGAATCGATAGAAATTATGGGCCAATCTACAATGATGAACTCGGTTGGAGTTTAGGTATGCGTAGAATTGCATTTGACAAAAAAAGCAACAATATCAACATTCTACCAGAAAAAAACAAACAAGGTGGGTACGTGATTGGAACACCGGGCATGTATCAGCTTTTATTCTACAACGACCCCGAAGGCTATACCTCGCAGGATTTAGAAGCATATAAAATTCTTCTAGATTATACTGGGGTTCATCGAGATACACTAAACCGTCTCAAGGGTTCGAGCACTTACAAATATCACAATATCATCAAACCTCTGTTTAGAACTGATACGGAATCAAGACGTCCCTCTACTCGAACGCATCAGCACCTGATAGATGGCCCCGCAAAAATAACATCACCAAAAAGTGGAGGAAACGTTCTCGATTCTCGTTTGATATACAACGAAGATCCCATGGAATATATTTATTGGGACGATCCCAATGAATTAGTGGATCGTTTGAAGTTGTTGATTGCTTCAAAAGAGGCAGGTAATACGTCACACGACAACGAAATAGTAGCAATTATCAATGAGCTCAAAGAGGCTAATATAATAGAATGACAGGCTGAAACTTGTTCATTTCAATTATGCCTGTCGATAAATTCGGACATAGACATCAAACACCCTATGCGCGTTTACCAACAAAAATCACGTTTCCTCATACACCGGACGGTAATATTGACATTGAAAATGTGAAAATTTGTAATGTAAAGGAACCGACCACAAATAGTGACGCTGCAACAAAAAAATATGTTGACGAGCAATTGCATACTATCAACTCGTCATTAATTCAAACACATGGTGTAGTGCTACAGCTACATGATCATGATATAAAGGATTTAACAGCAGGATTTAACGGAATAAATGAGCTTTATAGCACTGAAATTCCCCTATTACAGGGGAGTATTACCAATCTACAAAATAAAACTAACGAAATTGATACATTTATTTCGCGAAGTCCCCCTGTAGCAGGTAGGGATATGGCTACAAAGAAATACGTTGATGAATCAATTGCCGCAACAAAAGTCTTTATTCGAAAAGAATTGACCGCTTCTACGAATGCAAGTATACGTGAATTGAAAAAAGAATTTGCAGAAAATAACATAGCCATCTCTGATTTGAAAAGTAATATTTCAGGTATAGTGAACAATATTAAGGCTATGGCTACGAATAACCATAACCACATTCACAGTCTGGAGCTGAAACTGGCCGGTAGTAAACCATAATATGCACTCCAAGGAAAAGATTCAACTCGTAAATGAGCTGCATAAACCGATTCGGAGAAAATTCCCTCGAAGACGTACTATAATCAAGGGGTTGTTTGATCTTTGGCAATTAGACTTATTGGACATACGTGCTCATGCCTCTCAAAATAAAAATTATAAAATGATACTGGTCGTTATTGATTGCTTCTCAAAATTTCTTTGGACACGTTCACTAAAGACGAAGAATGGTGAGGAAATCACTAGAGCATTCTCGGATATTCTCGCTCACACACGACGAACACCGAAAAATCTGCAATCCGATCAGGGGAAGGAATTTTACAATAGCAAATTTCAAAATTTAATGAAAAAACACAGTATAAATCATTATAGCGTATTTAGTACGATGAAAGCTTCTATGGCAGAACGTGTTATAAGAACTTTGAAATCGAAACTCTACAAGTATTTCAGTTTAAATGGTACCCACAAATGGATAGACATTCTGCCTGAAATTACTCAAAACTATAACAATACAAAACATTCCACAACAAAATATAAGCCTTCTCAAGTCAACAAATCCAACGAAAAATCTATTTTGGATAACACCTATAGTCATTTAAAGATAGCCGGTCCACGAAAATTTAAAGTTGGCGACATTGTGCGCATATCCAAGGCAAAACATGTCTTTGAAAAAGGATATACACCCAATTGGACTACAGAACTATTCAAAATCACCAAAGTTAAAATTACCAATCCTGCTACGTATTTACTCGAAGACATGCAAGGTACACCAATCAGCGGCTGCTTCTACGATGAAGAACTACAGAAAACATCGAATTCAGACATTTACTTGGTGGAAAAAGTTCTCAGAAGAAAGGGCAACAAAATGTATGTGAAATGGCTCGGACTAGACAAAAAACACAACAGTTGGATTGAAAACAAGGCCGTTTTGTAGCACTACTTTTCGCTTCGTTGCGTATGAATACCGAAGAAGATGGCTGACCGCAAAGAACGAAAACTATAAATTGAAGAGCGCTCCAGTACTTGAGCTTAGTTAGCAACATGACTTTTCAAGATAGTGACTATTCTTCTTCTTCTTCCAGTTACTTCGAATCCAGTTTATCTGACTGTAGTACAGAATTGGATAGAATTTTGGAAAATTATGAAACTTCTGCAAAGTCCGAAAATGTATACCTACTTTTAACACAATATACAATTTCCGGTTATGAAGTAAAATGTGGAATTAGTCCGGCAAGATCATTTACGCCTGCTGTTATTCTATCCCAACAGCTAAAGTGCAGCAAAATATCTTTCAGCACTTACGAATGGCAGAACTTTATTTCAATAATGACGCAACAGATGAATTTATTTCGTACCGGAGACGAGTTCAAACCTGATTCGATTCCATGTGGAGAGTACTGTACCATTACCCCATTAATTTACGATGATTGTAAGGTAATTTTTGTTAGAAAACATGACGTTGAGTATTACATGGATGAAGAAGAAGTATCCCAAATTTTAGAAGTAAATAATTTGATTATACAACGTATATCGGTGTTGGAAAATTTGGATTTTTGTCAATATTATTATAATGTTTTGGATTTCTGTAAAAATATCACCCCCGAAAGCTCTCTACAAATTTTATATGCATTTTGTTCCATAACACCAAACGATATGTTAAACAATGCTCTTAGAGAATTTGTATACTTTTATAAACTCAAAGTCATCAATGATTTGAATAAATAGTTATATGTGTTTGTGTGTTTTCTTCTCTCCCCAACCGACGACAAAAAAAAAAAACAAGAACACGACAATTATGACACATCTGTCGTAATCGAGACCGTTATGATGTTAACGCCCTCCAAATTGGTGTGGGAATGAAATCAATGTATTTTACCATGACATGTGTAATATTAGCATCTGTTAGTTGTTGATATGAAATTCTACAAAGTTAATTAGTCTACCATAACTTCGTGAAGTTGATAAAAAATATTTCAAAACGATATAAATAAGCTCTGAGAACACGATAATTATGTCACATTTGTTGTAATCGAGACAGTTATGATGTTAACGCCCCCCAAATTTATGTGGGAATGAAATCAATGTGTTTTACCATGATATGTGTAATATTAGCATCTGTTAGTTGTTGAGATGAAATTCTACAAAGTTAATTAGTCTACCATAACTTCGTGAAGTCGATAAAAAATATTTCAAAACAATATAAATATGCTCTGACAACACGATAGCGGCAGTTCCATATCAATAATCGGCGAGTGTACATCTTGAAAGCTACGCGAGTGTGCATCTTGAAAGCTACAATAGTTTCTTCTAGTGAAGTTTTTTGAACAATAGTAAGTTTCATTTTTTAAATTCCAGCTCTTTTACATTTAATATTTGCAAAGATAAAACTATTTCGAATATTTTGGAAAAGTTTTATTTGCTATAAATTTATTTGGGGGGGAAACTCTTTGCAGACTGGTACAACAACATTTATCATTTCAGATGAGTTTTATCAATGAACTAAACACCTTCTCTACTTCCACAGGGGTAGAGAACAAACCCATTAGGAAGCTGAAAGAAATTCCGGAAAACGTCCCCCAGAAAATTGTAAAAGTTAAAGTAGTTCAATCAAAATTTGGAGAAGCTATATTAGTCGAATTAGAAGATAATGTAACTTTTCTCCCCCAAAGGGTAGTGGAAAAATACAAGAAATATATCGCAGATATAAACAAGGGGAGCTATAGTTTGGTGTTTTTGGGGCTACAGAATATTTCTAGTGGATACCGCCCCAGGACACTATTTAAAATAGAAGAAAACAATTAAACGGTAAGATTTTTTAAAATTTTGCTGATTATTTATCATGTGTGATTCTGTTTTAAAAACATTTTATTATTTTTTGTTTCAGCAACACATTCGCAAAATTTGATTGAACCGACTGAGGACAACTTAAAAGGAAATTCAGAAGTACACATCCGCAGTCACGATATAGCTCATATTACACAAAATTTGGAAGCGACCTGCTGAGGACAACTTAACAAAATTTGGAGAAGTACACGCAGTCGAAGACAACTTTAGAAAGCTGGTGAGTACATTTTTTGTGCATATACTCAATAATGTCGAACTTCAGTGTTACTCTACAGCAAGTTGATGAAATTTTAAATTCTCTAAGCAAAATTCAAACCTTTTCAAATGGAAACAAATGGATTTTACTGATTAATAAACATCTCAGAAAATGTAATCAAGCTTTGAAATGTTTCAAGTTTTCGATCGGAGTAAAAAATAAAATTCATACAAAAATAGCCCATTTGAAGCGCATGCGATGTTTAATAAAAGGGAATCATGTGGGTGAAGGACTTGAGAAATCTAGTAATGGGGTCAAGTGGGAAAACATTAATGCTGCATTTGAAAGTCGATTAAAAACAGGAGTTATTATAAACTTGTTACATAAAGATATGAATGCATTCTTTACAGATGCTTTCAAAATTTTTAAAAACAAGATTTCATTAGTTCTCAAGAAAACGCAAATTTTAAAAGTGAACACCACCTTTTGTGGGGATTTTATTAAGCATCCAAAAGACGAGGAGTTAGTAGACCGCAAATATTTTAGTACTCCCAATGTTGTATTGGCCATTGGAGATGATTTATATGATTGGTTTAGTATAAATATTATTGATCCTATTTTAAACAGTTTATCAGAATTTGCTGAAAAAGAAAGCGGGTGGGCATTATCTCGAATAATTTTTTTGGAAGTTGCAATAAACAAATATGAAATGGGGGCTGGCTCGTCCTTCGTTCCACTACCAGAACCAATTTCTCGAAAGAAGGCAATTGTAAACGTTTGCAATATGGACCAAGCTTGTTTTTACTGGGCAGTAAACAGTTTTTTAAATCCTGCTACTAAACATAGTAATCGTACTTCATCGTATCCACATTACTCTGAAGTTCTAAATACAAAGGGTTTAGATGTTAAAATACCACTAACCCAAATTACAAAATTTGAAAAATTAAATAATATATCAGTAAACGTATACTCTTTAGAACTAAATCAATCGAATAAATCTACATTTTATACAGTAGTTACCACAAGATTAACTAAAAATAAACTTGAAAGACATGTTAATCTATTGCTGTTACAATCCAAGTATTATCCTAAGTTAAATGATTATGATGCACCTCCTGTAGACGATACGAATGAAAACATTAAGTACCACTATTGTTGGATAAAAGATTTATCTAGATTAATTTCATCTCAACTTAATAGATCTAGGAATAAAAAATTTATTTGCGATAGGTGTTTGAACTATTTTCATAGTAAGCAAATTTTGGATAAGCATGAAAGTGTTTGTAAAAATATGAATGAGTCAAAAATTTCTTTTCCCAATTATACTCACATTGAATTTAAAAATTTTATTTATAAGCAGAAATGTCCCTTTGTTATTTATAGTGATTTAGAATCTATACTAAAGGCTTATACAGATCAACAAAAAACAGATAAAACTAAAAAATATCAACAACACGTAGCTTTTTCTGCAGGCTATTATTTAAAATGTGCTTACGATGATCAGCTTTCATATTATAAATATCATCAGGGTGAAGACTGCATAGATTGGTTTACCAATCAGTTAACTGATGTAGCAAAATTTGTTCAGTCCAAAATTTTAGATATAATACCCCTTGGTGGTACACCTAACTTGGTAAATGCACTAAATTGTCACATTTGTGAACATGAATTTACAGATAAAGATATAGTCGTTAGAGATCATAATCATTTCACTGGGGAATTTCGTGGATACGCCCATCAAGCATGCAATTTGAATTTTAAAAAAGTCTTTGTTGTTCCAATCATCATGCATAACTTGAGCGGCTACGACTTACATTTTGTTATTAAGGAAATTGCAAAACGTGGTAAGGTTTCCATACTACCAATAAATAAGGAAAAATATATAAGTTTTACCCTACATGACTCTGAAACTAACATCAAGTTTAGGTTCATAGACTCCTTTAGATTTATGGGAGCAAGTCTAGACGAACTGGTATCTACACTGAAGGAGGATGATTTTAAAAATTTAAAACACGAGTTTCATGATTTAAATAACCAAAAACTGAAACTTTTGATGAAAAAAGGGGTTTTTCCATACGATTACATCGATTGTATAGAAAAGCTCAACGACGTGGAATTACCGTCTATTGAAAATTTTTACAATAGACTTTATGATTCGAATATTTCCATGGAACAATATAGTCATGCAAAAAATGTTTGGGAGTATTTTGATACCGCTAGCCTGGGAGAGTATAGTCAACTATATATGAAAACAGACATACTGTTATTAGCAGACGTTTTTGAGCAGTTACGAAGTAATTGTTTGCAAACGTATCAGCTAGATCCTGCATGGTACTATACTCTTCCTGGGTATACGTGGGATGCTATGTTGAAGTATACTAAAATAAAATTAGAATTACTTAAAGATATTGATATGATTATGTTTATTGAGAGGGGTATTCGGGGAGGCATATCTGTTTGCTCAAATCGATATTCCGAAGCCAACAATAAATACATGGAGGAGGAGTATGATCCTCAAAAACCCTCCAAGTACCTCCTACACCTGGACATAAACAACCTGTACGGGTGGGCGATGTCAGAATTCCTCCCTTATGCAGACTTCAAATGGGAAGATAACACGAACATTGATATCAATCAAATTGCAGACGACTCTCCAGAGGGGTACATTCTTGAGGTAGACCTGGAGTACCCTAAGGAGCTACACGATCTACATCAAGATTTTCCTTTTTGTCCTGAACACAAAACGCCTCCCAATTCAAAATTAAAAAAACTCATGGCTACCCTACACAATAAACATAATTATATCTTACACTATCGAAATTTAAAACAAGCTTTAGCAAATGGTTTAATTTTAACAAAAATACATAGAATTTTAAAATTTAAACAAGCTGCATGGCTAAAACCCTACATCGCTTTAAATACTAAACTAAGAACGGAAGCTACTACAGCTTTTGCAAAAAATTTGTATAAATTGATGAATAACGCGGTGTTTGGTAAAACCATGGAAAATATACGGAATCATAGAGTGGTGAAATTATCAAGATCATATTTGGGACGTTATGGAGCTAAAAACTTGATTGCTAGTCCTTGGTTTCATTCTAGAACAATTTTTGAGGAAAATTTAGTTGCAATAGAATTAAAAAAGAGTAATCTCGTTTTCAATAAGCCCCTGTACATTGGGATGGTCATTTTAGACATTTCAAAAACTTGTATGTATGACTTCCATTATTCATACATCATCCCTAAATTGGGAAAAAAAAATTGTAAATTAATGTATACAGATACAGATAGTTTCACGTATGAACTTCATTGTAATGACGTATACGAAGAAGTGATAAAGGATGATATTCACATGTTTGATACGAGTGATTATGCGGAGGGTAATCACTTTAACATTCCGTTAGCAAACAAAAAGGTGTTAGGTTTGATGAAAGATGAATGTAATGGTTCTATTATGACGCATTTCATAGGGCTACGTTCAAAAATGTATGCTTTTAAAGTTAAGGGTGGGAAAATAGTGAAAAAATCTAAGGGGGTAAAGAAAAATGTTGTAAAAAATAAAATTACTTTCGAAGATTACTTGAACTGTTTAAAAAACTGGGAGTCGAAGTACATTTTCCAAAACACAATTCGGTCCTATGCACATAACGTTTTCAGCATTGAACAAAAGAAAGTGGGTCTTTCTCCTGAAGATGATAAGCGGTCGCTAATTCCCGAGTCGTTTGATACGCTTCCTTGGGGTCATTACAAATTAAGTAACACTGAGTAATATTGCAATTTTTGATGAGTATATGTATATAAAAAATGTACTCTTATTGTTTTAGATATGAATACATTGAGTGAAAACTGTATAAAAATAATTTGTGAGAATATAGAATGTCTAGCAGATTTTTTCGAATCATCAAAATTACCATGGACTCTTACCAAACAAATCGCAAAAAAATTTGCGGAATACAAGTGGAGGTTTTTGAATAAAACTGCTAAAAATGATCAGTCACGCTTTTGCAGAAATCTCAATTTTGTTCATTGTTCACGAGATATTCTGTACAAAGACCGAAATGCTGTACTTGCTAGATCTGACTGGGGCTACATATTTGAAGACGAGTCTGAATACTGTGTATGGGTTAACTATTATAGGATTGATAGATATAACATATAATGTTTGTAAAGAATGTTTTGATAGCATAAAAGGATGTCATAAAAGATTGAGGAAACATTTGATTGTAATCAACGATCATTATCATGATGTTTGCGAGTCAGAAGATATAATTCGCGACTTGTACCACAATAAAGATTGGTGGTGTCAAAGTTGTTATAGAACAGTACTTTTTGAAACAAATGATAAAGATTCTTGTATTGCGAAACTTCATAATTCTCCTAGAACTCTCAGATTTAGGGGAACATATGATAGTGATAGCGATATTGACCATTTTGATGGATTCTAGTATTTTTTAATTCATTCTTTTGTTTTCATTTTTATAATTCAATCTTTTGTCGGTTCGATCAAATTTTGTGACTTAGACTTTTAAGATGTGTAAGTTTTATAGTTATTGTTTATCATAAATATATTAATCTTTTGTCGGTTCAATCAAATTTTGTAATTTAGACTTTTAAGATGTGTAAGTTTTATAGTTATTGTTCATCATAAATATATATATATAATATAATTCATTTTTTATTTTTTTTCCTACATTCATGTCATAAGATTGGGAGAAATAGGAATTTAATTAAATCAGTTACCTAGGAAAACATATTGATTTATTCATAAAAAGATATAATTTTGCTAAGTAAATTCTTTAGTTGTTCTTTTAATCCTTCATTGGGATACGGTATTCCAAACCAGTTCCAATTAAATTTTCCAGCTTCCATAACCTTCTTTGTATATTCGCTGAATTTATAATATGTGTCTCCTTTGTACGGCCACTGGTTTTCAAATACTGTATTACCATTATAAATAAAGTTTTTTACAGAAACGTTGGGTTTTTATTGAAACACTCTGTATATTCATCAACTTTTATATTGCATGAAGATACAAATTTTCGTTTTACAATTTTTAAAATAATTTTTAAAATTAAAACCAAGACAGATATTAATATTAGACATGTCATGGTGAAGACATTATAAATCTCATTTTCCATATTCTCTTCGGGTTTGTTGAACATGGTTGGATACGTCTTAATGGATAAGTAATTTGCGGGACATCCAGTTTATACGAAGTCTGCTCCACGTCTGACGACTTCGCCACAATCCGACTTCATAACCTCACAAGAAATGTCTCGCCAATGTAATGTTTCGAAGCTTCCCTCCAACGTGACGTGACGTGACGACGTACCACGTGACGACGTGACGACGTGACGTACCACGTGACGACGTACCACGTGGCGATGTACCACGTGGCGATGTACCACGTGACGACGTAACACTTGGGGTTGACACAAAAAAGTTACCTTATCGTTTGCTAAAGTCGACCTACCATACTCCGCCCTGTATATGATTCACGAATAGCCGTTAATACCTTATCGTTTGCTTAAGTCCTACCATTCAAAGATACTCCGCCCTGTATATGATTCACGAATAGCCGTTAATACCTTTCGAGTTTGCTATGATTGGATGACACGAGGGTGCTGACCTGCCTTTCACGGTCCTTTTGTGATATACGCCCGTACAAAAATACGATTAATCATGATAATGATAATGTGATTTTTGTACAATTTGATTTTGATCGCCCCGCGCGCATGGATAAAAAATGGCGGACAGACTCCCGCGGCAGACTCCTACCCGCAGGCCACTGGCCCATAGACTACCCGCATGTAGATGTCGCCACCGAGACTCCTACCCGCCAGCGTACGGTGCGCGCTCACGTAATATACTTTTCTTCGACAATGTTATGTATGAGAGATCGTGGCGGACTATGTTAGATGCATTGCTATAAGCGCGTAGGTTCGGGGTTCGATCCACACCCGAGTTAAAGTTTTTTAATTAAATTATTTGAGAGTTTTAAAAAGAGGACTAAAAATGGCGGCCAACGCCGCGGAACGCCGCCAACGCCGCTCTCAGCGCCACCAGCGGAGATTTTTGAAGTAGTGGTCCAGAATCCCTATAGTATATCTACTCATATTGAACGAGAATTAATAATACTCCAAACAATTACGTTTCCTTGATGGTATTCCGTTAATATTGGAAACCAAATGGCGCAAGAAAAGCTGTAAAACAGAGGTTGATTTCCTATTCTATGCAAATTACCGACACAGATCTTAGGGTTCCTTTCATAGACATTGAAATTCTCGGTACGCCTTTATTCCTGCTTCTAAACTTTGCACTTACATCTTTATCGCTGAAACCGTTATGCAAATTGTAACGTTGTCTCTGACAGTCGCTATTTTTGCATACAAGACAAGTTATTGTATTCTATGTTATATACTATTCTGCGGCAGCTTTTTAGGACGTCCCAATATACAGAATTTATGACAACAACAAAAGCGGAACTGGAAGTGATGGACTGAAATGCAAAACATATTTACGTAGGTTACATGGTGAACAGATTTTTTTCTTGGGATTATGGATTGTAAATTTTTTTATTAAATTTTAACACAAAAGTTACAGGCTTTATAACAATTACATCGGCTTGTAACTATTGACGTTTATCGTATTAAACTTGTAACATTATTTACTGAAATACGGCAAATTACTTAACCACAATCTGCTGATGATTAGCTACAGTAAAAGTTGCGAATGTTTCTCGTCACGTCATAACTGATGAACATTCGAATCAAATCAAGTTTTCACCAGCGGCGCATCATTGTTAAAGGGTTCGGCAAGTATTTCTAGTCATCAAATTATGAGAGAAAATAAATTAAAACCAAATTTAACATATCATAGTTACACTACAATTTGAAATTCTATAAATAAATTGTTACAAAGCTTACCTCTTGAATGGCATTTAACGGCAAAGGTGGTCATTACCAATTCTTTTTGAGAATATTCATGTAATTTTCTATTACACTCACGGTTACTTTCGTCCAAACGTTTACCAGGCATTTTGTCGAAAATTATCGCAATAAAAATGTAAACGAACTTTTCCAGTTTAAAGTAATGACAATGACGACGAACTTCAATGGTGACAGAATTATTTCCGCATAGTGACGTTTCACTTTTTAAGTGCAATCGTTATCACATCACAAGACAGAGTGACAAACCGATAAAGACGTAATGACGTAGCTTAATTCAGGCACAAAAGACATATTTACCTTTCCATTTGTTTTAATTGGACATATACGCAGTCAGTGATATCCACATAAAATTAAAGTGTCTTTGATAGATTCAGGGAAGTATGACGTAACGAGAAACATTCGTGACATTTACTGTATGAAGTGAATTCTAGCCTGTTGATATAAGGGGGGGCTAGCTTCATCCCCTTCTGTGCAAATATACTGGAATTACTAATAAGGATCGGTTGACAGATGCTGGTATATTCAGAGCTTAATTTTGTTTTCAAGTAGGTAATGAAATGAATAAGAGCGTGTATTAATTTATTTCCATATGTAATATCACAAGAGAAAATATTTTGTCGGCAAAAATTGCTTGGCAATTACCGAAAAGCAATAAACTTGACAAAAGTAGTCCTATTTTAATTTATAATATTCATTCTGTCAAATCTACACACATCCTGAACTGATGTTTACAGTACAACTTGTCTGTCATTTGAATTAATTGTTATATAAAAATGTATAACCTTACAAAAAGTGGTACAGTAAAAGTCACGAATGATTCTCGTTACGTCATGATTCCCTAATTTTATGTGGATATCACTGATAGCCTATGTCCAATTAAAACAAATGGAAAGGTACATGTCTTTTGTGCCTGAATTAAGCTACGCCTTTTCGTCTTTATCGGTTTGTCACTCTATCTTGTGTTGTGACAACGATTGTACTTCAAAAGCGAAACGTCACTTTTTGCGGAAATCATTCTGTCACCATTGAAGTTCGTCGTCATTGTCATTACTTTAAATAGGTAAAGTTCATTTACATTTATTGTGATATTTTTCGAAAAAATACCTGGTAAACGTTTGGACGAAAGTAAACGTGAGTGTATTGGAAAATTACATGAATATTTCCAAAAGGAATTGGCTATTCTGCGTTAAATGCCATTCAATAGGTCAGTTTTGTAATAGTTTATTTGTTGAGTTTCATCTAACTATGATATTTATGTTGAATTTGGTTTTTATTTATTTCCTCTCATTGAAGACTGTCTTATTGATTTGATTCGGATGTTTATGAGTTATGACGTAACGAGAAACATTCGTGACTTTTACTATATTTGAAATGATGTAGGAAAAATAATTGATTTTTTCTCAAATTAGACCGAAAATATCATATAGTGTGTCACATTTAAACTGTTTTTTTATATAAAATGATTATTGTCGGAATTTTAGTATCGAAAAGGTATCATTTTCTGGATTTTTCACTGGAAAGCCTCCAATTTTTCGACAAATAATCGTAATAATAGGTTCAGCGTACCCCAGGGATTAACCGTCGCCGTCATTCCTTTCGAAAATCAAATAAACTCCAATACCTAAGTATTGTACCGTATCGACGCTGTCAACAAACTGATATTGAAATAAACTGAAACGTTATCCTTAATGATATAATTACATATTATTTAATGGGGTGTATGACCTATCTCAATCAATTATCTCGTGATGATCCCTATTGCTTCTAAATGAGTAGGTACTAGGAAGATAATATTCATTAATAATACTATAAGACTTTAAGTGGTAAGGGTGACTCCTTTTGACACTGCCTCTATTACTTCCCTTCTTTTCCGTCCTCATCACTTCAAACATTTGACTTTAGTGGTAGAAACTTGACAAGACGAGACAAAAGGAATTAATTTCAACGGGTATAGTAAAGTTTTGGCATAATTTAGTGTACCTTACGGGATTATTGTAGAATTTGGCTGAAAGCTCCCTCAATTTTAAGTTACAGGGTTTTTAAAATCTATTATTTGATCATTATTATTATATCAAATACACAATAAGATGTGTGTGTGTGTGTGTGCATCAGCTTTCGTCTGTTCCAGATATTATTACCACAATAAAATTAATTTAAAAATTATTGAATGAAGCAAATTCTTTGAAGTTTATTATAAAAACTCGTTGAATAAATTGAACACAATCAGTATACTCGGACTTTGGTTGGAATTATTTTAGTTTAGCCAAAACAATTATTTTTTTTTACAATGCAAGTATTGAAATTTTTTTTAACTTCTATGACGTGATCTTGTTAAGTATATGTATATAGGAAGGGCTCCTTGACGCGAAAGTGGACAATTATTTAAACATATTTTTTAGATTACAATAACCAACGAGGTTCAAGAACGTTTTGTTAATTAACAGTTGCCTAACTTGTTGAAAAATTAACTTTAAGAATGTTTTCCAACGGCATTGAATTCTTTGAAATGTTCAGAGTATACCACAATTTTTTAAAATTCTCAAAACCAAAATTGCTTGCTTTTGTCAGGGCGCACGCATACCGAATAATAGAGACAGAGCTCTGGGAGTCTAAGCTTTCCTCCTCTTCTCAAATCTTTTTTTCAATTTTGAAATATTCGAAACAAACCAAACCCCCACTTTTTTTTCAAATAAATGGTTTATAACTTTTGGAATAATTTTTATCTGCCCCTTTTGGGTCCTTTCTTTGAACTTTCTACATGATTTTCCGAATCTCATCACATCTTGATCGTAATTTTCCGTTACTACAAAAATTTTATGAAAAATAGTATATGTGAACCAGACTAGTTAGTAGTGAAGAAGTGCTTCTGTTCTGTGGAGTAGGGAGAGTCAGCTAGGCCCACATCACTTAATCCAAATGTGACCCATTGTATATCCTCCCAAGGAGTTGCCTTCCTAGGTCATCGTCCATTCTGTCGTTTCCAGGAAGGTGGACAGGTCACTAGGAGACATCTACTTTATATCTTTATATCGGCAGGAGTAGACCAAGACTCACCGAACACACACTCTCTTATTGACGATAGCTCCGGGCACTCGCATAAGAGATGCCTGACAGGTTCATCTTCCTGTTCACACATCATGCATAGAGGTGTGTCCACTAGCCCCATTGTATGGAGGTGTTTCCTTCATTGACAGTGGCCAGTGAGAAATCCTAGACTGCATCCCTTGATTTAATCCCATCTCTTTAGAGATTGATTGGTTCAGCACACCAGTCAAAGGCTTAGAGTCCTCGGCACCTCAGCCTTTAGGCTCTTAGTTGTGCCGTTTATGTGAAGAGACCAGTAGCTTTTATCAGGCTCAGCAGTCTTTTCACTGGGTCCTTTTTGGAGAAATTTTCCCTTGGATGTTCTAGTCCTAGGAGTCTATATCTCCAATGAGATAATGCTTCAGAATCGAAGATAATGTGAGAGGCTGTTTCCTCCTCTTCCATGCACAACCGACAGATAGGTTCCTCCCTATATATTACGATTCTATGCTTCCTTAGGGTACAGTGACCGGTGAGTAAACCCGACACTATCCTTATCTGTCCCTTTAGAGATTTAACATGGGTAGGTGTTACCGGGGCCAAGAATTCTTAGTCCAGCCGCGTTAGCTAAATCTCGATGGCACTCTAATACTAGCCCTAATGTAACACGTTGTCAGTTCAAGGCTAGTAGAGCTTGTCTGCTATCAGTGCAGATCATTATGTTTTTGCCCGAAATTCCTTTTCTGGTTAGGTGAATAAAAGTTTAACAAAAAACCTTGAATATCGATGGAGAAAATTTAAAAAAAAATTTCTATCCATGGAGATTTGTTTTCGTTCTCAATTTCCGATATATTCCCACATTCATCAAATCGAGCATTCAATTAAACTTCATTTAAAGTTTGCTACCAAATTCAATTCTCGTTTCTCTCACTCACAAAACAACAATGTCTTCTCGTTCATCTGATTGAATGCTGATTGCTTTGAAAGATATACCATAAACTACTTTAACCAAGTGAAACCATCAACTACAGGTATTTATGCACATACAAACGGCACTAAACTTTTGCAAACTATCAAATTTGATTACAGCCATTCTCAGTAAACGCTGGAATAATGTTTTGCAGCTCAATACTGTGTTGAATGTACTCATAAATTCCCTGGTAATGGCTATAAAACACCCTTTTGTTCCGTTGCAACTTTTCTCTCCTGTTGCACAAACGCTATGTTTAATTCAACATAACCTATAAACAATAATTTCTAAAAGTTTTCACAATCAGCAGGCTAACTCTAGTGATGTTTCGCGTAGATTTTTAGCACTAGGATATTACCTATGTCAAAACAACGACAGCGACGGTGTGAAAGTGGTAAAATCTAAGTAAAGTCAGTGTAATGAACCATATTTTTAATCCCCTTGAAGGAAATAGCCGCCCAATGGCGTGCATATAAATTTTTTATAAATTCGAATATTGTGAAATAATGTTAATCTACTATATCAATTTGAATGAAAAAAATTAACCTGCATACAAAATTCATAAAATTTGTAATACAATAATAACGCGTTTTCCTCTAGAACACAGAGTATCTAAAGAACAGTTTTTTGTATCGTCAACCCAACGTTCGTCTAAATAAATTATACCTAGTTCTATTTGAATCACGGTACCCTTTTATTTTGCGCAAATACTCCTGTCTTAGTTCAACGATACGCCGAGATTCCTTTATCACCATTCGATTATCTAACTTCTTATATTTGAATCCACAATTCAATAAAACATTGATAAGTATATTCAGGAATATCCCGCAATTTATCACGGATCAGTTCTAAACTCGGTACTATTACTTTATAAATCGTTTTAAACCCGATTAACGTTAATTCGTGAATTCTCGCGATAACCGCATTATCAGCAATTTCAGATTTTTTTTTCAAACACGCGTACATATTTAAAACAACGCGTTGACACTGAACATGTAAATCTTTGTTCTTAAATTCGGCCCTATCATCGGTATCATTTATTGCTAAGTCATTTGCATTTGTTTGTGGCGCCAAATTATTAGATTCCCGCGCATCATCTTGGACTGTCGTTTCAAATGGTCTCCAAAATGCCATTCTAATTAATTACAAATAAATTATATTCATAAAACTCACCCTAACGTCTACGAACAAATAAATATTATATTGATATCAATTCACTCAACTCCACGAACAAATAATAAATATTATATTGATATCAATTCAGTCAAGTCCACGAACAAATAAATATTATATTGATATCAATTCACTAAACTCACTCGGCCAAGGAATAGATACTAGATACTACTATTATTTTAAATATTTCTTTAAAACAAAATTCACACACGCCCCTGAATCGAGACACAATACTAATATCTCTCTAATATCGCAGGCCACCCTCGGAGCTCAATTTTTTTTAGTTACAGTGGTCCGCCGTAGTAAGTAACCCGTTACTCCGTTATAATATAAACAATAATGTACTTGATGATTGTATTGTCCTGAACACCTGAGCTGCGTTGCCAGATATACAACATTTTTTTAAATATAGTAGATATAAAAAAAGTTGTTTTAATTAATTTCTCTTTTTACAGCAATTTCGAGCGACTTTTTTTTAATGCTTAGTAATAAATTTATATTATGTATTTTTTTAAAAATATTTCCAAACTAGCTTTCTTAGAACATCACGAGCTAACAGTTTACTGAAGTAATGGGAAACATTTGAATAGTGAGCCCAACAATTTTAGAAAATATATCTGACAGCATTGCTCCATTTCATGGTCGTCACACTGACATTAGAAAGACTTTAGATATTTTATTTTATTCTGTTGCATCCGTCATAGGCGTACGGTTAATTTATGCCCGATTGAACCAGTTTGGTTTAAATTAGGCGAGCGGAATAGCTCCAAAAAGTTGCTTAGAAACAAGAAAAAGTGACTTTATGTTTTCGAAGGTGCTGAGCATGAATAGGATGTCTGTTTTTTCCTAAAATTGGTAGAGCTCCGTGAAAATTCACGATTACGTCAAAAAAATACATATATAATCGCGATATAATCAATATTTTCCATGATATATTCTTGCACTCATTTGCAAAGCAGAAAAACGAACCCAAACCCCATTTCTACATGTATAGTCGCAAATATGGAGGTTTCTAAGAAAACAGATGTTTATCTCTAAAATAAAAAGTTTGACAGCGATGTTATAGTTTATTTCAGAAAGGTATAGGGTAATAAAACCTCATTAGGTATGCAAAGGGAGCACAGAGTGACCCAACGAATATTCAAGCCACTTTCATAGTTTGGCATTGATTTAATTGTAAACTTATTTCTTTTTATCAAGTACAGGTAGTACCACCACCCGGGTTGGGGTCAATATATGGGTTTAGCCTATTGTTATCCATTCACAAACACTGAAAGAATTTTATTTTAACAAAATAAAAATTAGGCTTTATGTACATAGTATTAGGTACACTTATTATAAAAAATCATAATATTCTTCGTCATCTGAGGAACTGTCATCTCCTTTCTCCTTTCGGCGCATGGTTAAGCCGAATCTGAAATAGTGTTGGAATTAGGCAGGGGCACTAATAGAAGTTTAAACGGTACCTGCTAAACGCAAAACGTAACTGTATAATCTACTACCTAAGTAATCCCTACACAATATTTCGATATTGACACTTCAGGCCAGAAAATATACTTTTCCTAAGTCTCTTACGCAATTACTTGAAATTTTAATATTACAAACAATACTATTTCAAGACCTACGCCTATGGCCGACACCGAAATTGAGCCGAACTGGACGGAATTCCCCATTTTATTACCCTATACCGTTCCGAAATAGACTATAATTGTGTTATTGGAATCTGTGACCTTTGCTGTGTGTATTGCCTATCCTTGTTTTGGAATGAGAGAGTCGATTTAGATGTTGGTTGTAAACAAACTGTGTTGTCAGTATTGCAGGTTATTAATTTAGACTTTTTAATGATCGAAGTGATAATCCATTGTAAAATTAGGGTCACATTCCCCTCATCGATCAACGATCCATATTCTTCCAAATTTTTTGTTGAAAAGCAACATGCATCTCAATACCTGTTTTTCTAATGCAGGCTTAGAAGGTGGTAATTTCTCAATACTTGAATTTTTCATTAGACCTAAATTGTATCTTAACGAGTTAATATCAGTGCTAATAGCTTTTTAGCTCTTATCGTATACATTTAGTTCTCCATCACTCAATAATTTTTTGACAACTGAATTAATTTGAATATCAGCCGGGCTGAGAATTTTTTATTTAATATCTTCAGAAACGTTTGCTTTGCCACGCATGAAACACTGACATGACGTTGATTGCAAAATACACACTCTTTTAAAAACTAGTCTATAAAATTATTTTTGTCGTATCCATTGTGGGTGATTCATCAAGTATTTTTAATGACTGAAAAATATAACTGGAAAAATATGAAATATACATTCTTCAAATTATATAAATAAGAATATTTTCCCCCAAACGAAAATTATGATGTTTCATTGAAATTTTCACAAAGCAAAAGAAGCGGAATACAGCAATTTGTTTTCTTTTTTCATTTAAATTGGAACAAACAAAAAAGTCACCGCGCCATGTTCTTGAGTTTCATTGAAATTTTTGTATATTTAGCTTTCTTGATGCTTTGTTTCTGTAGAAATTGAAATATGTTTTGGCTTTTACGTTTTCACTTAAAAATTCCTCGGGCTTTACTTACGTCACATGCATACGAACATTAATCATTTAGACAAAAACAGGTCCTTTACTAGAAGAAATATTCATAAGAAATTGGAGGTTTATATTTTGAAGAATAAATTGTCCAACGAACATAATAAGTCAATACTTTTTCTCATGAGAGATTTTACATCTTGTGAAATTCTTCTCGTTCAGTTATATCGGACAAAACCTAAATATAGAGAGGACTAGTCCATCTTTTATAAGTTATTGAGATGAGATCAAGGATATAAAAACAAAAACTGACAATAACGCCCTATATCCTGTTCGTACGTTCTACTTTTCACGGTAATGGCTCCTTAATCCAATTTGCTCACCTAAAAGGTTCGTCTGAGTTTTTAAAATGTTCTATTCTGGTACATTATAATGAAGTTAGAACTTTAAAAAAAATGTATGAAAAAATTATTTTTTTTGAAACCAACAAAAAACTAATTTTTTCTTCAAGCGTATAATAATATCTATAATATTTTCGGCAACACAGATCTTAGAAATAACCTATTCTCTTACTAGTAAAATAATGAACGCTCATTATTGTACTAGTAACAAAATAATGAGAAACGATAACAACGTCTTATTATGGGCGTTGTAACCAAGTAGGCAGGCATTTAATTTTTATTTAATTTGATGTTTGTCAGTTTTGAAAAGTGTATTGTAAAAATGTCTCACGAACAAGAATTTCAATGTACACCTCCGCAATTAGTCGAAATAGCTAATTCCACTATTGAAACACTAATTCCGACGCAGTCACCAAAAGTGTTTGATTTTGTTTCACAGATAATATTTCGTCACATGTATCGCATTTGGGACGTTCTGTTTTAGTCATTAAAAATGAATGAAGAAACCTTGTGTGTCCCAGACGTAATCGTGAGAAAGTCACCTGATTAAGTCGACTTAAAGGGTTACCTCTCCAAGGCGTAACGACCGATTTTACCTGTCTCAGGATTGAATCACTGCGATGCCACTCGTTTTGCCACATACCGGACACTTTGCTTTTATAAAAGACTTTCAAGTCACTGCTGGCACATTTTAAAACTGTACCCGAGTTATCACTATTCACTGCAAGACGCGCACAAATGTTATGCTTGCTTATTTCACGTATTTGTCAAGAAAATTTAAAAGTTCGAAACTATGGGCACAATATTCAATGATTAAAACTCAATTAAACATCTAACATAATGTAAAAATGGAAAATTATACCAAATTAGCTGCATTTTTAAAGAGAAGGAGAAAATTATACCGCGAAAAAATCAAAAGTAAGTATTAACAAAAGACCAATTTGATAAATTTCTTCAGGGTGCACCGAATAATGTTTATTTAGCAACAAAAGTAGGTAGGTACATTCTTATTTTTTTTGTTATTATTATATTTATTAAATCGTTGACAATAATATCCTTCAGAAGATTAATATTTAAATTGACAAAAATGAACGATTTCGAACTTAAAACGTTTATACCACGGTACCTCAGTGGTGGAGCTTTTGTGTTCCGTCTCGAAGGTCAACGGTTCGATTTCTCAGCGCCGGCCGATTCTTTTTTACTTATCTTAACGTTTGCATTATTTTTACGCTTGAAGAAAAAATAGTATACGTCACTCGGAGCAGAAGACCCATTATATGTTCCGCCCAGTTTGCACAGCCTCGGTTAACGCCTCGTCAGTGCAAGAATCTGGGCTCAACAATAATGATAGCCTTCTACTCCTAGTAACATAATGTACTATTTCTTTTATGTAATTCAGAGCATGGTCGAGCATATGAAAAATGCTTTATTCAATGTAAAATTTATAAAAACTTCTATTTTAAACATCAAAATTGATTGAAAATGCTTTTTCCTAATTTTGACATATAAACTGACACTTTTTAAAACTGATTGACATTATGAAACGTCTTACTTTTTGTAGCTAGTTGCATAAAGTGGAATTTTATGCAATTGGTGACGAAAAATGTATTTCAAAATTAGTGACAAAAAGAATTATTCTATTTATTAAACTGTTATAATACAAGTTAAAAACATAAATTATAAATTAATTAATTATTATAAATATTGATAACACAATTATTGCAATTAATTCCCGACGACATATTTTTTTCATTGCTTGAACTTGCTGTTATTTGGGAAGCGGCGCACATTGCATTAGATGTTTCACCAAATATTAGTTTTTTATTATTCATGGAATTTTCAACATATCCCTCCGCAACAGAGGTAGATTTCCAACCTCCATGCCTCTTTAATTTTAAAATATCAGCGCCACTGTCTGCTAGGAAAGTGGCAGAGCTTCTTCTGAAGCAGTGGCCAGTATATAGAACAGGATTTGAAAGACCAAGAAATTGTGCAATAACTTTTGGCAGACTAAAAATATATCAATCTCGCTAAAAACCTTCCGTCTAGACTTTTTTACAAAATGTCAAACTGACAACTAACATGAAGTAACAGCCACAAACTAAATTTATGTTTTCCAAATTTTTATCAATTATATTAAATTTTATTTTCTTATAACTTTCTTCAAAATTAGAAAAAATCTTTTATGCAATACGTTACGAAATGAAATTTTGTGTAACTTGTGAGTTTTTGCGAAACTCACTTCGTTCGTTCTGCAAAAATCTCAGGCGTTGCACAAAATTGGGCATTTCGTAACTGATGGCATAAATAGCTATTTTTCAATGTAAAATTCATAAAAACTGCTATTTTGAACACCAAAATTGATGAAAAATACCTTTTTTCAATGTGAAATTCATGAAAACTGCTCTTTTTAACAACAAAATTGATGAAAAATATTTTTTCTTAATGTAAAATGAAATTTTAACATTGTGGTTCAAGCTGATTTCTCCCTAGGCGTTTATCCCGTCGTCTGACTGACACGTACACTGTCTGTTTTCGCTCCTCACCTAACCCATAGATTCAAATAGCAAATATGTTAAAGACATCCTCCTGGGTATACAATATTATATTGCATAAGTTTTTAAACTATCTACTATTTTCAAAACATTTGAATTTTTCCATTATTGACCTAGGTTAACAATAGGATAAATTTATTATTAACCACTAATGGATAAATTCAACTTTTCAGTTGGCTACTTCACAATTAGTAGTGGAAAAAACACGTTTATTTTGCAGCTAGGTATATAAATATCTATTTTGTTCGAAGTATTTTTTTATTTCGTTTTAGATTCAATTACATAACAGGGAGAGAGCTCTATTGATGAACTAATTTATTTATAGTACAGTTTCGGCTTTGATGAAAAAAATTCATTGATAACATTCCAGTCGACAAAATCTCGCTGAATTTCGTTTTACATATTAATTCGCTGCTTCCAGGTCTGTTCACGTCCACTCCCAATCCAATTTTTCGGTAGGAAACTTGACGCGTTTGAGGTTAAAATCTTTTTAGCCCTAAAATTCCAAAGTGGAGAAAAAAGACTAGGGGTCTCAAAATAGTTTACAAGCTTTGTGTATTCTCTTACTAATTTCTAATTCCTGCTTGCCAGTATTTTCGATTAAGACCCCTAAATATTGGAAATCATTCACTTGTTCTATTTCCGAGTTATCGATACATATGTTTAGTTCCTGTCGTTCTTCTGTAATTGCCATAACTTTTGGTTGTTTATCCATTGATGGATGCTCTCCCTAGAGAGGTTTTTTGCAATTCCACTGGAAGGTTTTGGCCCTATCATGACCTTAGTCGCTCCCTGCTTGGCTAATTCATCTGCCTTTTCATTGCCTTTTATTCCTTGATGACTTGGCACCCAGGCTAGGGTCACACTATTATGACTACCTAGTTTGTTAAGGGCCTTGCGACACTCCCACGCCAGATTTGACGTTGTCCGATATGAGCTTGTTCTTTGCTTATCCACCTCGCGTCTCATCAACTCTTCTGCACAGCATTGCATGCACCTCTGCCTGAAAGACAGTGGCATGTTTCCCTAAGCTTAGAGATATCGTGATCTTCTCTTCTCTATATTCCGGCTCCTCATTCTTTTGCAGGTTATTTCTTGTGTTTGCCATTATGACAATATCATCAGAACCAAAATAATCAATACAAATAATTAATCATGGATATATTGGAAAATTAAATTTAATACAGAATCAATCAATTCGCACAAGACTCCCAATAAAAATCAAATGATCCAATCTCATGAATTTTTAAAAAATTTAATTTGGTTTACCGAATTTTGTTTCCTGCAAACGAAACGATTACGGTTACATCTCTCTGTTTCATGTCAATCAATTTCCAGTTTATCGGAAGAATCGTTTTCGGACTACAGTTTCGGCAAAGTCAATAAGATTTTCCTCCGTGGTCGCTGTCCACTTACAGATAACTAGATTTCACTTAAGTGTTATTACATTTCACTCTATTCGGAGTACGTTTTAATGTAATATACCATAATCAAATCGCTTCAACTTCTATACTCAAAGCAAATGAGGCAACAGATCCATCGTGTTGTAGTTTAAAGAGACACTTCTGGTCTGGAAGTTATCTATTCGAATCTTTAATCAAATATATGAGATAGTTCCGATTCAATTGTAAGGTTGGGTGAGTAATTTAAATCAGATTGGACGCAGATGCTTTGGTACACCGGAAATAGTATAACGGTTAACGAAAGTAGTATTTTTATCAAGCGAGAGAAGAATTTAGTGAACGAATGGGAGCTGTTATTATACGCTTATAAAACCAATAATCTTTCAATTTCATCTTTCATTTTATTTCATAACGTCGTCTCCAGCTTGTCATAGTTATTTCTTAAGTGTAAACCCTTCTGATTCTGTGTTATTACGAATAATTCCAACATAATATTCTACATACTTCAAAAACCAGTAATATATTATTATAATAATGTAGTGTTAGTAATTCTAAACGTTTCAGATTGTCCTGGTTATGGTTGTGGGAATATCACTGTGAATATCAACATCAACATCATTCAGTATTGGAAGGGAATTTATATACTATTTTCTGTTTAAATCAACAGGGTGTCTGGAAACTCTGCAACCTATCGCAAACTGCAGATACTAAATGTCATTTTGAGTCCATCTAACCTAATTTACCTTTATCCGAAAGCTCCTTGGAGCTAGCGCTCTTTGAAGATGACTCTTTCAGTCATTTTTTCAAGCATATCTAAAAAAACCGGTACTTGCAAATTTCGAGTTTAGTACCTACTGCATAATGCTCCAGTGACAAATGTGTATACTACAAACAGAAAAATGGTTCCTGTTTAAGTTCATTATTATGCACCAGGTCTGTTTTATTTTCCTAAAAATTAGGATTTTGAGCAATATGTATGTATTTATGTATAATACGGTGACATTCACTGAGACCTAAAAGATCTATTGTGCCCCCTTACTTCTACTTAGTTCCTGATGAACGTCTCAGAGGCTAGTAGCTCCTATTTCTCTGAGGAATTTTAGGATATCTGCAGGCTTCAACTTAGGTAAATGTCTCTCTTCTATCCAATAATCTCATAGGATCTGTGCTCTAGAATTCTGATTTACGGTGCAATTCGTTAGTACCTATGTGGTTTGAGGTTTCTTCTTTCATGCCACAGAATCTACACTCTTCTTCCTCCACTATTTTGAGCTTTTTAAGATGCCCACTCAGGCGACAATGTCCCGTTAGGATTCCTGTTAAAACTCTTAGTGCAGTTTTACTTTGACTTATGCATTCATTTGATCTCAACAGGTTGTAGTCACCCAGAAGAATCTTAGATTGCCTAAGGCCTACTAGATCTTTCCAATGGTCAGATCTTTTTTTTTCGGCTTTACCTATTTCTTCCAATATTACATTGAAGCTGATTCCGCAAAAGGGTTCCGGCACCCAAAAGGGTATTTCAGTCCCCTCTTCGCTCGTTCATCTGCTATTTCGTTTCCTTCTATTCCAGTGAGTCCTGGAATCCACAGTAAGGTTACTATATTGTTCTCGCCTAGTTCATTGAGTATGCCTAGGCATTCCCACACCATTTTGGAACTGATTACACAAGAGCTCAGTGCTTGATTTAAGACCAAAATCCACAGCAGTATCTAAATTTCACCGACTACGGATCTGTAACTGTTCACTGTACAGTGAGGGATTTATAAACTTTTATTACTTATTCCTCAAGGCCAGATGCCAGGTTAATGAAATTTGTGAAAAGTTCTTCACTTCGTCTCTCGTATGGTGTATGGATCTTCACCAATGTAGGCATAAAGTCCATATTTTCGTACGTCTCTGTAATATCTGGGCGTTCCCATAACTTGTCAAATGATGATTGAAAGTGTTTCCCTAAAACTTCATTATCATAAGCACCACATTTTTCAGACCGGAAAGTTTGTTCCAGAGACGTAGGGTTAACAAGATAAGCAAGCTGCAATATTGTTTCCTATAACAATATTTCACGGTTTGAACCATTAAATGACAAGTAAGTGAAGCAAGGAAAAAGGCTGTCACCCACAGAATAATAGTATTTGTATCAATATGGCTAACCAGTAATTTTCTCACATTCTATCTCTAGTTTGTCAGAGGAAAAACTGCTGGATCGAGGGATAACGTTGTTACTGCCAGTCGCTTATATCGGTATTACATTAAAAACATATTTGGACCTACATTTTTCCAAGTTTACAACGTCGATATAACTTAAATATGAGATTTATGCCACTAAAATCTGCAGACTGCAAAATCATAAAAATAATTATATTCTTTGACGTACAGAGTGAGTTTTAAGTTTGGAACGCCTCTATTATCTTGGAAACCACTTGCACGTTTTTCATAAATTTTGATTCGTTAGGGGTTTGTAATAAGGCTGATCTGTATCCACTTTGCTGTCAGTTCTTCCAGTTTTCTGGAAATATAAGAAACCCTATTATTCTGGAATAGGATTCCAACACCATAGCCAGATTTGGAAAGAATTCCATTTAATGGTATACAGACAACTCAAAAGCAGTAGGAGGGAATAAGATAGCAGAGCAATGTATGGACCAGGAACCAAATTGTCCAAAAGCTTTACAAAAACCACAAGCTCTAACTAGCAGAGTAAGACCTATAAAGATTCTTTAAAATGGAAAAAGATCTAGCGGAAATGCATATAAATTCAGAATCCTGGGGCACCCTAGGATAAAAATTAGAATTTTCCCACGACCAGCATCCAAAACACTAACTTGCACATTTGTCATAATACGCAAAATTAACAATTTTTCATAGCAACAAAAATTAGGAGAAAAGTGGCATAAGGCATAGCCAAAGTGACATAAGGCATAGACAAAGTGACAGTGGGCATACCCAAAATAGATACCTACAGCAAATGAATAGTTATTTGCGTAACAAGTCCCGAAAGTGAAGCCTGCGAGTATCCTCTTCCACATTATTCGATTTCCACCCTCCGTGTCTCTCTAAATTAGTGATACTGCCACCGCCATCAACTAATAAAGTGGCTGAACTTCTTCGTAAACAGTGGCCGGTGTTTTCTTTGGGGTGTGGAAATTTAAGATATTCGGCAATTTTGGAGGCAATATTTCCAAAACTGTGAATACCAACGGGTAGTACAGTACATTTGCCGTTTTTGTAAAATACAAATAATCTACGATGTGGTGTGTTGGGTTGACGTAATGACAAATTTGCTTTGTATCCGACGGAACTCCTTTTAAGAAAAGCGATATCGGCTTAAATCGATATTGTTTTTAATGTTAATAGTGAACTTAAGCAACGAGTAATTGCTCCAGAGGCTTGACGGTTTTAAGATTTTAGATTTTTCTAATAGATACGCAAGAATGACGTTTTCATTAATAATACACACATTTTTATCATCTCGACATTTTTGGAACAAATTATAAACCATTTCATACCTCTCTCTTGACTTTACCGGCAAGTAGCGGCTTTAGCAGCTTCATTGATTTCATGTGGAATAATGGGGTGTTAAACCGATATCCGGCTTTTGGTATTTTATTAAAGTATGTTGGTACTACTTTGCAAAAATTAATTTACAAATTTTTTAAACCGAATATTTTAGGAGAAAACTGGAAATTAAGAATTCCTAAATGTTTGCAACTTTCACTACAGATACGTCACTTCACTAATTATTTCTGATCTAGATGTTTTATGAACTAATAACCAGTTACAAAAAGGCCATTCGAATTTGAAGTTTGAAGAACTGTCAAAGTCTATAATATATTTGAGTGTTTTGGTTTTGTTTACATTTTATTCAAGCTTGACGTTTCAGAATTATAAAAAAATTGTGTCAATACTTTTTTGGTTGAGTTTAGTTAGTTTTTCTCTACAATTTTTTATGTTGGAATAATGTCAATATCGTATAAATCTTGTTTTGTATCATACTGCACGAGCACAACAGTTACAACGCCTGATAAAAAGTTTGTAACTGTGCCTGCAGTAACAGTTTAAAGAAAATTTGGTTTGAGCAAATATAAACAGACTAAAACTAATTACTATTTCTGTGAAGATCATTTTTTTGTAAGTAATTGTATACGTGTGTGTATGTTTGATTTTTAGTTTGAAAGTAACATGGACAAATTATACCCAACACTCGATGATGGGAGGAAAAAAAACAATTCCTAAGTCACTATAACAGCAATATGACATAAGTATAACCTATAAGTACTTCATCACATCAGAATTGTGGTCCTATGTCAACCCTTATGTAGCTAACTTCTGTTCTAGTGAGCATACGTCACATTATGAATGGCGGATTATTTAAATCGTCCAGAAGTTGAATTTTCAAATCGGCATAAAAACCTTGTGAGAATAAAAATATTAAAAATAATCGATTCCCATTATGATTTTGTCCACCACTAACTATTAACATAGAGAAAACATCATATTTTTGTTAAGTTTAACACCCCATTCTTTCCTCGTCACTTTCGTTGTCGATAACCTTTTCTGGATCGGAAAATATATAATACATTGGAACTATCAACAAATTCATTTTGACAAGCGACGTCATAATAAAAATTCCGTAAATGTCATTGCTAAGGCCGCCTACATGGATATTGGAAGTAAAAAAAAACATTCCGAAAATAGCTAGGTACTTTCGGTACGATTTGTGTAAAGTTTCACTTTCGATTTAATAAATCATACCGAAAGTTCTATTTTCGGTACGGCTACAGAAAAAATATATTTCCTAAAACGTAAATTTGTTACCTACTGTAATTTTTAATAAATCTTTAAATATGATCTTTAGTAATTTATTCAAAAGAAATGCAGAAATTGTAGTAATTTTCACCGCTATGTCATGTTGATAAAAGTGCTCATAAAAAAGTACCGTGTGCAGCACAGTCGTTTGTTTGATTTCTGCATGCTGGTCGTAGTGCTAATTTCTCACGAGTGTGCACTGGTTACATAATATACTATTTATTTAATATTTTATTTTTCAATATCACATAAATATCTATTTTCATGGACAACCATATTTTTTCGAATTTTACCCGCCGGTGCTCAACAGATTCCATCATTTTTGATGTATCTACATTTTTCACCGCGAACAACACAAAACGACACGTGGTAGATGTTCTATCTGTTGCCTGAGGGCAACAATTTCCAGTATACGGAAAATCGTTTCCCGAAAGTTTTTACCAAACTTTCACCTGGCGTTGAGATACAAGTATAAGCAGATTTGTCAGCGATGCAGGGACCTGTTATCTATTTGACAGATGTTGCCAGGAGGGCGATACTAGCGCCACAAGGACTTGCTGCTGTTGACGCCTGTTCATATCTTATTTAATAATGATGGGAAGGAGAAATCTCAAGCGATCTGTAGGCTAGTCAATATTTATCTGAAAAAAACGGAAATAATGCAGTCATATGGGATAATCATTGTTTACGTTTTTTAAAGGTATATGTAATTTATTTAGAATTAAATTTTTGATATTTAGCTTCAAATAAACAAAAACAGTTTCTTGTAATTTCATATTTTTATGTGTACTGTGTGTGTACTTTCTTGTGAACGTACTTATTAGCGGACAGTGGGACAAGTAAGACATCTTAAGGTACAACTATTAGCTTTATTCGGGTTTTTGTTTCTGGGCAGTCCGTAAACCAATCTGGAATTGCGCAGAACTAGTTGCGTACTTTAACTATTTTCGTACCATTTAAAACACAGTTTGAAAAAACATGGTCTATAGAACTGAACTAACCTAACTAAATTGACAATTGAAGATAACTTATCATCATCACTGTTGTTATGTATCCTGTATCAATACACAATAAACAAACCTCTTCCTCTAACCTCTTTCCTCTGCGAATTTTCAAAATAGCTCCCACTCTCCTCCTTTGCAAATGATTTGAGCATGCGTAAAAAATAATCAGAAAATCGTCCTAGCTCGAGACTTGTGACTGGCTTAGACCGTTTTGCTCTAAAATAAACCCGAACGCCAAACTGCGGGTGTCAGAACCGTCCTGTTAAAACCCGAACAAGCCAATTTCGACAGCGCAAACTCCGGACAGTCTTAGGACAGTCATTGCATGAACCCAAATAAAGCTATTATTAACTGCAACACATTCAGAAATGATTTCAGATTATAGTCTATGAGGCTGGTAATTGACCTTTTCCACTGCATTGCATTCTTCAGCTCGACTAATTGTCTAGTACAAGAAGGCGCACTGGCAGAGGATTCTGTAGTTTTCTCTTCTTTCACTTCACTTCACTTCTTTTGTCAACCTCATAAGCTTTGCTATGAAGCTTGCTGGGCACTGTTCCCATACCTATCGACCTTTCTGTCGTGGTGAGATTTCACACCACTCCAGATATGACAATACTACCATCTTTCTTGTGGCCACGTTTCTTGTCGATTCTGCGACGCCAAAGAAGAGTTCTGGTCCAATGAACACCATTGGCTACTTATCAGGCTCTCACTTGCAGTGTTTTTCTCCGCCATATGTAGGTTATCATTGGTCTAATAACCCTGTGTATAACTATTGGGTTATTTTTGAGTAAAGACCTTCGTTTTTTTTCAGGCATTTTTCTCAATCTTCTGAATGCAATTATTACACTTTCCTGTCTGGTCTCCCAGCACCATTGGTTTAAGATCTGATGGTGACGTATTTTACAATATTTCAAAAGCTTGAGGAGTCGTTAGATTCAAATACATCTTGACAGAATTCAGTGTCTACTATACTTTCCACATTTTTCCAATTATTCGGCGCTCGTAATAATACCAACCTCTTTTTAAATCTTCCAAAAAATCCTGCACAATCCTGTTATTTAGTGAACCTTAAATATTGTACAATTATTATTAATAGAAAAAGAAGGGTGTATTACATCTTTAATATTAAAATTCAACCTTTATTCAAAGTTGAACTCTTAAATACTTTCCGTCGTAATTCGTCATGCAAGTTCGCTTTATTCCACGTTATCCCCCTATTCTACAATATTCCGGTGAAAAGCTGTTTTTGCCGAAGGACCTTTCACTGTCAGCGTAGCGCCCTAAGACCATAAAGTAGATTTTATCTCTGGCTATTTCCAAACCCTTGTCAGTTAAGGCTACGCTGATATAGATTCGGTTTTTAACTTGCAATTTCCTGGTATGACGGTTTAGCGCATATGCCACTGTAACGGGTTAAACTAGATTTTAGTGTTTTTTACTAAGAGGATCAGTAGCTACTTCCGCTTTCCGTTTTCAATTGCATCCGGTTCCTTTGTTAAATTCAATAAACTAGATACATATAGGTTGTCCTTGGTACTTATCTGTTTCAGGAAAAAAAAATTTAACAAGTAACACGTTGAATCAAAGATGTTTCAAAGCAAGTTTTATTAATATGAAATACCTTCTTTGTTACAGATAACTGAAGTCCGGAGATATCAAGAAAGTGTACTGTAAGTGCGAGTTTTTGTATTATTCAAAGTTTAACATCTTCACTATTAATTTATAACACTGAATGTATAATAATTTGTTTACTTGAACAAACGCTAAAGATACATTAAGTTTTTCACAAAAATGTTTATAAAATCGTATGTTTTCTTTGTAATGCAGTTTATATCGGTGAAACACAAATAAATTTTGGAAAGAGATGTATAGAACATCTAAGCTACTTTCTTGGCAGTTCGGTTAGCGGTAGAAAAACAACTTTTCCAATTGTCGACCTAATACCAAACTTCATTCATTCGATTGGGCTGTGCTCAACAGCCCAGGCACTTAACTGACTATTTGTACCATTTTCCATGTTATCTACTTTCATTCCAGAAGCTTTGTGTGTTCTATGAAGGCCACTAGTTTGACTGGAGGAATTTTCAGTAGTTGTAGTGGTTGTATCATTTCCTCTTCAAAGTGCTTCCGTCTGAGTCCATGTAAGTTCTTGCAAAAGCAGAGTTTGTGAGTAGGTGTAACTTTGCCCATTTTGCGCAGATGTTTCCTCAGGGTTCAGTGTCCAGTCACCAGGTCGGTAACTGTCTTCAAATGTCTCTTGTATGTATGTATGTATTTTGGGGTAACATTCACTGAGACCTAAAAGATCTATTGTGCCCCCTTACTTCTACTTAGTTTCTGAGGAGAGTCTCAGATACTAGTAGCTCCTTTAGTCCTATTTCCCGGAGGAATTTTAGGATATCTGCAGGCCTCAACTTAGGTAACTGTCCATCTTCTATCCAGTAGTCTCCCAGGTACTGTGCCCTAGGATTCTGAAATACTGTGCAGTTCGCAAGTATGTGGATGGAGGTTTCTTCTTCCATTCCACAAAATCTACAATCTTCTTCCTCCACTATTTTGAGCTTTTTAAGGTGTCCATTCAGGCGACAATGTCCCGTTAGGATTCCTGTTAAAACTCTTAGTGCAGTTTTGCTTTGACTTATGCATTCATTTGATCTCAACAGGTTGTAGTCACCCAGAAGAATCTTTGATTGCCTAAGCCCTACTAGATCTTTCCAATTGTCAGATCTAAAATGTCTCTTACTTACTTTCAATAGCCTGGTTAAGATTTCCTTGTTTACCTTGTTCAGTAAACTCTTTGTATGGAGGTGCCCTTGTGTCGACCTCAATTTGGGTTGGTGTTCCCTATCTAGCCAGCTTCCTATTTCCCCTCTTACACAATCTTTTGTGATTTCACAAAACGGTTCCGCACCTATGAAGTCTCCTTTAGAACCTTCTTAAGCTAATTGGTCCGCCATTTTATCACCTGCAATTCCCTCATGTGCCGGCATATTATAGACACTTTGTTGCCTCTTGCCAGCCTATTGAGGGATTCTTTACAGTTTTCTACCAGTCTAGACTCAGTTGTTCGATTACTGATAGCTTTAAGCAGAGCCTGGCTGTCAGTGAATATTTTTATTTTTTGTCCTGTACCTATATCATCAATACAGGCTATAGCGGCAATCGTCCCTGCTTGTATATCGGCCAAGGCTGAAGATCATTCTATTTGTAGGTCCTTTTATACCAGCCCCAGTGCCATGGTTTCTTTTGGAACAATCGGTGAACCAGATGATTTCTCCAGAATTACCTGGGTGCAACACCAGTTCCCTAGATGGGATGATGATGTTTATTCGCCCAGTGAATATATTCTCCTGTGTCAAAACTCATGTGAAATATGGGTTAATCTAGTATTGTCCCAATTGTATCAGTGTATCCTTCTCGAACATTGTTCGGTGACCATAAGTCTCGTGATTTCAGCCTAAGAATTGCCATAATTGCCTCCTCTCACAAAAAGTTCCAAAGGAGGAAGTCCAATAAGGGCTTTCATTGATGCCGTCCCCGTGCTGTTCATTTCCCCGGTAAGACCAAGAAGGCCTTGTCTTTGGATTGCAGTTAATATATCAACTGCAGAGGACACTTTTGTCCTCCTCCACCAGACTATTGTTCCATAGGTGATCATTAGCCTTATCACAGTTGTGTAAATCCAGTAAACCACTTCAGGTCGTATTCCCTAGTTTTTGCCCATAACTCTTCTGCATTGCCAGAAAAGCCTAGCCGCCCTGATAGTAATTTTTTCCAGGTGTGTCCATTTCAATTTGGAATCAAGGGTCACTCTCAGATATTCAACTAGTTTTTCGTTTTTCTCCGAACATCAGTAATCTACCCTGCGGGATAACTCTTCTATTCGTGAAAGCAACTAGTTTGGTTTTTTTTTATCTATCCAGTATTGGCTTTTTGCTTTTTCTTAGAATAATCAGCTTTAATCCCAAATCTCTTATGAATTAAAGCCTTGATCGGCAAAGATGTTTTTCTGTAAGACCAACTAAACTACTTCAGGCTACACTAGTGTCGTAAGCAAATAGAGGGAATATACCATTTATTCGTGAGTTTGTGAGATTTGAGATTTTTGATGAATAACAAAAAATATTGGAAATAAATCTGAACCTTGGAGTACATCGCTATTATCCGGTAGACTTTTAGGAGCTTCACTATGCAATAAGATTGTAGTTTTCTTATTAAAATATTTTTAACAACACACAAAATCACACCATTTGTATATACGAGTATGTAGCTAAGAACTGAACATTCTACTAATGCTTTTGTAAATGTTCGTGTACTTAATTTATCTGTTGAAAAACATTTTAATGAATCCCATAAGACAGAATTTTCAGAGCATAAAGAGTACCTTTAAGCTTCAAATTGACCATAAATCTCAAGTGTGGCTTTCCAATTTCTCTAAAGCACAAGACTGCATCATTAAGCTTTTCAGTATCAAATTGAGCGTAAATACCTAGTTTTCTATTCGACTATTTCTAAAGAAGTTCAGAAAAGAAGGCTCTGTATTTTTTGATTTGTCCGTTTCAAGAAAAAAAGGAAAAAAATCACTGAATAAAATCTATTGCTCGAAGCTAAACTATTGTAAGAAATTTGAATTGGAATTTTATATTTTGTTGTCCCATTTTATTTGAATTCGGCATTTTATTTTCATCTATACTTTATAGATTAGAGTAGATTGTACAAATAGAATAAATTCATTATTTTGGATTCTGTAAATATTCATGGAAAGTCTCGCAGTACTCCATATTTAAATTATAAATATAAATCTTAAACGTGAAACTGTTATCCACACTTTTAACCCCCTTCAAGTCTTATTTTTTAAATGGAAAGTATGGGCTTGTGTTATATCGTTTCAAACACCTCCTCGTTCATCGTATTTTCAGTTGTATTCAAGTTAACTAATAAAACAATAAAGGAAATGTGTGGTTTATGGCCCTTATCCTTTTTGAATGTGAAATGATAAAACGCGTGTAGAATTAAAGAATAACTTTTGAAGAACGTTGTGAAAAGTTTCACGGAAAAAGATACATTTGGAATACGAATAAGAGGTAGGAAAATTTCTGGGCTTGTTTGCTGTTTTTGAGTACCTAATTCAAATTATTGATTTGATTTACTTTCTAATATCAGTTTAAGCAAATCGACAGTTTTTTATGATTGACAGTTTCGTTTTGTCAAAGAATATTGGTCCTATAAGTTGAGTATGGCCTCATCCACCGTGGATTCTTATACGCAGATATCGAGAATTTGGTCGATTCACATCACCATGTAACATAAACAATGTTGTTCGAGTCTAGTTCATCTATAATTTATTTTGTTCACAAAACTGCAGTCTTCTATCAGAATTATCTACCAAAAATTCCTGGAGGATTGTGAGTTTGAAAGGATGCTATTTATGTGCTTCAAATATTCGTGCCACTGACGACTGGCTAATTTCTATCTGCCTGGTAGAGATATTAGAATTTTCTTGAACAGATAGTGCAATTCATAGTTCCTTTATAACATATTTAAGATGGTTTTAAATTGGTTAGAAAAAAATACTTGAAATGGCACAAAATAGATTGCCAGAAAAATGTTTCACTCGGCAGCTAGAACTAAGTAACGTTGACCCAAATTTATTTGGACACTCCATTAAAAAAAATTTTAGCTTTTTGTGATTCACTTTATTATTGGGATAATCTCTCCGCTACACTTTTGAGACGCAACTGAAATCTGATTATATCTCGCATGTTTCAAGCACTACGTGAGAAGGTTTAGCTTTTATCGAAGTCGAAGCTCTTATTTAACACTATATAGTTTACTTAAGCTAGTCGAGTGCTTTCGAAACTATTTAAGGCTGAAACTCACCTTACTTGTACGCGTATTATTGCTCAACCGAGGACGTCAAATAAGTACGGGGTTGGGATAAAGTATGGAACCAAGTGAATATCTTTTAAAAGAGCTTGTTATTTTGATTTTCAATTCATACATACTGAGTTTAGTGTAAAAAATTTTGTAAAAACGAGGAATAACTCACTGTTAGTTGTACAATAGGTGTACATTTCATTATTTTAAAATAGGTAATGAGAAACAAAATTACTTCAAATGTTCAAAATGCTCGCCGTTTACTTGCTAACAATATGCCATCGTATTAACAAATTCTTGAGTCACTCTTTCCAAGACTTCTCCACGTATTAGGTCACATTCATCAATAATTCTTTGTTTCAATTCCTGTAAGTTTGTTGGTCGTCTAACGTAAACATGTGATTTTAGATAACCCTAAAGAAAAAAATCTAACGGGCTAAGATCCGGAGAACGAACAGGCCACTCTATGAATCCTCTACGTCCAATCCATCGATTTGGAAAATTTGCATCCAGAAAATCCCTAACCCGTCTATCATAGTGGATAGGTGCTCCATCTTGTTGAAACCAAACATTTTGTGGTAATTGCCCATTCTGTTGAAGTGCAGGAATAATTTCTTTATTTAGTAGATCCAAATACTTGTCATCATTCAAGTTTCCGTCGATAAAAAATGGGCCTATTAGCCTATTTTCGACAATTCCCATCCAAACATTTAACTTCTGTGGATGCTGTGTATGTGCTTCATGAATCCAATGAGGATTCTCATTTGACCAATACTTTGAGTTATGGCGATTAACTGTTCCATTTAAACAAAAAGTTGCCTCATCGGAAAAAACTATGTTAGAAGCAAAATTTTCGTCGACATTACATTAGCCGTTCGCAAAATTCCAGCCGTCGGTCAAAATGATCGTCTGACAATTCTTGAACCAACTGTAGGTACCTTATACGGATGGTACTTTTCACTTTCTAATATCTTTCCTACAGAACGTCGACTGATACCATGGTTTAGTGCCAAATTTGTGGTGGAAGTTTGAGGTGATTCTTCTAAATCGATTGCAATATTTTGTTCAACAGTTTCGTTCACTGCAGTCTGCGGTCTTCCAGGTTTTAGCAAATTTTTTACCATCTCAGTTGTATTAAAACGTTGTAATGTTTTAGTTACTGTTGATATAGGATTTCTCACCGGATGCAAATTATTAAAAATATGACACTTTTCTTCATGAGTTCTTACACGAGCACCATAACCGATCATCATTAAAATTTCAATACGCTCTTTTTCACTTAATTGAACCAATTATTGTGTATTGTAGGAATCATGCTTTATCCCCAGAAGAAATGCTGTTATTAACTCTGAGGTTTTACTGGTGTTAAAATTAGATGAACGCTTTCTCTTTTGTAAATCTATTTCTTAAAAAAAAGTCCACCACATTCAACAATACCACTTAAACCACAAACTTCATTTTGTACTTACCAATAGCTCAAAGACAAATCAAGTTACAATTCTTAATTAAAATATATTATATAAACTTTTTTAACAGGCACACAATGACGCTATAATAATTGTTTAAAACACGACCAATCCCCCCAAAAGCCAAATTAGTTAGGTGACATCTTCATTTGACAAAAATATATACGCATGTGTCAGTTCGAAATAAGTTCTACCAACAATTGCAAATATAGGTTTAGTAGAGCTGCTACTGAACCCCATGTTTGTACAACAGGTTTAGGGTTGAGTTAAGCTTATATTTTAAGCCCAGCTCAGTTGAGCTCAATTTTAAGAAAGAAATGTACAACCGGACCTTAGTAAGATAGTTTTATCAATAGCATTTGCATTTTTTAACATTTTATAAAATATCCTGAGAAATTTATAAATACATCCTTGCGATAAAAATTTATAACCCTACACTGCTTTTAATAAACGTTCCATGGAGTAACGTGGAATTTCATGTTAGTTTTTTATTTTCCAAATAAATTTTTATTTTAGTTTAAAATGGTACTACCCTCAGGGTAACATTTGATGTTATCACTTGATACTTCCGTTTTATTACGTAAAACCTCAAGATGAAAAATCCTTCCTATATTAGGAGGATTTTCTTGAATTATCCACCAACTGATTTAAATTTTATTTCTACAAATAATAAACGAAAGCATATCTAGAAGCAATAAAAATAGTTTATTCTGCTGCAATATCCTTTCACTATTTATTTCAGGAAGAGTGAAAATGGAAATATCCATAAAAAGTTCGTATATCACTACAAACTGGAATATAAATCATTTCGGTGAGAAAGTGCCGTCTAAAAAATATGGTTGAATTACTATTATCGCTTCTTAAAGTCTCGCTGTTTTCTTGGTTCGTGAAAAGCTCCACGGTATAAAGGTTAAATTACCTTTTCTGGAATTGTTTTTTATTTTTTCGTTTTATCCTGCTTCTAGATAGCCACATTTTCTGGTACGAAGACAATGTGATAAATTATTACATTATTGTGGAGATAGAGAATGGGATTTTTCAATTTTTACTATAAAAAGTGACCGAAATTTTCTGAATGAAAAAATATCTTGTTTCACTATATTACAATGTCAAAACGAAAAATGACAAATTTAGTGTGAAACATTTGGAACAGTCTATAAAAAATTCGAGGAATTAATTTCATTTGTTCCGTGTGATCGATTAACAACAATTTCAGTGATAAATCATAAGAAAACCTGAATAAAAACTTATGATACTAACAGATGTCGAAGAATAATTATTTATATTAACACTTTATTTATTTTTGAAAAATAATATTTGTCAGCAACAGTGACCGCTTAACTAAGGAGTTACAACTACTTCCCGTGCAATATGCACCGCCGGATATTGAATTACACCCAAAAGTCAAACGGGGTTGGTATATCTACAAGATATTTTAATACGACAATATTACAGTCTTCTCTTTTTAATATTGGTAACCAAATTTGACTACATTCGGCTGAAATACTGGCTTCACATTTATCCACATTTAGATGTATTAAGGATTTTTTTTTTGATTAGTCGTCTTTTATAATTTGGCTCTTCCCACTAAATATGATGCCCTCTTTCCAAGTATGTTTACAAATACCTTAATTTAAACGGACGCACCGGAATTCGGTCCCGCTACCTGCGGAAGGGACTACCTGTAACGGATTAAATTCGAAGTGTGGTCACACCAGCGAAAATGCGATTTCGGAATTGGGTCCCATGTACCTACTATTTGTTTAATTTGACTTTTATTTTCCTTCACATTTTTTTGGGCTTAGGACCAACAGTACACACTTATTGTTGTTGTACTGGCATGTTTAAAAATTTACGCTAGATGCGTATCGTCAAAAATAAAAACAGTACGTAAAACAATAACCCAACCAAACCTACCCCTACCAAACCACCTTCGTATTTTTAGTCAACAGTACACACTTATTGTTGTTGTACTGGCATGTTTAAAAATTTACGCTAAATGCGTATCGTCAAAAATAAAAACAGTACGTGAAATAATAACCCAACCAAACCTACCCCTACCAAACCACCTTCGTATTTTTAGTCAATTTTTTTGTAGAATGAATTATAATAATTTTCAATAATAACCCAACCAAACCTACCCCTACCAAACCACCTTCGTATTTCTAGTCAATTTTTGAAGAATAAATTATAATAATTTTCAATAATAACCCAACCAAACCTACCCCTACCAAACCACCTTCGTATTTCTAGTCAATTTTTGAAGAATAAATTATAATAATTTTCAATAATAACCCAACCAAACCTACCCCTACCAAACCACCTTCGTATTTTTGAGATAATGATTTTCGAAAACAAAATTTAAACCCATCTATTATTAATAAACGCTTACCCTTTTCACTCGTCATAGAGGTGAAATTAATATTTTCCATGTCAAACAAACAAACAAAATCACAATAACGGACACAAATAAACACGTCTTACACTCTGCACTTCAGAAGAACAATTGCTAAAAATAATCTTTTAATACCCACATGAAATCTACCTGCTTCGACAGCGGACCGAATTACGAAATCACCCTTTCGGATTTGGACAAGGTCCCTGTGAGCAGGTAGCCCTTTTGCTAGGTACCCGGACCGAATTCCGAAACACCGATTTAAACAACTGCCTATCTTTTATATACTTTTTGATGATCATTTATTTTATTCGGATTCACCATGGTATAGATGTTTCATCTAAATAGAATTTGTCGCATTCACAGGATATCTGATATATGCAGTTTTTTGAAGATTGTTCTCCAATTTTTGGTTTAGTTTTTGTTAGTATAGATCTCAACGTATTGTTAAACTTGAAGCTAATTCGAATATTGATCACCAATTTAATTACTGTTGTCATTATTATCGGGTATTAACAATCAGCCGTTCTCTATATTCCTTTGTTTATAAATTTTTTTGGTTAAATCTTTGTTATTTGAAACTGACTAGTACAGTTGTCTCCTTGTCTCCTTTGTGAAAACATTATCATTAGAACAAATGGAAGCCACATCCAGCAGGACGCAAGGACTTTCATAGTTTTATATTTTGCGAAAATATTATTTAAAATAGTTGTAATTAGTACGAATTAAATGGTTTTAGTTGATTTTTCCCAAAAGTAATAATTCTGTCCTCTATACCTACTTCATTCATACGACCTCAGCTTTTACAAATTTGCAGAAAAATTCTCCCAACCTTAATTATATTTAGCCGCCGGTTTGAAGTAAAATCAAGTTCTTATATTTATTCACTTTAAAGTTTCCTGTTTCCAATTACCCTCCTCTTCCCCTCTACCGGCCCTTTCACATTGCACAACAATCTCCCCAGCCTTGCTGCTGTAAAGTCATTGAATTACAGTTCTATAACATCACTCGTAGGCGTATTTGCGCCTTATTAGTAACAGGTTGATATAATCCATCTAGAAGCTTTGAGAGCATCATATTTTTCTACCTACTCTATCTTTCTGATAAGATATTATTTCCTAAATAGATTTTCACGAAACCAATTCTATTTGTTGAAATTTCTAAATTTATAATTCCACGATATTATAATCTTTTTTTGTGGTGTACGAACAATTGTAAGACATTGATTAACTTCTGACAATAAATTTCTGGTGCTTCGCGAGAATTACGGCTCGATTCCTTCCGCTTTGTGATTCTGAACCATCGTCAGGAACATGTTTAGGTTGAAATGTGTGAAAATCATTGTCACACGATATTGTTAGTTCACTTATAAGTTAGTTACATACAAGATGCATGAAGTTATCCAAGTATAATTACATTTCTTGAGCGAAAGCCACATATGAAATTACATGGTATAAGTACATAACGAGAACACAAATACAACAGTCGAGATTTGACATGCTATCAAATGAAGATCGAAATAAGATCCTAACAAATCTCTTGCCTCAAATATCGATTTACGACAGGAAATTGGCAATACAAAATCTCTTGTGCGGAACACATGCCTGTATTTATAAACAAGATTCAAGGTTGATCCCGACCTTAGCATTCGTTTTTGACACTTTTTCCATGTAAAATCTGTCGAAAACTGTCATTTCAATTCTTAATAATATTATTAGACAGTTGTGGAAATTTAGTTTAAAGATTTATGAAATAACGGTACTTGCATGATGTAAAATTCATCTCAACAAACAATTTTCTTATAAAGTCTGAAATTTAAACTTTGGAGCGAGTGTCATTTATGATAGTCTATGATGGATTTACCCCTTGTATCCGTTACCAGCAGTTCCTTTTTAGATTTATATATCAACACAAAGGAAATATTCGCATTTCTCTATTCGTCCGCCTTCTCGTTGACATTTTCTAAATGGACCGCGATCCGAAAATTTATAATTCCAGTGACGTGAAAACATTGCTGCTAAATCTTTTATACGTGAGGACGTTAACTTTCACGAAATCAATATTTTTTCATATAAAAATTTATGTTGGTACTTCTTTTTCGTTTTTAAATATGCTAGGGATTGATTCTAACACATATTAAAGTTAATATTTCGCAAAATATAAGCCCGTTAAGGTAGTTGGCGGTAGATGAGCCTTCAGAGATGTTCCGTCATCCATATATAGATACATGCAGTGAGAAACGGAACATAGGGGTTTTAAGCATTGTATCAGAACTGCTTTTGAACTAGTCGACCAATATCAAGCTTCAACAGATTGAATACACGATTATTACAATCGTTCATTTGCGTCAGACAGTCAGTAAACAGCAGTCGATCTCCAAGTACTGTTCAAGCCCATAACTATTTAAAATAAAATAAATTCGTAGAGAAATCAGAATGTACAACCTTCAGGAGAAAGTTGAAATTTTATCGTGATATTTTGGATGTAACTCACAAGATCAGCGGATTTGTCCCAGAATGATTTCTTTTTATGGGGTTTTTTAAAAAATCAAGTTAATTGGCACAATTTTGAACGGGCTTTAAATTTGATGGAATAAAGGGCGAAAATTGTCCATCATTATACAAACATTAAACCGAATCAGCTCAGAGATACAAGATGATCTTTGTTCAACAGATTCGGTTTTTGTTTGGCTCAACAAGGAGGACTATTTAAACCTTTAATTCATTAATTTTTTAGTTTTAGCATTTTAAGATGTTTTTCGGAATTCATTTTCAGATTCGGTAGATGTAGTTTTTCATGACCTTAACTGTTTAAATATTAGAAAATCTTTATAAACGTTTTCGATTCGAATTGCCAAGCTATTAAGTACATGCTACTATATTCAAGTCATTTTTCATGCTGTTCACAACTATAACTGTATTTGCTTGTTTCGACTCATATAATTAATCCGTTGATGAAGACGAAGAAAACAAATTAATACATTCTAATCATTAAATTTGCTAAAAAACGTCTAAATAGAGCGTTAAATAAATAAAACAAATTTGTTGGAGTTTTGTAATTAAAAATTCATAATTAATTTGCAAATATATCATTAATTTGTTTGCTGAATGTTCAGTTTATTATAATAATTGTATATGGATCAAGTGGAATAAAAACTGCTTGAACGAACAAACATATTACCACAATTTGATTCATCATTAATTATAATGATCACCGCAACCTGAAACTGAGCATTGAAATCTTTTCTGATGTGAAAAACAGTTAATAAAAACTTCAGTTTCACCATGTTCAGTCTCCAATGCTTTTAAAACCCTTGGTAGTCAAATTCTAATTCTCACGTCGACATCTACGGTGAATCCCTGAAATGACATTTCCACTGACTGGAAAAAGGCATGTAACTTCTTTCTGAAGACGACTCGCCTCAATCATACCAATAACCCTACTAGCTTTATCCGCACCAAGTAAATTTGAAATTTCAGTTGACTGAATAAAGTGGTAACAATTATGTAAAACTCTTGAAGATACAAAATAAAACTATACTTCCCTCAAACTTATCAACTTATGAACAAAAAAAATCTAGCTAGATAATCAATTGCACATTCAATTTATTACAGACTAGTGATGTTAAGGAGATTCGACTGAGATTCCGAGAAGTCGGAATTGATATTTACACCTCCGACTTCGATACATTTAATTCAGAGGTAGAGTGGCGTTTCCTGCAGAAAAACGGGCAAGATTGGCATCGCCAGCAGCTGGTATAGCAATATTGGAGATAAGGTCCAAACGTTTTTTCTCAAATGTATTGTTGAGTAGCGATGCTGATGATATAACTGATGATAATAAAACCGCATCTAACAAAAGTAGTTTTAGACAAATTTCTTATGTTAAAAGGTCTACTGAATAAGTACAAAATAGAAAAACGTATTCCTTCAAGTGACGATTATTGTGGAGTAAAGTGATTACAAAATTTCAACCTCTGAACTCGATTGCCTGCCAATATTTGTCATGCCCTCCGGACCACGTAGCAAGCGAACAACTTTTTAGTGGTGCTGGACTAATCTGTGACCGGTTGAGAAACAGATTGGACGAAGATAAAGCTTTTGTTCATTGAATACAATCTGCATCTTTTGGAGTCGCTTCATTTGATTTACTTTTTTTATTTCATTAGTTTGCTTAAGATTTAAGTAAATAAATTTGACTATTTTTATTCCCAATGCCCCGTTAAGTCGACCTGAAATTAAAGAAGTTGATCACTTGTAACATAAATCGAATGTTTGTGAACTGCTCTAACTTTTGTTCATTGTTATTGTCAAATTTGTTTTTCATTGCTTATATTGATTACTCAATTAAATTGCTGGAATAAAAAATGTTCAATGAATATATTGATCCTGATTAACATAATATAAGATCTATCTGGAATGAGATATTCCATACATTTCCTGAATTCAAATAAAATATTGGAAATGGAAAGATTTTATGCCGTGATTGAAAAGCGAAGGGAAATATGAAGTTCAGTTATTGATTTCGAGTTGTTGTTCTGTATAGTGAATACGATATTGTCTAAAGCCTAGTCCACACTGGGATACAATGTTTGCAGTCTGTATTCAGACTGTAAGCAGACTGTCTGCATACAGTCCGCGAATATTGTTTCACATACATGTATGCTACTGGTTTGGCGTCCACACTTGCCACGAAGAAGAAGTGACTTTAGCTTGTGCATATTTTTTAATTTTATACCATGTGAAACCTTACCAAGAAGAAGGCGCTGGAGGACCCGCAGATTTCTTGAAGAAGCTGTACACGATGTTATTTTCACTGAATAATAACTGAATAAGCACTGGACTGAATCGGTCAAAGGCTGACCGCAGACTAAACAGCAGGTGGTCGTTTCTCGTCTCATGCCTCTCGACACGTCCAATCTGCAGACTTGAGTCAAAATACTTGTATCTTGTATCCGTGTTTTCCATTTGGTTGGGAAACAGACAACATTGAATTTTGTCTCCAGGAACACAAATTTTGTATTCCGACTGTATGCGTATATGGACTGTCTGGAGACTGTATGCAGACTGCTGTATACTGTCTCCAAACATCGCCACATACAAAAAGATACAGTCTGCATACGATGTATCCGGATACAAATCTGCCAGTGTGGACATGGCTTAACGATAATATTTTGCGATATCACAGGTTGAAAAAGAAAAGTGGAAATTTACGAAGATATGAAGTTCTATATACAGGATTATTCATTAGGCTTGATCCAACAGGTACGAAAAGCATCACTGGGATACAAAATAATTGATAAGGATCTGAAAAACCAATAATAGATGGTGATGAAACTGAGCACTCTCAGCTACCTCATCATTAGACGATGTAGGTCGATGCTGTAACTTTATTTTACTTTGCTTTTCTTGTAGAAGTTTATTACTTTTTTTACTCGTGTCCTATGGACTGTATCTACAGATTATGACGAATCGCACATCGTCTGAAAAGACACAGGACTAATAATAAAACTGACGCACTGATTCAATATTGGATTATTTGTCATATTTCCTAATCGGTTAGTTCATTGTATAAAACAACTTTCAAAGGCCAACCATTAATGTGGCTATCCTAAATGGATGCCGGTATCGACTCCTGCTAGGCGGAAAATGAAGAAAAGATGGATGACTGTGTATTATAGACATCAGAAAGTCGAGGGCGAAACGTTTTCCAAGCAGGAAGAGAATATAACAATTCTCGATATCACATCAGGGTCAGGAAGGAACGAGTTTTTGTGGTGAAACTTGAATATATCAGTTCTAGTCGATACTAGTGGTAAATGCGTTCGTGCCGGTATTTACATATCCGGAAAACATGGATGAAAAGTTCGGGGTAGATGGTTAGTGACTGATTACGTTGATTTGCGTTTGTCAGAATTTCCTTGGAGCCGTCACAGCAGCCTCCACCTGTTCGTTCTAAGGCTGACTGGTGAGAAATACATGCTTTTTTTATAAAACGGCTAGTCTGTAGGATGAAGCGGTGCATTTATGAAAATCTCATATTTTATACATAACTGGACAAGTGCTTGCTTACGACTTGCACCAGCACAACCCTTAAAAGGTATAATTAGGGACTGATAGATTTTCTTTATATATTGGTGACTAGCCTTTATAAGTAAGAGAATATCATCAGCTTTATTAATAAGTTGATAAATATTTAATTGCGTCAAAACTTTTGCATTTTTTCGGTTCATATCCGTTACTTTTTCGCTTTAAAAACGCCTTGAGTTTACAAAATTTTGATATCACTGATCGTGAGCATACTCGTGCCTTATTTAACACTTTTCAACGATGTTAATTTTGCAGCCTATTTAATTTCGGATATTAGAATATAATGTTTATTTTTAAATTCAATTAAACATTTATAATACACTCATTACAATTAGTTGCAGCATGTGAGATGCTAATATTCTCATTAAACCAGTCGACAATATTCAGTTGCCAGCATACAATGCAAGTAGAAGTATTGTGGACTGCTTAACTATGCATAATTGCGTCACTCTAAAATTATGTTTATTTTTTAACTTTAGGGTGATACTTGCAACTTTCTCAGCCACTTGCAGTTTTGTGTTGAATGTTATTTCCACACATTGGAAATCGTATTTTACTCACTTTAAATAATGATTTTATATTTTTCCTGTATTCCAGTGAATGTTTTGGAAAACTTTCACTGGTTTATTGATTTAGAAGTCATAAAGTGCTATATCCGGGAATGGAAATTTTTTCCTGGCATGGAAGATACATTTTTCCTTCATTTGTATAAAACTTTCTGGGCACCATTGTCGATAAATGAATTGAAAAATAAGTAGAAAATAAAGGAGAGAAAGAAGAAGGAAAACTGCACCTTGAACAGTTCCATGATTAATTTTCAGGAATCTCTGGTTAACCTACTAATTTTGTTATATAATTCTAACGAAGCCATATTTAAGGCTATTGTTTAGATACACAAATTGACTTTGAAGCGGATACCCGTATCGAATTTTCACTTATCGTATATAAAAACGTACAGTATTAGTTACTTCCAATCTCTTTTTACTTGAATTAATTTATAGAGTAGTAAGATACGTAATCTTCTTATAAAAAAGTTCCTTGAAATCTGCCTGTCTGATAATCGTGTCTAATTTTACTGAAAAGTTATCCAATACGAGAATCCATCATAAAATAAATCCGAGACTCAGCTGATTTGGGCGTATCGGGTTTGGGAACAAATTGGGTAGATTTGTCAAAGGAATACTCGAATTCAGTTGAAACAATTTTTCATATTTATAAAGCAGTTTGAAACAATTCGAACTTTTGTACTTTGGAAATAGTGATAATTTTTAACGGTTTTTTTATGCTTTTCATAAAACCGCATAAAGCGAAAGCTGGGTATAAAATACCAGGCAATATTTTATTTAATATGTTATTATTACAATCAGTTTTCAGCTGTGTTGAATAAATGTCAAGAGACTACTGATTTGCAGATTGTTGTGAAATTGTTTTTTTTGTTCAATTAAAATAGGAACATAAAAAAGAAAGAGATAAGCAACTGTAATCTAGATTGGATAAATTTATCAAATATATGCTCAAAGGAAAACTGATTACAGGCATAAAAAAGCGAGATAGTTTTTGTCAAAAAATAGGTTCATGTGTTAAATATCGTAAATACTGAAAATTGCTGTGAATACTAATCAAATATGCCAAATACAGTAATCTGAAACCGAGGATTTACCAAACTGTGCAAAAATAAAAATTTACCCTATCCAACAAATACTGGGGATCGGATCAAACTACTCTACTTAATTTGTATAGATCTTTAATCAGATCAAAAATTGACTTCGCTTCGGTAGCTTACGCTTCTGCAAGTAAATCAGTCTTGAAACCTCTAGATGTCCTTCATAACAACGCCTTAAGGATTTCTTTGGGAGCCTTTAGAACTACACCAGTACAAAGTGTATACGTGGAATCGGGAGAACCATCTCTTCATTATCGTCGGATGCAGTTGACTCTTACACATGCAGCAACCATTGCACAAGATACCACAAGACACATTCATCTCCAAACCTTCCGGGAGCACCATCCAGAGGGAAATGATCAATTTACCAACAGAAAACCATATTATGAACGATTTTCTAATGCTATATCCTACCTTCCACTCTGGACACTAAAACCTTTACCTTGCAATACTCAACTCTTACGCTACAAAAAAAATGAGACGAATAACTCCATAATCAAAAATAAATTTCTGGAAATCACCGATCGCTGTTTTGAAGGCTGTTCTCATACTTGTATAGACGCTTGTAAATCCAACGATGGAGTAGGATGTACTTTTGTTACACCCAGAAATCAGTTTTTGTTTAAACTTCCAATGTCCTACAGTATATTCTCTGCAGAGCTTTATGCACTATATGAAGCCCTTAAGCATATGAACAGCCTGAAACTTAACAATTATTTCATACTTACGGATTCTTTAAGTTCTGTTTCGTCAATCCAGCATTTAAATCCAACTCATCCCCTTGAAAAGTTTATAAAATGCGAACTTAAAAAAATTCAAGACGACTCAAGAAACATTCAACTCATCTGGATTCCATCACACATTGGCATTAGTGAAAACGAGAAAGCTGATAAATGTGCGCGTCTTGCAGTTGCAGTTTTAAAATGTGCCAGCAGTGACTTTAAAGTCTGTTATACAAGCAAAGTGTCCGGTATGTGGCAAAACGAGTGGCATCGCAGTGATTCAATCCTGAGACAGGTAAAATCGATCATTACGCCTTGGAGAGGTAACAATTTAAGTCGACTTAATCAGGTGACTCTCTCACGATTACGTCTGGAACACACTAGGTTAACTTATTCATTTTTAATGACTAAAACAGAGCGTCCCAAATGCGATACATATGACGAAATATTATCTGTGAAACACATATTAATAGATTGCAGCAAATATCATCTGCAACGCAAAACACATCATATCCCTATTAATATGAAAGAGTTGCTTGGTGAACATTCTCCAATAGTCAAGCTAATAAACTTCTTTAAGGATATCGATGTTTTAAATTGTATTTAGTAATTTAGTTCAATATGATTGATATATAGTTCAATATTTGTACTTCCTTAATTTTTAAGTTGCAATTACTGTATAATTCCGATATTGTTCAGTCGCTAATAACCTTTTGGTGGATGTGACTAATTTTTAATAATAAAAAACAAATTTATCTCCAGGCCAGCTACATTTTTTGAAGGAATGAATTTTGTTCGACTTATGTGTAAACGAAAGTTTAAAGCATTCTTGAAAATTCTCATTTACAGCTCTTGAAACTGAATTATGTTTTTCCCACGTTAATTTCAAAGTATCAAAAGTGTATTATAACAAAGTAAGAAAGTTGACATTTGGTATATCCCATTTAAAAATCTCTTCAAAGTAGTTTCACATGTTGTTACTCGAAGTTCAGCAAAGCACAAAGTTTTTATCAGCACCAGTTCCGTTCCTATATCGAGACATTGTAGCACTAAAACATCCGTCTAGAGAAATTACCAACTTCTCGAATGGCGAAAATCCTAAAATTCAAAAAACAAAAACTCCAACAACTTTCAAAGTGTGCTAAAGCTGTTATATCAACTCTATATGCATTAAGACTATAGTTTATACAGAGAGAATCACGATCAACGGGACGAAGGTTTAGATTTTTATTCACTTCGGTAGAAATATTCAATATATTCTTACGTCGAACCTGTACTGAGGATATACAGGGTTGGGATAAAGTATGGAACCAAGTAAATATCTTTTAAACGAAAAGACACCCTATATATTTTTACAGATTTTGAAGGAGCTTGTTATTTTGAATCCATAAATACTGAGATTAGTGTAAAAAAATTTGTAAAAACGAGGAATATAGCACTTTAATCAACCTCCTTTGAGTTTTTTGCATTAGAGCAAAAAACTATTTAGATAAACTAATTGATGTTGTTTGTATGCATAGTAATAAAAAAACGAGTACTGTTTAGTACGTCTTTTGTTCTCCAAGTGTCAAATTCTAATGGACGGAAATAAATTTTACAATTTAGAATGGTTCAATTAAGTGAAAAAGAGCGTATTGAAATTTTAATGATGCTCGGTTATGGTGATCGTGTTAGAACTCATGAAGAAGTGTGTCATATTTTCAATTATTGGCATCCGGAGAGAAGTCCTATATCACGCTCAACAGTAACTAACACATTACAACGTTTTAATACAACTGGGATGGTAAAAAATTTGCTAAAACCTGGAAGACCGCGGACTGCAACGAACGAAACTGTTAAACAAAATATTGCAATCGATCTAGAAGAATCACCTCAAACTTCCACCACAAATTTGGCACTAAACCATGGTATCAGTCGACGTTCTGTAGGAAAGATATTAAAAAGTGAAAAGTATCATCCGTATAAGGTACAGTTGGTTCAAGAATTGTCAGACGATGATTTTGACCGACGACTGGAATTTTGCGAACGGCTAATGGACATCTGTAATGTCGACGACAATTTTGCTTCCAACATAGATTTTTCCGATGAGGCAAAATTTTTTTTAAATTGAACAGTTAATCGCCATAACTCAAGGTATTGGTCAAATGAGAATCCTCATTGGATTCATGAAGCACATACCCATGTATCCACAGAAGTTGAATGTTTGGATGGGAATTGTCGAAAATAGGCTTATAGGCCCATTTTTCATTGACGGAAACTTGAATGGTGGCAAGTAGGTATTTGGATCTACTAAATAACGAAATTATTCCTGCACAGAAGACACAGAAAGGAGGAAGAAGGGAAGGAAAAACGTGAGGAGGAGAAGGAAAGACGCAGACAGAAGGGAGAAGGGAGAAGGGGAGAAGGAAAGACAGAAGGACACAAGGTCAAGGTCAGTCTTCTTCTCCTTAATACCCCTTAGCATTAGGTGAGAAGGTCAAAGGTTAACTTAATAGGTAGCTGGACAGATAATTGAACTTAATAGGTCAGAGGCCTCTAGAAGATTTATAAGAAATTTGTTCATTGCCAGAAAATGTAAACACAATCAAATAAAGTGTGGGTAATTATAAAGAATCATTCTTAACTATTTCTGAAGTAGTGTATGGTATCAGAGCAATATATACAAGGTGAGTGGTGGATCTCTTTTACATTCGTAAAAACTAGTTATCCTAATAAAATTGAATGGTTAACGTTAAAAGCTATCTTCAATACTTAATGTTGATTTGAAACCGCTACAATCTATCAAACGAAATAGTTCAGTGGAAGACATTCAAAATTTACAGCAAACCTCGACTACCTGGGTAATGTGTGGTTTCTTGTACTAGGCGATGAGAAACCATCGTAAAGAAACTAAATTAAAGATTCACTGTCGAGACTGATTGGCGCTTCATGAAAAGTGTCGGGCGGGAGAATGTAATCTAGATTTAGAGGACCACAATAGAATAGGTCTGACGTGAAATAGACCAATCAGCCACCTCATTGAATATATTTTCTCTTACATTTTAATATTCACTATTTGAGATTGTTGCCAAGTATATTCAAACTATTCATTGGAAATGTGTATTATTATACTGACAATTTGATTCATATATGAAAAATCCCATAAGCCGCGTGATTTTGTCATTATGACAGCGAAAAAAGTTTGCCCTAACTTTCCCAGCGTCAATAACGGAACCTAACTTTTGCAAGCATGACAACCAGCATTGTAAACAAATTTTTGATGACGTTATGTCAATTTTTCTCAAACTTGCGTTGTCATAAAAGTTTTCATTTGTGGAAATGTCGCTATTTGGAGAGTCTTTGAGTGGAGAAATTGAAAAAGCCGTGCCTCGCAATACTGTGAAGTCAATTACATCAATTTGGCGACAATTTGCGATGTTTTGTTTGGAAAAAAATATGAACTTGCAGAAACTTCCGCTAATTGAATGATTTACATATTAATTAAATTATCTTACCGAATTACACTCTAGATTTTTTTGAGTCGAAGTAAACTTGACATTAAAAGAACTCGTAATTTTTTTAGAGGCAGTTTTTTTCGTTAAATTTCCAGGCAACAAAATTCTTATTAATACATGTCAAGTTTACATCGACAAAAAAAAGCTCTCGTGTAATATTATAAGTGAAAATTTACATAAATAAAACTCCTACCTTGTATCCACCCTTGCACAAACCATGATTATTCTACAATTTATCATTTTATTTCATTTATCATACGCAAATTATTTGAAAATATCTTTTATGACATAATCACAAAGCTCAATTCCGTTGCATTAAACTTGCATTATTTATAATAACATTGCCCAATAGATCATGAGGATTCTACAAATTCAGTCCACTCTAAATATTAATTCGGACGAATTTAGTTACATTATTTATTATAATCTATGGTATTCTGGAAATGAGGTTGTTGTTGTGAACTATTTGAAAATTATTTTCAATTCAATGTTATTTATTGTACAATTTTCCGATTGAAATATCTCATAATATGTTAACTCCATCCATTTCACTCTCCCAACTCTTCAATTAAAAACATTATGATGTCATATATTAGAGAGAAATCTCCATTGTTCAGTCTCTTGATTCTACGCGTTTTCGAAATATTCACATGCTCTATTTTGAATGAATAAATCGTTAGTTGATATAAAAAGTGAAACCTTACCAGAACCTGGGATCGTATTCTCGAGAAGTGAACCTTTGTTAGCGCACTTCGAGAGCTTCATACGTTTTGATATTTTCCACTCGTGAACATGGAGGCGTATATTTTCAAAGCGAGCACCTATTACAGCGAGTACTTTGTTTCCTTCGTCTTATAGTTTTATTGGACGTGTTTCGATATATTGATGAAATATATTTGTTCTCAACTTCAAAGACAAGTATTTTTTAATTGGCTAACGGAAATTGGTTGAATTCATGACAAAATGGCGCAACCCACCGGTTTGCTAAGAAAGGCTCTAAAGGAGACTCGATAGATCCGCAACCGTTCTGTGGAATGCCAAAGGATTGCATGAGAATTCTGGAGCTGGAGGAACTATCAACCAGGCTCCTCACTAGGACTCTGACAGTAGCAATTAATAAAGAAAGTGATACAACCATTATAACTATTCGAAACCCCCCTAGCCAAACTAGTAGCCTATATAGAAGTTACAAAGCTTTTGAAAAGGAAGTAGAAAATAATGGAAATAGTATAAAGATTTGGTTGAAGTGCTTGGGCTGTTGATCACAACCCAAACGAATGAATATTGATGATATATATTTGTCCTCAACTTCAAGGACAAGTATTTTTCTACTGGCTAACGGAAATTGGTTGAATTCATGACAAAATGGAGCAACTCACCGGTTTGCTAAGAAAGGCTCTAAAGGAGACTATATAGATTCGCAACCGTTCTGTGGAATTCCAAAGGATTGCATGAGAGAAGAATTCTGGAGCTGGAGGAACTATTAACTAGGCTCCTCACTAGGACTCTGACAGTAGCAATTGATAAACTAGTGGCTTATATAGAAGTTATGGAGCTTTTGAGGAGTATAAAATATGGGAAATAGTATAAAGATTTGGTTGAAGTGCTTGGGCTGTTGATCACAACCTAAACGAATGGATGAATGAGGGCGATTTGTAAATAACTTATTTCCTAGACAATGAATTGAAAAGAAAGGAAATCACTTGAATTTCTTTCCAAACACTCTTGGAACCGATCCTGCATCAGTGATAACATTAGGACGATTAATAAATAAAGTATTGGAAAAGTTCTATAACATCATTAACGATTATACAATTATGGACTTCTATTCACCTAATGTTCAATATCTAATTTATAAGTTATGATTCATGACTACAATTTTCATAGATTGGAGATTAGTTTACTGTAGTTCATTTTATTAAAAAAAAAAAATAAGTATGAAGTTTCCCATCATTTTTCAATGTTAGCCTTAATGTATTTTTGATATACGAGGAAAAATTATATACCTTAGTTGAACATAGACGACACACACAATCTCGATGGAGCTGAGCAAATAATTTGTCTAAATATTCTTATTGTTGAGATCAAATGAATACGTAGTCAAAGTAAAACTGCACTAAGAGTTTTAACAGGGATCCTAACGCATTGCCGTCTGATTGTGGTGTACACGTTCTAGATGATACACCTTATACACAGTCTTTTATCTAAACCAGAAAGGTTACAATTTGATTCCAGAGAGATAAGGAAGTTGAATACTACTTTCATTCCAACTAAAACATCACCGTCTTATAATATTTTATTTTTAAACTCAATTCTATAAGAGCACTGCTCACTTCACTAACTTTTAAATCATCAAACCCTCTTCAAACCCATGCCCGGACGTAAATTCCAATACCGATTACTTTAAGATAAAGGAGAGTATACGAGACGTATAGCATTACCTGTGAAATATCGATAGAGGCTTTTCTCTGAGCGACAAACTTTGCAGAGCACTTTGGAAAGTGGAGGTATTAATTAACTAGAAATTTTGCCCAAACTTTTTCAATGGTTCTTGAAGATTAGTTTGGGTCCCCTTAGAAAGAATCATAAACAATATATATCTTGTTTCGAGTGAATGTTTTAGTAGATTCGCAGTATGCTGCGTAATTTAAGATATTAGTAACTTAAATCGAGCACCAAAGGCTCTGTGTAACAAATTGTTGTAGAAAAGGTTTTTGGTATATTTCCATCAATTTTGGATACATCGACGATGAACAGAGTGAACTTTAATTGGGGAAATAAGGTTAGTTATATTATCTGTAAATATACTGAGTATTTCAATGAAAACGATTCACCCCACATAATTCTTAAGGCGTCATTTTTTTGATAGATTGAAAAAGCAAGTCAAAAATCATAAAGGGGACGTCTTTTTGCTCAAATGTATACGTTATAACTTTAACTCGAAATACGAAATAAGATATGGTTATAACTTTGTTACTTCGTAAAAATATTAGGGTTCTTTCACAATCTCAAAATGATTTAAATTTAACCTCAGTGTTAATATATTTATTATGGTTACCGAACTGATATTTGTCTGGTTTTGACAAGTGCTCTTGAATAGGACTTTCTACCACATCAAAAGCGGAGGAATTTTAATATTTTCAACCCTGAATAGAACATTTTGACAATTTATTAATTTTCAGTGAATTTGGTCTACCTATAACGCATCCAGATCCTAAAGTAATACTACAAATACTACAAGTCATTCATAAAACTAACCGAAAATGCGGCTAATATTCTATCGCCATACATATTATGTTTTCATCAATGATTTTCAAGGAGTGGGGAGAAATTGTCCCATTTATTATACCGTAACGTACATACTTCCAAAAGTTACAAATGATTCGAAACAAGGGTATTGTATGTAAAACCACAACAATAATATAAATTCTGGAACAGCTTGGCTTTATACAACAAGGACGATTTACCAACAATCACAGGATTTGGCACTGAAAATTCAAAAAAAAAGGACGAACGGGGCAGCTATCGTATACCTAATATACTTGCGCTGTTTATATCCGTCCATGATTACTCATATAAATGCGCTTCCGCACCCTGTTGTTAACTTAACATGTGTCCCAAAAATTAGTTATTACCTTAAGGCGGACTCCCACTACTCGTGTATTTGGCAAGTACAGCAGATTTTGTCGCCTCGCGGTTTTTATTCAGTGGTTAATTTGTTCCGATTATAAAGAGTTTGAGTATTAAGTTACTGCTATATGAGAATAATTAACGCCCGTCCAGCTCTGAAAACAAAAAGAAAAATAAGATGGTGGATGACTTCTTTGAACAGATCGAGAAATTCAAAAACGACTTCTTGAGACCACTCCATTTGAAAATCCTCTAGAGGAATACGCACCACGCACACGTGAAGGAAGTCATACAACAAAAGCAGACCAGAAATTAATTGCGGCCGGCCGTCAAGTAGTGGGAACGCATCGACAAGTACGTACTTGTCAAATATGAAAATAATTGAAATCCCCTTGACCCGTGGCATTTTTACCGACAACCGACGGGACTTCGCCAGCGGCCAATAATTGTACAAAATATTGGCCGAGTGAACCACTCCCACTACTTGGCAAACATAGGCAAGTGACAAATATTTAATAATAATACTACAAATAGAGTCCGCAAGTCATTCATAAAACTATCCGAAAAGACGGCTAACATTCCATCGCCATACATATGTTTTCATCAATGACTTTGAAGGAGTGTGGAGAAACTGTCGGACTAGTCGGACAGTGCCACTGGCCAATAGAACTATTTATTTACAGGTGAAAATAGAAGTTAGAAAAATTCCGACTGTTTTTTTTTGCAAATTTGGTACTGACGAACCATGATTTTCACAAAAAATATTGTTTAATTATATCTGAACGCACACACACAAATATCAGTTGAAAAGACGAAAACAAGAATTTCAATAAACTAGGAACGTTGAAACTTCGTAGTAAAATCAGGTTAAATTGATAGTAAAGTGGTGTCCGCCCTTTTTTCGGTGTTGCCAGGTTTCCTGTCTTCAGTTCTTGTGTAGGCTAGGTCATATTGCCTATCCAAATACATATGGGGTAGGCTCGGCCACCTCGATGGTACTGATTGTACCTGTGCTGTGGCCGAAATGTCCCCAGCCTGTACTTGAAAAATATCAAAAATTCAGGTACGATGGTATCATAATAAATGTCCTGTGACAAATATTGACCGGTGAGAAACTTCAATTTTTGGAGTCAGCCAACCGACTTAACAGATAATACCCTTTCAAATAATTAACTTTCAATGAGAATCATTGGGCGCGTATGCTGGCAGTCGGCTGATTTCATTATGTACTGCTTGTTTGTAATCTTCTTAGTTCATTTCCATCATTGTAACTCCACTCAACACTTTGACGACGCCAAATATTACAAAAAAAGTTTTTGGTAATCCTTAACAGCTAGAACACAAATGTTAAAGAATTGAAACTGCATCTGTTGCTCAACAGTCGAGAGGCAGAGTCCTTTCTGAATGCAACTCGAAAGTCAGCAACACCTGTGACTGAGGTGCTCAATGGAAGATTTCTCCAAGAACTATCTCCGGAAAATGACTGTTATAAGCCTAATAGGGAGTACTTGCTTCCTCGCATGAACATTGCAACCAAGAGCTTAAATACTGAGGGTCCCAGGACTTGAAACTTTGGCTGGGCATACTGCCAAGAAATCATTAGAATTTCATCTACACATCTTAATCAGTGAGTAATGTTGTACACTGTAAACTGTATTCTAATAATGTTTGGTGGAACAATTTCTGTCAGTTTTTCCAGTTTAAGCATTGTTTTTTTCCATATTCATATATATTTACTTTGATGCTTTTATCCACTACTATTTTAATTAATTAGCTCACATCCGGCTGATCATTCACAAAACGGAATGCAATTCCTAACCATGAGAAATTAAAATCTTGCCGTTTAATAGTGATACAGAAATTTAAGGTATTTTAATAGCCCTGATAAAGGGCTTTTAGCTGAAGGAGAATTACCCTACTCCTGAAATACCTGACATAATCTTCTACGGTCTTTAATGCAACCTCTTGATGAATAGATATTTACGAACTTTGATTAAAATTCTTAAAATCCCGAAAGTAACATAGCATATTTGTTGCATTTTAAGGTGATTTTCATGAATAATATTGAAATTAGTTTAACAAATTTTTATTGAAGGCAAAACAATTTTTAAGTTATTCATTAACAATTCAATCGATACAATCTCGCTAGTTAAGGAAGTTCACTCTTGCAACGACCTTTTTTAGACCATGACACAAGTTAATGTGGAAAATAAGTGGAAAAAGGCTTTTCTCCAAGGTCCAACTGGATAATCGACTAAACTAGAATGGATTATCGAATATTCATGAAAATTCTAAGATTTTGAATGTTCACTGTAGCGTCGATTATCTTGGGGAAAAGCCTTTTCTACTTGTTTTTCACATTAAACTTTATGGTGAAAACGACTTTCATTTGGAATAATGGCGGCTATACATGTGTCATTGGCTACCGGCCTATTGAGTGCCTTTACTATTTGCTAATCTCTATACTTTTGGCCCATTTATTAAAGCGCTAAGAATCCAAATGCAAAACCTATAATATAGTTTGTACGGAATATTTTCTATGTATGTATTTTTTTTGGGGTGACATTCACTGACACCTAAAAGATCTATTGTGCCCCCTTACTTCTACTCAGTTTCTGAGGAGAGTCTCAGAGACTAGTAGCTCCTTTAGTCCTATTTCCCGGAGAAATTTTAGGATATCTGCAGGCTTCAACTTAGGTAACTGTCCCTCTTCTATGCAGTAGTCTCCCAGGTACTGTGCCCTAGGATTTTGAATTGCTGTGCAGTGCGCAAGTACGTGGATGGAGGTTTCTTCTTCCATTCCACAAAATCTACAATCGTCTTCCTTCACTATTTTGAGCTTTTTAAGATGTCCCGTTAGGATTCCTGTTAAAACTCTTAGTGCAGTTTTACTTTGACTTATGTATTCATTTGATCTCAACAGGTTGTAGTCACCCAGAATAATCTTAGATTGCCTAAGCCCTACTAGATCTTTAAAATAGTCAGATCTTCTCTTTTCTTCGGCTTTACCTATTTCTTCCAATATTACATTGGAGCTGATTCCGCAAAAGGGTTCCGGCCCCCAAAAGGGTATTTCAGTCCCCCTCTTCGCTAGTTCATCTGCTATTTCGTTTCCTTCTATTCCAGTGTGTCCTGGAATCCTCAGTAAGGTGACTATATTGTTCTCGTCTAGTTCATTAAGTTTGCCTAGGTATTCCCACACCATTTTGGAACTGATTACACAAGAACTCAGCGCTTTAATGACTGCTTGACTATCAGACATTATGATAATCCTTTGCCTTCTATATCCTTTGTCAATATTGAACTATTAAAGAATGCCCGAGAATAGTCAATCCACATAAAAAAAATCGAAAAGTCTAATTGTTTTCCTGAGTGTTGAGGGATCATTTCTATGTATTACAAGATTCAATAAATCTTTCAATAATTAATTTTTGTCGTGTATGGAACTTGAAACTATTGTATTTTTGTCCACCCTGTTCCAATTGGAATCAACATGTGATACATTTTTGGAATCAGCTCACCTAGAGTAATCCGAAAATTGAGACAAAATGGGGGTGTTCCATTTGAAAAAAATGACTGTGACGTCATTACTCGAAAGTAATTCACCCTGTATATTAGATTATTATTTTAAAATACGGTAAATTAAAAACAAAAATCGACGTGTTTCAGGATTATTCCTTGAAATGGTCTGTTTAGCTAAAAATGAATTTGTTCCATACTTTACGGACACAGTGTAGAAGTACTTATGTATTGGTTACTCGGGAGGAAATCTCACGTCTCTACCCAAAATAAACTCTTATTAAATACTCAGATATTGAAACTTGTATGGTACTATGGTACAGTTGTGGAGATGTGCAAAATATAGCAGTATAGCTGTAATACGAAGGTTTCAAAAAGTGTGCTTAGAGTAATAGTAAGCGCACCATGGTATGTTCGAAATAACGATCTACTCAGGGATCTAGGAATTCCAACAGTAGCTGAAGAAATCAAACGACATGCCAGGTACGAGAGTAGGCTACACAATCACCACAACATCTAAATGTTGCAGATTCTGGACAGTTCTGGACAACCAAGATCAACAGGAAAGGCTAAAAAGAGTGAAGCTCTTTGAATTAGTGCAGTGAAGTGATTAGTGTCGAAGTAGTTATCACAACAAACAAGTGATTGATGAGAAACAAACTAAGAATCACCAGTAGGTGAAATCTTAGATTTAGTCAATAGTTTTCAGGTTCTTAAAAGCAAAATTTGTGGTTGGTCAGTTTCCAGCTTAAATAAAAAAATATCACAACTTCCCCTGTATATTATTAAGATATGGGAACATACGAGGTAGGAATATGTACAGTTCCTCATAAACAGAGGTCCAGAACTATCGATAGCCGTACCATCGATGGTTATCGATAGTTTTTTCTAAACCATCGATAATTATCGATAGTTTTCGATAGTCTGCAAGACTGGTAATTTTAAATAATTTAAAGTGTGAGTGGAACGTAAAACACAGGAACAGTAAAACTAAAGTACGCAAAATAAAACTAACCACTAAAACTCTAAAAGTGAGTGGAACGTAAACACAGGAAACTGGAAAAGTAAGAGTAAAAGTAAAATTCACTTCATTAAATTACAAGTGAGGTGACATATGACAGGACAAACAGGTGGCGGTTAGTGAGAGGTTAAAATGTTAAAAAACAAAATATGCCATAAAACGACAAAACCAGAGATAAAACTCGAAAACAGATACTTCGTTTTCTTTTTTCCTCCTTTGTTCATATCAAAACGTGTTTCGATATGGTGTGTGTCCACTCATATACCACTATCGAAAACTATCGATAACTTGTCAAGACTATCGATTGTCATAAACATCGTTAACTATCGATAGCGCTATAGATAGTTCTCGACCTCTGCTCACAAGCGCAGCTGTATACGTCATGACTCATCCTGTATTCAAGCGCAGCGTGCAAAATAACTTAATTTGTTTAGGTAATCTCAGAGCTCACACGTTACACCAATATCGTTGTAATCCCCGTTTTTGGTGCCTAAGGCGGACATTTCTCATCTCGTTAACTTTCACGTTGAGAGAGAGGGCCAGACAGGCCCTTTCTATTAGATGGTACATAGCTCAAAAATCGCAATTAGCTTGCCATATATGTAAAATGACGTAATATGCTATAAGAAACAAGTACGCGAAAATTGTGGCACAAGATAGAATATGTCAAGTAAACTAAGACTGAATTTCTAACACAATATTATCACGATGAAGAAAATTTATAAGAAAGAATAATGCAATGCCGTATTCAAGATGAAGAATGAAAATCTCACTACATTGCTCATGAAATTTATACTGAATGACCTCTATTTATTTTGCTTGATTCCACAGTTGTTGCCATGTCGTATTATTGAAATGTAATAATCATCCAATGACTTGAATTTTTTTCTCCTGCAAATACTCTCCTGGAATTTCAGTTAAAAATTCATAGTTTTGTGGAATGTACAAGATTTTGTATGTGGAAAATTCGATTTTTCAAAAATTTTATTAAAGTATTTGAATGCGAAAGAATGATTTTATCAAAAAACAGACTGTGGCATCCATTTTCCCGTATCAAAAAACCCCCGGTCACCAATTATAAACCAATTTCGTGTTGCAAAAATTTTTATTTTGTAGGATATTTTGAAGCAAGGGGTAGGTATGGAAATATTTCGCGATTTAAATTACTCTCTGCTATCTCCCTTAATACTTGGAAATATGGACACAAAATTCATGCCTGTATGTAAAATGTTTCCCCGAATCCAATGGAGAAGACTCGAACGTTCAATTTCTCCAATTAGTCGAGTTATGAATACATGAAATTTCAGAAAGTGGATTTTCGAATATTTTCACTACTCACACATTTATAATTCACAAGGCGAAACCCTTTCAAGTGAGGCTGTTGAAAATTTTTTTGCCGGTTCATTATTCTCTTGCAAATACTCTCCTAGAATTTCAGTTGAAAATTCATAGTATTGTGGAATGTAAAACACTTTTTATTTGAAAATTCGTTTTTTCAAAAATGTCATCAAAGTATTTGAATGCGAAAGAATGATTTTATCAAAAAACAGACTGTGGCATCCATTTTCCCGTATCAAAAAACCCCCGGTCAACAATTATAAGCCAATTTCGTGTCGCAAAAATTTTTATTTTGTAGGAGATTATTTTGAATCAAGGGGTAGGTATGGAAATATTCCGCGATTTAAATTACTCTCTGCTATCTTCCTCGATGCTAGGAAATATCGACACAAAATTCATGTCTGTAGGTAAAATGTTCCCCCGAATCCAATGGAGGAGACTAGAACGTTCTATCTCTCCGATTAGTCGAGTTATGAATACATGAAGTTTCAGAAAGTGGATTTTCGAATATTTTCACTACTTTCACATTTATTATTCACAAGGCGAAACCCTTTCGAGTGAGGCTGTTGAAAATTTTCCTGCCGGTTCATTATTCTCTTTCAAATACTCTCCTGGAATTTCCGTTGAAAATTCATAGTTTTGTGGAATGTACAAGACTTTTTATTTGAAAATTCGTTTTTTCGAAAATTTCATCAAAGTATTTGAATGCGAAAGAATGATTTTATCAAAAAACAGACTGCGGCATCCATTTTCCCCTATCAAAAAACCCCCGGTCACCAATTATAAACCAATTTCGTGTTGCAAAAATTTTTATTTTGTAGGATATTTTGAAGCTAGGGGTAGGTATGGAAATATTCCGCGATTTAAATTACTCTCTGCTATCTTCCTCGATGCTAGGAAATATCGACACAAAATGCATGTCTATAGGTAAAATGTTCCCCCGAATCCAATGGAGGAGACTAGAACGTTCTATCTCTCTGATTAGTCGAGTTATGAATACATGAAGTTTCAGAAAGTGGATTTTCGAATATTTTCACTACTTTCTTATTTATTATTCACAAGGCGAAACCCTTTCGAGTGAGGTTGTTGAAAATTTTCTTGCCGGTTCATTATTCTCTTTCAAATACTCTCCTGGAATTTCAGTTGAAAATTCATAGTTTTGTGGAATGTACAAGACTTTTTATTTAAAAATTCGTTTTTTCAAAAATGTCATCAAAGTATTTGAATGCGAAAGAATGATTTTATCAAAAAACAGACTGCGGCATCCATTTTCCCCTATCAAAAAACCCCCGGTCACCAATTATAAACCAATTTCGTGTTGCAAAAATTTTTATTTTGTAAGATATTTTGAAGCAAGGGGTAGGTATGGAAATATTTCGCGATCTAAATTACTCTCTGCTATCTCCCTTAATACTTGGAAATATGGACACAAAATTCATGCCTGTATGTAAAATGTTTGCCCGAATTCAATGGAGAAGACTAGAACGTTCAATTTCTCCAATTAGTCGAGTTATGAATACATGAAATTTCAGAAAGTGGATTTTCGAATATTTTCACTACTTACACACTTATTATTCACAAGGCGAAACCCTTTCAAGTGAGGCTGTTGAAAATTTTCTTGCCGGTTCATTATTTTCTTGCAAATACTCTCCTAGAATTTCAGTTGAAAATTTATAGGTTTTTGGAATGTACAAGATTTTTTATTTGAAAATTCGTTTTTTCAAAAATGTCATCAAAGTATTTGAATGCGAAAGAATGATTTTATCAAAAAACAGACTGTGGCATCCATTTTCCCGTATCAAAAAACCCCCGGTCAACAATTATAAGCCAATTTTGTGTCGCAAAAATTTTTATTTTGTAGGAGATTATTTTGAATCAAGGGGTAGGTATGGAAATATTCCGCGATTTAAATTACTCTCTGCTATCTTCCTCGATGCTAGGAAATATCGACACAAAATTCATGTCTATATGTAAAATGTTCCTCCAAATACAATGGAGGAGACTGGAACGTTCTATCTCTCCAATTAGTCGAGTTATGAATACATGAAGTTTCAGACTTTCGAATATTTTCACTACTTTCATATTTATTATTCACAAGGCGAAACTCTTTCTACTGAGGCTCTTGAAATTTTGTTTGCCGTTTCATTATACTCTTGAAACTACTCTCCTGGAATTTCAGTTGAAAATTAATAGTATTGTGGAGTGTAAAACACTTTTTATTTGAAAATTCGTTTTTTCAAAAATTTTATTAAAGTATTTGAATGCGAAAGAATGATTTTATCAAAAAACAGACTGTGGCATCCATTTTCCCGTATCAAAAAACCCCCGGTCAACAATTATAAGCCAATTTCGTGTCGCAAAAATTTTTATTTTGTAGGAGATTTTGAATCAAGGGGTAGGTATGGAAATATTCCGGGATTTAAATTACTCTCTGCTATCTTCCTCGATGCTAGGAAATATCGACACATGTCTATAAGTAAAATGTTCCCCCGAATCCAATGGAGGAGACTAGAACGTTCTATCTCTCCGATTAGTCGAGTTATGAATACATGAAGTTTCAGAAAGTGGATTTTCGAATATTTTCACTACTTTCACATTTATTATTCACAAGGCGAAACCCTTTCGAGTGAGGCTGTTGAAAATTGTTTTGCCGTTTCATTATTCTCTTTCAAATACTCTCCTGGAATTTCATTTGAAAATTCATAGTTTTGTGGAATGTACAAGACTTTTTATTTGAAAATTCGCTTTTTCAAAAATTTCATCAAAGTATTTGAATGCGAAAGAATGATTTTATCAAAAATCAGACTATGGCATCCATTTTCCCGTATCACAAAACCTCTGGTCACCAATTAAAAGCCAATTTCATGTGACAAAAATTTTTATTTTGTGGGAAATTTGGATGCAAGGGGTAGGTATGGAAATATTTCGCGATTTAAATTATTCTCTGCTATCTCCCTTAATGCTTGGAAATATCGACACAAAATTCATGTCTGTATGTAAAATGCTTCCCCGAATCGGATGGAGGACAGTGGAACGTTCTAATTCTCCAATTAGTCGAGTTATGAATACACGAAGTTTCAAAAAGTGGATTTTAGAATATTTTCACTGCTTTCACATTTATATTACTGATAGCTTTAAGCAGAGCCTGGCTGTCAGTGTATATTTATACGATGTATTGTGAACACTACTATTTATAGTATTTATACACTTTTATTGCATACTACACAAGGATTAACCATTTTGTAAAAATGGTTAATTGAATGAATAAAGTACTCTCAATTGATCCACGTACAAATTTCCTCACGTTATTTACCACAGTTGAAACAACAGCCATAAAAGATTTGGTCAAATTCAAAACAAAGATCTGTCAACAAACGTAATAATTCAATTCAAGCGGTGCTGTCCCATTTACTAAAAATTCTGACTTAATGAAACCTTCAGATTGTCATCCTGTCTTTAAGCATTCACCCAAGTATAAAAGATGTCTTCAATATTGTCAAAGATTACTACTACTACTACTACTACTTAGTCAGGCGAACCTTGGCCAAGACAAACTCAAGCCAATGTTCCGGCACTGAGGCCACTGGCGGGCCCATTGTGCCATTCCTGCCACTTATACATCCATGAGGCCGAGCCCCTCGATGAAGGACTCAATCCTCTTCAGTGGATGCCTGCTTATGTCCCCAGAGGCCATAACAGGGACTCCGAAGATTCGCCTGCGTAGCACAGCCCAATGTGGACATACAAGGAGAACATGGTCCGACGTTTCGTCTGCCATGCCGCAACCCCTGGGCTTTCCTCTAAACCTAGGTTACAGAGATGTTTCCTCAGACAGCAGTGCCATGTTAGGAGTCCTGCTATCTTCTTTAACCTACTCTTGGTAGTTCTAGAGCAGCTCTAGCATGTCCATCAGTTCATCCCCTCAATAGGAGCTTGGACTGCCTGAGACCCTGTAGAGCCCTTCAGTAAGCAAGGTGCTGGTTTCTCAACCAGTTCCTCGTCTTCTTACGGATTGTTTGTTTTGTGAGGCCCAAGGTCGGGCACGGGCCGTTAAAGATTAAGTAAATTATATACATCTATCTCAATTATATAATAAGTATTGAAAGACATATATTGAGGAACCACAAAAAAATTAGAGTCACCGGATGATTATTACTTTCAATAATGACGACATGGTAACATCTGCGGATTCCAACAAAATAAATAAATAAACTTTGACATTATTTATGCTGGCATCAGAGGATGGTCTGCTCACTCTAATAGTATGTTTATTGTTCGGACGCTATGTTAATTGGAAAAATAGTCCGATTTTTCGGCTTTGTATTTGTTAATAGTATTTATAGCTCACGAGTTGATAACTACTAATAGTTAGCAGTAAAACAAATTTATTTAAATAAATTTTAGGTCGTTATACTTTCTGTATTACATACACCTAATTGAAACATTAATAATGTATATAAATAATCGGACATGGATACACATTTCTGTATTTAACAATGTTTTCGTAATGGATATTTATATTATATGAAACACTTTGTTTACATTATTCAATGTAATATTTTAAATAGATTGTAGGTTTTATTTCCTACATATCATCAACATTCTATAATAAAATGTGTGTTTCAGGTTTCGATTCCATAAAAAAAGTTTATTGTTGTATTTAGATAAACGTATGTTTACACTACACGGATGGACGGATCGCGGTTTATCTGTCCACGAAGCATATTATTCGCAAAACATTTCGTACGACGGGAATTAATCCAAGACATCACTCAGGATACTATTGTAAAACGACAACCAGGTGAGATCAAAATAATGCCTGAGCCAGAGTGTGACTGCACTATGATGGAACATAATATCTGCTTTTTGTAAGGTAGAAATGGGATGGCCGAGTTTGCGGTGTCGCCAATGCAAATATTTATCACATATGAATACATTCTCGAAGATGGTTTAAAAATACGATCTTCGAATCATGTGCGATTGTTTTTATTCGTATTAAATGGTATACGAAGAAGTTCGACTGTAACTGTCTTGGAAAATGGAAACATTTTTAAATATGATTCTAAACAGTTCTTTTTTTCCATTCGATTATTTAACGTCTGTTTATATCTGCGACTAAGGCTACTCATCGACACCTGGAGCACTCTACCCCTAACAGGAAAGTATGCCGAACCCACGAGTATTCCAACCAGTGGTAGGGTTCTTCATCAAACTCAACAGCCATGGACTCGGTTTTACGTCTCCTCCGAAAGACGGCTTATCTCGTGGTCATTGATTTAATGCCTGCGATGTGTGATATGCTACTCCGGGCTCTACAATGCTGTTTTCCTAGTGGTCACCGATCCAAGTACTAACCGCGTCTACACTGCTTCACTGTAATTATGGCATCAGAGGCGTTCAACTACAGTGCTGGGTCGACGCCACTAAACAAATCTTCTCTACTAACCAAACATTTATAAATCTAACAGATGTTAAATTGTCTCAAAATTTATAATTGAACAATTTCAAAGCTGAAATGGGAGCTTATGGAAAAAATTTTGGTGACTGGGGTAGCCTTATCTCTAAACGTGACTTTTTTGTTTCAGATAATCTTCAATAATGGCTGCGTTCGTAGCGAAACAAATGGTTGGAAACAAATTAAACGCCGTTAAAGGTAAATAATAGGATTTTTTTGCATGCTGCTAGCGTATCCCATTATAAGAGAATCTTCTAGGTCACAGTGCGGAAGGTATAAAATATGTCGCCAGTCCAATTTCATTGTGAAAACGTTTAGGGATTTTTAAATTTTGCAATCAAATTTTATTATTTCAGAAACTACTGTTTGGTCCCTCACTTTGTAGAATCTGCACATATTTATGTTATTAATTAAACTGAATTTCCAATTAATTCCACTATTTAAAGTAAAAATTATGAAAATAAATTATCAATAGGTAATATTGATAATTATTTCGATATTGACATCTCATCTCCAGAATGACAGAAGTTACATTCGATGTGATGCCTACTTGATGTTAAATATTTTGACTACACCAAATATTGATCTATCTTGTCATTGACTTAATATATTTGAATAGAAATAAGAAGTAGATAATAATATTATTATATTATTAGTCCTATGATAATATCCTGGATATCTTTTCCCATTTAAGATCAGTATAACTGTGCAATGATATGGGAAACCAAGGAAAACTGTATCTGCCGATCTTTATAATTGTTTCTTAAGAAGACAATTTAATAGTGGACTGCTCCCTAGATTTATCTGTCTGATTTATCTAGTTCTTATTTCTTACCTCAAATATGTAGTACTTCTAGTTCTGTATTAGGCTGAATATTTGACCAATGAAGACAGCACAACCTACATTCTGAACATTTAAGTTTATATATTCCAGATTTTTTCAATGGGGATATTTTTGTTTTTACAATTAGAAATATTACACAGAACCCACTATAGCTCCACAATATGAAGTCGTCAATGAACAGATAAATCTAGGCAACTCTCCACTATTGAACTGTTTTTTTAAAGTAATCATCATTATAAAGATCAGCAGGATATATTTTTCCTTGGTTTCCAATATCATTGCAAAGTTATACTGATCGTAAAAGGGGAAAAATCCAGGATCTCTCCATAAGGCTTATAATTCAGAAGCTTAAATATTTGTATTATCATATCTTCTTCTTTTTTATTTATATATAGTTAGGCTAGGGGTTGAGTCATACGGCGAATTCGACTGGCGGCACTAGTGCTCACTAAGCAGCACTGAAAGCACACTCTCTCTTGGTGCTCGTTGTTCGACTGACAAAGCTCTGCACTGGTTTAGAAAATTTATTTTCGTCTCGGACATGCACCAATTTAGTGCGGTCCCGTACTGGGACTCTGCACACATAGAATTCTACTATTGACTATATTCACACGTCTTTTGTCGACGATTTCTTAATATATTTTGTAGTAATGAATCAGAAATAAAACAAGAGTTGTCGACAGTATGCAGATGGTATAAAGAATGAGACTTTTGACTGCTGTGGTAGTATAGTTTTTCCAAAGTTAATGTAATGACCCATATTTTTAATCCGTTTGAAGGAAAAAACCGCCCAATGGCGTGCATATAAATGTTTTATAAATTCGAATATATCAATTTGAATGGAATGGAATGGAAAAATTAACCTGCATACAAAATTCATAAAATTTGTAATACAATAATAACGCGTTTTCCTATAGAACACGGATTATCTAAAGAACAGTTTTTTGTATCGTCAACCCAACCATACTTGACAACATCATGCGTATCAAACCAAGTTTCGTCTAAATAAATTATAGTTCTATTTGAATCACGGTACCCTCTCATTTTGCGCAAATACTCCTGTCTAAGTTCAGCGATACGCCGAGATTCCATTATTACCATTCGATTATCTAACTTCTTATATTTAAATCCACAATACAATAATCCCGCGCATCATCTTGGACTGTCGTTTCAAATGGTCTCCAAAATGCCATTCTAATTAATTATAATTAATTAATCTACGAACAAATAAATATTATATTAATATCAATGGACTGCCTAAGCTCTGACGTCACAGGAAATGGCTCCTCCTATAAACTTTTCCAAACAAATCTAATGCGCGTTCCCAACACAAACCACCTGTGTCCATGTGTCCAAACAACATAAAAGATTTTGAATTTACCGTTTGCTATTTAGTTATTTATATAGGTATTTTCTTATAAAAACGTCTTTAATTCATCACTTTTTGCTTGTCTCTAATACCGATCACTCTCATTTAAAACTAAATCAACAGCAGATATAATATATCAACACCAAACAGAAAACTAAAAATCTCACGTGGCAATTCACACTCGCACAGTCGCACTCGGTTTGTGACGTCAGAGTTAGGCAGTCCATTCACTGACGCCACTTAACCACTACACCGTCAAATAGGTATTATATTAATGATACTTTTCTACACTAGATCACCTACACTTTCCTATAAATACCTATAACACTTCACTAAACTCACTCAACCAAGAAATATATATTATATTAAATACTTCTTTAAAACAAAATTCACACCCGACACTGAATGTAACTACTGGATTATAAGCCGAACCACAACACCACCCCCGAACACCATCCAGAACGTAGAATTTTTTCTGAGAAAGTAGTCAAAGGGAGGATTACAAACCAGAATGGTTGGTTCTATATTGCATATATACCAACCCCATTTAACTTGGAAGTGTGATCCATTGTCTGCGGGGTATATAGCCCGAGAAGTCTATGTTGCTTCTTAGTGAACGGTCTATACTTTGGAAAGTAATTTTTTAATTTGTAGTTTTAATAGTTTTATACCATTATTTTGACTTCTATACTTATTTATATTTTTCTACATTGCGACTATCCTCAAGGCTCATACATCAATGAAAATATGTTCCTCTTCATGCCCTCATCTTCCTGTACCCTTCTTAAAAGATTTAATCTGGATTACGAAAAATTAACACACACACACACACGCGAACTGAGTCACCAATATGTGAAACCTGTCAAATTAGACTTATGCCCGGTTGCAAGAACGCTAATCAAATCTCTCATCATGTGATGGTTGATTAAAAAATTATGAACTATCAATGGGAACCCGATTTCACGAACAAAATAATGGTCGATTAACTGTTCATCATTGCAGGTACCTATCCGTTGCATTTTGATTGTGTAAATGATGGTTGATTTGAAGAATTAACGAGTTATTATTTCATTGATTAGCCGTAAATCATTCATCATTTTTAATAAGCGTTCTTGCAGCCGGGCATTAGTGTAAAACACATATTAATCGAGTGTAAACAATATGAAGCTACAAGAAAGAAGTACCACATTTCAGCGAATATAGCGGAGACTCTAGGTCAAAACATGAACGTTGCAGATAAAATAGGTTATTTAAAGGACACTGGTTTTTATATGTTATTGTAGTTTTTGTCTTTATAATATATTATGTCTCCTATGTCGCTAATAATTAACTAAATTATCCAGATAAAAAACTGACAAATGATAAAATAAAACTTTTATGCTTTGTATGATCTTGTAACGGAATTTAGTCAATTGATGGATTTATTGCACTGCGCCATTCCAAAATAATGCATAGACGAATGCGGAGAGATCAATTCGTCACGTTTATCTCCAATACTCGATTCCCAACAATGCAATAATGTAGAACAATAATTCCATCGGTACCTATGCACGTTTCTCTGACATAAAATGTTTTTCCCCTCCTAATAGTTCAATACTTGTGATCCTATACTTTACGATCGCAATAAGAAAGTCAAATACAATTTTCCAAAGTGTTTGTGCCAGCTAAACTGGAAAAGGCGAGCCAAGGGCACTAACGGAGATACATTGAGCGATACATTGATTCCGTAATTTTGTCGTGTCGTTGGTGCCAATTTAGCATCATGTCGTAGTCTATATAATACGGTGGAATGAAAAAGGAATAGAGGCGACAGTTTATTGGAGAATTGAAAATGAGACACTGGCAATTTATGGTTGTATTGAGTATCTTCGATTGTTTCTTTCGTTGGAAAAACTTTGATTGATTCGTCGAAGTTAACAAAAAAAAATCAATTCATGATAAAAACAAGTCAATTCAATTTATTGAGAGCTACAAACATTTTTTTCAAACACTAATTAGTGCTCTTCGTTATTCAAAGTTATCTTGTAAATTAACCAATAATTTTAAGCTGATAATTCTCAAAGACAGTTACATGCTACTGAAAACCATTCATCAACGTCTTTAGTTTCTCCACGACTACATAATAATGCACAAATTATTTTTACATAATCTGCACTGATAGCGAACAAGCTCTACTATAGCTTTGAACAGACAACGTGTTACGTCAGGGCTAGTATTAGAGTGCCATCGAGATTTAGCTAACGCCTCGGTAGATAACAATATTATCCTGAGGTGGGTGGAGGGGCACGACAGGAGCAAAGGTAACCACATTGCTAACTCTTTAGCCAGGAAGCGACTGGACTAAGAATTCTTGGACCCGGCAACACCTACGGTCTGACGAATTCGACAATTGCGGAACTAGCTAAACGTTACACCCATGATCAATCTCCGTAGAGATGGGATGGAATCAAGGGTGACCCTGGGAAGCTGGAGTCGCAAAAATATTTGGCGATGACCAGAAAAAACCCCACGTTTAACGGTAGGATTTCGGACTGGCCACTGTCAATTAAGTAAACACCTCCATACAATGGGGCTAGTGGATACACCTCTATGCAGGATGTGTGAACAGGAAGATGAATCTGTCAGGCATGTCTTATGCGAGTGCCCGGAGTTATCGTCAATAAGAGATTGTGTGTTCGGTGAGTCTTGGCCTACACCTGCCGATTTAAAGATGTCTCCTAGTGACCTGTCCACCTTCCTGGAAAGGACAGGATGGAGGATGACCTAGGAAGACAATTCCTCGGGAGGATGTACAATGGGTCACATGTGGCCTAAGTGCTGTAGACCTAACCCACCCTCCCTACAGATACAGATATGTTTTTACATATTTATAGCTGAATAATGATATACGTTCTTCACACCAGTGGAAAATGCAATAGAATTCACTCTCGTTAACCAATCACATTCTATGATTATCAGAAATCACGCTAAAATGAATCAATCAAATCATCTCTTTTAATACGTCAAATACCTAACTAGATAAATCGCTTCTTACAGCGCGTCGTTTAAAACGTCAAAATAATCATATAATCTTAATTTTACGTGTATATAGGGAACAAAATTAACAACAGTATAGCGATAGTGAAGATTTAATATGTTTATTTACGTATCTTTATTCCTAATAATGTGATAATTTCATTCAAAAATGTAAATGTTCCTATTAAAGATAAGAGCTACCTACATCTACGTTCTTTACTTGTGTAGTATGGCTATTATTCACTTGAATAATTCCAAAACTCACTCGCTGCTCTCGCTCTTTTTGGAAACTTCATCCGTGTGAATAATAACCATCACTCTACACTCGTTGAAGAATATACTATTGTCTAGTCAGTGAAACACTCGATTGTTCATTATTCACTTGCTCACTATGCTCTGCTTTCCAACAAACCAAGCATAACGCTCATGTGATTTAATTTGAAATTTAATCGACCATACTTACAATTTTGACACGTAAGACGGAAATAGTATATAAGGAAATAACCTGAAAGTGAGAGATAGTCAAATCAAGTATTAAGGTCGATTTATAAACTTGACGTTGCCGGTGCCGGTGTCGTTTGCGGTGACCGTTCTAAATTAAAAACATTGCAATGCGTTGAACCATTCATAGTTGCCGTTGACTCTACCGGCCGCGGTTGGGTCTCCCGGTGGTGCCGTTCAACATAAACCAATTTTATCTTTTGACGGCGGCCGGTCGTAGCAACAGTTGAAGCACATTTAAAGAGCCAATCAAAATGCGTTTAACCTATCACGTGATATTAAGGTATGACATCAAAAGTATGATAATCAAAAGTCAAAAAGAAGCGGCCATCTGCATTTGCACTAGTTTTCAAATTTAAAGGTTAGATTGTCTTTGCTTGTTTACGCGAGTAACGGCAAGTTTATGAATATGAATTTTTGTGGCTACGACCGGTAGTCGGCAAACGCCAGGCCCACCGGCAAACGGAATACTCACCGTCAAGTTTATGAATCGGCTTTCATCCTGGGTTTGTTGGTAGCGAGCGTATACTGAATCTGTGATTCAGAATCGACATCTGAAAGAGATCTGAGCATTCCAGGTTTCATTTGCTGTTTCTTTTTTCTTCACTATTCCTTCTATATTTTTTGTTGACTCATGTTTTAAGACTCTTTTTTTGACACTGGACGAAACTTTCTTACTTTTTCTGATCTCTGAGGCTGCCTTGGTCGTTTCTGAGTTTCAGTAGGAGCTAGGCAACGGATAAATTTGCGATGTGCACACAATATTTAATACATACGATGAATCTGAACATGTGTTAGTATACATTAAAACCTTGTCTTCATTCCTCTTCAATTTTTTTGGCTCTGTTGATGCTTTTGGCTCAGTCTCCAATTTATCTTCCTAGAACACTAACTTATAATCTGGTGCTTAAGCCTGTTTGGTTATGGGGTTCATTCAAAAACGGCATGTGGGAAGAGTAGAAGATCTTGAAACTTATGAACTATTGAAGAGAGAAATGAAAAAATTGTAAACAAGCGTAAGGATTGGCTTCACCTTAATGACGACGCAGAATATCTTCAGGTACTGATGCTTATTCGAAGATCAACGAGAATCAATCCTTATAAGCTTGGTTTCTAGTATGATAAGTAACTAATTTTAAGATTTTTCTGCTGAAAATTAATGGTTAATTTGCAAGAACAACCTCAGTTATATAGAACGCTGGACAGTGTTTTATTTAAAAAATTGCATACGATACCAGACACAGAAATCTTCATCAGTATCAAAACCAGGAAGAATAACAATCAAGTTGGAAATTGAGGAAAAACAGCGATAAAGTAATAAAATTTCAGCTTTTTCCAACCGATGCGTTAATAATGAAAACACATGTAAAACTTCCATCGGAAAATCTCTAAAGCCAACCGATAAATAATTTATTTCGGAGCTATCCGAAACACAAAGGGTCAGAGCTTTGTGAAAAAGCCCTCTTGGCATAAATACATGTTTATGTAGTTGATTCTGAATCCATTTATTCTTATTTCAAATGGATTTTCAACGGACAGGAAGCATTTGTTGGGAATTTTCGTCGCCTCTTTTCAAGGATTTATATTTTTCTTTGTTTTCTATAAAGATTACCTGAAGCAAACTTTAATCCAAAGCCGGAAATAAGAGATAATAGAAATATATAAGAACATTTATGCAGTTTGTGTAATCCTATGAACTACCGTAATCACTTCATACAAACGTTCGGGAATGTGTAAGATATTGATCGCTGAAAAGTGGAATGTTTCTTAAATATATTAATAATGATAATAATAATAAATGCCTTTATTGGCCAAGCATATACCGCATAAAAATAAAGGAATATGAAGTAGTATATTGTGGGACAAAGGCAGGAAATTAGCTTTAGTTCCCCAAGACTGTTAAGCACGGGTCACATTAGGCTGACATCAGTCGCGAATAAAAAGAAGCCGCTACTATCAGCTTAATATGACCACAAAATTCGCAGATGGCATCGCCAGCCTGCGAGTATTTGTCAGCGGATGGTGAAGTCGGACATGTTCAACTTTTGGTAGCCAGGCAGCGGCTTCTAGCAGGTCACGTGATCACTCGCACCCTCTGGCACCTTCCACCAGCGTAGTCTGACCATCCCTGTTAACCATTTTTATACATAGCTCGTTCACGCACATCCTCAATAACCGATTAAGTACTCGTTTACGTGGACCTACAGACGACATGACGACTAGAAATGAGCTACTAAAAACCAGGCGAGTAGGTTGTTCAATGTGACCGGGGTGCCAGCCGCTGATCGCTGGTGCTACTGCCAGCCTAATGTGACCCGTGCTTTAGATACACGAGCTAGAGTGGTGAAGCAATAGCAGCTGATAGTTGAGAACTGCTAAAGCTTTTCCTGCATGTGTTACACATAACTATTTTTCGCATACCGAATTAATTGAAAAAAATAGGAACATATTAACAAAAACTTTGACATACACTAACATTTGATAAAAAAATTAACGTGAATAAGTGAAGTGAAGTGACAGATGGTGAAAAACTTCAAAAATCGTGGCGTTATAAATTTTCCGCCCTTGGGCTGCTAAGCCAATCTTTTCGTCCTATTTTTGGTATTGATAAAAGGTTATTTCATTCATTCATTCGATTGGGTTGTGCTCAACAGCACAGGCACTTGAACTGAATCTTTGTACCATTTCCCATGTTACCTACTTCCATTCCAGAAGCTTTGTGTCTTCTATGTAGGCCACTAGTTTGACTGGAGGGATTTTCAGTAGTTGTAATGGTTGTATTATTTCCTCTCCAACGTGCTTCCGTCTGAGTCCATGTAAGTTATCGCCGAAGCAGAGTATGTGAGTAGGTGTATCATCATAGAGTTCAAATTTCCTGCACATAGGTTCACTAACTTTGCCCATTTTGTGCAGATATTTCCTCAGGGTTCAGTGTCCAGTCACCAGGTCGGTAACTGTCTTCAAATATCTCTTACTCTTACAGTTTCAATAGCCTGGTTGAGAGTTCCTTGTCTACCTTGTTCAGTAAACTCTTTGTATGGAGGTGCCCTTGTGTCGACCTCCATTTGAGTTGGTGTTGCCTATCTAGCCAGTTCCCGATTTCACCTCTTATGCAATATTTTGTGATTCCACAAAATGGTTCCGGACCTATGAAGTCTCCTTTAGAGCCAACTTTAGCTCATGCGCCAGCACCCATATTAGAGACACTTTGTTGTCTCCTGCCAGCCTGTTGAGGTTAAAAATGCCACTCAGCAGTTTGCCAAATGACAGAATTCAAATTAATAATAGTAATAATAATTTATTCAATTCAATAAAAATAAATACATAGATACATAGAAATGGTGGTATTTACAAACTTAAATGTAATGATTGTGAAGCTTCATATATAGGTAGAACTTGTAGACCTTTGAAAGTTCGGATAAGTAAACATTTGAATAGAATTGATAATTCAGCTTTGGGATATCATATAAAATTTAATAAACATAATTTTAGTCCTAATCGTATTTCACAGATTTTAAAAGAGGTTAATTCTAAAAATTTTAATAGGTTGGATTTCTTAGAAGATTTACAAATTGATAAAGAATTGCAGAGCAATACTCTTTGTTTGGATACACAAGTACAATTAAATAGATCTTATGTTCCTTTACATAGACGTTTAAAGACTAAAGTAGTAGATCCAAGAAAGCTCTCTCTATGATGATACTCATATTGATCCACAACCTTTTCAGATTGATACCATACATTTCAGTTTAGTGTTCATTTATTTCATTTGCTATTTGTTTAATTTCACAAAATTAATGACTGGTTAGTTGTTGGTTTGGAGTATTTCTGGACTTTTATTTGAGTTATTTGTTGGAATTGGATTTGGTAATGGGTTCTCATTAGACCCTTAATCTGGTTCTGGTTGGTAAGAGATTTGATTAATGGGTTCTCATTAGACTCTAATCAGATCTTTCTCAATGAGAATGACTTTTATATTGGTTTGGAATTTGCTTAATCACATAACTTGACTATTGTTTGAAATGTTTTTCTTTAGATTATTAGATTTTTATTGTTGAAGTGTTTGATTTTGTTTGTTATAGACAAATGGGATATTCAAAGATAAAATTATTTTAAATTCAGTCTTTAGATTAACACAAAATATTGAAAACAAAAATTTACTAAAATTACGCAACCTGTAATGCAGATACGTCACTAGTTTAAATGTGAAGTTGTCGATAGTCTTCCTTTGCTGTTTCATGTTCAAGCTTCTTTTCCATTCTCATTCATTGGGATGTTTGAGCTTGTTCAGGACAAAAATGTTGATATCTCACTCCATTCACTCTGTTGTTCACTTTGTTCAATTTAAACCAAGATCAAACCTCATGCGAATGCAAACAACTCACTGTCATTCTAACCTAAACTTTTTCTTTTATTTTACAATTCGGGTAACTATATACCCTCTCTTAAGATTATTTTGTTCCATGTATGTGACTAACTTCAACTTATACTATTGATGTCAATATCTAAAAGGCAGATTTTAATAAATTTTTAAAATAGAATTTTTCAAATGGGGATGAAAGCAAAACAACACTATTAAATTTGATAAAATATGTTGCGACCCAATTGGTTCAGCTAGAATTAACGATCTGCTAATCATTAACAAGAATCTATTTTCAGTTGAACACCCTATTAAACTTTCTCTACCAAATATGAGATATCAGGTGAAACTAAATACCTAGCCTAACCAAATATGAGATTTATAAATTTTAGTTAGCAGTCTTTTATAACTTCCCTTATAAACACATTTGAATAACGATATCCTGATATCTCCAACGCCCTCCGTCTGAAATCTGTAAGGGGTATAATTCTCCTCCGGATGACGTAATTTGGGATAATCAGGAGCAATTTGTCAGATCGGGGAGCTTAAAACGACACCCCGGAGTCCCTAACCTATCCACGATTCTATCACCAACCCCATAAGGATGGAAGTGAAGGGGGTTGAGAGAAGTCCAAAGCAGGTCGAGATCACTGGACCCGAGGGCCTAGTTATTATCAGACCCTGGAGTCGATTCTTAGATCTTTAAGGAGAAAATGCTCACTGTCAGCTGTTTGGAGGTTATTTAAGAACCTACGAGGTTAAATCAATTTAATAATGTGTTACGTAGGCTGTTTCTACTTCTAAAAGGAAAATAAATGCTAGACAATAACAAACGTATATTTTTGTTAAAGATTATGGAGTAAGTGCATGAAGATATATACAGTTGAAGTTTAAATTATCCTTTATTGGATTTGTGGAAGACATTTTTATTCTACCTGTTTAAGGATTAAGTCCTTTTCGGGTTTTGATTGAATTGAATAACAAATGAAGTTAAATGTCGCGGTAGGAACAGCTATGGCTGTGCTCCCAAATCGCGGTTACGATCCTTGCGGGAATTAAGATTCAGGGAAATTCCACAGAAAACCTGCAACCGTCATCCCGGTAGGGAAGGAATTGGGACAAAAATATACAACTAAAAATTTTTTATTTTGAAAATTTTTAAATTGTCTCGGATACTAGAAAGTTCCCGAAACAATACGCACTGAAAAATGCTGTCGTGATTGCCTCCTCGTAGTTTTCTGTACACTTTTGCAGTATTTGTCGAATGCTTTTACTTTGTGGTCTTCAGTATCCACCTGTTTTCGGTAATGGACATAGTATGTAATTTTTTCTTTAAATGCTATAATAGAAATAATAAATGAAGGGAATTTGAAGTGCTTACCTTACATTATATTTTTATTTTTAATTTTCTAGAGCATTTACAAAATGCATCACAAACCATCCATGAAGAATTTAAGGAATCCATGAGAAGTACAAAAACATTTTCGTAGTTAAAAAACAAACTATCCAATTTTCTCCGCTCAATTTAAAAGTACAAAATTATTTAAATTCTTCGGTGGCTTTTAAAAAATTTTAAAACGTTTCCTTCGGAAATTTAAATTTTAGACAATTCTGCATAGTTTTTATATTTTTTTCAACTTTTATACCAGCTTACTATTATTTTTTTTTCGGTATTTCAACGAAACTCAGCAATATGGAATATACAAACTATATAGAAATACCCAACATTCTGATATTCTCATCGTTATCTTCAAAAGATATCCACGCCGCTATTGTACTCCTATAACAAGGTTTTCTGCTACACTGGCAACTTTCAAAAAGTCACGTCTTGTGTATGGAACGGTACAGAACTCGACTGAGAAATAAAATAGGTTTATATTCTTGAATGTGTAAAAAAACTTTTTCATATTTTTTTTATACTTAATGTTAACGATTTTGGTGTCCGACATCTTTTAAATTAAGAACAGAATTATTGGAGTTAATTAGTATGGATGTAAAGGACTGCAGTGCTAAGAAACTATACAAAGCATTTAAAGACTGCTTAGATATTCATGGAATTCCCGTGACCAATGTTGTTGCTTTAGCTCCTGATGGTGCCAGTGTTATGACATGTTAAAAAAATGCCTTTTTTACTTTATTAAAAGAAGGTGTGTCGTTGGTGGTGTTAATGAAATGCATGATGTAATTCTTTAATCTGGTTAGTTCGAAGGCTTGTGCAGAATTGCCTAAAGGAGCTGAAAAGTTGACTTGACAAATTTATAATTAGCTGTCAGTTCTGAACGATCAGGATTTTTCCAATTTCAAGCATTAAAAATTTTGAATCCTGCATCAACTACAGCCTTATGTGAATATAATTTTGACAATTTAATTCATGTATAAAAAATCGCATATGCCACAGTGCAATTGTCACTTTGACAGCGGCAAAAGTTAGCTTTAACTTTTACAGCGACAAATACACTAGTGGTTTTTTCACTTATTCATTTGTTCATCAATTATCGCGGTGTTGGTTACCAGAATAAATAGTTTGGCATGTTTGTCAACAACTTATTGAATTTTCAAGAACTAACAATGAGTCGATTCGGTGTGTCTACGAACGCCGAAATTAGTCAAATTGTTAATACCTGTGTGCCTACTAATACAGTTGCGACGCAATCATCAATCTGGCGACAATTTTCTACGTTTTGCGATGCAAAAAGATACACATTTGAGCCAGATACTTCCATCGAGAAATTGAATGTAATATTGCAAGATTGGGCATTTAATATGCGAAAAAGTAACGGAGAAGACTACAAAGAAGCGGTAGTTAAAACAATTTGGAACACCACCGCTAAAATGCTACAAAGTAAATATTATAACGAATTTAATATTGTATTCAACCCTTTCACCGATGTTCAGTTTAATTCATCACGAGCTGCACGTAATGCTAAACGTAAAATCCTACAAGCACAACCCGAAAAGAGAAAATGTAGTGTATCAGCTCTTAATAAATCTGAAGTATTTGCAATGGCCAGATTATATAACGAAAATGAACCGGAAGGACTTCAAAAGAAATTATATCACATTTTGGCGTTTGAACTAGCTTGGCGCGGAGAAGAAGCAGCTTACTGCAAAACCACTTATTTCGTATCTGAAATTGAAAATAATGGAAAAGAAACTGGACGTATCGAGTATAATCCTCTGTTTTCGAAAACGAGACAAGGCGGCAACAATAAATTATGTCACAGCAAATGGATCACGCCTAATATTTTCGACGAAGATATTTGCCCAATACGTTTATTCAAAAAGTTAATGGAAAAACGAAACACTTTTATAACTTCGGACAGAGTATTTCTTACACCAAATCCCTTTTGGGAGAAGAAAAATTCTAAAGGTTGGTACAAGAATTTGCCGATTGGAATTAATGAAATTTCCAAATGGACTAAACGCTCAACACAACGCATTGGTTTAGATGTCAAACGTGTCAAAATTACAAATCACTTAAATCGAGCGGCAGCAGCTAGCGAATTAAGTAAAAGCGGAATTGAAGAACAAGCTCTAATAAAAATAACAGGACACAGCAATTCATCATCAATAAAACCATACTTACAAGTTGACAAAGAGTATAATTCAAGCATTATTCAATCAATTCGTTTGGAAAATGAAAAAACTTCAACATCTACTACAGAAACGATTAGCTGTGGCACCCGCAGCGATATCACTGTTCCTAGTATGAATTTCAATAACTGCGTTTTTAATAATTGTACATTAAAATAAAAATGTGTTTATTTTTAATGTTTCATAAATAAAGTTTGCATTGATATGTTTCCAAATTTCTCATTCATTAAATTGTCCTACCGAATTACACTCGAGGTTTGTATTGATATTGGGTAAATTTGTGTTGTTCAAATTGTAAACTGTTTCCTTTAGCAATTTGACGAGAATAACTGTCAACTATTAAAAACACGACACGGAAGGTGGAGTGTTTCTCATTAAACAACCCAAATTTACCCGATAAAATACAAACCACTTGTGCAATTATAAGTGATTATATAACTCATGTTCTAATGAACCAATACAATCCTTGAATTTCCCTTAGTTACGTCGTATTGATAAGTGAATATACCCCTTGACGACGTGATATAATCGTTTTGGTGTTTCACCTCCTGCCATATTGTGATCATTTCCATAATAACGGGCAAGCTCAATGAAATGTCAGTTAATTCTTCAAAATGCAGCGCTTTGGTTTCAGAAATTGATTAAGAAATTGAAAATGTAACACCACATTATTCGTTATATAATCGTAACGAATACCAACTCGAGCATAGACAATATTTTTCGATTATTTACCTCTTCACTCGACGTATTTCGCGAAACACGTCTCGTGACTCGGTGAATAATCGAATATTGTCTATGCTCTTGTGATATTATAACTGAATAACTTTAAAACATTCCCTTCAGCTTGCTGCATTTTTTGACGATACGTTCTCTGCTTGAGGCTTATTTATTATTTTAAAAGTATGTTCTACATTTTTTTAATTCATTCAATGCACTAATAAAGTTTCGATTCATAAATTATCAGTAAGTTTTGTTCAAAATAAGCAAGTTTGTGAACCCGAATATTCAAAATTCTAATGAAATATGTATTAGAGACATAAATCCTCACTGCTAACTTAAGTTGGAAGATATAGCGCTAGGCCCAAAGTGCAAAGCGTTATATAATACATTCCCTAAACATATTCAAACTGAATTTAGAGTTCAAATTTTTATGTGACCGCTGTAAAAGAGATGTATAATCGCTTGCCCTTAAAAAATCCTGTCATTAAATCATTGAATTTTCTTCATCCGAAATATGCTTTAACCTCAGCAGATAGATTAAGTATTAGTATATTGCCTAAAAAATACCAGAATTTAATTATTGAAACGGATGTGATGATGGAGTGCCTCATTCAGATGCTGCGGCTGAGAGAATTATTTCGATATTAAATGTGAGAAACGCAACAGTATGAGTGAAGAAGTGTTAAATGCGATTTGTATAACAAAATCTCATTTGAACAACCAACAATTAAGTGGTTACCGCTTTGAAGTTACTGATGATATGCGGTAAACAGAGTGGCTAGAGTTCCGCCGGCGGAATTAAGAATTTAAAATTAGAATTCTGCTTTGGGGCGGAAGATTATATGACATATATCTAAAAATCCTCCGAAAATGTCATAATTTACGCAGGCGCGGCGGAGTTATTTACTAATAGTATATGCTTTCTGCCCCCAAACGGCGGACAACTCATGTTACATGATTAAATTCCGTTCAACGGCGGATTAAAGTTTATTTTTGTAATAATTCCGTCCGCAATTTGGCTTAGTATTATTTTATTTTAAGGGCAAATGCAATGATTATATTTTCTTCCCCTTCTTCAAATACACAATTTAAGGATATCATCATAATATGAATGTGATTATAATTCCATTTATTTTCTTGGATGTGTAAGTCTGACAGCAAATGGAACTCGGTAATCGGACGGAATTCTTGAATAAACTTTAGTCCGCCGTCAGACGGAATTTAGATATCAAATGTCAGCCGACCGCCGCTGGTGCCCTCAGGACGGCGGCAAAGTGGCTATGTAATGTAATGTCCCGCCGAGCTTGCGAAAGCTATATCATTTTCCACGGATTTCTGTATATTTGGTATAGACTTCCAGTTCCAATTTTAAATTCATAGTTCCGCCAGGGGACCTCTAGTCACACTGTATGATAAAATTACATAATAATGATATGTATGCATGAATTAAAATAGTGTGAAGTGTCAACCATCAAGTTAATGCGCTTATATTTCTATTTGTTGAAAAGGACAAAGGTAATTTTATGTTTGCTAACAAAAATATTTTTATTTTCGTTAATAGTATGTTAATAAAGGCATAATAAAAAATTAATTTATTAGTAGGGACTGTTAAAGAGGAGTTATTCAGAGAATTTTGTGAGAAATTTAGTTTTTGATATCTGACCATCAATTTTGATATATTTTTTTTGGGTAACCGTCCAACATTGCATTTAAAACTATAAAAGTGAAAAAGGTTCACTACCAAAGGAAATAAGTAATCTTGCATTCGTTGTTATAGTCGAAAATACTATTTGGTTTCCACAAACAACATCCCAAAATTTTATTAAGACTGTAATTCTTCAGAGCGTAAAGTACTGAACTCAAAAGCACCCATTACTTTTACTACCTTCAATAATTTCTAGATTTACGACTTTTCTTTATATAACTTCATTTCTATAGGAACATATTGTTAGCCAAACATTCAACATCGAATCGTAAATTAAATGGTGGATTAAGAGCGTGAGCATATTAACCAAATATAATAACTTTTATACCAAAGAGAGAATATTTTCTGCATCAGTAACCATACTAAAATCCATTAACTCACTTGAACTTTCGAATGAAAAGAGTGAATACTTGGTGTATAATATATCTACCTTTCGATTATAAACCAGAAATTTAAGAAGAGTACGATAATTACGCACTTTTCTAACTTTTCAACCCGAAGCGTCTTTTAATTCAGAACTTTTTACACTTTTTAAACTGATTTCTGTACGATAATTCGGTTAAAGTCAAAATAGTTTTAAACTTTTTACACTCGATTAAACTCGAGTTAACCAAGTTATCCTGTCATAACTGGCATTTGATATGTATATATTCAATAATGTCCAGTAAATAAATGCACCAACCTGTTCATCTCATTATTGTCGGACTTTTTTTTGCAACTTGTAGGTATTCATGTGTAGATTACTCTCTGAAAATATGTCCTCCGCGGGATTTGCGGAAGGGGCTGGAAAATGGCCCATGATCCCGAAAATTCAGTTTTTGGCCGATATCTCCCGAAATATGCTACTTAGGGAAGTGGGGTTCTGTTAGAAATGAAGTACAGTTCATTACCTACAAAACTGATCCCCATCATTTTTGTCCCTGGATCAATATTTCTTGCAAAAAAAGGCTTGCAAAAATTTTCCGGAAAACTAAAACAAAAATTTTAAAAACCATCGAAAAGAGGACATTTTCAGCTTTCCAATGGTGTGCATTAAAGACCGATATTGCCAATCATTGTTTATCAATTCGCGGTAGACCCGAGAATTTTCAGAAAACTCCGGAAATAAAAAAAACGTTCCAAGAAAAAGTATGAACAATCAAATACAGTTACTACAATCAAATACAATTACTACATGACTGTCAGAATTATAGTAAAATTAACTTTTTAGAGTCTTTAGAAATAAGAAGGTACTCCAATGATCCTCAGTATACTCTTGTAAATGAGCAAATAGATACTTTACAATCTCCTTTGTTAGACTGTTTGACCGATATATTTTAATGTGTATCCACCTATCTTTTCTAAATTCTGCTCATTGCGAAAATATGTACATATGTCATATATACACCTTTTAACTTAGCTAATAATACACTTGTTTACTTTATTTAATTTCACTATTATGATACCTATTATTATCCTACCTTAAAAGTATTCCTTCCATTTTCTTAGTTACATAATAAACAATGTTTTCATTCCACCCCTTGAAAATGATAAACTTGGTTATCTATGGTATAAACATCGAAACCGGTCGGGTCTAAGTTTTTTGTAAAACTTATATTATAAAATATTGTGAAATAAAAATAATGAGTATTTTTAAACATTGATAGGAAAAGTAGATTTGAAATTGCTAGAAATGCATTTTGTAAGAACTTCAACAATTTCTTTTTGTTATAAAGATCATTTTAATATAAATAGAATATAAAAATAAAGACAGTAACTCTTTATTTCAAATATATATTCAAATTTATTAAAGTTTTTCTCTTTTTTCATAAACGAAAACTAAATGCAAACAACCCACTGTCAATCTGTCATAAAGTTCTTATTTTCTCCTTCAAATTTGGTGACTACACTATCATATATGATAATTATGTTCCACGTCAACATTTGTGCATAGCTTCAATTAATACTAGTGACGTAATATTCTAAAAGGCGGATTTTGAAAAAACTTCAAAAAACGATTTTTTTATTGGGAATAAAAGGAAAACTACAGTATTAAATTTGATTAAATATGGCGAGATATGATTTGTTTCTTTAGAATCAACTATTTATTATGCATGAACAAGAATCTATTTTTAGTTGAACACCCTATTGATTTGAACATGCGACTTCATTATTGTTGAGTTTTCTTGCAGTTCTTACAAGACTTGTTTGAGGTGAATGTACAGCTTGGTCAAAAACACGTCCTTCGTTTTCGTCACTACAGACTGTTTTTTTAAGACCTGAAGAACCTTTACGTTGACACAGTGCGACCATTTTTGAATCAACTTTAACTGCAGCGTATTATTAATATGTCAAATAATGAGAATTAATTCAATTGTGACAGATACAGATTAATGGCAGATAACAGCAGTTAAAGGTTAGCTGATATTTTTTTATATTCGATTTTTTTTCTAATTTTGTTTTAGGAAACAAAATTAGTGGCGCCCTTAAATTTCTTTTCTTTTCAAAATTATTTTTTTCCTAATTTCCATCAGATAACAAAGCCCTGAGAAACGGCGTTGTTATCTCCAAATATAAAATCAGTTTGGTAAGAACCTGCCCTATCAATTTTAGAATTTTTTCAACGGTGTTAGACATGTTTCAGTATGTATGTTTGTTTGTAACCGACTCCTTTGGACTCGATTTTGACCAACTTTATGCTGCATGAATATTATAAATGATATCAAAAGAATTTTCTTATTATTTGTTTCTGTATTTGGAACTGAACCTGTGTAGTCACCGACAATGTATTTTCCGAATGAAATGTCGATCAAATCAAAAATTTATTTGAAAGCGTAATAAAAAATAACATTGGATGCAAGAAAAAAATCTTTTGTCGACCCCAAATTCTAAATTCCTGATATACTGCTTCTTTTAAAACCAATAAAATCCGTCGTTTTTCTTTGTTTATACTGATTGCTCTGGATATGTCCCAAAATGCCTCCTTTGCGATTCTCCTTGGAGACAACATATTAATCTTCAGAAATTTTCTGAACGACTGCCATTCTTTATTATACCAAATAAGAAAGAACCTACACGTGAATCTTTTGTTTCTTCACCCAACTTTATATGCTTGACGTACAGTAGATATTTTGAAAGCTAATTGTGTATTAAATATTACAATGTAATATCAATTTAGGGTACAATTTTTCTGATACATTAAAAAATGTAAATCTCTCTTATCCACAATCACATTGTAATTGTAGTTTTATCCACACTTATGAAGTATATGAAGTACCACTAGGGAATAATAAAAAATACCATCTCAAATAAATAGTTATTTAACCAACAAGAATATTAGTAAGGGCGATTAACAGTGGAGATGATGTATGATGTATTTATTCTGTTTTGCCGTTTTTTCTGTTCCCTTTTTTCAATTTGGAGCTATGAATTTCCAGCAAAAGCAAATATTCATATTGATTAATATAAGTGGTTTGTTAGTTTTGTCCAGGAGTTTATTTGAATTTGAATAAATAGTTTTACGAACAAATTTGGTTCCGAGAAAATTATTGCAAGATTACAACAAACCTTTCTGGAATAGTTCTGATAGATAATCGATTTAATAAGAATAATATGGTGCCAATCACGGACTTCTAACAAGCCGTTAATTTTGAAGTAATTGAATTAAGGACGTTATCAATGACAGTATGTTCCTTCCTGCATCACACTGCTAATGTCACTAAACCGCAACTAACTTTGGTACATGTAATTAGTAGATACGTAACCTACAAGATCGGAATCATTGCTGTAATTTCAGTTGAATACAGGGTAAATTAATTAATGTACTCAGTTCGTAATGGCGATGTCACACCATGGTTGATTTTGCAAAATAATAGTATTGTAGGGATTTACATTAGTAATAGAAGCTGTTTATTGTTGCGTGACAGATGTATATTAGTTAGATCCTTAGTTTTTAACTAATTCATCGTTGCTCCATTGATACATGAATATATTACCAAGCAAAACTTTGGGAGACTAAAAGAATGGTGTAAATTTTGTACAAAGGAAATATTGATTTCTACTAACTTCTTAATATTGACTTAAACTTCACGCATATATTATTTAAAATTTTCACCTGAATCGATTGGTGAAGACTATAACGTTCTATCTTTCCAAACCACCTAGTTACTTCTTAGAAATCAAAAAACCTGTGACATGCCACAAGATGGTATGAAGAAAAGGTATAACTTTTCAACAACGATGATTGGGATCCAAATACCATTACCAGACTTCCAAAGAAAGCCATTCAATGGTACACAGACGGCTCAAAAGCAATAGAAGGAACTGGGATAGGAGTGTACGGGCCCGGAACCAAACACTCTGAAAGCTCGGGAAAAACCCCAAGTATCTTTCGAGCGGAAACTCATGCCATAAGAAAGTGTGCCCAGTTCAATATTGACAAAAGATATGGAAGGCAAAACATTATCATAATGTCGGAGAGTCAAGCAGCCATTAAAGCACTGACCTCTTGTGTAATCAGTCCCAAAATGGTGTGAGAATGCCTAGGCTTACTCAATGAACTATGCGAGAGCAATATAGTAACCTTACTGTGGATTCCAGAACAAACTGGAATAAAAGGAAATTAAATAGCAGATAGACTAGCAAAGAGGGTGAGTGAATGATCCTTTTGGGGGCACCAATGTATCAGCACCAATGTAATATTAGAAGAAATAAGCAAAGCCGAAGATAAGAGAAGATCTGACCATTGGAATGGTCTAGTAGGGCTCACACAATCAAAGATTCTGATGGGTGGCCACAAACAGTTGAGATCAAATGAATGCATACGTCAAAGTAAAACTGCACTAAGAGTTTTAACAGGGATCCTAACGAGACATTGCCGCCTGAACCGGCACTTGAAAAAGCTCAAAATCGAGGAGGAAGAAGAAAATAGATTCTGTGGCAAGGAAGAAGAAACCTCCATCCACATACTTGCGAATTGCACCGCAATTCAGAATCCTAGGGCACAGCACCTAGGAGATTATTGGATAGAAGAGGTACATTTACCTAAGTTGAAACCTGCAGATATCCTAAAATTCCTCAGGGCCATAGGACTAAAGAAGCTACTTGTCTGAGACGTTCCTCAGGATCTTTAAGGTGTCAGTGAATGTCACCCCATCATATATACATACATACACACATATTTCCAATTAGTTAAGTTATGAGTACCTCTTGTTTTGAAAATTGGATTTTCGAAAATATCATGACTTCATTTGAATACGGAAGAAATGCGGTTCTAATAAACTTTTCAATTAGACTTGTTTTATAGCTACAGTTTTTTAATGCAAGAACTCGCAAAACTATAATTCTGATTTATAGAACGTATAATTGCTAAACGATATGAATATCTGGATCGTACTCCATCCCCCATCTTCTGATTTCAAAGTTATCTAAAGGTGCAAACACACTTCTGACCACCCCAAAAGTCCATTTATCAATTAAAATGATAAAGTAGACGGCCTTTATCTAATTATTCCAAAACGTAGGTGAGAAAAAAGAACGAACTCAAGGGAGATATAAAGCTGATGAATTATGATGGTCAGTTTACGTGTCTACCATTTATGTTGAGTTTTTTTGTTTCGTCTGGATAAACAAATTCTGAAAACACACAGACATGTAGTTTCAAAGATGTATTTCAATATCTAAAGAGAAACACAAGGTTGACAGTGAAATATTATTTCTAGTGAAAATGTATTTATTGAAGTTGTGGAAGATTATGCAGATGAAACGTTAGTTCACATGTTTTGAACCATATCTTCTCCAGCTTAACTGGTATGGGTTGGAAGATTACAATCAGGAAGGAATGTTGGTGTGGTGTGTGGTGTAGAATTGACATAGGAACAGCCTCTGACTGGTGGTACCGAGCCGATCAATCAATACATGTTTCAAGCATTTAATTTCAAAAGATTGGCTACGTGGCAAATATTTCATCTAGCAGGTGTAGAAAAAAATGTGATCAGATAATTCTAAAGTCCATTAAATCATAATTTTGAGTGGAGGTTTTGAATTTTTTATATAATTTACTTTTAAGTCTCTGATGCCGGATTTCACCAACAATTTCCTAATACCGAAGTCAGATTTAGGATGTTAGGTATTTCCTATCACTCGTAAGTATTACTTAGCGCGTGGTGAAATGTAAATTGCATTTATAAATTCCTAAATCTGACTTAGGTATTTCCTAACTTTAGGAAATGGTTGGTGAAATCGGGCATTAGAATCGAAGCATACATCACGGAATCACTACCCTAGCATACTTCGAGACGGGCGGCGGTCCCTCACACACACTCCGTCATCTTCTCCCTTCTATCACTCCTACGTCTCATGTCATATCATTTCCTTCTCTCCCCCTAATCATTCTCTCCACTACGTCACTTACCTCCATCCATTCCTCCTCCCCCCTCAACATAATCTCCACCATGTTCTCCCAATACACAGCCTCCCCTAGTTTCTGCTCTAATTTTTCCAGCTCCTCCACGTTCTTACAGCATCTGAACACATCCCCACATCATCCTCCACTTCACATCTCTCGCACAATCTAGTCTCTTTTTTCCCAATCTTGTGGAAGTACCCTACTCTCGACCCATGCCCAGTGAGCACCTGTGTCAAGAAGTAGTTCACCTCCCCAAAGCATACATGTGACATGTTACATGTTTCAACCCCCCGGAAAAATAAATGAGGTGTTTTTTTTTGAAATTACGCAAAAACCGTTGAAGTTGCAGAAAAAAAGTTTAAAACAAAAATTGAAGAGCCTTAAATTTCACACCAAAACGGTCCTATCATTTCTTCCCCAAATTACATTCGAGTGGCTATGAATTTAGAGGTGGTTTATTTCACTTTAAAAAACTATAACTCGTGGAAAAATTGACATATTATTTGCAATTTTTGTAATTACTCAGTAGTACACGGTGAACTTACACTTCATAATTTTTTTAATTCGTTCATAACACAGTTACAACAATTTAAAATTTTTAATATTAAATTCAATCTACTGTATCACATGAATTCTTTTTTTTTCTTATTATTTTGTTTTTTAATTTTCATTTTCAGTCAGGTATAAATTATTGAAATACTAGGCAGGGAAAACGGAGTCATTTTGACCTGGGTGCCGGGGCATCGAGGAGTGGAGAGCAACGAGAATGCCGACACTCTGACAAAAAAGGGATCAGAGTCTCTATTTATTGGGCCTGAACCATTTTTTGGCATTGCGGAAAGCACTGCTAGATCATTCATAGCTACCTGGGCGGTGAGGAAAACTTTCACGAACGACTTCAAAAAAGTATCACCAAATACAACCATGGGCTTCTTCAGAAGCACAGGCTTGTAGGGTGAATTGTAACCCCTATGGGTGAGCCACAATAGACCCAACGGGGGTCGCAGTGGAGGTGGCGAGAAGGCCCCACTCACATAACCTATCAGTTTTTGCATAATTTCAAAAAGACGATTGACAATGGTCTGGAAGAGAGATATAACAGCATCCGGTGGCTAGAGAAAGTTTGCGCTAAAAATTTTAGAAAAAGTTCAAACATGCTACAATATTTTAATTTGTTCACATCCTTATCTTCAAGTGTATTCACTCCTTTTTTTATAAACATTTCCTTGTCTTTCAGTACCTTAGTTTAATGATGTTGATCTTCTCATTGTTCATCAGTACAATATTTTTAATTTTTTAAATACCTAAATATACACGATCAATCAACTAAAATATCAAGTAAACCATCCGTGAATAATAGGTACTCCTATCCCGGTATCCTAGAATTATTAGGATTTGTAGTCAATACATAGATTTCGTATTAACGTCAAGAACAGAGCGATAAATTCGGGTTGAAGTGTAGATAGTTGGCAATATATTATAACCTGCCTCCACCTCTTGCGCCATTAACGTTCACTGAAATTAGTTGCTTAGCTTTTGAGCTTATTTCAAATAATCCGGAAATAATAGTAAAATAATTAAATGAAAACGACTGGAACGTTTTATTAATTGACATCTTCTTACTCACTACAAAATGTCATTTTAAAGTAAAATATTAGCAATATTTAAAAAAAAATTACTAATCTCAAAAAATAGCTTATTATAAAAAGATTTGTGAAAGGTTCTATAAATACTGTAGAGGGGGAAGGTCAGTTTAAGTAGCTTTAATGGCGTTACCTTGCAAAGCCTTGGCTACCCCTACTTTTTTTAAATTTTTTGTTCATTTTACAATAAGCTATTGTCTAGTTGAAACAATGACAAATCTCAAAAAGGTGAAAGTGAGATATTCGACTTTAAATTTTAAAAATAATATATAAAATCCAGTATCAACTTTGATTGTTTTAATTTAGATATGTCGACACATCATGCCAGATGAGACTATAGTTGACAACAATAGTAGTATTCTTTTTACCGCTAAGAGATGCCACAACTGAGTCGAACTGAGCTTAGATTCTTCTAAGATCTAAGATAAATTCGGTATAATTTTCTGGCTAAAAAGAACATTCTGACTCAAATACATAACCTCATAAACTCGAGTGTTTACATTTCCTCATTGCTGAAATTAAACTTATTTATCAAACCTTTGATTCTTATTAAAATGAATGAACAGATAGATTTCACAAATGTACTTGTGGTAAGTAAGTTGATATTGGTGAATTTTATTGCCATGTAAATCACTGTTACTAATTCTTTTATGCAAAATAATTGAGTAAAACTGTTTTAAAGCAACATTTTTAACGAGGATTCCTCAGACTTTGAACAAACCACGGCCAGATGTTTTCTAACATGACCATAGATTCTTATGAGATTAATTTAAAAACAAAACACCTTAACCTCAAAAAGCTCTTTCTCAGTTGAAAGCTTCATAAAAAACAAGCTCAGCTGAAGTAAGTATCTCACTAAAATCTCAGTTCAAACTTAGTTGCTGAAGGTAAAAAGAATGGTCATTTTAAACTGAGCAACTAACTAACTAAGATTCTTACTTATTCTCAGTTAATTTGGGTAAAAAGAATACTACTAATATTGATAAAACTACTCCAAACTTGAGAAAAAATAGCCTTTATTTAAAAAAAATGTGGCTTGTTACATTATTCCATTTATAATAAATATCCAAAATCTTATTTAATCAACCAGTTCGGTGACCTCATCTGCAACATCAGGGGTGACATCCTCACGTAAACTATTGTAGAAGGGATGATACACTGAAGGTATGTAGGGTAATAATGATCTCACATTTTCAAGTTTCAAAGCAGATACAGAAAGAACATTTGGACGTCCCTTCTTGCCAACAGTAACGGGGTTGTAGGTACAATTCACAGAATGCTCAACGTAAAATGCTTTTTTGTTATCACTCTTGAATAAAAATGAAAAAACATTGGAAAAATCCAAAGATTGCTGGTCATCAGTGCTAGTACTCTTTTTAATGTTCTCTAAGAGTGGTTGTACATTGAGAAAATCTCCCTGTTTTATAACAGTTACACTGAAGGGCTTGTTTTTATTAGATTCTCTTTTGTGCTTATTTGTGGCTTATCATTGTTTCACATTAAGCCCTTCAATTATAGCATGTTCATATTGTAATAATAATAAGAAGAAGATTGAATAAAAGGTGCTAGCATAACCCCAGACCTCTTTCTCTACGCGATAGTCAATGCTTCATCTTTTTGTAACCACAAGCCTTTATATTTACATTATACAATTTTCCATATCCTTCACGATTTCTTTTCGCATTTCCATAATCTCTGGCTATAACATCAAGTTTATGGTAACTTCATTTGGATACATTTTATCACGGACCGACCTTTTTATGGCCTTTAACTTTTTCAATTTTCCAACGGGTAGCAATAGGCGCTGGAAGGATTCGGTGAAAATCTTTGATTTAATAAAAAGTCGACAATATTCTGGAATGCAAGTACTATACTTTATAGTAGAAACAGCGAAACGGAGGTATATTGCTTTTCATAAAAATGCTCTATTCCTTATCCACCGGGAAAATTTAGATATTCTAGTGAAATTGCAGATGTATGAAAATAAATGTTTTTTTTTTGCCAAAGAACTTTGTTTGGAATGATATATTTCGCAATTGGAATCTATTATTTTGGAAACATGCTTTACGAAACAACAGTTTTGTATGTGAAAATATCTCTCCTTTCAAGTACTTTAATTCCGTAATTATTCTGTTGATGAATTTCCATTAGGTATTCCATAATTTCCATACACGTATTTTCAGTATGAAAAGCATAATAGAAATTGTCGATTTATAATATTATAATAATAATTGAAATTATGATAATTCATATTCCAATTCCTATTACGTTTGTTCCCAAAGCAAGTTCCAAACATTTTATTAACGTCATCTGATGCGCATGCGAGAACAGAATAATTTACCAAGTAGGTTCTAAACAAATGTGTGCTGGAACAGTTCTGAAAAGTATTCTTTGCTGAATATTTTGATAGGAAAAAAAAGAAAATATAAGGTTATGTTATAAATATCCAAAGTACGTAACCTGACGGATCACTCGGAACAAACTACTAATTGAAATGTTAAACCGGTCAGCCACATCTCGAAATAAAGAGGTTTGGTGACCTGTAAACCACAAGAATATAATAATGTGATCTTTGGCGCTTATTTTGTCATTTCCACCTGTTTGGGGATAAAATAAATCGCTATTTTCAAACTGAAATGCTATTTACACACTTTTTATGAATTCTAAAATCACACTTTTTATGAATTCTAAAATTTTCAACAAATTCAGTGTCATTATATTGCTATATCGTTTCTTCAATGTAGTTCTCATTTTTTGGGCGCTGTCGATCTTGAAATAAGTAATTCCTATTCAAACTCTGAAAACTCACTATCATCTTCGGACGAAAATTCGACTTCTGTTTCATTCTCAATAAAAAAAGCATCCATTTTGTTTACAGTAACAATAATGATATTATTGTATATTATACACACAAATATCAAACAAATAACATAACCAAAAAGCAAAGGTATTAAAAATCAAAAGAACTAGAGTCATTCATATGAAAACGCATGCGCGAAATTAAAAGTTGTCATTTTATTTTGGAACTCGGAGAACAAGTACCTAACGATCTCGTTTGGAACAAGTTACTAGTCTTGCGGGAACTCCAAACAATTATATGATAATTAGCTCTAAACTCTGCTCTGCTGGAACGCTTATTTTGTACTGCGCAAACTCAGTTAGGAACTTACTTCGGGAACAAACCTATTATGTATTGAGATTTTGCAAAATTGTAGGTAACCCTTAATGCATATTGGAAATTGTATAACTATTATGTTATTCATAATTTAAATTTTTGAATTTCAGTTATATTTTCCATAATTTTAAATCGGCAATTTTTATTATTTTTTCATAATGATATTGAGGAAATAAAATTATGAGAATTATGATATTAATTCAAGAATTAAAATTATAGAATGAATAAAAGAAATTCTATTCCTATTATGTTTTTCGTAATTTTAGTTCTTAAATTTTCATTATGTTTTTCATTCTATTTATTTTTCATAACACCTTTGATAAAAATAATTTAAATTATATATTATGAAAGTCATAATAGAATTCTTGAATATCCATTATGGTTTTTATGATTTTAAATCGACAATTTTCATTATGTTTTTCATAATGGAGATACGAGTAATAAAATTACGAAGACATAATAGATATTGAGAAAATAAAACTATGAAACTTATAATATTAATTCAAGAATTGAAATTATAGAATGCATAATACAAATTCTATTCCATTATGTTTTTCTTAATTTTAGTTCTTGAATTCCCATTATGTCTTTTATGATTTTAAATCGAAATTTTTATTATTTTTTCTTAATAGAGATACGTGTAATTAAATTACGAAGAACAGATATTGAGAAAATAAAACTATGAAAATTAAAATATTAATTAAAAAATTAAAATTATAGAATGAATAATACAAATTCTATTCCTATTACGTTCTTCGTAATTTTACTTCTTGAATTTTCATTATGTTTTTCATAGCTTCAGTTCTTGAATTTCTATTATGTTTTTCATACTTTTAATGCACGTGTATTCCTTTTAGAATGATATCTCGGAAAGCAGTGTGCTGGGTGGATGTTGTCATAGGAAAGACCCATCACAATTTCATACGGGCAATCACCTCCTAATTTTTTTGCATGAATTTTCCGATGCCTAGTTTTTTTTATTCAATATCTTGTGCATTGCATTTTCATGGGTCCTATTACTGCAAATTTACATTTTATCACTCCATTAGTACATAGACTATAATTCATATTACTGACAAAATAAATGTCATAAACTGTCATATTTATTAAAATTTGGTTAATATCGAAAAACCTACATGAATATTGCATTACAATGCAAGGATGGGATATTGTACCTGTTTAAAATTAATAGAGAAGGTTGACAAATAACAAACTTCGGTATTGCAGCTTTGTATTGAAACTAGACGTATTTTAGCTTTTTCAGTTCTTTGAAATTGTATTGAAACTGCTATTTCTTTCATTCTAATGATAATTACCAAATATCGCAATGTTTTTAGTGTCTTACTCTGTCATGGAAGCTTGAGTTGCTTCGATTCATTGGTAATATTTTAATTTGTATGTGTGCAATTGAAAAATGTGTGGTAAATTTTAATCACTATCAAAACGATATACGCCCAAGCGCTGCGGGTTATGCGGCAGTACGTAATATGTAAACGTGATAAACGTGAAGTAAACCATAAAACGAATGTTGTTTCTATAATAAATGTTTCGAAGATTTGTAGCTACTGTCATTTAAAATCCATTATATATCTGCTTTTAGCACCTCCTAAAAAGTCTATTTGGTTTTATCATTATGAGCTTTTTAAAATAAATCCACCATATTTTATATAAAATTGTAAACAGTATGATGAAGGAGCTCTGATCACATAAAAGTTTAACATGTACAATAAGCGACAATGTGTTAAAAAGAAGCAAGTATATTCAGTAGGGAGTACACCAATGTTTGCTTCAACAGGAGAACATAACATTCGGGGAGGAGACAAGACAAACGATGTTGATTGCTTGACTTCTATCCATCTATCTATACCCTTGTTTTCCCCCGTGACGGCCGGTAGACACCCGTTAACCGCCAGTCATTTATGTGCTCCTAGTTCAACAATCTCCGAATGAACCGAAACTCTTTGTACATTCTATTTTTTGTAATCTACATGTTTGAATTACCTATTGCCCATGAAACATTCCTGTAACAAATTAACAGAATTTTGTTCCTATGCAATCGTAATTAAAATGTTGATCACACATAATAATTATGGTCCTGGAGGAAATAGTATAGGCGCATGGTGTTATCAATGTGTTGAAGACTGATTGATAATTTTGAGTTTAAGTTTGATATACTTCTATGTATCAACAATAAGTGGGAACCATCTTAATATTTCTAGAGTTACCCAGCCATTCTCGTTCTCGTAACTTCTTCCGTATGGAATGTACTTCTGTCAGACCAAGCATTGGTACACAGACACATGCGCGTGAGAAAGCCCCACCACCACAGAGGAGATGACATCCCAAAAATGCACACAGCAACGTTCATCCTCCCAAGAAGTGAGGTTTTTTATACCCACAGCTTGATGCTAAGTAGAACCTTCCACCACCCCCTATCACTCCGACAAAACCTCATTCGTACTTTGCGATCGCTCGTCCCTTTTCCCCCTTTAATCTATGGTGGGCGCCAGGGATGTCATTCTATCTATAAAAGGTAACTCTCATGGCTATATTCCCTTGTCCCTCTTACTTGATGATGTGTAGGTTCGGTTGAGTGTGTGTGTGTGCTTTCGCTGCCTCATTTTATAATCCGTTTCACACGCCTTGGTGAAACAGACCTTAGCATAAGTGGTCCTTCGCCTTCTTTAGTGCTGACCCGTCAGGAATCCTCGAGCTTTCCGTACTTTGCGATCGCGCGTCCCTTTCCCCCTTTACTCTATGGGGGGGCGCCAGGGATGTCATTCTATCTATAAAAGGTAGCTCTCATGGCTATATTCTCTTGTCCGTCTTACTTGATGATGTGTCGGTTCGGTTGAGTGTGTGTGTGCTTTTGCTGCCTCATTTTATAATCCGTTTCACACGCCTTGGTGGAACAGTCCTTAGCATGAGTCGTCCTTCGCCTTCTTTAGAGCTGACCCTTCAGGAATCCTCGAGCTCAACAGAATTGCGGGAGGTTCCTCTTCGCTGTGTTCTTTCTTGTCCGTTTTTGTGTTTTTTTGGATTACCTTGGTTTTTGTTTTTTCAAAAACATGTTTGGTGCATGTGTGGATCAGCAGTGTTTGCCCTTTTATGACATCCTCACCCACACAAACGGTTTTTTTGCTTTTTTTTTGAATGCATGGTTTTTTTGTTTTTTTTTGGTGGGGTTTTCGTGATAGTTTGCTTCTTATTGGCTGTCTTCTAATTGTAAGCATTGGTATACTAGTACCCCTATCAAATATACTTGTTTCTTTCTCGCACACTGCTTATGGTTAAAATTTTTCTATGCTACTTTTTCAGTACGTTTGATGTTACGGAAAAAGATCGAACATTTTGTGGGAAAACGAATCTCATCAACTTTTTTCACAACTGTCAGTTCATTTTTGAAATATAGTCATTTTATTGTTCGGTTTTCTCGTATATGCAAAAACTTCGTAAGCGAAGCTGGTTACAGAAAGTTTTCAGTTTGAAATTTCTGCATGTACGCATAAATGCTGCTCATTTCATTCGGTCTCACGTAAAAACGGGTTCATGCAAATTGTAACACGTATTGCTGTTTGTATACTATTGCAAGATTAGGTTGATACAGACAACAAATGCATTTATATTTTAAATTTGGGAACAGTGGATGCGACAAAAACAAAAATAAAACGAATCATGAGAAAAACATAGTTTGAGAATCACAAAGTAAGCAAATGCACTGAATGGTAACCTTCACAACACAGTACTCAACATTCATTTATTATCCACTACCATAAACTAGTTTTATCTTTTTAAAAGCTTAAGGAGAAAGATGGATATATTTTAATATTCGCGGATCTACTTTGTTATTTTAATATTCGCGAATCTACTTTGTCGGCGGAAATTTGAAGGTATACAATAACTTTTTTTTTCCTAACGTATGTTGTTTATTCTGTACTTTTCCCATTTTCATCAAGGGTGTTGTTTTTGTGTGATTCATCTTGTTGATTTTATTTGTATTATACCTATAAAGTTGAGTAAACAAATTTGGTGAATAAACATACAGCTCGAGAAATTAAACTACGAGGTAAAAAAAGGGATCAAAGTTTAAAGGTGAATAATATTTTACAGAGTAGAGTCAATTCTTAGATAAAATAAATAGTTACACTGTTGACTCATCTAGAGCTGGTTTTATTTTAGAACATTGTGTATTTGGTCCGGAGAATTCAGAATTTATGGTGGTGTGTTCAAAAGATCCAATTGTCTTCTTTTTTCTGAATGCTGCTGGCAATCAGTGATAGGTTATGTTCCGATAGTCCTGAACAGTACTGCCCAGTAAATTTTGTCATTCCGATTTTACTGAAATTCACTTTTCAAGAGACCCTGTTAGAGGCTAAACATATACTGATACTACTGTTACAGAAGTGGTCATGCACTCCTAGTATCCCGTCCCCAAATTGGAATAAGTTAGGTTATGTATTTGTTGAGAGTAGCTGATCTGTGGTTGAGAGCGTTGAGACAGATTTTTTTATTAGTAATCTATGTAGATCTGATTTTTCTGAATCAGTATCGCTATTGCTTAATATTTCATCCCATAAGATTTAATTAATTTCACTTCACTATGATAAATAAATGGGTTATGTTTTGTTTGTTCCTTTTCAAACACTGTTACTGACCAATACGTTCCGAAAATCTTCAGCAGTTTAAGATTACTGCTACTTACTTGCTGTAACCAGTAATACCAGCAATATCGGAACATAACCATAATATGTTTGACGGAAAGAATGGTGAAATGAAATGGTATATTTAAAAGTGTTTATATTGGAGAAAGGTGATTTTAGATTGTGAAAGTCTTGTCTTGCATTTATGGATTTTGGACCAACTTTTTGAGTCTACATAAAAACATTTATTTTTGGTTTAGTTTAATTACTATATCTCTTTGTATTTAAATAAGCTAGAGAGATGAATTTGAATCTCTATTGTCAAGAAAAGTTTCTATTATTTTATTAACAAAGTGAACTCAAACAATAAATTATACACTACATGAAAGGACCGAAATAATTTTTTTCCTTTTTACTTTTTCAAATGTTTTTGTTTTTGTCACTCTCAGTGTCACTGTTACTCATTCTTTGAATTGTCAACATAATACGGAGGCATTCGAAAAGTATCGTATGTATGTATGATGGAGTGACATTCACTGAGACCTAAAAGATCTATTGTGCCCCCTTACTTCTACTTGGTTCCTGAGGAACGTCTCGCAGACTAGTAGCTCCTTTAGTCCTATTTCCCTGAGGAATTTTAGAATATCTGCAGGCTTCAACCCCTTTTTTATCTAATAATCTCCTAGGTGCTGTGCCCTAGAATTCTGAATTGCTGTGCAATTCGCCAGCATGTGGTTGGAGGTTTCTTCTTACATGCCACGCAATCTATATTCTTCCTCCACTAATTTGAGCTTTTTCAGGTGTCTGTAGATGTCGCATTAGGATCCCAGTTAAAATTCTTAGTGCAGTTTTACTTTGACTTATGTATTCATTTGATGTCAACGGGTTGTAGTCACCCATCAGAAACTTTGATTGTCTAAGCCCTTCTAAATCTTTCCAATGGTAAGATCTTCTTTTTTCTTCGGCTTTGCCTATTTCTTCCAATATTACATTGGTGCTGATACCGCTAAAGGTTCCCCCTCTTTGCTAGCCTATCTGCTATTTCATTGTCTTCTATTCCAGTGTGTCCTGGAATCCACAGTAAGGTTTCGCCTAGTTCTACAAACAGAGATCAAATTTTAAACAACGATTAAATAACAATGGAAGGTATGAAGGCAAAACAAAATAATTGAATAGAAATTCACCAGGCATTTCAAATGAAGTAGGTATGACTTGATACCTAACGCTATTTTAAAAAATTTAAGGAGTATCTCCAGTAGGGAAGGGGTGACTGCAAGGTCTGTGAGATTGGCACACTAGGAAATAATGAACTAATATCAGACGAGATCAACACTTCCCATCCTGAATTATTATATCTTGTGTATATATGGATGACGCTTCATAGTATTAATTCACCTTCAGTCTCTGGAAAAGATATCTTTGTTATCGAAACCCGCGTAAGATAGTGAAAAGTGTTAGTGTTGGTGTTGTGGTATTGTTAGCAGTGTCCAGTATTGCCAACTGTTTCAGAATTTTCAACTTAGTTTGTTGACATTTACCTGGAATTTCTCTTATTAGAGTGGCTTTGTCCTCAAAAACAAACTTATTTATACTTACTTTTCGTACTTTTGATGATGAAGGAAAAGGAACCAAAATAATGGTTCCTGTGGCTTTGTCCTCAAAAACAAACGTGTTTATATTCATTTTTCGTACTCTTGGTAATGGTGGAAAAGAAGCAGGAACCAAAATAATGGTTCCTGTGACTTTGTCCTTAAAAATAAACTTGTTCATATTCACTTTTCGTACTCTTGGTGATGAAGAAAAAGGAACCAAAATAATGGTTCCTGTGGCTTTGCCCTCAAAAACAAAGTTGTTTATATTTATTTTTCGTACCCTTGGCAGTGATGAAAAAGAAACAGGAACCAAAATAATGGTTCCTGAACTATCCTTATACTCATGGTTCAGAAGAAATAAAAACTGAGAGAATACAGCGACGTATTAATCACTTTGAATATCGCGAGTTTATTCTGAAACATTTTTGAGCGATCTCGGCATGTTCGAGCCTAAATTTCATATTGAATAATGTATTATTTTACAAAATATTTAATACATCTAAAAATATAATTTCGTATTTTGGGAGAAACTTTACATAAATTTGAGCCAATATTTTATGTTACGGCCATAAATACTGTTCAAACCTTCACCATCAAAAACTGTTTCCACAACCTCTAAATAAAGTAAAACGGCAATCTTATACAATTTTATTAAGTGTCACTTAAATTCTCTTATTGAATTTGTCGTTTTCAATAAGTCGACGTCTCAGCCAGATTCAGAACTAATTTATTTCATTGATGAAGTCTTTTCTTGAAGATTGTAACTTCAACTCGAGAACGAAAAATTGGTATTGAATCTCTAATTTATAATTTAAGATTTTTTTCTTTCCGATGACCAAATAATTTTATCGATTACGGAGCAATTTATACGTGAATATTAATGAAATTAGGAACTCAATAATTATATATGAAGGGTACAGGGGAAGAAGGGAAAATGTCAAAAAATCAAATTTTACAGTATAGCAATAATAATGTTCAAACGCCTAAACTAAGATTTTTGTCACATTAGAACAAAACGGATTTAATTCTAATTATAGTTTTTAATAATAATATAACATAAACTTGCTTCTTATATTTGCAGTTTTGTAATAAAGAAATTCATCCCTATTAACACGAAAAAATAGGCAATAAGTGGAAAGTACCAAGTTTGCTACCATAAATTAACAAAATATACATAATGTTTCCACTTACATAGTAAGATTAGTAACTTAAAAAATTGCTGAATATTGATAATCAACAAAAAACTCGTCATATGTTGAAATCTTCGGAGAAAATTGAACGGTATGTTTCGTACAATACAATGTGTTCTGGATCTTTCTCCAAATACATCCTGTACATCTTTTTTATATTAAGATCCTCTGGGAGATAAATCTGTTTAGAGTCGTTCAAACTAGAATGGCTCTGCCGCCCTTCAAAAGATTTGATATGGTCCCTTACGCAATCTTTCGTTTCAATTTTCAGTTTTTGTGGTCTATTTAAGTGTTTCCACAATTATCAGTGGGTGCCGCCCCTGGCATTTTCAAAGACTTTTGAAGAATTTCCAATTTTTTTTTCTCAACTCTGTGTAATCACCAGGAACGCCATATAACACACTGTAATTTCTTTAGTTTCACCTTCTTTATATGAAACTTTATATGAAAAACAACAGTCGTGAAAACTGGCAGCTGCTTCATCATGCCGTGATCTTCGCTGTTTTATGGGACAAATAGTTATGAGTCCGCAAAGATATATATTTTGTTCATTAACTGTTTGCAACAAATTAAACGTTTTTATAATTTGATTCCTACCTTCCAGAGAAACGTTTTTAAAATTGACATTCCCCTTTCTTTATATTTTGCGCGCGGCTATTCCCCCTTTTTGCCTTTTACGCTACAATTTTAAACGCCTGTATCTCGTGACTCTGCTCTTTATTGCCTATAATGTTTTGCTAGTTCAAAGAATGCGAAATTATCTATGAGATCTTGTACTAATCACAAATTGAACAAAATAGTGACATTCCCCCTTTTACTCCTGTACCCTTAATATGAAATAAATTATGGTTTAAGAGAAACTAAAAAACATGCTTTATAGGTAATTGAAATAAAAAGTAAAAAATAATTTTTAATTCAAGAAGAAAATGATTGATGATAAAATGATTGGTATTGTGGTGAAAGCGTGGAGTCCTTTGTACTACATTTATACCCTAACTCTGTACTTCGGAATGGAACTAGTAGGAAATCATCACAATTGATATCGAGCTCCACACGCCATTACCATTATGACATTGATTTTCTCGTTAATCATTTTATTCTTAAATTAGGAAATATGTTTTACTATTTAGTTCGATTATCTATAAAGCGTGTTTTTTAGCTTTTTTTTAATCTCGATGCCAGATCAAATTATTTTTTTTTTGAACACCCTATATTTTACTACTATATTGTATAGTCATCGGTCCTTGACAAGTGTGCAAAATTTTGAATTAATCGGATCGTTTAAATTAGGTAAAAATCAAGTTTAAAGGTAGCATTACAAACAAACATACATACAAGTGAAGCTAATATAAAGAGTGTAATAAATTCTTACCAACTCTTATTTTATAGTTTTCACGAGAATTTAGGCAGTCAAAAGCTATTGAGGAATAATAATTGTTTGTAACATGTTTATCGATCTGTTTCGACTTTTCTAAAATGAAACCTTTTTCAATTTCTGCTCGACGTCTTCCAGCACTTCCAACTAATCAACCCTGATCATAAAAGAGTTGTCATCTGCCAACCTCGAACTTTCTCTGACTGCCACGAGCAAAACTTATTTTTGCTGTCTACTGTCTTGAAGGCAAGACATACCTTTTCAAGTATCTTTTAATGCTTGTTTTAATTGGCTTAAGTAAGCATAGCCTCCAGACACTTCTCAGGACACCCTGACTCCATTTTTAAGGTGCGTCCCTAGGACAACATCAAGATCTCTTAACGACTCGTCACTGGGATACCTTCAGGCCTACTATTGCAACGTTTCCCAGACTACCCAAGCCTGTGGTCTTCAACTAGAGCCCGAGTGAACATCACACAATATGACCTATAATGTTAACATTGAAAGCACCGTCTTTAGTAGCACAGCAGTAGAGGTTAATACAGGTAAAGAAGATCCATATCATGTCAGACAGTCAGGCGGCACTCAAGGCCAACCCGGTCCAAAGTTAACATTGAAAGCACCGTCTCCACTAGGAGAGCTGTGGAGGGCAAGAAGATCAGTCAGTCAGGCAGCTTCAATCAAGAAAGTGACGTTTAGAGTAGTGAGGGATTCAATAGAAGAACTGAAGACGCAATAATGTCAATCAGACCTGTGACGTCTAGATTTTTATGGTGTTGCATCGAATAACGTTAGTCGAATGAATAACGTCAAGTAAACCTGGGTCTCAGGTCACCAGGTTATAGAGGGCATTGAAAATGCTGTCAATCCTGCAAAAAAAGGGTTAGAGGAGACACAACCTGAATCTGTAAAGAGTTGGATCCGGGAACAATAAAAAAAATTACTAGGTGAACATTCTGGTTGCTAGAATGGGTACTATCCTAACGATAGAAAATACAATAAGCGTTATCGGAAATTTGTGAGACAACGCTCTGGTTCAAAATTACAATAAGAATATGTCAAACTAGCAAAACTTAATCCAAAATAGACAATATGGATGATCCATAGGAAAAACCGATATTATGTTTTAGAAAACCAAATTTTAATTCACAATCTATGATTGTTGGGTATATAGTTATAGAGTCTTCATTAAGTAACATCCATTTTCAAAACATGTTTCAAGTTTAAAAATTCTCATTTTAAACATATTCTAAATATTTCACTCTGAAGATGATCTTGAAAGGGAAGCTGAAAGCGCTTAATAGTCAAACTGGCAATTGCCACTTTGTTATAGGATCATAATCCCGGAAACTAGTTTCCATTTACCAGGATTATCGTCGTTTCCATGAATGTTCTTTAAAAAACGACACTGAAGCGTTGGCAATATTCCGAAATCAGGTGTCGCACAAAATGAAGATCTCCTCCGTGAAGCCGCTTCTTGTATGTGCAGGTGATCCCAGGAACTTTGAAGTAATTTTCATATTCCAGAGGTGTAGAGCGAAAGTTTTTCCCAAAAAATAACATTTAATGTATCTCTATAAATTCATTCCTACAAATAATTAATGTTGTAGAATAAAATGTCTAATACGAAATGAACTAATCAAGGATGATAGTGATGATTCACGTATTAAACAATACAAAAGTGAGTCGAACACAGTAATATTCAACATTTTTCCACCAAAACCATGCTACTTCATGAATACATTCACGCAATGGGGAATTGAAAATAGTAGTGTGCAGCACATCAATAAAATGCCTACTGACAGGTGTCGTAACTGGACACTGCCGCTTGAATGTATACCTACATCTCGAAGAGCTCACCCTAGTGGAAAGAGAAGAATGTAGATTCTGTAGAATGGAAAAAGAAACATCCATTCCCATTATTTCGGAATGCAAGGCGCTACAGGATACCAGAGTACAACACCTAGGGTCGGATTATTGACTTTTCGAGAGAAACATATTTTGACAAGACAAAATATCTGTTCTCACAGGAATGTTCACTCCCTCAGTCAATAATCGGGCCCTTGGGTTACATTATTCAACAAAATTGACGCAACTTATATTGAGCCCAGCAAATGTAAATCTGAAAAAAGATATGTATGCCCTATCTCCACTCCTACAACCTTCCACTCAACAAATTTGTCCCGTAATAGTTCACAGCAAACACGTCCAGCCTGTATAGTATCAACTCCGACCGTACCTTTAAAAAACAAATGACACAAGGCAACTGATGTCTATCACTCGGGTGAAAATCGGAAATCCCGAAAAAGAGTTTCATCGGAGACCGAGTGAGGTAGACATTGTACTGGAAGGAGCTTAGAGTGAACCTTGTATTCATTGTTTGTGTACGGTGCCCTGAGAAACTACTGGAAGGAAAAAGGAGAATTGCCAACTGAAGCCTGAAGATATACTGAAATTCCTTAAAGGACTAGATAAACTACTGGGATTTATCTCAGAAACTGAGCATAAGAATAGAACAAAATAGATCTGTTAGGTAGAAGTTAATATTCACTTCGAACATCCACTTCCCTATTATATAACACAGTAAGGCTTAATTAACTCTAATGGAAGCCGTTTTTACCATCGAGTTTCATGTGAAAAATGTGTAGAATAAGGCTAGGTTTAGCATTGGCCGATATACGACTGTGTTTCAAACAGACACGATTGCCGCTATAGCCTGTATTGATGAAAACATCAGAAGAGGATATACCGGACTAAAAATAAAAATATTCACTGACAGCCAGGCTCTGCTTAAAACTATTAGTAATCCAACAACTGGGTCTAGACTGGTAAAAAACTGTAAAGAATCCATCAGCAGGATGGCAAGAGACAACAAAGTGTCTCTAATATGGGTGCCGGTACATGAAGGGAATGCAGGTGTTAAAATGGCTCACCAGATAGCTAAAGAAGGTTCTAAAGGAGACTTCATAGGTCCGGAACCATTTTGTGGAATCACAAAAGATTACATAAGAGGGGAAATCGGAAACTGGCTAGTTAGGAAACACCAACTCAATTGGAGGTCGACACAAGGGCACCTCCATACAAAGAGTTTACTGAACAAGGTAGACAAGGAACTCTTAACCAGGCTATTGAAACTGAGTAAGAGACATTTGAAGACAGTTACCGACCTGGTGACTGGACACTGCACCCTGAGGTTAGTGTTAGTGAACCTATGTGCAGGGAATGTGAACTCTATAATGAAACACCTACTCACATACTCTGCTTCTGCGAGAACGTACATGGACTCAGACGGAAGCACTTTGGAGAGGAAATAATACAACCATTACAACTACTGAAAATCCCTCCAGTCAAACTAGTGGCCTACATAGAAGACACAAAGATTCTGGAATGGAAGTAGATAACATGGGAAATGGTACAATGATTCGGTTCAAGTGCCTGAGCTGTTGAGCACAACCCAATCGAATGAATGAATGAAAGAATGAAGGCTAGTTTGGATCTTAGGGATTAGCCTTACTTTACTTGTTTTTCAGACCAAATTTGATGGTAGAAACGGCTTCCCTTTGATATAATGGAGTATACTTACATTGTATCAAAGGCAACCGGTCTTTTATCTGAGTACTGTATTTGTTAAAATAAGAACCAAAACGATTCTAATAAATATTTTTTATTTGTTTCACGGAACAAAAACATCACCGAACAGCTATGAACATATCATTATAATTCCATGGATCATTAAAACGATACAACAAAAATCAATACTTAAAAAAAACATTTGTTGAATAATTCAATTGTTCAGCTATTCTCTGTTACGAAAATTTAAATTACAATAAATTTTAATATCGATATTACCAGACTGAAATATGACTGGAAAATTTTAGGTATCCAGAAAAATCTAGGTTAATAAGTAAAGTTGTCAATGAAATTTGATTTGTCCTTCCAATTTCTTGTTCTCAACTTTGGATTCGTATTCAAAATTTCCACATCGAAAATAAGTTTTTCCTTTGATTTTAAATACCCTTTTCTTAAGTACAAGCCTGACGGAATTGATCACCCATCAATAAAAAGGTCTAACAAAAGTCTAATCCTAACCGAGTAAATCTCGCACAAAGGAAGAATTTTGAATTTGTCATTAATAATTTACGGGCACCCCTTTTTTATTCAACCTTTTTGTTTTCTGAGTAAAGAAATTTCAATTTCAAAGTTTAAGCCTTAAACGTCCGTCTGAGCGATAAATTAAACGGAAATTGGAGGCTAATGGCTCCAATAAAATCCAGAAGAGCTCTTAATGGAAACTACTTGCTATAAAAATTAACTGAGACCAATAATATTTTTCTCGTTACGACAAACGATCGTTGCAATAGTTAAAATGATTGAATGCTGGGTTTACTGTTAAATCTCGTAAACAAAAATAAAAATAAATCAAAATTTCCCGATAAATGTGCTGCGTGAATCCTTGCTCGTAAGTTAGCTTACTTACCGATAAAAAGGGGACGGTGTTTTTTTTTATTCAGGACAAATTCAGTTTAGCCAAAATATGATGGTTCGAAATTTACGGAGCAGTATTCAATACAATAGTAGATAGTTGATGTAGAGCCGACAACGTATTCATTTTTAATTATTCCACAAACATTTCCCCTTTCAAATTGTTTCATCCGATCGGTTTTGAATATAACAGGAGTACATTCAAAAATCCTTTTTCAAGGTGAAAATTCAGAGTGATTGAAATACGCACAATAAGGTTGATATCAATCAAAATTTCAAATAAATGTTTGTCATGAATTCAATAATAGTATAATCGTTTGGTTATAGTTTCACCTAGAAAGTTCTACGGAAGTTTTAAAAATTTTATAGGTTTTTGATGTGCTTTTTCCGAATTACTACTTTACCACGTTTATCTTTGCCACTTGCATTTTGTGACCATATGTCAGAGATTTTCCTATAATATTCAAATATTTTGTTTTGGTCTCATTTTCATACCAACATGAGGTGGAGTGGTATCTCCAGTAGCTCTAATCTACATACAAAACACTATTACAATATTTAGTACATTCTCCTCTTCATCGCTCTTCTTGACAGACCAGGTGCTGAGAGTACATCGTCTACGAGACCGATTAAAACGTCACAGATTGAAATTTCTTGGTCCATAAGATTATCGGCTTCGTTGTAATCGGCTTCCTTCTCGATTTCATTACCAGTTAGCGCGAAATATCTTAGGTACTATTGCAATTCCTATATATAATGGAGCATTTTAATCTAGCGTTTCAGCACCCACAGGCTCTTTTTACTTTTGCAAGAAATAGGTTTTAACAAAGTTTCATTACTGTGGATTCCAGGACACACTGGAATAGAAGGAAACGAAATAACAGATGAACTAGCGAAGAGAGGGACTAAAATACCCTTTTAGGGGCCGGAACCCTTTTGCGGAATCAGCTCTAATGTAATATTGGAAAAAATAGGTGAAGCCGAAGAAAAGAGAAGATCTGACAATTGGAAAGATCTAGTAGAGCTTAGGCAATCAAAGATTTTTCTGGGTGACTACAACCTGTTGAGATCAAATGAATGCATAAGTCAAAGCAAAACTGCACTAAGAGTTTTAACAGGAATCCTAATGGAACATTGTCGCCTGAATGGGCACCTTAAAAAGCTCAAAATAGTGGAGGAAGAAGATTGTAGATTTTGTGGAATGGAAGAAGAAACCCCCCATCCACATACTTGCGAACTGCACAGTAATTCGGAATACTAGGACACGGTACCTGGGAGACTACTGGATAGAAGAGGGACAGTTACCTAAGTTGAGGCCTGCAGATATCCTAAAATTCCTCCGAGAAATAGGACTTAAGGAGCTACTAGTCTCTGAGACTCTCCTCAGAAACTAAGTAGAAGTAAGAGGGCACAATAGATATTTTAGGTCTCAGTGAATGTTACCCCAAAATAAATACATACATACATACAACATAGTTTCCAGAACTAAGGACTCGAGTGTGTTGATAGAAAACAGCCCATTTTTCTTCATCCGCAACGCTCTGCATATTTTTCAACTCCATACCGCTGCGTTACTTGATGATCGGTTCAGAACTATTCTGGTCATGCTTCTGCATCTGTCAGTGATAGCAATTGTAGATTAGAATGGAGTCTATTAGCCTGGCTAGCCTCACCACGCTGAGACCGAGATGTTTTGTGTATACACTACATCTTTATTTTAGTTCAAAAGATTTAGACTTCTGACTCTCTTTCGGAGCCTGATTAGCCTCTAGGTAGATCTGTTCCAGGAATTTAAATTGTTTGTATATTGTTGAAATATAAAAACCTGTAACCTCTATTTCTACTACTTCGTTTGTTTTTGACTCATCAGTGCATCAAGTGAGGGCACCTCTTGTAATTTGAATGCCAAAGGTTTGAGAATCAGACGAATGTGGTTACACGTAACCAAGTTAATCAAAACTTTTTCCAAATGAAGCAGAATGCAGATTCAAAGTGGAACTTTCAAATTTCTTAGCTGGTAGAATTTGAAATACCCTCGGGAAGGTGTGGTTTCTACATTTAATGACAAATGTATTTTATAGATATGCCAATTATTTTTTAAATAATCTTCAAATAACTAAAATTATTTTTGAGAAATTTCTAAATGGTACTTTTCAATAATTTCTTCAAGGAATTTTCAAAAAATATCTTCTAAGTACCTACACGTTTTAGGACCTTTTGAATACATTCTAGTTGCGTCGAAGGTAAAAACTTCCATTTATATATCGAGTTTGACATTTAGCTCTCTCTGTAGCTTTCGTTACTCGGAGTGCACAGTCATGTTCTGTAATATCTGCTTCATCAACAAAACCGTGTATTTCCACAATAATATATCTTTTCCCTCCACTATCGGTGTGTTATATCGATTTTTCGGTAAGCTTGGCATTCACACAAACACAATTTATATTGGACAGATTAAACCAACAGATCATTAGTGAGGCTACATAACTTACACCCAACATACACTCCGTTTGAAGCCAACATCTCAACAGCTGATGCCTTTAAATGCAGTACTGTGTTGCTTTTGTATTTTACCAAGTGAATTTGGATTGTTGTGTGTTATGACGAAATATGCATTTGTTATCCATAAAGATGTGAAAAACAAAGGACGTCACTTCATTTTACTAAAAAAATTACCTCTCAGTTTTTACTTATACATTCTTAGACACATCGCACATCGTAGACTGTAAATAAAGGAAATTCACTTGTTTAACAAAATTTTGAGGGCCAACTATGTATGTGCCTTCACTGAATAAATATGCCGGTATCGGCTGATGCTAAGCAGAATGGGTATGGGAAAGAAAAAAAGGGTGTCTATGTATTATAGACATCAAAACATTGATTTGGATAGTTAGAACATACATTCGGCCGTTGATAACCCTTAATATTATATCAGGGTGAGAAAGGGAGGAATTTTAACGGTGAAACCTGCTCGTGGACCAGATCAACTGTATCATCAAGGTCGTGAAGGAAGCCAACCTATTAAATAAAATATAATTCTGTTAATACCTTTGTTCTGTGCCAAAGGCCATAGTTGTCGAGGCACATACAACTTGAAAAATAATAATAATAAATTTTTTTTTAATTAAGTGTGTCATTACTGTTCTAGTAAATATATTTTTCCTGAGGATACAATTGATATTAAAAAATCTCCAATGTTTTGGAGATTCGGAATTATGAAAAATGTGTGAATTCAGTACTAATTGTTTCATATTAATCTTCACGAACTAATAACTCCATCTTTTGTGGAGTTGTAATGAGTGGTTTTCTCTGTTACTTATTTTGGGAAATTAAACCAAAATCTTTTTTAATATTTCTTGATTGAAAAATATGAAAAAAATTGTGGTCTAATCTTCTTAATTGGAAAATATGAAAAGATTTTGATTTAATTTCCCAAAAAAATTAGGTAACAAAAAGAATAATAAATACAGAAACACACAAAAGATATTTAATGAGTTTGTCTGCTTTAAAAAACTACCTCTTTGAACCTATTTTAAACTGAAGTTAATTGAGAGAAAAAACGAAATTCGTATTAAAATAGTTCCACCGCAATATGATGTCTCTACAAATCCCAACATTGTTAGCTATCTCAAGTGCTTATACTTAAACAAGGGAATAAAACTTCCTGAAAACTCAAAAAATTAGTAATAAGTTTCCTTTTACAACTTTACCGTACCCACAATATACCTGGTTTTATACTGAAGTAATCGCACACATTAAACTGTGGAATGTTATTTGAAATTACATAGTAAAGTATCTTTGAAAGTCTTGAATTCATTTATTTTCGTTGATTGCACACCGCTGGTTGTCTAGTTATTAGCGATAATAAAACATGGAACAACCGTCATCACTAAGCGATTTTTTCTTGATATACCACATACAGATTGCGAAAATTACATCGGAACCCTCGCCTCGGATTACACAAGTACGACATGGATATATGACAGAGAGACAAAGAATAATTGTGCGCGGTCATCACTTTGTTTCATCTTAGTGGTGTATACTTATTTCCCGAGACTGGCCGAATGCTCCTTTACAGGGAGAATTCACTAGTTGGTGGTATAACGGTGGTATTCAGTATGCTCCCAACATGGAAGGGGTGAGGGTGTTAAAGAAATAAAAAAATACAATCGTTATTACGTAACCTGTACATCTTAAAATTCATTTTTGTCAACATGATCATTTCAGACCAAGTTGACAATTTCTAACTACAATAGGATATTATTTTAGCCATTGTAACTTGAAAATAAAACAGCATTTCTTGAGAGAACCATAATTAATAAACTAAAAATCCCTTCCATTAATAAATTAAATTGAAAAAATAAAATAAGTATTCTAAACATAAAATATATTCTAAACTATTCTAAACATAAAATATAAACTTCCTGAAAAAATAAAAATCCAGTTTTACCTATTGTGCATGACTTCGAAAAAAAGTCAACGATAACGGGACAAAAATATCATTCGTACAAATTAATCTGCGCTTCTGGCAACAGCGGTTTAAATAGGGGGGCAATGAGCATTCGGCCAGTCTCGGGAAATAAGTATACACCCCTGAGGTGAAACAAAGTACACGCCTTAATGACCGCACATAATTATTCTTTCTCTCTCTTTCAGCTGTTTTTCTGTCGTACTTGTGTAATCCGAGGGTTCCGATGTAATTTTCGCAATCTGTATACTAAGATGTACCTAGTATGGGTGCTTGTGGCTTACGACTTTCGAAACCGTACCTAACCACAAAAATATTTCGATCTTATGCTGAAAGTGGAGAAAAATTTAAAAAATGGACCTAAATCTCCTTGAGATATTTCACTATTTTCACTATTCTGTGGAATGACCTATTACGTCATACGCTCAGTACAGTCGATACCAAAGTATGCCTGGTAGATGCAAGGAAGAATCGCAAATTGGTCGCGTTCATCCCAACGTAGCGCTACCGGCGAGATCAGCTATTTCCTGCTGAACGAGTGTTTGGTCAACTGATCAGATATGTGAGCGCTGTGGTAGTAGTCGCCATAATTTCTTCAGAATTTAAATACGCTGCGCTACCGATAAATAATGTATCAACTGTCATTTGTACCAAATTTTAAAATGACGTAACATACTTTTTACACGTTTGTATCTTAAAAATTAATGAACACCAGTAGGAACTATTAAACTGAATTGAAATCGAAAATGAATGAATAATTATTGAAGTCATCCAATGAAAATATGTTTTATCAAGATAAACACGTTCATAATAATTAATATGGATGGATCACTCTAAAATGACGCTACCTGGGGCTGTATTTTTGGCTGAGGGATGGAAGATTCCCGAGAGAACAGATATTTTGTCTTTGTCACTGCAGTGACATAGTATCCCAGCAAAATGAAGACAAAATATGTGTTCTCTCGAAAAGCTCTAATCCCTCAGTCAAGAAACAGCCCCTGATCAACTTTGTTGGGATGAACGCGTCCATTGTTATAAAAGTTATCTACTACAATAAGAACAACTGTCAAAATCCCCCTTTCAAAATGTAAAAATCTGTTTACAATAAAATGAACCCCTTTAACAGTACACCCATAGTAGAAATTAGTTCGAGATATTTGAAATAGATGGTGCTAGTTATAGTATACCATTATCGTACTCACTGTAGAGTACTTAAGAAAGTGTCCAGATAAGGGAGAGGATGACGGGTTTATTAAAAACCCGCTCCGTCTTCCTGCGTGAATTTCTGAATTTTTAAAATGAAAAAAGAAAATAGTTCGAGAGTTTCTGCTAATAAATGAATCTCTTGAAAATTTTATCGTACGCCCATGGTAAAGACGTACATCATCCATTTCCATTGTTTTTGAAACTTTTGTGGAGCAGATTGTTTATTGGATTGCTGCAATATGGTTTTATTAGATAATGGTCCATTAGCTTCTTTAAATCTGTTCCTATCCCATTTTTAAATTCAGTTAGAAGTAGGCAATACAGTTCTAGTACGGGAGTTGAGACTTCCATTTTGTGTTTGATTCAATTTTTCATTCCGCAACTTAAATCCCGTTGTTGTTCGTGAATCAATCACAAACGAATTTGTTGTTGTGGATAACAGAGTGGTCGTGGGCTACCGATTTCCAAGGATATCGATCCTGAAATCTCATTTCGGCAAATCATTTCTGAAAAGTAGCCAATTGGATTACGATCCCTACACGATTACACAGTCTGGCGATCATAGACATGTACGATACAATTATCCACGTTATGCAGATCTGCAGATGTGTACATTGCAGAAATTGTACATTTGCTTAGATTTGATACTGTTAGTTGGGTTGAAAAAACAAATAGGGTTTAATGTAGCCAAACTAAAAATGTTTTAAGGGAAATCGTTGTTTATTCAATCTGCTGTTTAATTGAGGATAATGATAATCGAAACAATGATATTTCTGCATCTGAACAACTAAAATTAAAGTGAAATTCGGATTGCTTAGAATCGATAATAATATTTAAATGTCTCTGTTGTCGGCCAACCCTTGAATAATGCTAACTCTCAAACAGAATTTGAGGAAAAATTCGGTTCATTATATTTCGAAACCCCAAATTGACTCTTCTCAAAGAAAACTATCTCTGCTAGGGTTCTTTGGGGCATTCCTAGTTCAATGGGTGGAAGAATTCTTCACCTCCGTACATGTTAGGCATCTTTATGAGCAGAGTATTGTTATTTTACTACTGCACAGAAAATATACAAAATAATAAACAGCAGTCGTCGTTTCCTGTTTCTCATCTTGTTTGTTTACAACAAAAATCCTTCTCATGAAACTGGATTTCAATTTTTTGTCCTTGCAACAAGTTTAGTCAGAAAACAGAGTTGTGTTTATTTTTTAAATAGATATATCTCACATCAAAACACGTTCCATGAATTCGTAGTCAACTTTCACAGCAGAAATAGTTGATTCTTAAGGCGCGTCCATGCTATGCCGCGATTTGCCGTTGGCAATAACTATTGGCAAAGCCAGCGACTGTAAAAAGTCTATGTTGGCATTCATACAGTTCAGTCGCACAATGTTCACTGAACAGGATGCTCCCGGTATAGATTTATCAAATTAATAACTTTCTCGTTCGTCCACTCCATATGGAAGCACGTGCTAACTGACAGACAGTCTGAATCACCACTGAAACCAGTGGTGGGCACGTCCCCACTCTCAGTTTTCATTGGCCTCCTTTGAAGGAGACCGAGATTTCAGCGATTTTCATTGGCACACGGCTGGCTTGTTCATTTTACCTTAATAGTCTAAGGATGAACTTGGTATTGGCCTTGCGAAAAAGCAATACCAAAACTGCAAGACCAAGACCCATTTTGCTCATCACTAACCATAATAGAAGCATAATAATTTGTAGTGTTCGAAATATTATTTGTGCAATTTGTAATTTTATTCACTTAATTGGCATTGGCAGACATTGGGAGGCACTGGCATTGGCGAACATGTAAAATCATATTATGAGTGAATCCTGGTGATGGAAATATTATTTGTAAAACCGATGGTCGAGTAATATTTTTTGTAGTATTACTCTGGTGGAATTTATTATTGATTAATTGTTTTCGATAATTTTTATAATATATGTCTACATATTTAAATTTGTCCTTGTTCCCACAGTAAAAATAAAATGTGTTTCGGAAAAGCTGGAGATCGTTGAGGCATTGTATTGGAAGAACAAAGATCTTTATTTCTTTAGTTATGCCGTTTCATTTGTTCCTCTCCCATCACGAATATAACAAGTTTAAGACGGTCCTTTTAAATTCCAAAAATAAACGGATCTAAGGACGGTAAAATTTTAAATACATCGGTGCCTTTTGGATTTGTCGATTAATTGGTTAAAAAATTGGACCTTTAGAGTAAATTTGTTTTATTTTGCTTAATTGGATAGTATTTTATGAAAAAATGGCGCATAATGTCAAGTAGCATACAACCTTGAAAATTACAGACCGGTGCTCTAGCCATAGAGATACTACAGATAGAGGCAACAAGCCATAGGTCGCTGTGTAAGTGGAAATGTCCGACTGAACTCCGGTGAGATAGAAAAAGACAGACGATCAGAGGTTTTTCCGTCTTTGTCTGTGTATATAACATACACGCTATTAGATTAAAATAGCCTAAACCTCCGACTTCCTATCTCTCTCTTACGTGTTGACGGGCTCCGAGCTGGCTCTATCTGTAGTATCTCTATGGCTCGAACAGGATTTTACTTTCCTGGTATTCGACAGCTAACCTCGGAATTGATTTTGACAATTGGAAGCTGCGCGGCTTCGTGCTTAAACTTTTTCACTTCGTGCGTAATGGGTTACTTACAACTCTTGTTACGTAATATACTATTATTTCACATTTTACCAAGGAGGTGATTTACTGTGAATGGACCTTAAAAAAATTTGGCAAAAATATTTTTTCAGTCTTCAAAATATTATTGATTGTCTAGCTGTCGAATTTTTTCGTAGTGTTAGATAGGGACCAAGATTTTATAAATGACAGCTGGAACGCTACCGAAACGTTGAATTGAAAATGTAAAAAATATTGTAGTATGATTTCCCAAAAAATTAACAAAAAGAATGATGAATACACCACAAGGAACATACAGAAGATATTTAAAAATAATTTGAATGTCTCTCGAATGTTTTATTTCAGGTACAGAAGTAGTTTATCTTCTCAAATCGTCCTTTATCCCTGTTCTTTAAAGTACTAGCTTTTATTAATAACTTCCACACACTAATACTCTTTTTATAAGCCACTTTTCCACAGCTTCCGTTTTTAATCTCTGCTTCGTTTCGAATATGCTGTAGTCGGATTCTGTTTTCCAATTGTTTTTCACGTAACGTTGAAAAGCCATATCATATTTTCTCAATAAACAAAAACATCTTGTCCCTTCGGGGTTGAATTTGACAATGTAAGAACGATTTTGTTTTCCAAAGCTTACCACTAGCACACTAACAGTGAAGTTGAGTGACGTGTCAGTAAGCTTCAGGCTATGTTTTGTCGAGATAAGAGAATCTGGAAAATGAATATTGCGGATCATTGACATATATCCCCCAAAATATGTAGTTTAAGGGACTTTGTCACTCGATGAATATGCAATAATGGAACTGATCCTTCACTAGTTCTGCTTCCATGACACGGGAGCTTAGTGGTTTGAGCATGGTAAGTGAAAAATTACATTAATTCAAGTATCTAGTAGGTTGGTAAATAGTGGTTACTAAAGTCTGGTCATTTATATCTATTCGATTTTAATACCATGGAACCAAAAACATTCGTCTCTCTGGTAATGAATTCACAAAGGAGAGGATATAGAAAATAAGTCATTCCTTATACCAAATAAACAATTTATGACTCGAAAACATTTCTGGAATTGCATATAATTCCTTAAGCAGCTGACTAGACACAACGAAGTAACTTTGTTACGGCTGCCAGGGCATAGGAATGGTTGGAAATGAGATTGCTGATGGTCTCCTTATATCGGACCCGAATCGTTTTGCCTCATCGTGGAAGAGCTACGAAAATGGGAGAAGGAGCTTAATGCAGTCCACTGGAAAAATACTCCTGGACATAGACAGGCAAACAAATTATCCTGACCTCCGGCACAGTACACTTAACTGTTCTTGGATCTTCAGAAATCTAATCTCAAAGTATTTACAGGAATTCTGACTGAATTCAGATACCATCTCTGTAGGATTGGCAAAGTAGTCAGTTGAACATACAGATTTTGCGATGCTGCTACCGAAGACTGAATTACATGGAACCAGATACCAGGTTACAGATGCAGCTCCAAAACGTATAATATGCTTTCTCTTTTGGACTAAAATATACATGCAGACGGGTTCAACGGTTGAGCTGCTGAATTAGTGGTTGAGTTCGGTTGGGATGCTGACTCTCAATAATTAAACCTATGTGCTGAAAATGTTAACACCAACTCACATACTCTGATTTTGTGAAAGCTCAGACAAAAACACTTTGGAGAGGAAATAATACAACTGTTTAAATTACTGAGGATACCCCAGTTAAACTAGTGACACGAAGCTTCTGCGTCCCATATCATGATGACCAGAGATCCAGAGAAAAAGTTGGAACTTGGAAGTGGAAGTGAATTGCATCTTATTACTGTTGTTCATACTTTTAAACCGTTTTGGGTATTTTTAATTATTTGTTTCCATACTGACATTTTGCATATGTGTTATCAACCTCTGGTACAATTTTTGGCGGTAAGTTTTGTTTCCAAATAGTCAAAGAATACACCAGCAGACAAGAAGCGAAACTTCGGAAAAAAAAACGAATCTGCGGAAGCTATCTTTTAAATTAGTCGTAATATGTCATACAATCACATGATCTTATGGTCTTTACAGTCACAAATTAGATTAAAGCTTTCTTGTAGATTGAAATTATTTTTTCAAATGATTTGTTTCACATGTATTTTTGTCAGAAATAGCTACCTATATAATACATTTAATAAAACACAACTTTATGCTAAAATACTTTTTCTCAGTGTGATCCGACTGAGGCTGTAAGCATTTATTATGATTCTCAGTGATGCCAGAGTTAGCTTCAAGGTTTTTTATTTTTGTCCCTTCAACATCAAAGGTTTTTCGCCGGGCTTCACTTCTTGTTGTTGTATATTCTTCAAAATAGTTGCAATTAAATATTTTTATTTATTTATTTATTTTAATTATAATTATAATCTCGTTAATAGGATTATCAACCCTTTATTTACAAACCACAATCATTTTTATATTTTCAATTGAAAAAAAAAAGGATTGCGAGTTGATTTCCCAAAAAATTAACAAAAAAAATAATGTAAACACTACATGAAATATACAGAATATACCTTTATTTACAAACAAACTTTAATTCGTACCTAGTAACATGTTTTCATTAATCTCGGATATTGAAAAAAGGATATGGACAATAAACTCTCCCATTTTCACAGTACACTCGGAATATTATCGCCGTAGTGATGCTCACTCGTCAATTGTCTGGCATTCCAAGACGTTTTCCTTCAGGAATTTCACTCAATGAGCACGTGAGTGAATTTGAGAAAGAGCTTTAGTAAGAATTTTCGTTCCCTTGGAATGAAGTCTCATCCTAACTCTACAACGATGGGATTTCCTTTAATATTGTCAGCGTCTTGACGCTAATCGCATTCCAAGAACAACTTTTTAAATAATTTTTTCTATCCGTCTCTTTCTGATTCTCGTATGACGACGACTACGTATTCGGTGGAGAATTTTTCGGTTAATGAATAAAATGGGATGATCAAGCGAAAAAGAAGAGTTCTATCTACAAGCATTTATTTTCAGTAATAAGAGCTGAAAGACAGGAAAATAGCATGCTCATGTGGATGAGAAATTTTCAGATAATTAGCTGGTTACCACAGCACTCTCGTTATTCATTCAGAGTTTTCAACTTGGAATACATCTAATTTTATTGTGGCATTGAAAATATCTATTTATTAGTAGTATAGTTGTGAGTAGAATTAGTTTGCACTGTTTCACAATAATAACAGAATGCGGCTTAAAAAGTCATAAATCATTTCTAGTCATGACCTACCCACAAGTGAACAATTGATTCCCATTGGTGCGATGTAGCTTCCGATTGGTCTATGAAAAATTTACTTGAATTGTTAGTCGACATAACGTCCCAGGGTGGGTTTAGTTCATTTCTGTTATTTACGAGATATTATGCTCTCAGATGTTACTGTGATTGAGATTTTGTTTTATTGATTAAAACTATTTTGTTGGTAATAATTAAAATTAGGGCTTTTTGGCGACCATTCGAAGAGGAAGATATTAATTGTTATAGGCTCGAACAATGAATATACTAGAAGAGTAAACAGACGAATGCCAGCATAAACAATGTCAAAGTTTATTTTCAGCTTGATTCCATTTCGCAGTGAATATAATTAGTGAGTATAAGTTGTTTGATTGTTGTATGTATAAAACATAAATATTTTATTGTTAAAATTTTTTACCAAGGGTTTTAAAATTTCTGAGAGTGGGGAGTAGGGATTTGAGACAATAGACATAAAGAAATTTGTCTGAGACCGGTTCTGCTTCTGCTTACAGATTTCTTTGTCTTGCCGACAAATTGTGAAACGGTGCAAACTAATTTTACTCACAACTATAATTATTGATAATATATTTCATAATCTTCCATCATTTGTCAGCCAGGACTAAATTTCTAACTATACAAATGTTTTCCTTACTTCAGTAAATTGACTATACTTTGTAACACCTTGTATATCATGTAATTCGTTAGCGATTAAACATTCAAAGATATGTTGGTCAAGGACCAGTAGCGTCAGCATTTAGGTATACACCAATATTTAATATAAATATTAAATATTGTGTTGAAAGCGTTAAATAAACAAATAGAGGTCAAATAAGTGGGCTACGATTCATTATTAAAACACATCTTGTAACTGACTAGTTGTAATTGTGGGAACAATAAATGACCTATTTGTGAAACGAGAGTAATTATTCCAAGTACCTTACATGGCGACCCTGCCATATAGTGAATTCTTATAAAATTCAAAACAACTTAGAGCCGTTAACATGTCAGCATGGCTGCTAAAACAAAAGAAAAACTAAAATAACTATTTGTTAAACGACCAGCAGGTATTACGAATATAATTTAACAGTAATTCGTCAGTATGGCCCTTTGGAGACCATTTGAAACGATATTTAGACATGATTTCTCATGAGATTCTGAAACATTCCAAAAAATATATGCATATTTATTTCACATTGACATTACATGTTTTTCTGAAACTGAGTATTTTTCAAGAAATATAAACTATAAAACGAGTTGTACGTATTTTCGGAATGGTTTTATTACTAGTTACCACTCACAGGTTTATCATCTTATACCAAAACAAACTTATCGTTTATCCAGTTAGGTTAGATTCGGCTTCCAAAACAATGCATTATAACTCTCCCCCATCTTGGGTACATACATTTTCTCATTAACGATTGTACCAAATGACGGTGGCAATTAAACTATGTCAGCATAATTTCATCAGATAATTTTCGAACCACCATCACTCCTTTCAAGCATTGAATTATGTAGATAGCTGCTTCCTTTATAATCAATTTATGGATGAGTTGAATGTGACTACAGGGTGTTACCCACCGAAATTCCTAAGTTTCCTTACGGAATAGTTATAAGTAAGACACATTCCTTTAATATTTTCAAATAAATATATGATTTATACTGACACTGGTTGTACTTGTAGAACAATTGATAGTCTTAGATACCTCCATCTTGCGGTGGATCCTATTGTGGTGCGATCTAGCGGGGCTAGAATGAATAAGTGGGAGTGAATAAGTAGGTAACCAGAGATTGTAATTTGTGTACCGCCATCCTCATTTCACTCACTCACAACGTTGACATGTTCCAATTATAAACTGGGTATTTCATTGTTCCTGTGGAATCCCTAAACATAAATGTAATATTAATAAAATGTTAATATTAACATCAATAAGATAACCATAAATAAATTTCCATGAAGCGAGACCTACAAAGGACCACTAAATAAATCAGCTGCTTTCTACACTCAAGGCAGGTTATTTGAAATTAATATCATGCTTATTTGTATCGATTTCTTCTTAAAAAATCACCCATAAAATAAGAGATATCTGTAACGCCTTTTTCATTGTTTTGAACAAAAGCACAAACAAAATTAGGCTTACACAATGTTTCCACTTTTATCAATATAAAAATTACACTTAAGGCATGAGTCTTGTTTTTTCACAGGAACAACGAAATATCTAGTTTATGATTGAAGCATTGCAACATTGATGTTATTAAGTAAGTGAAATGTAGATGGCAGCACAGTGCACACTAATAACAGTTTCTGGCTCATACCTACTTTCGAAACGTGCCGCTAGATCGCACCACAATTGATCCACCGCAGTATGTGAAACCATCAAGTGGATTAATGTGCTGTGTTACAAGTACTCATCTTATCACAATAGTTATTTGCGTATCAAGCTCGGAAAGTGATACTTTACAGGGCATGCCAGTTTCAGGGCGACGCCATCCTTTTCGCCATCTTTCTTTTGAAGATACACGTATTCAAATAAAAGCCTGAAATTGTTTTAGGAAAAAAATCTAATTTGTAATGTTTTAATTTTCAACAGCAATTTGAAACAATTAAAACATAATTGGCATCTTTCAATACTTCGTATGTCCACCTCTAGCGGAAATAGCTGCACGCAATCGCCGAGACATCGAATTGATAAGGCGAATAATGCGATCTTGAGGAATTGCGTCATATTCAGCTTGCAACGAAAAAACGCAGCTCGTCAAATATTTCGGGTAGTATGGGGAACGGTGACATATTCTTCCAAATGTACACCACTGGATCTGGAATTGAAACATGTTTCTCTATGAAAATAAGACCTTTTACATTCAAATACCAAATTTCAGATCAATATATTGATTCATATTGAAGTTATCAAATCAAAACATTCAATTTTTCATAACCTCAACGAAAAGGTGATAGGATTCTATCAATTCTATCAGTTTTGTCCAATTTTACGAGAGGTATCTACATACATTGTGTAATTGAAAAACCCCTTGTATATTCTTAATAGACACATCAAAACCAGTTTTAAATCCCAAACAGTTTTTAAGTGCCGCTAGTATATTTAGAAGATAACCTTAAAACCAGTACCTATATTTTTATTTACCATAATAAAACTGTTTTAAAACTAAATTGAATCCAAAATATTTTTATTGTGCTACTTGGGATGTGCTGAAGATTTGAACAATCACATAACTCAACTGAAAATCACACAATATTACATTATTATAGAAAGTAGGTTTAGCAATAATACATAAAAATATAATTGTTATCGAAAACGGAAAACCTACCGACATAAATGTAAAACATTAAATGGTTGTCTAGACTCAAGTTTACTATTAATACAGCGAAGGGACAATCCCTCGGGATATTCCATTTACGTATTCGGAGAACAAGTTCGCTTAATATTTCTCGTTGGTGGCGTTTTCCTGCTGGATGTGATGTATAAGCACCATTATAATCACGTTCTCGTATTTCACTCATCTAGAGATAGATGACAAAACAGACGATGAAGTAATACAGGATATCCCTTTATGATAGAATTTAGTACAATAAGACAAAACGCAGTTTGAAAGGGGTTTGTAAAAATACTGATTGCTTTACAGAAATAATTTTATGAATCCTTAACTAATCTATTAAACGCAAGCCTGTTGGTATATTTTGTGATCTCAGTAGTACATTCGACTGTGTTGATCATCACAATTTATTGAAAAAACTAAAATATATTGGTATCAGAGGGATACGTTTGAAGTGTATCGAGTCTTATTTATATAACTACATAAAATATGTCTCCAAAATTTAATGGATAATTGCATTGGTAAGAGAGTAATAATTATAGGTGTTCCGCAGGGGTCGGTTTTGGGACAATCTTGTTTTTGCTTTATATAAATGATATTGTAAATACAGTGTGTACACAAATTATCGTAACTTGCTAATATTTCGATTTCGGTTATGTTTACAAAAAAAAAATGCTGAATAAAAGTAATTTCAATTAATCCAGACCATCTACATAAGTCGATTAAAGTATACAGTGTCATTAAAATTATTACCAACTGCATTACTTATTGCAGGAACTATTTGATTTCTTAATAAATCTAAACACTTTGGTCCGTTCAAATTGCCTTCTAAAAAGAATGGTCCGATAACAGTGGTGCCGATAATACCTGCCCAAACATTAACTTTTTAAGGTCTTTGTGTTCTATGTTCCCGCATCCACCTAGGATTAGTATCACTCCAATATCTACAATTGTGGCGATTAACTGTACCATTTAACATAAACGAAGCTTCATCAGAAAATACTATAGTTCTATTATAGTTATTCTAATGTTAATATAATGACCCATATTTTTAATCCCATTGATGAGAAATGTCGCCCTATAGCGTGCATATAAATTGTTTTCTACAATTTCGAATATCGTGAAATAATGTCTTTCATTGAATTTAATATAGAAGATTAAAATTAACCTTCATAAAGTTTGTAATATAATATAACTAAACTCACTTAACCAACAAATAGATATTATATTAATAATATGTCTCTACAACACAATTCGCACACTCCCCTGGATGAAATTAATGCTAAGTAATCCCAACTTCTTTAGGTCGTTAAATTTTTTTATGAAACAGTGAACCGCGTTAATAACTGACCAGTTGCTTCGTTATGTTATGCCAATTACTGGAGTTGTATTCGATTTCCAATCCACGTGCTGCTACGTTGCCAGCTATTCAAAATGTTCTTTAAAATAGTAACATACATAAAGTGGTTTCAATTAATTTTTCTTTTTCCAGCAATTTCAAGAGGCTTATTTGAATACTTATTAATAAATTCATATTAGGTATTTTTTTTCAATATTTCCAAACTAGCTTTCAAAGAACTAACGGTTTACTGAAGTAAGGGGAACATTTGTATAGTGATCGAGACAATTTTAGAAAATAAATCTGATTACATTGCTTTATTTTATTGTCGTTACATTCACATTAGAAACACTATAACTGCATCTACCTTTTGCATTATGGTTTTACAAAATTCTATTTTGCGGTCATAATCATCTTCAGATAATTCTTTTTACTTGTGAATGTTGTAAGAATAATTATTTATTTGTTTGTTCATATTATAAATTGAAATTTTATTAGATATTGTTTAGTTATAATTTGCATGTTAATTTTAGATTAGGATTAGGATCAAGTTTTCATACTAACTAATTCTATACAAATTTTGTTGTTTGTCACAAATAAAATAAAGAATTATTATTATTACATTTTGCTATGATATTTAAGTCTCTATAAAATATTCTTTCAGCATCCACGTTGCTTTTAATAATAAAATGTGTTTTTCCTTTTTTTCTGAATACACAGACGGCCGCATCTGATTCGGAAGATCTCGATAGCAATCGAACAGTCTCCCCTTGAATTTAATTAAAACCTTCAATAAAAAATTTGGAGAGAGGAACGCGAGAGCATTTCCGCCTGGCGAATGCTGAAACTGAATGGATTTTCAATTTGTGGTGTCAATTGATGAAAACCTACTTTCCGGTACCCGTGATGCTCATTTTATTGAATATAATGCAGTAGATAATGAATTTCTTTTTTATTCTGGCTGAAAAAGGCGAAGCACTAAGGGAAAATATTGGATATTGGAATAAGGATGCATAGTTCCGAGATAATGGGTATTCAAGTGAAAAGCAATTATATTTTTTATTATATTGCGAAGCTCTAAAATTGAAATTATTTAAAAATAAGGCAAGACCTCAGATTAATACATTAAAAATATTTGTTTACATTTAAAAGTGAACCCAGCATTACATCACATTCTAAGGTAACTTGCCGACCCTTTACCTGATGTCTTACTCTTCCTGTGAATTGCGACAACTGAATTATAGGACACGATAGAAACGTACAAAATAAAAATGTACTTTTAGAAAATTGTATAAAAACGACTTTAAAATAATAGTTTATGTAATAAAAATATGTTTTTGTTTGAAACTTTTAGAGATTTAAACGAAACAAATGCGTGTTAATAATATTGTCTGTCTGAAATATGGCAACACTGAGAAAAGCGCAGAAACCATTTTACTATCAATTTTACCTGATTTTAAAACAAAGTTTCAACGTTCCTAGTTTATTTTCCTATTGGTTGTCACCATCCAGCTATAATTTCTATATTTTGGAGATGTTCAAATAAAATATAAATATTTCAATCAGTTGAAAAAAATGTTGGTGCCTTCACAGATCAAGACATCAAAATACCATTTCTCATGGACATCCTGAATACTGGTCTCTGCAGATTTCGGTATGTTTGAACCAAAAACTTAATTGAAAGGTTCGGGCTTACTGTGCTGAATTGATTCCATATCTCCTATTAACTGGAATGAACGTGCATACGGGGTCGACAAAAAACACTTTGCAAATGTAGCCAAATCCAATTCTGACGATCCGGAATTTTTGGCAGCCCAAATGGAAAACATCACCATTGACATGCCTACCAATTACCAACTTATTACAAACTATTCATCCCCGATTGGGAATAGGACACAAAGAATACACAAATATACGTATCTACTGAATGGAAACCATCCTCCATTGTGGAAAGTTTGCAACGTACAGTACAGTGTACACTATATTCTACTAATGTATCTGTTACTTTTGAACCTCACTTTATAGACAGCAAAGTATTCATTCGCGAAGTGTTGGTATTATTCGTAAAAGGCGTTCCATATGTTTTTGCCGAGTATTCCAATTGACTAGAGATAGCGTCTAAATGCATAGTTGAAATTTGTACTTGAACACAAAAAAGGCATTTCAATGAAAATGTAAACTTCTCTCATATTAATTTTAACACTGAATAGAATAAAAAACTGTACATTTTTCAATCCACTTTCATAAATATAAATTTTAACAAAAAATACGCCAGTTGAAAAGTTTTAAATTTAATTTTAATGCATCATGAAAGTTTTCAGCATGCAGCAATTTTTTTGTGTTTATTTGATTAAAAGTTGTTTTATCCGTTTTCCCATTTACCGTTTAATAATCACTATTTTTTGTTTCAGGTAATTAATTAAAGGCCGTTTTTGCTGTGAAAAGGTAATTTTATTTTTTATTTGCATTAGTTCGGAAAGTGGGAAAAAAGCATAAATGAAAAGCGAGTTGGACATTTCGGAGATTCCAATAAAGATCTTTTTCCCCAGTATCAGTAACGCTTGTGTTTGCAACCAAATCTGATTTATGTTTGAGCAAACTTATAATAGTGGTCTGAGTCAAAAAAGGGTCAGCCTCGGTATCTAACGAAATAAGCTGATTTTTTGTAAAAACCTTTATTTGGGTATTACAAATGTTCTCTCAAAAGTCACACAATATGCCACCGTTTGAGCGTCCTTTAATATTCAAGGTCAAAGTCTAAATCAATTTTTTCCGGTATCTATATTTTTGTGTTGGTGGGCTTCCGCGGTAACTACTGGAATCCCTTGTCCTTTGGGAGCACTCTCAAATACTAGTGGAAAAACTACGTGGGTCACTGGGATATTAGTGTATTGGTGCAATAACTATTTACACTAAACGTGACAAGTAATAATAACTAAACTTGTCATTACACTTGAATAAATATACTAAATCATTTGATAACCTATACAATATGAATTAATAATTAGTAATGAATCAAATACTGAATGTTGTCTCGTTATCTTCATCAACATACGTACTGTCCTAGGTCACGTCTAATGTAAATATTAAAATATTGCGTGAGAGTTCTAGTTTGGCAAGTTTATCCGAATGGCGAGGAAACATGGCGGATATCTGTCATAAACGTATCAATGGCGTACGGTACCTATTTTTATAAAAGTATTAAAAATAATAATTATTATTATATAATAATTATATTATATATAGAAACTGATTTTTGCTTTGCTTTAAAGGTAAGGTATTTTTCAAAACACGGTATTTGTTAAAAACAAATAATGTTAAGAATCGTACTGGAATTGAATATGGATACGAAATAGTTCAAAATCTGACACTGACAATACCAACGCCACTGGATAATCAATGTCAGTCAATTGACAAAGTGAGAGGGAAGAGCACACGCACGCGCTTGCCTTAGCTGGTCGCTAAGCAACGAAGGCCTTTGATTCATTTCACCAATTGAGTTAGTTCGGAGGGCGTGAAAATTATGGTTTTCGCACAATGCTGCCACAGCTTGAAAAATCCCATAACAAATTTGGAAAAGTGTTCATCTTTTAATATTCATAAATTGAAAAAATAATGTTAATATACAAAATTCAATGATACAAACACATTAAAGAATTAACGTTTAATCATATTAATATTGTTAATAATAAAAAGTCCATTTTCTAATTATTATCACTATATACTTAGCACTTTAGCTTTTTTATAGTTAAACGTGGCAATAACGAATGTTTTCCACTGCTTCAGATAAACTTGCCAAACTATACCTGACCTTGAAGAGACACGTCCGGCCTGCTTTCGGTTTTAACTTGACCCTACCTTGATACTTTTAATGTTTTAAATAAACTAACGTATTATTTTGAAATGTGAATAATTTCGAATGAATTTAATTCTGGTTTTTTATTTATTGCCAAAAGGCATCACATTTTTTCTGAATAACGATAACTTCCTTAATTTCATAGCTATGGAATCGATTCAAAAACTATTTTACAAAAAATTTCAATAGCTACAAGTTATCAGTGAGTTTCTTTTCTTCCCGATCCACGAACATTTTGATCTCATATATCTTTTCCCTAAATGCCTTTCTCATTTATGTTACTGCCCCTTTTTATTTTTACGGTTTTAATGGCCTTATATCTACGTCAGATGTTTGTTTGAAGGCTTAAAAATGCCATGAGCGACTTTCTTTGCTTCAAACATTTTTCATATTTCTAAAATAGTGATTTACGTAACAAGTTTCGAGAGTGATATTTTACGGAATGAGTAGGAACTTTTCATGACGAACCGTACGCTAAAAAGGATATCGATGAATAGAGAGTTATCGGAATAGTTATTTTCATAACGTGTTTACGTACAACGTTTTATCTAATTTCGTGCTTTTATAATATATTATTAAATAGAATCTTCAATTACAATGAAAATATTAATGTGGAATCAAACGGTGTTAGAAGTATTGTTACTATGTAAGGTCTCGAAGTATTGTTACTATGAAAGCAAACAACGATATTTCAAAATAAGTCAAAACAAAGTAAGAAGTAATTATAAATACTGAATTTCATGTGTAGATCAATACAAAAATATTTGTTTGAGGTTATATTATTCACAGAACTCGGAACACCGCGTGAGTCTAATATACTAGTTCAAAATACGTTCTAGCCGTGTGTGCAGGAAATGTGAACTCTCTAATGAAACACATACTCTGCTTCTGCGAGAACGTACATGGACTCAGACGAAAGCATTTTGGAGAGGAAATAATACAACAATCACAACTACTGAAAATCCCTCCAGTCAAAAGTGGCCTACATAGAAGACACAAAGCTTTTGGAATGGAAGTAGATATCATGTGAAATGGTACAAATAAGATTCAGTTCAAGAGCCTGGGCTGTTGAGTACAACCCAATTGAATGAATGAATGACGTTCCAGCCGGTTGGTAACAGATTACCGGCCACTTTACTAATTTTTCTTACGCATGCCCATTGAACATTTATTCACTGTTTACATACTATAACATAATTGTTGGTTGGAACGAGCCTATTGTATTGCTGTATTATAGTCTAATGAGTTCTTAAGTATCATATAACATGGAAACTAAGTTTAAGATAAGTTGCGGCACTGGATGCGAATAAAATTAAGATTCAGATCAGGTGTAATTGAATTGAACTGTGCGATAGGTCTGAAAATCGATAATGGATAACGAATTCAATGGGGAAATTAATTTGGAGATTCCTTACGAGAGATACGTAGGCATAAATTAGGATAAGGGATTATAAGGCAAACTTAAAAGCAGTTGTCTCCGAGAATATCTACAGTAATATCAGAGAGATTAACAGAATCTAGTATATAACGAGATATATAGCAAGAACATATAATCTGGTTTTTAACAATTAAGTAAATGTTTGGCAAACTAATAGTACAAAAGGTATAATCTCTAGAGCTTTCTGTAAACTACTTATAAATAGAAAATTTCACAAAGTTGGAGCTGGAATGATGGGAATAGCAAAACGGAAATTCCAAAAATATCCATATGGCAGCGTGAATGTTAAACTAGAATTTGATATTTTAATTTTGTCTTTCTCATTAAGAAACAGAGGATTTTGTCTATTAACATTATTTTTTTAATTTATGAATATTAAAAGATGAACACTTTTCCAAATTTGTTATGGGCTCAAGCCCAGACAGCGTTGTGCGAAAACCATAATTTTCACGCCCTCCGAATTAACTCAATTGGTGAAATTTATCGAAAGGCCTTCGTTGCTTAGCGACCTATTGGCAAGCGCTTGCGTGCATGTATTCTTCCCTCTCACTTCGTCAATTGACTGTAATTGATTATACAGTGGCGTTGGTATTGTCAGTGTTTACCTTTGTATTTTTAGTTTTATTTGGTATCTTAAACTTTTGTATTTTGTGCTTCGTATTAAAAAACTTTTTTGTGATTTTGAATAGTGTAGTGTTTGTTGATTTTTTTAAAATAAATCAATACTAGAGAGGTGATTGCTGATGTTCATAGGTAAGTAATAATATTAATAACTATGTAATAATTCATTATCGGAAGTAATTACACAAATGCATCAAAATTACCGATAAATTTTCATGAAAGCATGTTGTCCAAACGCTGCATGATTTTATTTTCATGTTTTGGAAATAAGCGAATGCAGTTTTTACTTACTTACTTTACTTTACATGCTTGAATGAAAAATTATCAGGTTTATTTTGATGCACGAGTGTAATACCTACCGTGTTTTGAAAAATACCTTACCTTTAAAGCAAAGCAAAAATCTTTTTCTATATATAATTATTATATAATAATAATTATTATTTTTAATACTTATAAAATAGGAACTGTACGCCATTGGTACGTTAATGACAGATATCCGCCATGTATGCTCGTCCCTAACCGATGCCGCGGAGCTTCAGAAAAACTTGCCAAACACTACGTATGTCGAATTTGCCTATTTCCTTTGAAGGTTTAAAAAAAAATCCACCAGGGACTGAACTAATAGGAGGGAAGAACATGTTTTGGTTTTCAATTTGACAAGTCTTGTCACTTGGACTTTCCATGCCTCGATGGGTTCCCATAAAATGTCTTCTTTTTGTGGAAGACACCATGTGGAAGGTTTTGATCCTACTTGGAATATTCAAGTTATTTTTTGCAAGGTTGTACTATTTGATTTTTTTTTCAATTTACAAACATTATTCTATTCAATTCTTATTACTAGTCTACTCTAGCTGATTATTTAATTAAAGATAACGGAATAAATTTGTCCCTAAGGAGATTGTATCCCCCAATATTCATATTAAATTGATTTCAGTTATCCAATACAGTAGAAACGGTGGAGCTTTACCATCACGTTACTATACGTACTATACGTTACTATACATATAGTAACAGTCACGTGATAGTAACGTGATGGTAAAGCTCCACCGTTTCTACTGTACAATAAATGCATAATGTTGCTGATACTATCAATTGTAACATTTACTTTCTGAATTGCAATTGAGAACTTCCCACTTAAAATCGATACATGACATAAGTATATTTGATATTCCTGGAGCACTTGTTCCTGTTCTCCAAAACTTTCTAATCATTTCCTACACATTTATCTCACAAGGATGATTATCCTTCGTCCTTAATTCAGCCGCCGGACTCTTTGTCGAGAGCATAGAATTTGCATTTCGATTGTGGCTCGTGTCGGTCGAGATTATAATAAAATTTCTGCCAAGATCTGTTTTGGAATACAATTCGGAGCTTAAAATATGGCTCAATTATTATAATTCTCGAGCTTTTGTAGACCTGGTTCGGCTTTGGATGGATGAAAATGATTTAAATTAAGAGGCCCGTATTTAAATTAGAATTTTTAGGATAGAAGACATTCACCACTTCAAAATATTTTATTATTTATTCAGATTAAATGTGGTGAATTAGTAGATACGTATAATCGTAACGTTGAAAAATTTGCTGTCTATACAATTATGCTTATTGATTTAATTTTGATTTTAAAATGTGGCCTATATGAATGTACAAACTACTAAAGTGACGAAACATTTTAAAACTTGTTTCGCTATAAACCTCCATCCCGTTGGTCGTGAGTATTTGTATGTGCTTCTGTCGACTGTACTACAATTCGACCCTAACACCGACGATCGTTCTTATTTGCTCACTCAGTACATTCATTCCTTCCAATCAAAACCTTCAAATTACTCAAAGTATTCAAAAATTGAAATTTTGATTGTTCCTATAGTAGTCGTTTGATTGTCACAGTTTCTTTATTCTTTTTTGATATTCTAAATACATACAATACATATATGCAGCACGATTCATAATCTGCATATGCTGCAGATAAATTTCAATATAATTATTGTTGTTAAGATGAATATCCTGGACAGTAATCATTTCGACATCAACATCATCTGCTGATTGGGAGTACACATTTCCACTTGTGTGTCCGCTGTAGGGAATGCATGAATTAATATGAACAGAATGAACAATTAGCAGCCAATTAATAATTTCCCTGAAGTACAGCTTCTGGTGAGATCTAAACTCTTGGTTTTTGATCAAGACCTAATGAAATAGGTTGCTATTTATATTCAATACCATTGATGTTGCCACTGAAATTCTAATATTTCTATTTTGAAGTGTGTACAGTTAATAGTTTGGCTAATATATCTGAAGCTACGCGACATCAGTAAGGGGTGAGAAAAAATAGCCGATATAAGTAATAAACGTACCAATGGCGTACGGTATTTTATAAAAGTATTTAGGTGAAACCATTTTAGGAATAAAGTTGAAAATCGCACTTGAACTCAATATGGATATGAAATAATTCAAAATCACCACAGAATGACCATCACATTCATCAGTATCCTCATATTAATGTCTTCTTCGCAAACTCTATAAAAACAAGTGAACAAAGATATAAAAATTCCTCCACATTCAAGTATGTTCCATTCCGGACAGCAGACCAAATCATTTTCATATGGCTTTTAATCATTACCTTGGTTATTAATTATTTTGTAGCTATTAATATTATCAGTTACCCATAAACATTAGGAATCACCTCTTTAGTTTGGTTATGGAGTGTCCCTTTTTACGAGTATATTGATTGATTTTTGAAAAATGAACAAACACAAAACACTACACTATTCAAAATCACAAAAAAGTGTTTGTTAATACTAAACACAATATACAAAAGTTTAAGATGCCGAATAGAATACGTACGCTCTTGCCAATAGCAAGTCAGGTAGTTGCATAGCAGTGGGCTGTTAGATAAATATTCAACAATTAAGTTATTTCGGAATACGGGGTAAATTATACACTACCATTACAGTAACACCTTACATTAGCGCTAGCGATTCCAAAGTCACTGATATTAGGTTAACTTGGGTTATAAAGGAGTAGAAGTAATTGAGTTTGTTCACTCGAAAAGCTTGAGGCCGATTATGAACTTACTCTGAACCAATATACCTCTCTACATCGACTTGTTTTGAGACACTTCCATCTTGCACATCTCGTTATCTAATTGACCTCCAAGCATGCCACTTCTTTTTACCTCTACAAAATCGTGTCCCAGCATTTTGGAAAGGACTTCTTTCAGTGCCTGACAGTTACATAGTGGGTGTTTTTTTCTTCTTCTCCTTCACATTATTAGCAGCAGTCATGATTTGAAATTTTTATTCTCCTGATATTAACACCTACCATACAGTTGCCAATAAATATACCTGTTGTCAAGTTCACTACAGGTTCCGTTTTCTTCCAGGGTTAATTCGGTTTTCTTTTGTTTCATCGCTCGTCTTGATTCGTAAAAAATATTTCTCAGAGACTTTCCTCAGGAATAAATAGAAAGGGGACACAATATACATACATACATGGTCGGAAGGTTCAATTTACTGAGAGTGGCCTATACTCAGATTAATACATTGAAAAGATACATTTGTTTACATTTAAAACTAAACCCAGCATTACATCATTTTCTAAAGTAACTTGCCGACCCTTTGCCAGATGTCTTACTTTTCCTTTGAATTGCGACAACTGAATTATAGGACACGATAGAAACGTACAAAATAAAAATGTACTTTTAAGAAATAACATAAAAACGACTTTAAAATAATTATCCTAACTAGTTTATGTAATAAAAATATGTTTTTGTTTGGAACTTTTGAGGTATAAACGAAACAAATGCGTGTTAATAATTTTGTCTCTCTGACATATGGCAATACCGAGAAAAGGGCGGAAACCATTTTACTATCAATTTTACCTGATTTTACTAAGAAGTTTCAACGTTCCTAGTTTATTGAAGCTCTTGTTTTCGTGTTTTCAACTGATATTTGTGTGTGTGCGTAGAGATATAATTAAAAACAATATTTTTTGTGAAAATCACGGTTGGTCAGTGCCAAATTTGCCAAAAAACTGTCGGTATTTTCCTAACCTCTCTTTTCACCTGTAAGTAAATAGTTCTATTGGCCAGTGGCACTGCCCGACTAGTTCTACAGTTTCTCCCCACTTCTTAAAAGTCATTGATGAAAACATATGTACCTATAGCGATAGAATGTTAGCCGTCTTTTCGGATAGTTTTATGAATGACTTGCGGACTCTATTTGTAGTATTACTCTAAGTGCCTATACGTACTTCGAATCTACCTAGATAATTTTATTATAGCTAAAACTGTTCATCGCAACTTTACAATAAACTCAATATATATGTTCATTACATAAACAATTCCTACAAACTTGATAATTGTAATTAAATACAGTATCATGGCAGTTATTTAAACTCGTGAAACTATCTCAAAGACTTGTACTTTAAACTTGTCGACTACTGATTTCATTTCAAGTTTAAGAGTTGATCAAAGTTTTCCAGGAATATTTCATTGAATTATCAGATGTAGAAATCAAAAGCTCTAATTACTGTAACTTGAGTAAACATACTGTTGAAATATAACATGTTTAATTTAGAAACTCTTATATAAATTAAAGCTACTGCTATTGTAAAGGTAACAATGGAACATTTAAATTTGAATTATTTGTACAACAAACTGATGATGGAAATTACCTTGAATTAGGTTGGGTGTAACTCGAGTCTATCGTTTAACCGTTGCCGAATATTCAAAGTGAGATTTCAACAGCTTGTTACAAATTATATAAAAACATCAGTAAAATATGTATTACGTGCCAACTGAGTGGGAGTGATTGATGATCTATAATTTATTGGCTGGAGCAGGAAAGATTTTCCAACATTTGCATATATTTGCATGGTAAATATACAGGGAATCCATGACATAAGGGGAAACATATATCTATGAGTGTACGTGGAAGGAGTTCTACACTACTGCTATAAAGCAAGTGCTTAAGGCTGTGCACGGCCTCACATAAGTTTTCGACACTTTTCTAGAGTATTTTATTTACATACAGTTATCAAAACTGACATAGTCAAAGCATCAAGTGTTTTTACTTATGACATAAAGAATAAGTAGGTATCGTGTACGTTAACCGATAACGTTGTACATATTTTTTTATAGTTATTTGGTTTCATTATTTTTTACATACAAAAGAAAATTTGGAACTTTTGAAATTTCTGCAGTTTGCACTTTGACGTCACCAATTTTTAAGACATCAGGTTTTGACATAAATGACAAATACGTATCTTTGCAGAAACTGCACAAAAAACTTTAGTGAACAAATACAAATGAAGTACAGTAAAAGTCACGAATGTTTCTCGTTACGTCATAACTCATAAACATCCAAATCAAAAAAAGATAGTTTTCACCAGCGGTGCATCATTGTTAAAGGGTTCGGCATGTATTTCTGGTGATCTAGTTATGAGAGGAAATAAATAAAAACCAAATTTAACATATCATGCGAAGAGGGGAAGAGTGCAGGCACGTCAAGAAGCTCCGGCTACTGGAAGATATTCCAGTTCTGGCTCGAGCACCTGATGAATGCCTGCGAAAGTACTACTTCGCAACTCCGTACAGGGCCATGATCCGGGATAGAGAATCCTGGGAAAAAGAGAGGAATACACAGCCTAATGGGACTGTCTGGTACACAGATGGCTCATGCTCCGGTGATGGAGCAGGGGCTGGAATTTACTCTAGGAACCCAAGAACACAAGTTAGTGTACCATTGGGTGATGGTGTATCTGCATATCAGGCCGAGATATATGCTATCTTGGAATGTGCGCAGATAAACCTATACAGAGGTTATGTGGATCGACGCATAACCATATACTCCGACAGTCAGGCAGCAATTAAAGCCCTGAGTGGGTGCACCAGCAACTCAGGACTTGCTAATGAATGTCGAGAACGACTTGCTAATCTTGCAAGGCACAACGTGGTGCGGCTAGAATGGATTCCAGCCCACTCTGGTTTTGAAGGCAACGAGATGGCGGATGCACTGGCTGCGGAAGGGACGGCAGCTCCCTTCTGCGGCCCGGGCCCGACCTTGGGCCTAACAAAACAAAGAATACGCAAGGAGACGAAGAAGTGGCTGAAGAATCAGCACCTCGCTCATTGGAATGCTCTGCAGGGTCCTAGGCAATCCAAACTTTTACTGAAGGGATGGACTGATGGACACGCTAGAGCAGCTACTGAACTACCAAGAAGTAGGCTAAGGAAGATAGCAGGACTCCTAACGGGGCACTGCTGTATGATGAAACACCTCCACAACTTAGGAGTAGAGGGAAGTTCCCTATGCAGGGGTTGCGGCATGACTGACGAAACGTCAGTCCATGTTCTCCTAGAGTGTCCACACTGGGCTGTACTACGAAGGCGAATCTTCGGAGTCCCCGTTTTGGCCCCTGGAGACACAAGCAGGCATCCATTGAAAAAGGTTGTGGCCTTTATTGAAGGGCTCGGCTTTATGGATGTCTAGGTAGCAGGAATGGCACAATGGGCCGCCAGTGGCCTCAGTGCCGGAACCTTGGCTTGAGTTTGTCCAGGACAAGGTTCGCCTGCAAACTTAGTAGTAGTAGTAGTAGTAGTATCATAGTTAGACTACATTTTGGAATTCTACAAATAAATTATCACAAAACTTATCTCTCGAATGGTATTCAACGGCAGCAAACTCCTTTTGAAAATATTCATGTAATTTTCTAATACACTCAGGTTTACTTTCGTTCAAACGTTTACCAGGCATTTTGTAGAAAAATATCACAATAAATGTAAATGAACTTTACCTGTTTAAAGTAATGACAATGACGACGAACTTCAATGGTGGCAGAATGATTTCCGCATAAAGTGACGTTTCGCTTTTCAACTACAATCGTTGTCACAACACAAGACAGAGTGACAAACCGATAAAGAAGTAATGACGTAGCTTAATTCAGGCACAAAAGACATACAGCAAGCGCCAAACATGATGGCGAGCGTTCGCGCAGGTATAGACTCTCCCAACTAAATTACTATTGGATTACGATAAGCCCCTTGCCGGTCAGTGTTGTAAATATAATTATGATTTCTTTGTAATTATTCAGACAATGCCAAACGCCAACAGAATTGGAGGACAACTAATGATACGCAAAAAGGAAGGATCGATTTTCATTCTCCCCCTTCGAGGGGAGCGGGCCGCTATAGGCTTCCGGAGCCTCTTCAGCCAACATTGGAAGGAATAAGGATTGTTTTTGGTTCAAGGGATGGGAGTGGAAGGAACGGTGGTAGGTGAGGAACGGTGGTAGGTGTACTGACCCAGCATTCGCCTATTGCTACGAGAAAACCTCTGAAAAAACTCATAGCAGGTCAGGCGGACCTGGGATTTGAACCCCGGTCCTTCCGAATGCAAGTCGAGAGCGTAACCACTCCACCACTTACTCGGTAGATGATACGCCTCTGTACAGAGCATTTATATGTCTGGCAAGAGCTGTAGTGGGAGGTACCATTGAAAATGAGTTTGTGCGCATGGGGGCGGGCTCGCCATCATGTTTGGCGGTTGCAGTATGTACCTTTCCATTTGTTTTAATTGGACATACGCGGTCAGTGATATCCACATAAAATTAGAGTGTCTTTGATACATTCAGGGAAGTATGACGTAACGAGAAACATTCATGACTTTTACTGTAGGTCAGACTTCCTCTTCAGTTCCTAAATGTCAGGTTTTCATCAAAGAAAACACTCCATCCGTGTTCAATTCGTGACAAGTTACGCAGATGCGGGATGCAGAAGTTTTTAATATCTTCTTGAAAACTGCATTAAAAATTACATAATAAAAATTAAGTGATCAGAAACTATCATTATTTTGTAATTAAGAATGTCTGGTCTTATTGATCCTGAACTGGTGAAAATATGAAACATTTAACTTTATTTAGAATTATTCTTTTACAGAACTTGTCCAGATATGATGACAGTCACTGAAAATTTCTAAAATACTGACTGTAATTCTTATTAAACCTTTTTTAAATACATTTTTGTGAGACCACAATTTTTTTTCAATACAATAAAATAATCATCGATTAATTTGAATGATAACCCTAACTGTAGGTACGTCTCTTTTATATTAAACCGGCTGAATTTGGTTTTATCGGCAGTATATCTATCATCAGTTAGCAGAGATGTAAATCCTGCTTGGCCTTTAACAAAGCTTCTGTCGGCTAAATTAAGGACGAAGGATAATCGTTCTGGGAATGGCAAACCGATTACTTACCGGAACTAGTCCTCAAGAGCGAGTGCGAATGTCAGACCATATTAAAAGACTCGCTAAAGTTAATCAGATTTCTTCTCTGTTCTTGAAGCTGAGATGATTGCTTCGTAAAAATATAAGTAGTTGAGATATTTCTTAGAACGCACTTCATGAATACATACAGGTGTGTTTCAGAAGATTGGACGTATACAGGACGTAACAAACGTTTTAACCTTATATATGGGAAAATTGTTCATTCTTTGCGCATGTTAGATAGACACCATTGAAGAGATTACATTCGTGAAATTGTTTATTAACGTACGTGTAGGGTGTGACGGAAAAGTATTTGTGTCAGATACGCTCTTTATTTTGAATATAAAAATTATATTTTAGATCTATAGGGTGTAATAAGCTTTCTATTAATAGCGCGTATCAACAAGTGTTACCTTACCGGCAAAATTCCTCCCTTTTCCACCCTGACGTAATATCAAGGCTTATTCACGTCCTACTACCTCTTTTGTTTATTTCAACCATAGGGTACTAGTGTCCTTTTATGTTTCCATATCTTAATTTATACTAACACCCCATGTTCTTTTTTATTTTTTGTTAGCTCAGTAACAGCAGATACCGGCATATTCTCAGTATAGCCACATAAATGGTTGGCCTGTGGCTTTGAACATCCTGTAGAATGTAAAAATACCTAAATAAAGTGAGATAAAGTTTGAAAATAAATGGATTATAAGCATATTCTTTGTCAACGATGTATTAAAATGTGGAAGATCAAATCACCACTATTCTTCTTCTTGAATACAACAATACAAGTACTATATAGAGAATGTAGTTGAATGTGTTAACCATTGTTGGATAAAAACATTTTTATTAGAATTTACGTCGCATTGTGGTTTAGTTCCAGTTAAGGACAAACCAAATAATGAATATACACGTCATTCTAGGATTCTTGGCGCTTCATGATAGCAATACCTTGCACCCAGTCGACTTAGCTACTTTACTTTTTTCCGTGCTTATCATTAATCACTAAAATGCTCTTTTGGCCGTTCCACATAACGACTACGATCTTTTTGGTCTTTGTGAAAACGTCACTCATGACGTCATAACTTACGCTCACGCGGAGCTCTCGACCACACTCTCGACGATCCATCTGAAGAAGTGGGTCGGAGTGCTCGTTGAGAAAATGGTCGACAAAGATGGCGCATTCTGGAGCAATATTTGCGACGCACCACCAAATATCGAACTGTCGCCTCAAAAAGCATTTTAATTTTATGCAAACGTAATTTAATTCAATACACCACTAAAATTAAATATTAATATATAATATTAAATATTTGATTATTAATTGTTTCAATATAAATCAATTGAATCGATAAGTCCCATAGTTTATTTCTAATATTTACGAATTGTAATCTCACCTCTTAAATATTTTGCTTTCTTTCTACTAACTCACCATTTGTATTGTTTGCCTACCGCTCAACACGCACTATAATCCATTCCACTTGAGTTTACGATTGTAACGCTCGGGATCAAGTGGAACGGGGAAACCCGTGGTCGTGAGCGTGATTGTTGGGAATGCTTAGTGGACCGTAGCCTAGGTGAACCAACGTTGCTGACAAACTAACCTTAAAACGTATCGCTTAACAACTGTGAAACTACGAGATGTGAATGTTTTCATGACTCGTATGTTTACTGTGTTTATGGTACTTCAGCATAACAGACGTTCTACGCGTCGTGTATCAAAGACATATCAAAACCTCTGTAGGGGAATAACTCCGGTACACACCAATAACGATGAAAAGAGCTAACGTACAGAAGATATTACTAAAATTAACTTTCTACAATAATATGGCTTCAGTTCCATCATCTACAAGGTTTTCATCTCATTGACAAATTGTTCATTGGTGTGGTGGATAAACCTACAAATCACTGCGTATTTTCTAGAATCCTGGAGCTATTCCTCACTATTCATCAGGGAATATTAAATTTTTTCATTTCAATATCCAGCGTTGCCTTTTAAAAAAAAAAGGAACTTTAAAATGAGGTTAACACTTCACAGGATACGTCGGCAGAAATGAATTTTCATTAAATTGATTAAAGATCATCACCAAGCGCCGTACTATTTATTGAAATTCCAAATTCTCCAAATCCGTGCTGTCAAATTCTGCTATTAAACTTGTGTCGCGACATAACTCGATAAGACTCTTCCCATCTGTAACAGTAAAATCTGACAGCGTTAAATTGATCTCAAACCCACGCAAACTTGAATTGAATTTTTCTTTTGAAAAATATTTATTAAATCACATCATAATAAGCTGTGGAAGGTACTATTCGTAGATGTTTTTATCTTGGAAGAGATTCAAGTTTAGTTAAGAACTCGTTTATCACTTTCATATCTCCATAGTTCAAGATTCTTTAAACATGATGTCCCACGACGTGTTTACAGTCTAATATCTCGTAAACTGTTCATATGACAAGTATGAAATTCATTAGTATCTGTCAACGATGTTCATTTAAAAAAATAATTTTCTAGAAGTGTATCCAAATGTTCTTCGAAGTTTTAAGGTATCCATAGGCAAAACAACTAATCACAAATATATTTTTCTCTTCTTTAACATGTTACATGCTGTTTTTGAGACATATCATTATCAAAAGTGCTCAAAAGCTCAATCTCACGGTGCGTCTCCGGCTCTAGCCAATTAGCGAATGTTCTCACTTAAATCTCCTTATAAGGTACTAACGATCGAAGGTCAAGTGAGCAATCAGCCGATGCCAATTGTACCCTTCATTGTTTAGACAGAACAAATGAAGGTTTAATTTCAGTTCGTATAAACGTAGATGGAATTATTTTAGAATTTCACCAATAGTAATAACAAAAAGTCAGGAAAACTTACAACACAATACAGAAGTTTGGTCAAAATGTCCAAAGGAAAAACGAATGAAAGTAAACATAAACACAACAATAGACGATTTACCGATAGAACATCAAATATTTAGGAACAGGATTTATGAATAAACAGGAAATAAGCACTAAGACAACAACTTACAATATACAAAACAATATATTTACATTGCTTTTTGGAATCGCAAAGTGGGTAATAACAAATAAAACTAATAACGAAACTACAAGTGATGGAAATGGAATACCTGATAACTTTTTCTGACTTAAACAATTAACAAATGTATTCATTTGAATTGAACTTCAATTAAAAAACCCTTGAGAAATAAAAGGCTTTTCATGTAAGAACAGTACTAGTTTATTTTCAATTTAATTTAGAAAGAAATTGTTTGATCCTTTTAATTTTTTGAAATTGTCTACAATAAAACGAGGGGCCATATTTTACATTGGTAGGATGAAAAAGGTCAGATTCTACCACACACGCTGGGAAAAATAATTTCGTTTAAAAGTATAAATCTTCCAAAATTTCAAGGCTTTTTTACAACTTCCGTGGGAGAACATTCAACAGCTCGTGATTTCCTGCATTAATCTTTATTTTTTGAAAATACTAGAGATAAATTGATGGTAAAAAAAACATTTAAACATTTAATTGCCATTAAAAGAAAAAAATTAACTCCAAATTAAATCAAACCAATCAATTTAGTACATGTATTACACAACTTGTCGCGACATTTACCTGTGTTCTAACTAGTCTTACTTGACATATTTAAAAAGTAATTCTTTGAAAGAAAATGTTTCCTATAAACTATCCAAATCTCGCGACAAACTTTTATATCTGTTAATAAAATTAGAAAATCGTTACCTCTTAACTATTACATTATCCTCAAATCCTACCTACATGACCGACATTACCTTGTTAAATACCAGGATGAAACGACGTCACTCTATTCGATTAACGCCGGTGTCCCTCAGGGTAGCGTAATTAGTCCAGTCCTTTATCTCATTTACACTTCAGATCTACCAACCTCCTGTAATAGTGAAACAGCAACTTATGCTGACGACACATGGGTCATGTCAGCACAAAAAAATCCAGCAACTGCATCTCTACAGCTACAAATGCATCTAAATATTATAGAAACATGGTTGACCAAATGGCAGGTGTAAATAAACGAAAACAAATCAGTCCAAGTAACATTTACCAACCGAAGAGGAAACTATCCACCAGTTACTCTAAATGGTCATCAACTTCTACACCAGGAGGACGTCAAATATTCAGGAATGCATCTTGACAGAAGATTGACTTGAAGGAAACATATTTTCACAAAACGCAAAACAGTTAGGGTTGAAGTTAAATAAACTATACTGGATTGTTGAACGTAAATCTAAACTGTCCCTATAAAACAAGCTCTTAATTTACAAAACCAATATAAAAGCTGTCTGGACCTATGGGGAACTACATCGCAATCAAAGATAGAAATACTAGAAAGGTTCCAGTCAAATATTCTTCGAATAATAACGGATGCCCCCTGGTATGTGCCTAATCACATCATAGCACGCGATCTACAATTGACAACCGTCAAGCAAGAAATTAACAAATTTGCTCACAAATATGACTTAAGATTGCAAAAACACCCAAATGATCTAGCAAGAAGCCTCATGTTGCAGCCAGTACAACGAATACTGAAGAAACATATTCCAACTGACCTGCTAACCAGATTTTAGTGTAGATTCTCCATTTCCCACGTCAAAAACTTATTCCAAGTGACGTTAGTGACTTAATGGGACAATATTATCGAATATTGATTGTTGGTCCTTCGTGTTAAATATATATTACTACTAATTGTAACCATGTATTGCAAATTGTAAATAAATAGGGGTAGTCAATAAAAAAATAAAAAATAAATCATGTAATACATGTACTAAATTGATTGGTTTGATTGAATTTAAAGTTTATTTTCTTCTTTCTGGGGCAATTAAATGGAAGTTTGTTTTTAAAAAGTTTTTATTACCATTAATTTATTTTTTAATTTTTAGTTATGATTGGGAATGTTTCTAAGTCTGATCATTCCATTTAATGCGTCGTTGTTACATGATCGTTTGTCTGTTAATTTAGTACAGTCTAAATTCTTCAATAATTAGACCTTCTAACAATTTGACCCTCCTCCATATCTTGGATCAAATGTGACATGTATTAGTTTTCGTTGGTCCCTCAGCAATCCCTTTCATTTGATACCCATAATGTGGTAGTCCAGAAAAAATAACTAATCCGCCATCTTAGATGATCCGCCATTTAGTTTTGTCCACTCGGACAAACATACATTAAGCCGGGCTCAGACGACTCGTGTAGTTGGCGAATACACAATTATTTGTGTACTTGGCAAGTATACGAGCTTTGCAAATTGCAATGGCAAGCAAGGCGCTCACACGACGTGTACAGTTTAAAAGTACACGAGCGCGAACATTTGGCCAAATAAAAAAAACTGATGTACAAATGAATAGAGCACAGTGGTGTGGCTGTCATTATGGATAGCGGTTCTCCGGAGAATTTAGTTGTTGCTTCCGCGGCTTTTGTTATGATGAGCTCTGCTTATTATTTAATTAAATCAAAACAAAAGAAAAAGAGGAGAAGAAGATGGTCCAATACAATCTCATTTGTCCACTCCATTTCAATCAAAAAAACATCTGTACGCTTCTGGTAGTATTTGAAAACTAAATGAATAGTCGCACTAGTAAAAGCAATTTGTGCATTTCGTTTGAGCGCCTTTACAAGTATAGACAAGTACGTACTTGGCAAGTGTACGAATAATCGTGATCCCTTTGAGCCGGACCATTTTTACCGACCCGAAATGGAAAACCAACGAGTGACAATTTATTAATTGTACAAGCAGGTGGGTTACTTGCCACTCACACGACATGCCAAGTATAAACAAGTAACGATTATTCGCCAAGTACACGAGTCGTTTGAGCCGGGCTATAAATAAACATAAACAACGATTAGGTATATTGAGTTAAAAATGGTTCAAAAAATTGAGTTGCAACCATCATCAATGTTGTTGTAATTAGATAATATTAATCAAAAACTTATAAGAATTTTTAAAAAAGGGCGATTCAATAATACGTTAGTAGTTATTTTTATGTCGGAAATACAGAAACCATTAAAAGACAGTTTCGCTCGAAATATTCCCTTTAAAAATCAATGTACCAAGTTTTCACGCCAAAACATGCTTCCTGATTGTTTTAACTGCTTTTTCAACGTTAGCCACTCAGTTTATTCTCGACATTCAGTAATAAAAAAGTTATTTCGATCGGAATCAGGGATGTCTGGCGGTGAATGACTCATTAATTTGACGTTTTGGCTAGTAAAATAGGTCGTTGTTTGAGGCGATGGTGGAAAATGATCCATCAATTGCGATTATTTCACATAATACATAGATTTTTTTCCAACCAAAAATAATACAACGCGGCTAAAGAAGTTTTCCATTGAAAAAATCGCAATTTAAACAATCAACAGTTGATCTTTCACGTGTTTTATTATCTTTACTAGATAAGAATTTTATTCAGGATAACTGCTGATTCAATCAGTCAAGTTGTAGTTCAAATAATCCCATTTGGATATCGTCACCACTGGATTACAGCGATTATTTCACTCAATACAAAATAAGCGCATTCGATTGGTTTAAATATGAGGATTGATATCTGGAAACACCATGTTTTCAATTTTGTATTTCGGCACCTGATTGGATACATGCAATTTTCCTATCTGTGTGTTTCGCGTTGTCATTAGTTGTTTTAAGGTTAGTTCATATAGATGCGAATCGCGAATTGCGAAAGCGAATTTAATTCCTATTGGTGGATTTTGGTGACGGAACAAGTGACAGCAGGCATACTTTAATTTTCATGCGATTCGCAAAATTTGAAATTTAGATGGCGGGAAACTTGGACAGGTTTTAATTTTTTGCGAAAATCGCTGAGAATTTTCTGTCAAAACTGTCAACGCATGTGCATTCAAGATGTTTGTTGTTATTATTATTTACTCTTCGACCGCCATATTTTCATTCATTTCAGCTTTATTTGTTTATTATATATATGTATCTGTAGTTTAATGAGTGAAAATAAAAGTATGGATTCAGAGGTAACAGAGAATAGAAGGTAATTAAAGTTTTTCCAAATAAAAGTAGTACTAAAACTATACAGTGTTTAATATTTTAGTCAGTATCTTGTGGAGTGCCAATGTGGGGAAACATTTTCATTTGAAAAATATCAGTACCATTTTTGCTTGGAATCAGTAGAACAACCCATATCCCAACCCTTTTCATTATCCCCTCAAGGAGACAGTAACTGCGAGAGCCCCAATATCTTCAACGGTGGCGGGGCTTCTCAAATTACAGGTACAATTTTTTATGTTTGATAAATAGTTTATGAATCTTTTTACATCAAGACCCGGAAATACCAACAATTTAGCATGCCACCAAAAACATTGAAGTTAAATGTTCCTAGAGTGATTGCGAAATTCGTTCCTATATGAACGGACTAAGAAAAACGCGATTTTCTACATTCAAAGTTGCATTCGCAATTTCGCGATTCGCATCTATATGAACTAACCTTTATTCGATATTAAAAATCTAGTGACTGACAGAAAATGTCAAATTATTAAAGAAACGTCAGAATCATTGTATCAAGAATGAATTCTAAAAACCGTTTTGGTCTGTTTGATCTAAAAGAGATTCAAAAGAAAGTAAAAGATCAAATGCCGCAAAATACCGTGCGATCTAAAAATAATTATCCTAATAGTTTGAACACAATTTTAATTGTTTTCGTGGAATAATCTTGACAAATACAACTCGTGTAATTAATGATTATCGAAAATTTCTTCTATTTTTCGAAACAAATTGTTGTTTTAGGAAACCACACTCGCGCTTACGCAACGCAACAATTTGTTTCTCAAAATCGAAGAAATTTATATTTCGATAATCATTAACACACTTCGAAGTTTATTGAAAAATGAACACAAACCGATTCAGTGCCATCACCCAAGAGAATATTGAACATTTAATACAAAATTGTTGAAAAAAATAATCTTCCCAAATACAACTCGTTCTTCAAATTTTATCACATAATTTTTTATTTTCATCACTCAAACTGGTTAATTTGACGCAAAAACATTCAAACAAACCGAATTTAGATAAAATCACTCGTCCTAACGGACTCGTGATTTTATTAATGGGTTTATTTTCATATTTTTGACAAATAAACAAGTTTTCGTGGAAAAGAAAAAATTATCGAAAGAATTTGAACCACTCGTGGTTGATAATACTTCATTGTTAGGTTAGTTAAACCACCTACTAAGCGGTAATTTCTTTTGAGCAGAATTTTAAAAAAATTGTCACTTAGTGAGTTTTACCTTTAAAGTGACGATATATTCATTTGCCTAAAGCAAGACTAAAATATTTCCCTTGTATGAGCTGGGCAAGTTATCCCTTGGTATATTAACCAATAAAAAGGACCCATCCTCTCTCTTTGCATCATAACTGTGACAGTTGCTGCTTAAGCGGTGTCGGTAACGCCATCAGCTCATACATTTCACTGCTACCGTTGAGTGAAAATCACTCAACGCTGCTACCAAAAATTTGTCAACCCGACTAAAGAAGTTTCCTCTTGAAATACTAATTTTGTCTCTGGTGTAGATTTTAATAGTTTTTGTTTATATGTCGCACATTTTTCTGTGGTTATATCTCAAGTTTTCGAAATAATCATTCAGTAGAAAAGATAGAAGTCGTTGGGAAGGTCAGATAATAGAAAACGTAATTGGGCGAGATGAAATAAAAAAAAGGACAACGTAGAAGCAGAACATTTTAAGAAATAATTGAAGCAAGCACATTTCAATTAACTCCAATAAATGAGTTCATGGAGCTTGATGTCAGCAACCAATATCCCAACTGAGATGTACAGGCATAATTGGTAATAATTCTGTAACATATTAATCACGTCTTTTATAATATTAAACAACAAACTAAACTAAGACGGTAGTTAACTTCAAAATACAATTATTATTTGACATCTGACAAACTTCTTCGTTGACGAAAAGGATTAGCCTCTAAACTTCTACCCCCATAAATTGACGTATTTTCAGAATACTCGAACGCTAGCTTTTAACACTTTTAATTTAATAAACAACATTTTAACTAATAATTTACTAAATATGTTTCATATCTTCTTTATTATATAACTTTTCGGTCCGTATATATGTCACTGAACTCCTCGTAAACGGCTGGACCGATTTAGATGAAATTTTTTGTGCGTGTTCAAGTGAATTCGAGAATGGTTTGGATTCACAATTATTGGTCCCGGTAGGTGGCGCTGCAAACGGGATCATACTGAACTTCTCCTGAACGGTTGGTCCGATTTTGATGACATTTTTTGTGTGTGTTCAGATTTACAATTGGCTCCGGTAGGTGGTGCTGCAATAGGATTCAACAATTTTTCAAATTCACAAAAACAAATTAGTAGATTGTTCGGGAAACATCTTATATGAAACAAATAACACTACTCTCTGATTTTTCCTCCCAAAATATGTAACAATGTGATATTTTTTAATTAAAATAAAGAATTTTTAAAATTTGTATACTATCATAAGATGAGAGGTTAACACAGGACAACGTCTGTCGGGTCCTTAGCCTCAGATGAGTTGCGAACATTATGTAACATTTTTGGGTTATTTGTCGACATTCTTCAATAATTCGCTGACGTGAATCATCTATAGAGTGGCATACATTTTGATTTTCAGATATTCCTATAAAAAGTCTAGTGGGTAAAATAGGGTGACCTAGGTGGCCACTCCAACATTGGTCCCCCGTCTACCTATCCACCTAGCAGGAAATGATTCGTTTATAAAACGTCTTACATCGTGAGCATAATGTGGAGGTCCCATCTTGTTGAATCGCTAGCAAAGCTTCTGACATGGTATCATCATTTTCTAGTACTCGTGTTATTTCGGGATCAATAGCTTCTCTGAGTAGATAAGATTCACCATTTAAGCTTTCCTCAATAAAATATGGTCCAAAAAGATGGTCACCAAAAATGCCACACCAGACGTTAAATTTTTGTAGAGTTTCTAGTGTTATCTATAATTATGTCTGTTCAATCTTGCAGAGTATACATCACTTCCATGGAAACTAAGCTACCTACTTGACACTTTATTTAAAAAACGTCTAATATCAATTTTTCGGTCGCTATGTTTTTGTCCCCAAGCTAAACATTCAGAATTATGTGGGGTGGATAGTTTTCACTGAAATGCTCTGTATATAATCTAATTTATGGTATATCTTGTTGCGCTAAAAACACCCCTGAAAGCACTTAATGTGATGAGAAGTTTTAGTCCCATTACTCCCTTTTCCGGGAATATGCTTTTAAAATTATTGGAATACAGGTATACAGCTTGATCTTCGTTATATGCTACAGAGTGTCCAAAAAAAAACCATAAAATATTGATTACAATTTACTATTTATCCAAATAACACACAGGGTCAACACGAGTTTTTTTTTAAAATACCGACCTTCTGATATGCTAACGATTAAATTTATTATTTCTTCTACTGGATGTGTTGAAAAAAATATCAAATGTTCAGCATAACTATGAAAAGTTGTTGTATCTACACCATAATTATGCAGCAAATGATAAGAAGTAACGAGTTCTGGAACCTTTTCAACTTTCCAGTTGGGATTTCCCATTGTTTGTAACTAACCTTATCTACTTTTCTGAACTACTGATGAGTAAAAATACTTATGCTTATGAATATGTAATGAAAGTCAGTGAAGCGTGAAAGCTATAGCCAAGATCAGGTGTTTTTCTCTTATGTGGTTTATATTGGATAGTTTCATAAATCAGTTATAACTTATAAAACTTTCACAGATCACTTTGCCGATAGATCAATTTCATCTATGTGAATATATTCATAGTATTATTTGAAGTCTCGCTTCTTTAATATTATTTGCACTACTAGTAACATGGGCTGAAAAGTCCCGGGCCTAACAAAGAAAACACGTTTTTATTTGTTCAAAATTAGTTTTATTCATCAACGTCAAGTGTAATGATTTTTTCTATTTTCAGAAATCCCGTTATTTCATAGATTCATTACACTTGAACAAGTTAAACTTATACATAATCACGATACAAGAAATGCTGTAAGACTGAAACAAATATATATGAGAACAAAGAAAAATCAGGATACACCAATCTATAGAGTAGTCCAGCAATACAATAAACTTCCTGTAGACATCATAAATATTGTTTCTGGGACTGAATTCAAAAAAGTGATAAAAAAACTGTATTTGAATATGCAGATACCTGTTTAGAAAGTAGGCTGATTTAGTAGTATTATTTTACCATGTTGAAGTTTTAAAACTACAGTTGTTCCAACATATTTTATTGATCTGTTTTTTGTTTAATTGTTTTGTTTTTTGTTTTTTGTTTTTTGTTTTTTGTTTTTTGTTTTTTGTTTTTTGTTTTTTGTTTTTTGTTTTTTGTTTTTTGTTTTTTGTTTTTTGTTTTTTGTTTTTTGTTTTTTGTTTTTTGTTTTTTGTTTTTTGTTTTTTGTTTTTTTGTTTATATTTAAAATCTTTATATTTTATAGTTTATTTTACAAGATTGTATTAAACAAAGAATACTTTGTAGGCCATAGCACCAGATATATTCCGATTATTGGCCAATTATATGCTTATAAATAAAAAAAAACATAATTTTTTTAGGTCTGCAAACAGCCGGTAGTCGCGGGGAGTCAAATCTGGCGAATACGGTGGATGTGGGAGCAATTCGAATTTCAATTCATGTCATTTTGCCATTGCTTTGATTGACTTGTGACACGGTGCGTTGTCTTGATGAAACAAAATTTTGTTATTTGCCCTATGCGGACGTTTCTTTGCAATTTCGGCCTTCAAACGCTCCAATAACGCTATATATATTCACTGTTGATTTTATTTCCCTTTTCAAGATAGTCGATGATGAATATTACACCACGTACATCCCAAAATACCGAGGCCATAACCTTTCCAGCTGATTGTTGTACTTTCGTGCGAGGTACTCCAGTCGCGGTCCAGTCAGATGACGATCGTTTTGATTCCGGAGTGAAGTGATGGATCCATGTTTCATCCATTATCACATATCGACGTAAAAATTCCGGTCTGTTACGTTTAAACATGGTCAAACACTGCTCAGAAGCATAAACACGTTCTTGTTTTTGGTCAACAGTGAGCAAACGCGCCACCCACTTTGAACAGAGTTTTCTCATAGCCAATTGCGCATGAAATATAAAGCCAATACGTTCTTTTGATATCTTTGCGATGTCAGCTAACTCACGCAACTTGCAACTTCACTTTTCGATCATACAAAACGATTCTGTGGATTTTTTTGACGATTTCTGGTGTTATCACCTCATTTGTACGTCTACTGCGTTCCGCATCATCGGTGTCTCTACGACCACATTTGAAGTCAAAAAACTTTCGTTTTATTGTTGTTTCTGATGAAGCTGCGTCTCCATAACACTTTTCAAGCCGTTGCTTCGCTTGAACGCTATTTTTTCTTATCAAGAAATTAAAACACGAAATTGTTTTTGATTCATTGTTTTGAAAATATTAAAAGTAGCGTCACTCTTAGCACAATATGGCTATTATTGAATTAACAATAAAATTTTAATTTCAAAGTTTGCCCATAAAATCAGCCCTTTTTCTCGAAACTTTGATTGACATCATTTTTTGGCTGATTGTTCTGCTTTCAGGAGTGCAAACGATATCTTCCTGGCTACTTGCCATTTTTGAAGTTCACAGTGCAAAGCAAATGTCAATTGAATTTATTGAACTTTCATCCATTTGTTTCAACAGAGTACTTCCTTCCAATTTTATCCATTCAAATGAAAAAGGAATTCATTCAGTTAATCATCGTTCAAGTAGTGGAAAAAATAGTATAGAAGATTCTTCCCAGTCTTTGCAGCTTATTATAATAATAAAGCTCAGATGCGAAAAATCTCTTTTCTTACCTGGTGCATTAGAAAACTTGTGATGGAGTAAGAAGAATGTAGATTCTGTGGAATGGAAAAGAAAGCTATTTGGGATTTTCTACTTAAACAAAAGAAAATTACAGAAAACTGTCTATTCTTTGAAATGCTTCTGGATGTAAGAATTTATATTCAACCGTTACCGACATTTATGATTATAAAACCCTGTATATGGGCACATTTCACAATATTAAAAAATGTGTTTTTTTGGAATCTGTGAAATCGATTAAAAAATTTATAAATTTCTTGTTGCAGCGTTATCTTTAAATTCAGCTTTTTCATAATTAAGGGAACAATTTACATATTTTATTGACTTAAAAATTTTCAGCTCAACTACTCAAAATATTCAAACTTCAAGATTATCAACCTACTTTACTTATTTATGTTAAGCTAGGCCCCCTCTTATAAATAATTGAAAATACTCGTAGCCCAGAATACATAAATAATAATCAAGACGACAACGAGTTCAAATTTGTCATCTCTTTTAGCAGAAGCCACTTCACTCCGTTTTTAGAAAACTAGGTTACGAGTTAAAAACCCGTCTATCTTTTTTCTCTTTTCGTTTTGATATCCTAGTGATTCTCCCAGTTTTGGCCGTGTGCCAAAAATATCTGGACCGCCGATATCGAACGGCAGGCACCAGCCAACGGTTTCCATCGCCCCCTTTATTAAGCATCCCAAAACTTCGTCGGCCACACCACTTATTTTGTGTGTGTTTTGGAATCATAGACTAGGGCATGTCTTACAAAAAAATTATGGCCAAATTAAAGCTAACAAACCTCACATGAACAACAAATTACGAAAACTTTTTCAAAAGCAAATATTTTATGAACATCAAATTGTTTTTAGCTCTACTAAGTTCAATTGAGTTTGTTAACATAGTTTTGGGACCGGTGCTTCTCGCCTATAATATATACAGTATGAAGGGGTTCTGATCACTTGGGAAGTTTCACAATATGCGCCATGAGGGAAAAAAAGGGTATATTTGGTTGGGATACCTGGCTTCAAGAGGAGTACATCAAACTAAAACTTTAGATTATCTATCTTTCGCTAACATATGGATAACGCTATGTCCGAAGTATTTTCCCTATGACCATATGGTTGATCAAATTTTCAATTACAATTGCATGAGAGCTAAATTCTGTTGATCTGTATAGGGAAAATTTTATGGACACTATTTGTATGAGAAATATTTTATGAGTACCAACGAATTTTCATAGCGCATCATATAGCTAGAAGTGCATAAATGGAAGGAAGTGTAAGGGTATCCGTCGTGTTATCTGTGGGTGGGGGTCAAGCTTCAAAAGTTTTTCATATTTTTCGTATGTTATGTTTGTCTATTGAGTCAATCATATCCCCACCAATTATACCTACTTGTTTTTCCTAACACTCCATAAGATCAAAATTACTTTTTGTAACTGTATGAAAAAGTTAATAAATTATCATGAGAAGGATATCTTCCAAAATGCGTATACTAGTCTTAAAACAAGATTGATACTTTGTTCGGTTAATTAATGGAGGAATAGATCAAGGTTACTTTAACGCAGATATTTTCTGGAGGTGAAAACAAAAATCAAAAACCGTTGCATACAAATAAATAAACTTTATTATTGAAAACGGCCATTTTGAAAGCAGATCCATAGTTATTGTGAAAAGTACCATACAAAGCAGAACATTCTACAACCCTAATAATATTAAACTGGGAACGAAGACCAAATACAAATTTCATTCAATAAATCATTTGTTTAATTTAATCTGCAAAAGATTTCTGTTGACATCAAAAAAATAACAAAAGAAAAAATTTTTTTTCAATATACCTTTTTACAGATAACGTTTTCAGATTGTTTCAAAAATTGCATAATTTTGGATTATTTCTACTACAATTTTTTAATCTTATCCTCATAAACCGTACTTGGATAGCTTGGTGATGTTAGAAGGTTTCGAGCAGATCAAAAGATGATCAGTCTCCCTTCAAGACTATTGGATAAAAAAATGAGAGCCGGAATTTGGAACAGTCTGAAACTTTTTTTCGCTAAAGGTTTTTTTAGAGAGTGCTTCAGTTGACGAATAGCTTCTACTACCAGCAGAATTTGAAGGTATTTAAATATGTGAAGCTGAACACTATGGAGTACAATCAGCTTCCGAAATTTAACAGATATATTTATTGAATATAATTCAAAATATCATTGAAATTAAAAACATAGAAACATCATTAACTCACATTTTTTATCGGCTATAACTTCTATCAACTCTACTCTGTCCAATTATCTACTGAACTGTACTAGAATATTTCATCAAAAAGTTTATTAACATTAGACATTCAGAACGTGTTGTTGAGCACCACCTCTCCCTTAATTTAAGTCCAAACTAATTCAATTGTATTTAGCTCTCAGTGGTAAGGGGACAAGCGTGTAATTTGACTTAAAGCTGTCATTTAATCTTCCACGTATCTGTAGACTGGTTCATAGATATTCACAACTTCCAGCAGCTTAGTTTTATTCATATTATTGTCTGTGTGAGTAATATTTTACCCAATTAACCATGCTTCCATGTTCCAGTCTGATAATGAGGTTATTTTGTAGGCTGTTAGTTTTTTGCTCCATCTCTTGTATTGAGAGTTGGATGTATTTTTGTTTAAAGTAGATCAATTTCACTGGTCAACCCGTTTTTTATACCTCAGCAGATAAAGATCAAAACTCGTCCATTTGTAGGAATTGGGGAAAAATAAATTCCATATCAATCTTATATTTAATTTCATTGATACTAAAAATCTATCAAACACACTCACAAAAATGTCCTGCTGTAAATATAACTAAAAAAATCTAAAGTACAACTTTAAAAACGTCTGTACCAGACTATTCAAACCGCTGAAAACTCCATGTCGCCTCACTAACTTCTCTCCAATCGATTCTCCAATAGGATGTCGGTTACATGTTGTCGGCACAAAACAAATAGAATGGCCAAGGCGGAACGCAGCACGATACATTCATTTAAAAAGTGTTGAAAAAGTTGCGTAAGCGCCCGTCAGAAAAGTATTCAGGGGAAAACGGATTTTCTTTTAGTTTGCAAGTTGTTAGGCGTTATTGTCGAAGCAATAGAATAGCCATCTGGGAAATGACCACTTATTATCCATATAAGGAAACTACTCTTCTTATTTTTAAACATATTTCTACTTATTTCAGTAGTTATACCCTAGAAATCCTCGATATAATTCAAACTGTTTAATTTATTAATTTTATCAAGAACTCTCCTTAGAATTCAAATATCTGGGAGTGACGATCAGCAATAATTGGAAACGAAGATCAGAAATAGATGAAAAAATAATGGCAGCTAATAGGGTATACTGTGCCAATAAGAAACTACTAAAAAGCAAAGTATTAACAAGATACACTGAATTTAACATTTACAACCCAATAATAAGACCTGTGATACTGTATGGAGCAGAAACGATGACGATGACACAAGGAGACGAAGAGGAGTTGAAAATAGTAGAACGAAAAATAATGAAAACAATTCTAGTGCCAATAAAAGTTGGCGACAATGAATACAGGCAACGTATGAATCATGAAATACTGGGAGAACTGAACGGGGAAGATATAGTAAAGAGAATAAAAAGGCAGAGAATAAAATGGCTCGGACATGTATGGAGGGAAGGAGAGCGCGCAATCGCTTGCTCAATGTTACAGTGGGAACCAGGTGGTAGGAGATGGCAAGGAAGACCCAGATCTAAGTGGAGGAGGACTTGAGAAGGATAGGAATCGTTAGGCGGAAGGAAAAAGCGAGGGATAGGATGCTATGGAAAAAAATAAGCAAGAAAATAATGAAATGATGGGGATTGATCCACCCCAGAAAGCGGATCTAGAAAGCATTTATGCGGCGCAACCCCACAAGGGGTATCTAGCCACTTTATACAAGAACTCTCCTTCATAAAACTTTTAGTAACGTTTTTGAATTGATCAATACGGACAGTCAAAGTTTCAAGTCCTCGACACCTCAGTATTTTGATTTTTATGCTTGTCAGACTTAACATCCTTTCCAGTGACCGACTAGTAATTCTGTCACTATCTTCATTTGACTCCTAATTATGTTAAATATTCCATTGGTCAGCAGCTCGGAGGGTCTTCTGGCCAGGAGTTTGTTGTGTACTTGTGTAGTCACGTAACTCCAGCCACTCTGATGTTTTGATTGAACCCGCTGAACGTGCTATAGTTTTTGATGTCAAACACTGGCTCGTGAACAGTGAACTCCGTTTAAGATCTTCCACTTCCCGGCAGTTTTGAGATTTGCCAGGGTTTATAGTTTTTGTAGACAGTCCCATACTACCCCAAATCAGATCTGGGGTACGCTTAGGATTTCAGTAATGTCTAACTGTTGCAGGATTTAAGTAAAAATGTGAAAGAAGATTCTGGTTTCATTTACCAAGAAATGAATAAATATCTTTTGGTCTCTATATATACCATTTTTCGATGTTCTTTCGCAGGACATTGCACCTGGGTATAGCAACATGGACTTAAAGTTTTAGATCAGCCCGTCTACCATTCTAACTATATGTTTTCTATTTGGATACTGTATTTATGTCAATGGTATCTGCAAGAAATTTGGTGAACATATATTCAAGAAGTAATATCTCACAGCTCCTCAATAAAAATCTCTTCACTATTGAAATGTTTTGATTAAATATTTTTATCGCGTACTTCCCTTCATAAAACGTTCAGTAATGATCACATATTGATTCGATTTATACGAATATGATTTATGATGGAACAGTTACGTGTCGGTAAACACTTTGCGTTTCAACTATACAATATTATCAATCGCCGATAATTATTTTCTCACGAACACCCATTTTCAGTAACCTATAATTTCACACTAGTTGTTCAATTTTATCTAATGAAGATAACATCTTATCAAATAATGGATTAAGCTGGCCGTTGTTTAACTGCCATTTTGTTGTGAAACAAGGTTAACCTCAAATGTGGTCGGAGAAATACCCTAATTCCTCCTTTTTTCTCCATTGTTTATATTCAAATGTGTGGAACAGCACACTTCGTAAATTAATATTAATTATTTACTTAATTACAGTTTCCTGTGGAATTGTCATATTTTAGTGAAGGGGGTTATCAATAGACGTCGAAGATAATAGTTTATCACTATTTTAACGCCTCACAAAGAAGAAACGACTACTTCTCGGGCTATGTGCCCCGACAGACATTGGATTACACTTGTAAGTTAAAAGGGTTTACGGAATTAAGCAACAAGAAGGAATGGGATCCAAATACCATTACCAGACTTGGAAAGAATGCCATTCAATGGTACACAGACGGCTCAAAAGCAATAGAAGGAACTGGGATAGGAGTGTACGGGCCAGGAACCAAACACTCTGAAAGCTTGGGAAAAACCACAAGTATATTTCAAGCGAAAATTCACGAAATAAGAAAGTGTGCCCAGTTCAATATTGACAAAGGATATAGAAGGCAAAAGATTTTCATAATGACGGATAGTCAAGCAGCCATTAAAGCACTAAGCTCTTGAGTAATCGGTACCAAAATGGTGTGGGAATGCCTAGGCATATACAATAAACTAGGCGAGAACAATATAGTAACCTTACTGTAGATTCCAGGACACGCTGGAATAGAAGGAAATGAAATATCAGATGTACTAGCAAAAAGGGGGACTGAACGATCCTTTTGACCATTTTGCGGTATCAGCCCCAATGTAATATTGGAAGAAATAGGTAATGCCGAAGAAATGAGAAGATCTGACCATTGCAAAGATCTAGTAGGGCTTAGACAATCAAAGATTCGGATGGGTGACTAGAACCCGTTAAATCAAATGAATGCATAAGTTAAAGTAAAACAGGGATCCTAACGGGACATTGCCGCCTGAACGGGTACCTGAAAAAGCTCAAAATTGTGGAGGAAGAAGAATGTAGATTCAGTGGCATAGAAGAAGAAACCTCCATTCAGATACTTGCGAATTGCACAGAAATTCAGAAACCGAGGAGATTATTAGGTAGAGGAGGGACATTTACCTAAGTTGAAACCTGCAGATATCCTGAAATTCTTCAGGGAAATAGGACTAAAGGAACTAGTAGTCTCTGAGACGTTACTCAGGAACTTAGTAGAAGTAAGGGGACACAATAGATCTTTTAGGACTCAGTGAATGTCACCCCATCATACATACAAGTTAAACGGGTTGGGATATCTGCACGATTTAATAATTAACATTAAAACTATAATTGCCAGAATAATTTGGATTTAGTTGGATTTAGTGTAAACAAACTAATAATAGATATATTCTAATAGAGCTTTCTGCGATATGTTACAGCTTCTTAGAAAATATTCCGAAGAAAAGGGTACCAACTCCTGTAAACCAAACATTTTGGATGGGACGTGGATATTAAGGTCATATGAGAAAAACAGGCAAAGTGCTCAAGATATATGAACAATGAAAATTATCGTTAGTTAATTCCAATGAAGCTATTTCACACAAAATTAATAACATAACGTAACAACGAAATAATTTCGGTTTACTCTTTAACCAAAAAACGACTGCCACTGGTTTTCGCTGTACAGTATAAAGTTCTCAATTGTACTTTCGGGAATCACAAGCTTAACGGTCAGAGTTCGTTTCTGTTATAGAAAGTTGTGCCAGCGATGCTACGTTTCGGAAATATAGTTGCCGATAGCTATAAATCAACGATATAAACCGCATTTCGTGATAGAGCACTGTGGTTAAACAGATCGTCTATTGGGAAATAGCAGTAAGTGGTCCAAACGAAAAATCGTTTAAAGCATCCTTTTTTACATATTATAACAATAGGATAGGTTAGATGATTAAAAGGTATGAAATATTTAAGCTTGTTACAAGTTAATCGTAGTTTAAAAAAATTCTAACCAAATTGGTTACAAAAAACTGCTCCATGGTGTTTTGTCTCTTTTGATTGCTGCAAACATACAAATTTGTAAACTATATTCATGTATTATACGAGGGTTGTCTTTCAAGTTGCATATAACATAGTTGGCGCCTGTCAAATTGTCAAAATTGTCACGTTTATTAACGGCAAAGTTTCAGTCCGCTCCGTTTAAAGCTGCACCTAAACTGAATTTTGCCTTGTCGAGTTGATTTCTGATTGGTATGGAGAATTTAATCGTGGACGGATCTTGGCGACGATACAAGAGCAGATCCACCAACAAGGCAGTCACCCAGGAAAACGTCGATGCTGCACGTAAGCTGATCCAAGAATATCGAACTGTCACATATCGTGAAACTGGGGCATCATTGTGCATTTCAAAGACCACAGTTCAAAAAATTTAACACTAGGAATTGTCTGTAAAAAAATTAGTTTCTCTTTGGATCTGTTGACGAAAGAACAGAAAGCAATTGGTGTCAAAAAACTCTAAACCGGTTTAACGCAGGAAACTCATAAAATATACAGATACATGCAATCAGAAACGGAACATAGGGATTTTAAACATTGTGTCAGAACTGCTTTTGAACTGGTCGACCAATATCAAGCTTCAACAGATTAAAAAAGCGATTATTACAATCGTTCATTTGGACAGCTACAACATATCGTACAATTCCCACCACTCCGTAATCTCAACTGTGGGCGGTCCTTAATTAGAGTAGGACAGTCAGTAAACAGCAGTCGATATATATTTTGAATGTACCAACAAGTTCTGCTTCCAGAATTGGCTCCAAAGTATGGAAAATGCATTTCTCTTCGTGGGTAGTACTTTAAAATAGTATATTACATACCTAGGGGGGACGTATATCATTACAGCCCAGGCATTGTTAAAGAGTCGAGGCGCGTAGCGCCGAGGGTCGCTAATAGCCGTGGATGGAATGATCCTTCCCGCGTTACGTGGTATGTATACTATTTTATTCACAATCGCAATATTACTAATTCATTGGTTTTGACAATTATGTCATAAAATATTCTTTCTGTCACGGAATTAAAATTTTTTTGCTCAAACAAGTACTTAATGTCTTATTTTGAATGAACCTGTACTCCTCCGGAAGTCCAAGAAGCTGCGGTAATTCCAGAGAAAAGCAAAGAAAGGTATTTACTTTTTTTAAAAAACCAGCTTAACACAATATTGTCACACTTCAGAAAAGTGACACATGACACAAGACAATAGACAGTTTTTCGCCGAGGTGCATATTACATTTTTTCGTCGACCTTGAATGTGTAGTATTGTTTTTCATATTATATAAAGCGTGATTTCTGGGGGAGTAAATCCAACGTGGCCGTAGCTGCCAATTCCCACAGCTCCGGAGGAGTGTTACTGATATCCACATTGCTATCACTATCCATTCTTGATTATTATGAACACTAATATTCACTTCACGATGTTATTATCACGAAAAATTTAGAGAATTTCGTAAATAATCAATTTGACAACACAAAATGACAGTTATTGTCACAGGTAACCATCGTAACCACAGCGGACGAAAAGTAAATGACGTCAAAAATAGACCATTTTACATCCGGAAATAAGTACGTAAAATGTCATTTTTTGTATAGGTCGACTAAAAACAATATTCCTCTCAATTTTTCTACGGTTTTTCCTAGCTTTCTATCCAAAATATGAAAGGCAAACCACCAACTTGGTTCCGAAATAACATTATAATAATATTTAAGATAAATAAGGGTTATTAAAGAGTCACATACCCTTTCTACTAAGTTGGTGTGTAGGATTTTACATAAATTCGCACTAATGCCGCAATTATACACCACTTTAGGGTATTTTGTTGTTAAATAAATATACCTTATAGCGTAATATGGAGTGGCGTTTGATTTTATGTATCCCTTTTACGTATTTCTGTTTAAAGCGAAATCTCAAAGAAGAGATTGGATTAAGAAAGAAGTAATTAATTTCCTAGAATTAATTCAAGTTCCTTCAAGCTTAGCTTGAGTGGGTATATTAAGGTGATTCCCAAGGTAATTGACGAAATAACTTGGGTTGTTGAATTTAATTAGAAATAAATCAGATATAAAAAGACGTTTTAATGGATATTTTCTTGTAACGAGAACGCAAACCTCGAATTTCTATTAGGTTTAATTGACATTTAGCGTATTTATCAAGGACCGATGTCAATACAATAATTTAATAAGTTTGTTCCAGATAGTCAGGCGGCATTTAAGGCAATCTCAAGCCAGAAAGTGACTTCTAGACTAGTAAGAGATTGCATCGAAGAACTGAAGATGTTAGCCGGTCGGAATAACGTCAAGTTGACCTGGATACCAGGTCACCAGGGTATCGAGGGCAATGAAAAAGCTAACGAACTTGCAAAAAGACGCAGCCTGAACCAGGACAGATTCTCGGTATACCGAAAACTGTAGTAAGAGGATCTGTAAAGACCTGGATCAGAGAACAGCATAAAAAATCTCTGGGTAAACGTACCAAGGCAAATGCATGGGAAAACCTTTATAAAAGAACCATGCCTGAAACGTACAGCGGAACTGCTAGCACTGTGCAGAAATCAGCTGAGAATCATAACAGGTTTCATGCAGCAGTGAAGGAACATCTGTACAAATTAAAACTATACAACGGAGACCTTACATGCAGCTTATGCGGTAGGGAAACGGAGACAGTGAAACATATACTGTTCACATTATTACTTGGCCAACCGCAAGGAAACGCTGAGCTATATAACAAACACCCAGCTAAGAACTTGTACAAACTGGTGCTGGATGCTATGAGAAAGCACGAGCAAAAATACAATAAGTCATTAGGCTGCAGTGTTCGGTGAGTCTTAGCCTACACCTGCCGATATAAAGGAGATGTCTCCTAGCGACCTGTCCACCTTCCTGGAAAGTACAGGATGGACGATGACCTAGGAAGACAACACTTCGGAAGATGTACAATGGGTCACATGTGCTCTAAGTGCTGTGGGCCTAACTCACCCTCCCTACTCTACAGATAGTCTGCAGTGTTATCGGAGACTTGTCAGACGGGCTCGGGAAAAAAATATATCCAGACCAGAATTATTAGAATTATATATTTGTTATATCTTATACACTCTCTATCCTATACATTAGAATGTAACATACTGAACAGCTGCCGAAAGTGATAAGGATTAGGACCAGTACGAAGGAGGCCCAGCTTCAGAGCTTGCTGCCGAATTCGATGTTTTTCAAATATCATTAGTTGTCAATGAATTTAAACTTTCTCGCAAAATGCAAAAATAAAAAGCACGTTTTCATAAAAAATCGAAATAATAACTGAACAATATAGTTTCCAATTCATTACATAAAGCTTGGGATGCTTTGTGATTCACTGTAGACTATTTTATGAATTTCAAAATGCTGAACTACCCACTTTAAAAAATAGTGCAATAATCAAAGCTCGAAATTAACAAAAATAATTTCACTTTGTATTTTCAAGGAATAATTCACTAGAAACCGTTTATTGGAAACTGCTCAAATTAAAATATATCAAAGGGAATTCGATGTTGAAAAATGTGATGTGAATCAGTAGTGAAAATACCAAACGGTAGCACAAGAGGCTCAACTTTTTGCATATTTAACAACTGATTGGCTTAATCAGCCTTTCACCGTATCCTATTTATCTATTCGCTTTGTTTATTCGTCCTGTCCACTGTCATAGTGTTGTGAAATGAAATACTTTTATTTTGTGTTGGTTCAATCTCCAAACTTAATTGTTCACCGATGAGTAAACGAGACCAAAGTTACGTAACTAGATATTTATACAAGGATGTTACGTTGATAAAGTCTGAAGGATTATGTGTACCAATCATTTCAGGAGTTAATACTTTCCACCTGTATCCCTTTTGTTCCCAACTTGCGGCTGATAGATTCTTAGAATATGTGGTTTGTTGTTGAGTACAGAATAATTAGCGAGTAAGTGATGCTTCGGCTCGGGGATCGAGCTCAATTCCCGGTACCGACTGTTCTGCTGTGTGTGTGTGAGTCAGTGCTTTCTCTTCATACTCATCCATTAGAACCTACATACACACTTTAGGGTAGCTTGTGTCTCCCTCTTCCCTACATTCTCTTTTATTTTGCCCCTACCGTCCCAGACAGTTACAAACCGAATAGGGTACAAGCATAAATTTTGCTATTGGTGGGAATTGACGCTTTATCAGGTCTCCTAACACCTTGCATGCCTATTTTATCAAAAAAATGTAAACTTTACTTTTAAAACGACTTTAAAAATCATAAAATTCGAAAGTCCGCTAAAACGCGCTTTACGTCATAAAGATGGCTGCCCCATGGAGTGAAGTCATTTGTTTACGTTCTTATTCGTGTATCACGCTCTGAGTTTTTGTGACCTAATTTGTTTCTGAAAGCTTTAAAAATGGATAAAGCCGAAAAAAACTGTGTATTACAAGTATTGCATTGTTCCAAAGTGTAAATCAAGGACTATTAAAACTCGAGACAAAATTTTTGTTACTTTACCTGGTGGCGCAAGCAAAAATGCACTTAAGAGAAGAGCATTGTGGTCGCAAGCTATGCGTCACTGAACACTGAACTAGTAAATAAAATATTTTCTTCTAAAAGTTTTAAAATATCCTCGGGAATATCAAATATTTATGTCCACTTTCCACTTTACGTTAACTTTTAGAAACAAAAAAAAAGCACACACAAACACGTAATGGTCTCAAACAAACATATAAATGATATTTTCACGTCAATGAAGCAATTAGTAGTTAATTAAAATACAATATAAACACAAAACTACACAGAACCTAATGCAGTACCGGCCATATTGACAAAAGTAATCACATGGTATGACATCACACGTATCATCGGTAGCGTTCGGAAATCCTTGTGTTGTGGTCGGAAACTGCAATAAAATTTGAATTTTATTTTAAAATTTGGAAGTAATTTCCAATGGAAACTGGTTTATTTCCTATTATTAGTTATTTTTGATATCAACTTTACTATGATAAATTAATATCTAAGCAAAATATGAAATATATGAGACTCCGAAACCAAATAGAAAATGATCCCTTTTTGGATGATTTTTCGTTGATGTGCATTAGAACAAACTTGAATTGAAGTATGAAGAAATACTTTTCTTTCAAGAAATTGACTGACACATGTGTTGAGTTTAACAATATAACGATAATGGAAATTTGTGTCAGCTCCATTTCACAATATTACTCAGCTACATAACATTTATTACTAAATATTGAAATAATTTATTTACTTTTCACACAATTTAGCTCGTAAGGTTGTCATTTATTATCCCTTATTTCCCTTTACACATGAATTCCTTCGCTACCATAATATCAGCAGAATATGAATTTTCCGGTCGATTTGCCGAAATCAAATTATCATCCTGAAACTATTTTCCAGTACAAGGCAAAAATAAATTGAGTGGGTTAATTTATCTGCAAACACACTGGAACACAAGTACGATAAGGGAGAATAACGATAAATATTGTGCTCTCTTTTTCGAAAGGAATTTTCAAAAATATGTAATGGAATGGATATTTAGAGTATTAATAATGTTTGATATACATTTGAAGCCAAGAAAGAAAAATTCTATCAGGCCAAATGAGACACCTAATGCCTCCAAAATAAGAGAAAGAAAGAAAAGACATTATATCAAATGATCTAACTGAATTGATCAGACAAAAATATTTAAGTTGGTACAATTGCCTGAAACATTGTATCAACATTTATGAGCAAAGGAGAGAACATAAGAAAACATGAAACTGCACGGCAGGTTTTACATGCACCGTATTCACATCTCATGTGATGACTTCATTGTGAATCGTTAGCTTTTGAAATTGTATCTGGAAAATCTCTCAACTCCTGCTGAGATAGCTGATCAGTGTCACTTCCATCTCCACCACTTACTAAGCCAGAATGTACTAATTGTATGGCATATTGTCTTTTATTGGATATTCTAAGGTAATATTTTATGACGTCTTCACGAAATTGGAAGGTTTGTTGTCATTGTTTTTTTTACCGAAGTGGTATGCATTGTGTAACATTTGATACTTTTCTGGGGGGCACATGTGTGAGATATCAACAAGTATTATCTGGTCTAATATGAAAAGTTATACTTTGTAGGCATTGAAAAAACTATATGACCAGCGCAGCGAACGCCGCATTGATGCGGCAGCGATTTTTATATTAGGACGGTTAATGCCGCTTTGTACGCAAAGGTGTTAAATTATTTGCTATTATTTTTAAAAAATGCTCTGTACGCTATCTGATCGTTTGGGTGAGTAAAGGATCCATGGATTAGTCTTCGATCACGTTACACCACTCCATATTCCGTTCTCTTTCTGCTGTCAATCACTCTCAGTGACCAAGCCGAACTTATCTCCAAAGTGTCCGTCGAAAGAAGGAAAATTGGTAGTGCTAGCAGTAGTTTTATATACCTAGTATATTACATTGAGGACGTCTAAACTATAAGACCTTGGGGACGTGAACACAACTTTATTAAAGGGCTTTTAATATACCAATGATTTTATTCTTGTAACGAGAATCCTGGCCTATCGTTAAAAAAAATCTGATCCTTCCTTAAATCTCCAATCTATCTATTGAACCGGAGAAAGTAGATAATGTAACTACGTTCGATCCTGGTTTCCAGAAAGTATCCTTATCTAACGAGCTATTTCGACTTCTTCAAGAAGATCTCGATGATTTGATTAGAATTTGTTCAAACAGCAGGCGGATTTATAGGTTCTTGGTTAATGAAATGGAATTTATAACAATCAAGGAAAAAATAAGTTGATTCCATCATCCAGGAAAACTAAACAATTTTTTTCCACAAATTATGTTATTTCGAAGGGAGGATGACGAAATAAATGCTTTGGGCGTATAATTAATTATTCGTAGACTCCGTTTCACGTAAAAAGAACCCACATGAAGTTGCAGTCATATGCGCGAATTTCTTGCCAAAACCAGCGCCATATTGTAAAATTTACATTTGTCTTCAAATCAGTAGCGTAACCTTTTTCACATTTTGCAGGCTAACAAAATAATATTAATTTACGTTACAAGACCGGATAATTCAAAATCTGAATACATATTATTGTTAAATTTGCGCACTCGCGAAATAAGTTTGACATAAACGACAACTTAAAAATCAACGAACTGTCATCACTCGACAATATATCGAATCGTTGTTGTCATAGTAACGAAATCAAGGTAGATTGTATTATAAAAGTGCGATTGGAAAAATGAATAATGAGGGACCGGAAAAAGCTTTTGCCGGTCCTTCACGTCCATTTTCTGGTCTTGATCGGCAAAACGTCATTTTCTGGACGAAAAATTATCCAGAATGTGTATATTTTCTGGTCGGTCTTAAAAAATAGTTATTTGTATGCCAAGGACCGAAAGTGCTACTTTGTTGGACAAGTCTGAAAATTGCGAGGCGAGCAACAGACGAGACCAACAAAGTAGTACTTCAGCCGCGGCGTACACAACAATTTTTTGGCAGCGATTTTAATAAATCTACTAAAATAAGATTCATCCGAGAAAATAATTAATTAATTCAGAATTAATAAACAATGTATTGAATATTACTTATGAATGTTTCCTACATATTTGTAATATTAATTAGATTTTATTTATTTGCAAAAAGTATCTAATATTAATTGTACCTCCAGGGCAATTATTAATTTTTATTACTAATAATGTTATGTCAATAGAACTGTCAACATTGACGTGGGTACAGTTACATCTAGAAAGTTATTAAAGCTGTCTACCCCAGAGCGTCCAGAAAGTGTTTTGTAGTACGGAACTGTCACTTTCAGCACATGGAACTTACAAAACGTAACTTTCAATACGTAAATGAATACAGAAAGAGCTACTTTCAGAAGTAGCGGTCAAAGCTTTTGCCGGTCCCTCACGTCCATTTTCCGGTCTTGATCGGCAAAATGTTATTTTCTGGACGAAAAATTGTCCAGAATGTGTATATTTTCTGGTCGGAATTAAAAAAATATTAAATATGTATTTATCATAATGTATAGTTTATATAAAACATATTTGGAAATTCTTTGAAAATTTTCGAGACAAAATAGACACTGGTATATGAAAATACTTGGTATTTTTAAAATATTTATACTTTCAATTCACGATTGGCGATGTTCGGTGAAATTACGTTCTTATATTATTGAAAAATGTAAAAGAAACACAAAATCGATTATTTCTTGTATGGTCTATAAGCGATATAAAGAAGAGGGAGTTAATGTTATAATGTCTGCGTATGAGCAAAAAGTCGTCCACCTTTATTCTATGATTTTGACATGTTTTTTCATTTTTTCATAAAAGTGACCAAACTGCCTTCTATAAAATGTTATATTCACATCAATATTGTAGAGAAAATAAAGGAAAATTTGATTTTCAAAATATGATGTAGAGTGTGACACAATTAAACTCTTTTTTATTAAAAACATCGGACGTAATAATTGCCCTTGAAACATTCGAAAAGAAAAATTTTTTTGTTTTCTTTTTTGGTAATTCTGAATAACACCAAATTTTTCGATGTTTAATCTCCAAAATAGGTGAGTTCAATAAAGCTCGTGTCTCCGTATAGCTCACCGGACCACTTATCTAATTTACTTAGGAACATCCTGTACATATAGTCCAGTAAATAAAGGCACCAACCTGTTCATCTCATTATTGTCGGACTTTTTTTTGAAACTTTCGGGACGGAAAATTAAAAAATCGGACTGATTTCCCGAATGAAGGCATAGTTTTCCGGAAAATTGGATTTTCCGGAATTTTTTTCCAATTTTCCAGGTAAGCAATTTTTATTTTGAAAAACGGATCGATTTTTTGAATCGGCCATATCGAAAAACCTCTCTATGCAAAATTTGAACGAAATCAAAGATCAAAAAATGTTTTTTTGATTTTGGTAGCAATTCAGTTTTTGGCTGATATCTCCCGAAATATGCTACTTAAAGAAGTGCTAGAAATGAAGTTCAGTTCATTACCTACTAAAATGGTCCATATCATTTTTGTCCCTGGATCAATATTTCTTGCAAAAAAAGGCTTGCAAAAATTTTCCGGAAAACTAAAAAACTTAGCCAAAAATTTTAAAAACCTTCGAAAAGAGGATATTTTCAGCTTTCCAATGGTGTGCATCAAAGACCGATATTGCCAATCATTGTTTATCAATTTGCGGTAGACCCGATAATTTTCAGAAAACTCCGGAAATAAAAAAAAAAGTCTCAAGAAAAACATGTTGTTCATAAAAATACACAAAAATTATTTATTAATTCTTTCGGAATACATTCACCACCTATCAAAGTCCCATTATCCAAAAGGTTTCGGTAAAACTACGCTTAATTTAAAAAATATGAACGGATTGATAAGGGCGATCAAATATTCAGGAAAAATAAAGGTTGGCCAGTTTTTTCAATATTCCTGGAAAATAAAAAAAAATAAAAAGTTACACGATGTTATAGGTACAGGTTCCTCCTTTCATATGCACTTTGAATTATGGAAAAAGATTCATTTTTACTCAAGTTATGGGCCAATTTGCCCGCCCTCCCATGCCTACATTCACGGAGCGTGCTCCCGGAGACGCCGCGCAGCAGCTCGAAATCCAAGGTACGCTTGGGACCGTTTATCTCGAAAACGATCATTTTTGTAGATAATAAACTGCTCTCCATTCCTAGCAAAACCCCACTTCTCAAGTGTCATATTTCCGGAGATATCGGCGGAAAACTCAATTTTTGGGATTATTGGCCATTTTTCAGCCACTTCCGCTAATTTCGCGGAGGACATATTTTCAGAGAGTAATCTACCCGTGAATACTTACAAGCTGCAAAAAAAAGTCCGTTAATAATGAAATGAACAGGCTGGGGGGTTTCTCGGTATTTATTTACTGGACTAATATATTAAATATTGGCTACCTGTTTCTATTGTACGATCCCATAATATGATTCAAATTACCTTTATAACTTATAGAAGTCGATTTCTGTTTCAAGCCGGTAGTCTTGTCAACATATCATACCCCATTCTCGTCAAAAACTTTTGGAAAATTCAAGTTTTTTTTTAATCAATAAACTATATTCTTCTCAAACTCCATTTTCTAGCAGCTGCGACGCGAAGTACTTTCACCACAAAGAAACAAATTTCACGTTCGAAAGATTTATCACTGACAAACCCTCAATTTATTTTTCAATTTCAAAACATTTTGGTCACAATATTGCTGGAAAATCATCTACGCAATGCGAACATAATTTCCGTGATACAAAAATACAAACAGTCAATAGCTTTCCTTAAGAACTAACAACTTCTTGCAAATGATCGAGAACTATTAACAAATTAGACTTCTGATTCGAACCAGAAATCTTTGAATTGAAAGAATTTAAGCCAAAGTTAACTACTTTAGTTTCTTCTCCCAATTAATTCAAACAAAACTTAGAGTCGATCGTAGTATACAGATATTTAATTTGCAAATAGTTGCACCCAGAGTTTCGTTAACCATGAAATACATCTCAATGCAGTGTGGAGGTCTCGATTTCGCTGCTGTGCCGGTAGAGAATTTCCGCACAAAAATTCGCTTCGAAAAAAAACCGCGCCGGTGTGGGGGAGCCTTTATTCTATCTAAAAGCTAAATACCAAAATCTATAATTATTGAAGATACATTTTAAGAAATTTTTTAAATACTTGAAATGTTATCGGCTAACATAACGTTTCATCTAACTAAGTATTTAATATTATTAAGGAGATGTAAGGAGCGACAGTTAAGGGTAATGCAGCGAGCAGCATATGCCTTTGCCGAGTTGAACCAACAGTGCTTTATTGGGCAATATAAATTCTTAGTGTTGATACGACCTGTCGCTAAGAATCAATTTTTATTATCTCTGTAGTGCAAGCAGAATGTCAATGTTATTGTTAATTCAAATATCTAACTTTCCGGAAAGCCTCTATACTGCCAAAGGCGAAGCGTAAACACAGTTCACTGAACCGCGTTAGTCACTTACAGGCTTAGTAAAACCCGTGTCAATCTGTGCGGAAAACGGACCTTATTCTTGGCATCGGCGACGAGAAATTTTATTATTTCCCTTCCCTGGAACAAGATTATTTATGGTGTGAGAACAAAATATCGCCACATTCAGGTTAACTGGTTAAGGTCTTATCTAAGGCAAACACGAACTAGAATCAATTCGAGTGTGGGATAGGCTTTTCGAAAATATATGTAAAGCAGTCTGGTTATGGAGATCGTATTAAGGGTATATAGTATAATATATTGATATTAAGCGATTGAAAATCAACTATAGATGGGAGAATTTAAATCGGCTTATACTTGCATTGGTTAAACATTATATTATTATCATCATATAATTTTCCAATAAATTTTGTGTAAGTAGATAAGGAAAAAATTTGGCAAATGTCACTCTAGCAAACGAAGCATAAGGTTCTTAACACTTTCAAACCATCATGGCAATCCTCTTTTTTCCAATTAGATTTCTATTCAGTGCCATTTATGTAATTTTTTCTTTGCCTAATCTTTCTTTGTGTCCCAACCACCTTAGCCGATGTGTTTTTATTCTTGATGTTATTTTTAAATCTCCGTACACATGTTCATTTTTCTACTATCACTATCGAAAGTCGTCTTTTGTGTCTTGAAAAGCAACTGCAAAGTTGATGTTTTCCGCGAGCTGTCATAACTTGACATTATTGGCGCTCTTAAGCAGAAAGTAACTTTGAAGCACGCCTAATTTTCCGCAAGCTCTCATAATTTGACATTATTGGCGCTCTTAAGCAGAAAGTAACTTTGGTGCACGCCAAATTTAATTTATAGATAAAATTTGGTGTGATAGTAGAAAAAATCTTGTGTGTATTTAGAGCAGAAAGTCTTTTGGTAGTTTCGACAGATTGCCGGCAACTTTCTGTCTCGACTACCAAAGTACTACTTTCTGCTCTTGATACACAAATAGCTATTCTTCGCGCGTTTGTTCTCCTTTTCCAGCCTTCAGGTGTTTTTATGTCGTCGAAAATTGCTCTAAGCATTTCACATTCCGATCGCTTCGTCATCCCTTCCTGTTTTTTTTGTTTGGGTCCATGCTTCACTTTCGTACGTGGGTAGTGGGTTTTATAAGGTATAGATAGATATAGATTCTTATCTTCCTCCTGCTTGAGTAGTATTTGGATTTTATCAGTGACTGGAGCATTTCAAATTTTCTTTTACCTTTAGTAATTCTTTATAATCTGTTCTCCTTGTGCATTGCCGGTTATTAGTATTCCTAGATGAACAAATTCGTTTACGTGTACTCGTTTTCGCTTGTCTTTTTATATCGACTTGAAATTCAATCATATGTGTCAAATTTTCCCCTGAATCCAATGGTGGAGACTAGGACCTTATATCTCTTCAATTAATCGAGTTATGAGTACATTTAGGATTCAGAAAGTGGATTTTCGAATATTTTCTTTACTTTTCCATTTCCTATTCATAAGACAAAAACTCTCCAGTTTCATAAATATGTGAAAATTTCCCTTGAATCCAATGGTGAGGATTAGAACATTTTACCTTTTCAGTTAGTCAAGTTATGAGTACATTTATGTTTCAGGAAATGGATTTTTGAATATTTTCAGTACTTTTAAAATTATTATTCATAAGACGGAAACCCTCCAGGTTATGCTCTTAAAAATTTTTGTCCCGGTAGACTATGCATTCAAAAATACTTATTCAGAATTTAAATTTGAAATTTATAGTGTTATGGTATTTACAAGACTTTTTATGTTGAAAATGCGTTTATTCGAAAACTCCCATTACACTGTTTGAATGCAAAATAATGATTTTATCAAAAAACTGACTGTGGTATTCATTTTCCCGTATTAACAAACCCCCGCTTACTAAATTTAAGCCAATTTCATGTCGCAAAAATTTTATTTTGTAGGAAATTTTGCTATCTCCCTTAATGCTCGAAAAAATATAGACACAAAATTAATTTGTTCATGTAAAATTTTCCCCTGAATCCAATGGTGAAGACAAAAACGTTCTATCTGTTCAATTAATCGAGTTATTAGTACATTAAGTTTCAGAAAGTGGATTTTCGAATATTTTTACTACTTTTACATTTATTATTTATAAGACAAAAACTCTTCAGTAGCATATGTGAAATTTTCCCTTGAATCCAATAGTGACGTCTAGAACATTATATCTCTTCAATTAGTCAAGTTATGAGCACATTTACGCTTCAGAAAGTGGATTTTCGAATAATTTCACTACCTTTAAAATTATATTATTTAGAAGACGGAAACCCTCCGAGTTATAGTCTTGAAATTTTTCTTACCGGTAGACTATCTCTTTAAAAATACTTTTCCAGAAGTTCAGTTTGAAATTAATAGTTTTGTGGTATTTACAGGACTTTTTATGTGGAAAACGTGTTTTTTCAAAAATTTTATTACACTATTTGAATGCGAAAGAATGAAAAAACTGACTTTGGCATTTGATTTCTCGTATTGGAAAACCACCGCTCACAAATTTTTAAGCAAGGGGTAGGTATGGAAATATTTCTCGATTTAATTAGTATATCAACCCCCATTTCCGTACCTCAAACTTACTCAATAACTGCAATGTTTCCACGTAACTATCCAACTACCAATAAGCAAATTAGTTTGCGCGGAATTTTGGTAAATTTTATTAGTAAAGACTATAATACCGAAAAACGCATTAAATACATAGTAACACATGGTCCTAAGACCTTCCGGTATTAAAAAACAGCATTCAAAATAAAAAGTGTCGTATAAATAGTTATCGTAGCATCTTTAACAGCATAAGTTGAGTTTGCATTTGGATAGGTATCCATAATTAGTAAACTTTTTGCTAAGTTCACTAGAAGCTAGTATGGTCTACATCTCGTTCAGCTTTTCCAATCCACTTCAAATTAAGATTAATATAGGACTCACTGCCACTAAGACAAAACCAGTGTTCATCAATCCGTTGATCATTTGCTTGTTGTCTACAGTGCCCTCCCAGTGGCGGTAGATTGAGCAAGACTTAGAATGCAGCTGATAAGATTGTCCTAACAGCTTCCCTTTGGATGGCACTTAGCTTCAGTCTGCCGCGACTTCAGCCACCATACTACTGGTCTGGTACATAATATAATCATTTTTGGTTACAGCCCTCAGTTAATCCCGCACATTTTTGTGTTTATATTTCTCGTATATTATAATTAATTCAAATCCGAGGTTTTTCGTAAACTTTTGTTTGCGCTAGATCTTTTTTAGTTAAATTCAGCTATAAGCTTCCATTAGTGTTTTTGTATATTATAAATTGATTACACCTATAGTTTATAATTATTCTGAAATGAACTAAAGCTGTCGCGTAATTGGAATTTCAACGAAGTCCATTTGGACACTAAAAATGCGTTAGGGATATTGAATAATTCAAAATGGACCCTAATCGCCAAATAATTCTTTCAGTTATTGCAAAAAAATGCTAATTTAATCTGACAGGAAACGCAGTTTTCGAAACATTTTACCATTCCAGGTCAGTGATGGATATTGGAATTAAATCATATTAAAATTGTTATCTGACTCAGAGGCTGTTAGAATAGTTTTAATGAATATATAATCCTTTGTCTGTTCAACTTTTGTTGGTACTTAATTAAAGTGATGGCGTGGTACGTTTTTTTTTAAATAAATATGAAATTTAAAACTATCGAAAAGTTTTTGTATGGTATTAATATGCACACTGCGATCGAGTAGAGATTAATTAAAACAGTTTCGAGAATATTCATGAGAATAATATATCGCTGTGCTAGAACAATACTCGGACAACTTAAAAAATCTCGAGTTTGAGTTTCCTTAACCGCTATAATCTAAAATGAATACTATTTCTGTTGCTATATTCAGATATATTGAATTCCAAAATTTGAACGCAGTACAAGGTATATCTTACTATTAAACTGCGGCATTTTTTAATAGTTTTGAGGTTAATAGTAAGACATATTAAAACGTCTTTTTCTTTCATCTAACAAGACTTTTCGACTTTTAAGTTGTCCAACTTTTTTCCCAGGAAGTCAATTACTCTTTTTCAGATATCTCTGTTTTTTAAGTTGTCCTAGTATTGCTCTATTAAACATGTATTTTACTAAAAATAGAATATTTATTTTAATAATGACCGTTTGTCATAGTTATTACACCTAATTATTATTCAACACCTACTAAAAATAATTGAAAACTAATTAAGGATGTCTCTGTATTGCCCAAAATGCAGGTTAAATCTTGTCGATTCCTACCGCAGCGTATATCGAAAGGCATAAAATTTGATTTAGGAAAAAAGAGGATCTTTTAAGCTTGCCGAAACACGTTCCGCCAGAACAGCATGATTTTTTAAAAACCTAAAAGCATTTAAATAGGGACAAGTTCAGCGTGACGATAGCGAATAAATTAGTATTCCTATATAGTTTTCCATTATGAAAATAAATAAACTTTTTTTATGGTTTTTATTTATTTGATACTAAGACAAGTTATGATTTTAAAAATGACACAAAACAATAGTGAATTTTATTAAACATTGAAAAAAGGGTTGGATTCAATAATTTCATAAAATGAAAAGAGCAATACAAGGGCAAGTTTTACAAAAATAGGTATAACTATACACGGACATCTTACAAATTTTTTTTTTTTGAAAAAGTGGATATTTTTAAACAAAAATAATATTTACAATAAGATTTTATATCTAAATGTCAACAAACTGGATAGGACAACTTTGAGAAAGTAAACAAACAAAAGAGTAATTTACAACTGTGACATAAAAAGTTGATTTTCTCATAACAGCATTTTTTAAGTTGTACTAGTACTGTTCTAGCACAGCGATATCAAAACAGCAATATATGTGTGATGAAAAACCAAAAAAAGTTTATTAAGCTAATCAGTTGGTTTTGATTCTCTTAGTGATTCGCGCTAATACTGTCTATTACACCTCAATTCAAATTGTAAAACCCCTCCAAGTTCAATCTTCCTATGGTATGTAATCTGACTCGTTCAGCAGCCACACAGCAGCCAAAAAAGTTGATCTCATCAGATCTTATCCACATGCAATGAAAAAATAATTTTTTAATTTTTATTAATTTCTCTGTATTATCATTGATCATTTGTAAAGGACCATTACAGAAGCATGCCAGGAAATAGCTGCAGGTATCATCAGGATTGTATTAAACGACTTTAATAGACGTACCATTGAATCTTTGGGAAGAGATAATGGATAAATTGATGCTTTAGTCATTTGAAACAAAAAATAAATTATTTTAATTCCAATATATTGTTATGAATGTTTCTTAAGGTGCTTCAAAACGGGCAATATTTTTAGTGCAATATGTAGCTGCAACAGAGTGGCTGGCAACATTGGCAGCAATAACAGCCAGACTAGGTATTGCCTATGCATTTAATTGGTTGAAGCAAGAGTTGCCGGACGATCGCTTGGCCAGCGAAAATACTCTGGAATTTTACTTTGTTTTGGTGTTCGTTTGTTGTTGTTGTTGTGAAAATTTTGGAAGTTATAGTATTTAAAATGACTAATACTTGGTCTGATGAAAAGATTATTGAGTTTATTAATGAAATACATTAACATCGTGAGTTATGGAATGTGGAAACCGGAATATATAATGACAGAAATGCTAAAAAAGAATGGGCAGTTTTCGCGAAAAATTTGGTATATCAATATTGCAGCTACATATTGCACTAAAAAGATTGCCCGTTTAGAAGCTGCTTTACTCATGGGCTGAAAAGTCCCGGGACTGACAAAAAAAAACACGTTTTTTTTGTTCAAAATTAGTTTTATTCATCAACTTAATTTCCATCAAGAAATCATTCCAGCGCCGCTCTAACATTTCAATGCCACTTTTGTAGGACGATTTATCTTTTGCCTCAAAATAGTCCTCAGTGTAAATTTCTTACTGGCGAGCTTTTTTTTTCAGTCAGTAGTAGCTGGGAGCCAAATCTGGCGAATACGGTGGATGTAGGAGCAATTCGATGTTCTTTTCATGTAGTTTTGTCATTGTTTTGATTCACTTATGACACGGTGCGTTGTCTTGATGAAACAAATTTTTTTTCTTTGCCATATGCGGACGTTTCTTTGAAACTTCTGCCTTCAAACGCTCCAATAATGCTATTTAATATTTACCGTTGATATTATTTGAAATTTGCATAATGTATTTTATTTACAACAAAAATTATATTTTTCCATGGCACATGAGTAATATTAGATATCTGATAATAGTTCTCAATTATGATCAACTTTTTTTAATAAGTAACCATAGTCAATATTTTCAAAAATAAATATTTTTTGCCAAACCTTGTATACGGCTCTAAGAGTTATATCTGATGATTTTATTTCAAGTTTTAGACGATGCAGAACTTTTTATAGGAATGACTTTTTTTTAATAAAACTAAGAATAAAAAAGTGGTTCCGACCTAATTGGACACATTGTTAATTGGTAGAAAAATGAATAAATCCCAAATTACCCATCCTGTATCAACGTGGTGAGTTTACACAAAAGCAATATGCCTTAAAAAATACTAAGCCATCAGTGATTAATGTTTTTCCCTGATTCCAGGGATTATGGAGGTCAACTAACCATACGTGCGAAGAGCAAAAAATTAAGACCTAATAGGTCTTTCCGGGACATAAATTCAGGACGACGGTTACATTCCTGTCAGATAAGTCACTTTGAATGAGAAGGAATCTTCAGCAATAACAGTAGCGTAGTTGAAAATTATTTTTAAAGGCTCCAATGAACAAATGATCAATAAATGAATCAAAGTTTATTGCTGTTTGAGTGGAATAATAACAATTGCTTTTGCATCACTACCAGGAAGTACTCTTCAGCTTAAAATTTATTTACAAGAGACAATATTTGGCGTGTGGTGCGATGATACATGAAATAATGTACCACACGCTTATAGTACCTACTCATTCATTCATTTGATTGGGCTGTGCTCAATAGCCCAGGCACTTGACCTGAATCTTTGTACCATTTCCCATGTTATCTACTTCCGTTCCAGGTGCTTTGTATCTCCTATTGTGAGTCCATGTAAGTTCTCGCAGAAGCAGAGTATGTGAATAGGTGTTTCATCATAGAGAGTAAATCCCTTCATGTGCCGGCACCCATATCAGAGACACTTTGTTGTCTCTTGCCAGCCTGTTGAGGGATTCTTCCATAGAGATTTTTACGATAGAGGCAACAAGCCATCTCCGAACCCGTCAGCACGTAAGACAGAGTTAGGAAGTCGGAGGTTTAGACTATCTTTCTCTAATAGCGTGCATCCTATATATACATCGACAAAGACGGAAAAACCTCTGATCGTCTGTCTTTTTCTATCTCACTGGAGTTCAGACGGACATATCCACTTACACAGCGACCTATGGCTTGTTGCCTCTATCTGTAGTCTCTCTATGGATTCTTTACAGCACCTACTCATCGTGATGCTATATGTCTAACTTAGTGATGGGCAGATTCCCGGGAAAGGGGTTTTTGGGAAAGTTCCCGGAAATATTCCCGGGAACGTTCCTTAAAACTGGAAATGTAAGGGAATGTTTAAAAAAACCGAAATGATTTTGCCTCTTTATTCCATCCATATATTAAAAAAATAAAAGTTTAAAAAATTAACACATTTTATTCTTTACTAATGTAGTAAAATACAAACTAAGAACATAACTCAAACATTATACTCATGAGATCAGTGAAAACGTAAAAACCTAAAACATTACTACTGTATTGTTACTGCAATATTGCAATTGTAAGTATAGACAAGTTAGTACAAACACACAACACGCATGTCTCATAATCACAAAATAAAAAAACCTAATTGTCCGAGGCTAACTCATTTAAGCTATCGTCCGGTGAGTCAGAAAAACAAGAACTGGTTTCGCTCACTTCATGATCTGATTCTAACTCGACAGAGTCATTATTGCTGGAGTCGCCCATAATACAAGTTAACCAACAAACAAAATAAAACCACACACATAACCTCAAAATCTGACGCGCATAAGCATTTGAGTGGGAATGTGTATGGGAACGTTCCCGAAACGTTTCCACTTTTCGGGAAAGTGTGGGGAATGTTCAGTAAAATTAAGAATCTAAACAAATCCGAGGAAAATTTTATTTTTTTGGTGCAGTGGGTTATTAACTCGGTTATTAGACTATAAAATAAGATTCAATTTTGTGCTTTTAAAAACATTCCCAGTTTTTGGTCACTTTCCCTACGCTAAAGGAAAGTTCCCGGAACGTTCCCTGGGAATGGAAACGTTCCCTAGGGAACCTTCCCACCGGCACATCACTAGTCTAACTATTGGTTAAGTCACAAGAAAATGACATTCTTATCATGATATTAATCGTCTAAATAACCAATTGAATGGTTTAAATATTAAATAAGTTCGCTAGTAACTGGCATACAATCGACCTAACCAATTTGTTTCGGTTATTTTTTTCAAAGAATTACTTATTTTTATTAGTATTGATTCAAATATTAATTGATTTTTTTTCTTACAGGTAAGACTACTTAGAGGAAGCCGATTTCTTAGGAAAATATGAAATGAGTATGTATATTTGAAAACATGTATTTGGTATTTTTCTACTTCTTGCATGATTACTGCAATCTTTCGAATATATACTTTGCTTCTTAACAAATGCGGGATGTAAGCCACTGGCCTGACAAATAGGTAACAAATGGGCAGAGTTTGAAAGTTGGCCAGGCAGCAGAAATTGAGATCAAAGGTCAGATCTGGTTATAAATGTGCTAAGATTGTGAGAGAATTTTTGTCGTGGTAGGGGTTCAAGAAACGAAAGAAAAAAAAGGAGAAAGTAATGGTAATAATATTTCATGAATTTTTTACCAAAAAAAATTAATTCGTTAGTTAATTGAGGTCCTGATAAGAAATACGTTAGCCTTTTGAGAAAAATTGGAATGAGACTAATATTATTAACTAACACTATCCTCGTCATGATTGTAATACAAATTTTGCAATAATTACAATATAGAAATGTTATTTAGTTGGAGGCAATTCTTCTTCTTCTTGATTCAACCGTATCCTAATGATCCAAATGATCTTAGGAACATCGGGTCGGAAAGTATTCCTGAAATTATATCGTGCAACGAAATGTTTTCCAACAAAGAATTTTTATATCTAATATCAATATACCTTAATCATACGTCAGTTCTTTTTGTTTTTGCATGTTTTGGAGAACTTTAATATTGTTTATTCTCAAAACTTTCTTATTTGTAGTATTAGTCTGTATAAATATACTTCAAATGCATATTCTTGACAGTTATTGGATCAAGAGTTCAAGAGACAAAAAATATTTGTTATAGTTTGTCACAAAATATATCGTCTCCACTTTTGCCGGCAATCATAAAATTAACGGGCCAATTGCAATAAATCATATGGCTAATAACTGCTGAAGAAGAGATCGCCAGAGGTGGACTATCTAAAATCATTTTAAAAAGGATCAAATTCACAAATATCCATCCTTTTATATTTTAATCTTACATCCTTTGTTTTTTATTTAATATGTGAAGACTATTTTTCTTTTTCCTCCTAAATGAGAGAATATTAAATACTATTAAGTTAAATAAACTATACCCAGGTAAAAAAAATATCCAACTTTATTGGTATGGTTTAATATTATTCTGGATCTAATTCTGTTTCACTGTCAGACTTATCATTAAGATTAATTATTACAGTAGGCTCTATATTATTTTGAATATGAATGTATGAATCTTCAATTTTTATAACTTGGTGTACAGAATTTTTCCAGCTTTGAATGGGTATATTATTAACTACATTTTTAATTAATTCTATAACAATGGGACCCAAAGTAGGAGTAACATTTTCTGCTCTCAACTTTGATTTTACTTGATACCACAAAATGATCTATGGGGTTGAATATACAATGGTATGGAGGAAGACGTAGCACAGTCCCTGTTCCTCAGCTAAACTGTCACATGCATATTGTTTTTTAATAGCATATGATTTTAACACCTCCAAAAGTTGCTCCTTCTTGTAATCAGGTTCAAAATAAATATATTTTTGTAACAAATATTCTTGAATTTCAGTCTTTCTACTTGATGCGTTTGGTGCTTTTTGTAGTAAGCGGGTGTGGTGGCTTCCGTTATCCATTACAATTGCACTGTGGTCGGTAATATTTTTCATAAGCTGATTTTGAAACAAGTTTTTTCCAAAAGACGATGAGATTGAAAATAGTCTTCTTAATTTTTCAGTGTTAATAATATCCTTTATAAAGGATATTTTGTGTCTTTGTATATAAGCAGGTATCTTTTGAAGCTTCTTGTTCAATGAATCCTGTACTTACAAAACAATCATACACGTTTTTCACAATTTGCTTTGCATCTAATGAGAAGTGTTTTCGACGCAACATTGCGAAAAAAATTAATGATAACTTATAATACTCGTATAGAAAGCTCTTTGAAAACGCAAGCTAAAACGGAATATTTAATACTGCCAAATGAATTCAATGTAGCCATCATACTCCCTATACAACTCATTTATACCTGATCGCCCGCCCTTGCCTTGTCGCTCGACTGTTCTTGGGTTCCATTACAGGTAAAATTCTTTCAAGGTCGTAAATGGTCGTATTCAGATTATTCTCGGCAAAAGCTAAGACTTTGAGACAAACTATACCACCATAGTCATTTTGTCTAATTCACCCAATGTTTGGAACTAATTAGTCAATCTGCTGATACAAAAATTAACCAAGAACTATTTCAAATATTGTGTAATCTTTGTTTGAAATGCAAAGCCCACATTATACTCTTTTGGTTATCTGTAATACAATCAAGTCAAAAAATCTGCCAACACTGGAAAATTTAATCCGTTTTTTTGACGACCAAAGCTTCATAAAAACAACACCAAATACTTTATTATCGATGTTTTACGTTTGTTTTCATTCCTGTTTTATTTTATTTCCAGCTTTTCTTGTATTTCTCTCAAATACATATTTTTGTTTGTTCCCAAAATGGCAACCAAAAATGTGTCAGTGAAAATTATTCAATCTTCTTTCTCCTGATTTTGATATAGGTCCACAATTTCTACAAATTATCATAAAGATGACCACAATTTTATAGAATATACAAATCTTCTTCCAGTCACTAAACTAGATTTAGACCGGGTAATAGCAATTCATTTATATATTGACAACCTGACCCGTAACGCTTGGAGATCTTTGGGATCCCTTTGATGGATAAAATCAGTTACAGTTGTCGCTCCTGTTCCCAATCTTTCTGATTTATAGAAAGAAATAGCTTTTGTTGAAGGGTCACCAAACCTTGAATTAAATTTAAAGGAGCTGCTATCGGCGATAAGTCTGTTTCAACGATGCTGGATCTTATAAGTTATTAGTTAATCAATCATCACAGAAAGTGTTCACATAGGTACTTTCTAGCGGTCTAAAACGACAATGACTTCATTTTATTTACCCCTTTAGATTTTTCCTGAAGGACTGCATTTAAAAAATTGAGAAATAAAATAATTTTCATTCTTTTTGATTGAATTAGTACCATTTGTATTGAAACAGATACGAAAATAAAAAGGTTGCATTGAAATTTTTCATAATTCCCGAAAGATCTACTTTTCACTATCGGTATTAGATTAGAAATGGAGTGGCTCTTTGTCATATCCCACTGCGACCTTTGCAGATCTATTGTGGTCCTCCCTATCCTTAGAGCTCGATATTTAGCTTTATTCTTTGTGTTAGACCTATTAGCCTGGTCACCGCCTCCCTCGCGTAGCTCTCTGCCCTCGTTTTTTCTTCTCCGAATAGATGAAACCGCACCCTTACTAGGCCTTCGCACTCACAGAGTATGTGCTCCGCGGTTTCGTCTTTTTCCTGGCAAAAGCTTGTGTGCATATGCTTCCTTAGCTTACAATGTCCGGTCAGCGTTCCCACTATCATCCTCGTCATTGTCCATTGTCCTGGGGTTTTATGCCACGCCTGGTTGTTTATCCATCAGTGGATGCTCTCCTTAGTGAGGTTTTTTGCAATTCCACAGGAAGGTTCTGGCCCTATCATGACCTCAGTTGCCCCCCGCTTGGCTAATTCATCGGCCTTTTCATTGCCCTTTGCCATTGGTGACCTGGCACCCAGGCTAGGGTCACTCTATTATGACTACCTAGTCTGTTGAGGGACTTGCGACACTCCCACTCCAGATTTGACGTCCCATATGAGCTTATTGCCTTTAGTGCTTCTTGGATGTCGGAGTAGATGACGATTCTTTGGTTATCCACCTCCTGTCTCATCAACTCTTCTGCACAGCATTGCACCTCCATTACCTCTGCCTGAAAGAGAATGGCCACTATCGGTATTACATATCTCCTTAGGAAAAAATGCAAAATTGTATTGAAGTAATCAAAGAGATGGGAGTTGAAGTTATAATAAGGAAAGAGACGTAGTTTTGGACGTCCTTTTGCATAAATGCGACTACTTTAGATTAATAGGGTGGATGGTTTTAATTGAAACTCTCTGTATATATTGTCCTTACCTTAGTTTTTATTAATCCAGAAAACAGATGATTGTCTCACTTATATTTACCATTTATTTACACAACGCTACGAGAAATAAAAACGATGGAAGTGTTTCACATTAACCTAACCTCAATCAATCTTTTTTGCCCACTGAAAACCCAGGGGCCTCATATTAAATAAATTGTCAAGTTAAACAACGGACGCTACTATAAAAAGATAATCGAGTAAATGCCATAAATACCTCATCTCATTGCAGCTATTTGTGGAAGAAAAATACAAAACATTCGAATTTTTTTCATTGATACATGTAAAATTATATACAGGGTGCTTCTAAATTCATGTGAAAAAGTTCTGGAGATGATTGTCTGTACGAAATTTTAATGGTCTTTAGCCAGGGAAGCGGTTGGACTAAGAGTTCTTGGACCCGGCGACACCTGCGGCCTGACGAATTCGACTATTGCGGAACTAGCCCATGCTCAATCTCTAAAGAGATGGGATGAAATCAAGATATCTTACCATGATCACCCTGGGCGACCCTGGGAAGCTGGAGTCAAAAAAATATTTGGTGATGACTAGGGAAAACCTACGTTTAACGGTAGGATTTCTGACTGACCACTATTAATTAAGGAAACACCTCCATACAATGGGGCTAGTGGACGCACCTCTATGCAAGAAGATGAATCTGTCAGGCATGTCTTATGCGAGTGCCCGGAGTTATCGTCAATAAGATAGTGTGTGTGTTCGGTGAGTCTTGGCCTACACCTGCCGATATAAAGGAGATGTCTCCTAGTGACCTGTCCACCTTCATGGAAAGGACAGGATGGACGATGACCTAGGAAGACAACTCCTCGGGAGGATGTAAAATGGGTCACATGTGGCCTAAGTGCTGTGTTCCTAACTCACCCTCCATACTCTATAGATACAATGGTCTTTCTCATAACAAAATCTCCTCACTTTTTCCGAGATGTCACCATTAAGGTGTGTAAAATTCTGAATTGTTATTTAAAATTTTCGTGCACTCGCTAAGGACTAATAACGGATATTTTTTAAATGTTCCTATGAGGTTTTAACGTAGTGAAATTAACAACCCTTAATTTATTTAATATCAAAACTTTTTCACGAGCTGAAATTTTGTGAAACAAAAATATGATTTAAAATAGCTGTTGCCATTAAGAACTTTTTTTACTCTCGAAGTTTTTTCCTTAAACCAACAGTTTTTTGGAGAAAAATAATAAAATGAAATATCATGATTTGATTTGATGGACTTCTTTGGAACTTTTTGTAAGGGAGGAGGCGATGATGGCAATTGTTAGGCTGAAATCAGGAGACTTGAGGTCTCTTAACAATATTCGAGAACGGCACACTGATACAACTGCGACAATAATGGATGAACTCATATTTCACATGAATTTTGATAGCATGACACCGGAGAAATTCATTGAGCGAGTTAACATCATCATCCCATTTAGTGAACAGATAATGCACCCAGGTAATTCTGGAGAAGTCATCTGGTTCACCTATGTATCGTTCAAAAACAAACCATTTTACTGGGGCTGGTATGAATGTTCCTTGGAGACGATTGCCGCTATAGTTTGTATTGATAAAAACGTCAGAAAAAGATTCCGGACTCAAAATTGGAATATTCACTGACAGCCAGGCTCTGCTTAAAGCTATCAGTAACCGCACAACTAGGTCTAGACTGATAAAAAAATGCAAATAATCCATTAACAGGCTAGCAAGACACAACAGTGTTATTTTTGGAAAGAGAAAAAAATAAACTTCTTTGTTACGTACGCTAGACGCAGATGTCAAAAGCATTTGTTCTAAAATATGCAGAATAAATTTTCATCAATCGTCCTAGGATTTCAAAATCTTCCCGTTATCCGTTTCAAAGATACTTTTCAGGAACGCTGTATAATTATAATAATTATTCGCAAACATACACAAGCTCACTCGATATCCCTAGAATATCCATCAACAAATTGCTACACATTTCTGATATCTATTCAAAATAATACAATATATCTGTAATATTATGAATGTATGTTATGGATATCCACTGAATAAAGTGTGGTATTAACGTATAGGAATTTAGTGTAGGTATAGAATTTATGAAATTTAGTATAGTTATCGACAAAAGCTCCTATAATTGCATTTGTTTGTTCCTTCCACTACCACCATCCGTTTGAAGCTTTTAACATCATTTTATTTCTCACACATGCAGCATGCATTTATTTGTGGTAAAGGCTGTATTACGCCGAACATTTGTAGTGATATTTTCTGGAAAGTATCTTTTTCATGTTAAATTTTTCCCTTTTGCAGTCACGAATGTTGTAATGAGATATTTCGACTGCTGGAAATGATACTCTTTATGCCGCTAGACATAATGTTAATACCATAACAGAAACCACACATGACAGATGTATACGACGTTTCTCAAGCAAACAAAATTTTAAAGTGTTTCTTTTGAGGTATGATATTATCGTATTATTGAATGAATATTAAAATGAAGTAGAGCTGTTTTATGTCTTGAATAGTATATTCTTTTGATAATTCAAATTAAGATCGTAGAACTGTAGTGGTGACTACTGAGCTACTTTGTTGTACATCTATTTCATAACCTTACTTTTTTTGGTCGTAAGCTTTCCATTGTTTAATTTTAGTTCAGACGTTGCCTTTAGCATTATTTTTAATTATATTTATTGATCTTAAAGTATTATTGACAGTATTTTTCCTGAAGAAATGTATGTATGCATCATTGTGTAGTTACCTACTCAATTTTCAAAGTCCTCAAATCCAAACTAATATTGTTCGTGATCAGATTAATTGATCAAAGACAATATTGTACAGCGATTCATAATTGAACTTTGTTTTGAAACTGATGGTTGCAAAAGTTAGTGCATTGTGTAGTTACAATAACATAATTAGTTACAATCACTTTAGTGTTCTCCAATGCTATTAGACAAGTGTTCACAGCTCAAGATTGATAAAATATATTATACAAGGCGGAGAATTATCATAAAGTTGGATACTGTGTGTTTCAGAACACACTGGTATAAAAGGAAGTGGAATAGCATTGAGAGGGGCTGCAACACCCTTTTGAAGACCAGATTCTTTTTGAGGTATTACTACCAATGCTTATATTGGGAGAAAACAAATAAATGTCTAAGCCAGAGTAAGACTACCCTAAAAGTTTGGGGTGTTAGCAATACAGATTTCCAGGGAACAAGACCTAGGAGACCTGAGCTGAAGCTAGAGAATATTCTAAAATTCCTCCAGGAACTAGGACACTAGTATCCGAGACAGGAACTGAGAAGAAGAAAGGGGGAACAATTATCCTTTTAGAATTGGATTTTTCATTAATTTCCTCCTGAAAAGGGTCAAACGGTGATAGAAAGTGGGAGAGAATGAACTTTAATACTTTTAGTTGGCAAACCAGTTACCTAATTCATGGGGGTGTTTCTTTAGAGTTTGAGTAAGATTATTTTCTTAATATTGTGTAAGGTTGGCATGGTGGTAAATTACCTAAAAGGATATTGGCAGATATTGAGAGGGAAAAACCATACGACAAATATTGGACCGTCTCTGAGACGTATGATCAGTAGTTAAGGGTTATAGAACTTATTTTTGCAACAAAGAACTTTTAAACAGATTTCAATAAGTAATTGCACATATAGTTTTCAAATAAATGTAAACACAAACAATTCTTAAGTGTCCTTGATATAATAAATAATACACATAGAGCAACGAATATAATGGCAAAGAAAGTGGGGTCTGAAACAATGTAAAGCAAACTGGTTCCGTTTGTTTGCCACCGGGTAGAGTAAGTAATATAGTACTGTTATTGAATTCCCAAGACTCCCTTCAATATTATAGTAGCATGAATTTAGGTAACATTTATACCTTAAGATATTTATACCTAGATATTATGGATTTATTGTTATTAAATAGCAAATATTTCATGCAATAATTCACGATAACAAATAAATATGACCAGTATAAAAAATAATTTATTCAATAATTGGACATTAGTAAATCATTCAAATTCTTTTTATTCGCTTTCTTCGCTCGTATCATGAGATTCACCAAATATGTCTTCGTTCATCTTTAATTGACTCGATAACGTTTTAATACCATCAAGCATTGATCTCGGATGTAGTTCTTCGGTAGGCAAATCTTGGATATTAAACATTTTGTTATCCTGTGGTAATGGAGGAGGTGGTGGACATAGAGGTATAGAAGAGCTTGAGATTGTTTTATCGTTAGTATGTTCTAATGGTTTACAATCACTTACATTTGTCGCCTTTGAAGGTGCATCAGATTTTAGTACATTCAAATCAAAACTGGGTATCTCAATTATATTTTTTTCAATAGCCACTTCTGTATCTACACTACCTCTTCTTTTTTTTGCTTCTATAAACCTTTCGTGTTTTCCTAGAGATTGTTTTAATTCTTGTAACATTAAACTCAAATAAGCTCCAGAATCATCTTGGTAAGTGTTGGTTTCATTAACCGCATTGTCGAAATCTTTTTCTAAATAAAGTTCAAAGTTTTCTTCGGGTACATCAATGAGATCATCGTGGTGAATGTTATCAAGTGTTAAATCTTGCGAATGTCGTTGTTTTTGTGGAATTTGCTTAGTTACATCAGAAGGAACTTTTTTGGTAGATAAAATTCCATAAAGTTTACATAAGAGATCGATTGATTCGTACGCTGCAAATGCGTGATATCTTAAATCAATTATAGCAGTTTGTAAGGTTTCTGAAGGTCGGTCATCGCTATTTTCCAATTCAATCATTATAGTATGCGATTTTTCTGTTATAAGTGATAGATTATCAATAGCTGATAATAATGTCTTATGTAGTTTGTTAGTTATGCGAGGCTCTGGCTTTTTAAATTTAATCTCATTTAATTTCGCAACGGAGTTCCTTAAGGTATAAAATCGTTTCCATGTCGTATCATAATGCTTCTTTAAGAACTTCATTAAAGAACCTAAATGTATATTTAAAAGTTTATCATATACTTTTTCTGTAATTTGTTTATTAGGAGAGAAGAACATTATACTGAGGTAACTGAATAATTTCGATGTTAGCCATACGTGGAGATCGTGTATTTTATTCAAAAACTCTAATCCGGTTTGTAGTGTAGCAATTTGTATTGAATCCGTTAGTGGTTGGAAATCTTTGAACGAATTAAAATCATCTGTCAGTTCGTCGGAGATATCAACAATGGTTTCAATACCTTTTATAATTGTTTCAAAAAAAATGATTTCGCTTAGGAGCGTATCTTTGAAGAATACTTCAATTTGTTTAGTGTAACCAGTGAATAAATTACTTTGACTCTTAATGTCGATTTCCATTCTCGTTTTCACATACTTTCTAATAGAACAGTTCAAGGAATTAATTTTCTTGGAAATATTTACCACATCCTGCATTAATAATCGTTGAAATCTACGTTTCTTGTAGTTCTTTATTTCGAATATAACTGCTATGCCGGTTGCTAAAATTGGAGGAAATAAAAGCGATTTGCTTACTTTTCTAACTAAAAATAAGCTGCCTAGCAAAGTTGAAAGGCTCAACTTCAAACCTAAGGAAGGGTTATATTCAGGGAAGATAGTTTGGTTGTCAGGCTTGTAATAGTTAAGTACAATTTGCAAATCTTCATCTAAAAGCAATCCAGATTCAAAGATGGTGTTCGTATAAGAATCTACTAGCGCATCGTAAAAGTGGGAAGTGGAAGTCTTCATAATTATTCGTTTTGTCTGAAAAAAAAGAAAATATGATACATTATTTTCTGCTGTCTAATTAAGACAGGTCTAGGAAATATGCTTATCAGGTAAATAATAATAATAATAAGAACTGAGGAGCAGCAGAGACGTAGTTTTTTTTTATTATTTATAAATAGACTCCATCAACCACCTAGGGTTATTAGCAGTGGTACAGAGTATAGGTTGTTCAATTATATTACATGTTTATAGTTATATTTTCTTATAAAAGTCAATGTTCTTCAAAAATTTCATGAGATTTTCCACGTTACAAAGATCATTTACTAACAGATCTATGGAGCACGGTGAATTACACATTTTACGGTTTACTTCAAAAAACGGATACTGCACTAATACATGTTCAACACTTGTTTGTACATTACATGTCCAGCACACAGTTGGATCTTCCCTTTTAAGAAGATACTCGTGGGTATAGCGTGTATGACCCAAACGTAGACGTGTCAAGACGGTCTGTGTTCTTCTTTTAGTGGGCAATGTACTCCAAGGTGTTATACTCCGCTTAACTTTTCTCAATTTGCTACTAGAGCTCAATCATCACACATTATGCCAGTGTAACTACACTTTTTTTTAATGAGGCACTTCAATCTGACTTGGTGATTCTGTTTTCTGCAAACGGGAGGGATACATTTTCTGACGTTTGCTTTGCAATTATATCAGCGAGATCGTTACCGCATATTCCTTTATGTGATGGAACCCAAAGGACAGACACCCTTTTATGACTGCTACTTAGTTCAGCTATTTGTTTATTGATCTGGACAAGAAGTTCATTGGTGTGATATAGTTTTCCTATAGTAATTGCTGCACTGAATGAATCTGTGACCAAAAGAAAGTTTCTGCATATATGTAATGCTTTGTATAATTCTGCAGAATATATGCTGAATGTTTCTGGCAGTCTTAATCCAATTGTCTCGGAGTTCATAACAACAGCGCATGAGGTACCATTTTCCATCTTTAATCCGTCTGTGTAAATTATGTTATATTCGTAATATTCCGAAATAACATATTTAAAGCTGATTATAATTACTTGTTTGGGTACTTCGTGTTTATTAAATTTTGTGAGTCGGGTATCGATATTAGGTGCAACAGATAGCCATGGGGGAACATCATTAGAAGTAGGAAAGAATTTTGTTGGGAGAGAGAATTGGAACTTTTGACAGATTCTGTTTAGTCGTTCATAGAAATGTACTGGGACGTTGTTTTCACTCAATAGTTAATTTTTACATACACCGATAACCAAACGTAACTGAAAAAAAATACTTCTTCTACTTTTTAAAAACAAAGAGGATAAGGTTATGAAGCTAAGTACAGCAATACATATTCGTCTTTCAAGAGTTTTTCTATATTGCCTCGAATGAAACTTTGAGTGGATAAATTTGTGGTGAGTGGGTCTATTAGGCACTCCACTTCGACTCGCAAGAGTCCGTTGTGGCCAAAAAATTCAGCTTTTTAACCAATTCGATCACTTTATTTGGTAAAATATATTTCAGTAATACCCTGCCAAACATTAGATACCTTATTCGAGCGGCGGCATGTTAAATTTTCCGGCAGACCGTCTTACCATATGATGATTCAGGACACAGTGCCCTGTTGAAAAACCTGTTAGACAACGTAGATCATGCCTACTATGGTCTCGCACTTATTTGGAGTAATTTTAGAAAGAATATGAATGTCTTTGAATGCACCAGTCCTGATAAATTATGACTGAAGTTTAGAACTGCCAATTGCAGGTTTTAGACCGATAACATGACCTGCAACACACTCTGTCTCTGTCTTTTCGTTGCCAACCAAAGCAAAATGGCCAGGGATCCAGATCAGAAACATTTTGTTGAGTCTTCCCATTGATAAGTATTTTTTGGCAATTTGATTCAAAAAGTCACTTGTGAAATAATAAAATCTCTGAATTTAAGACTAGCTCGCTGTTCACGTATCTTCTGTCCAATCGAACTTCATTAACATGAATATAAACAACGTGATAAAAATTACGGTAGAGGATTATGATAGCTATTAAAATAAAATACTGAAGCCAACTAAGTAGATACTGTAGATACCTATATAAATCAGTGTTAAAGAAGACGTTGATTCAATTCATTTTCAATTTCCACAAAGGAAAATCTACAAAAAAGAGTTCCAAATAAAGAACTTTCTCAAGTGGGCAGGATTAGATATATCTTGTTTTTCAGTTTTTCCATTAAATCACTTTTTGTTTCTCGTTACCAGCAGTGTCGAGTCTCGGTGAGGAGATATTTGCTATGATATAATTTCTCTGATTGTGTCAATCCAAACACACGCTTAGATTATCCCATCTCTCCTAAAATACACCGTACTAGAACTATGTATTCAGGGAAGGTATTCTACCACCTCAATTTCATGTAAAGTGGTCCGATTCCCGTCATTCTAATCACGCGTGTTGCATTTCACCGATCTTGAAAGCTGACGGCCTGAATCCAAGCTATTGATTGTTTGGTTACGTAATTTAGTCCCTTTACTGCACCCAATCTGCAGTATAAGTTTATTTTGCCATGCGGCGTACGTTAAAAAGAGCTACTGTTTTTTATCCTTAGTTGAAATCCCTGCACATTTTTCACAGAACATGCCTTTGATTACTGGTTCTTATATCAGAACTTGTTTCTCTTTCAGGTTGTTGAAGTACAGATTGAAGAAAAATTGATAACTGAAACAACTACATGACAAACCTACAAATTATTTAAATATTTAGCATAGGACGGCTAATGAACACCCTTGCGTTTAGTCTTGGTTATAGTATATACGCCGTTATGTCTCTCTGTCATATGCCTTCTGCTTCAAGCTTATATATGTATATCTTCCATTCCATATATCGTCCAGAAATGAATGTCTTCTACTACATATTTTCATTCCACTTCACCTTCTCTAATCGCTGCATATCGTGTTCAGTTGAAGATATTAAAAGGCAGGAAAGGACATAAAGTTCAGTTATCATCTTCACCGACAGCCAAGTTGCACTGAAGGCACTTGATTCCATAGAGGTCAATTCTAAGCAAGTGTGGGATTGCAAGGTGCCATAAACGCACTTGGAGACTATTACAAGGTTATGGTAGCCTGGGTACCAGATCACGAGAGTCATTAGGGCGACAAGTTGACGGATGAAACGGCCAGTCAAGGCTCATCAATGCCATTCATTGGACCGGAACCCCTCTGCGGGGTGGCTAAGTCGACAATAAATATGGCCACAAGGTTGTCGGTGGCACAAAAATCTCTAGAATGGTGAGTAATCTCACCAAGCCAGAGACAGTTCATTAGAGGACATTCGCCAACTTTCACGGTTGACCTAATAAGCAAAGATAAGAAAGTTGTCAAAGCTTTGGTAGGTATGTTTACAGGGCACTGTAAGCTTCACAGGCACGCAACGCTAATGGGGTTGACAGACGAAGCCATGTGCAGATTCTGTCACCCAAAAGAGGAAACTGTAGAGCATATCATTCGCAAGTGCGACTATCTGGAGAATGTGTGGTTTCTTGTACTGGTCAATGAGAATCCACCGGCAAGAAATTACAAAAAAGATTGAGTATTGAGGCTGATTGGCTAATTGAAAACAGGCGGGCTAGAAGATGTAATCTGGATTCAGGGGGACGACAATATGTCTGAAAAGGTCGCATCAAATCTATATATCGTAAAATGCACTAGATAACAACCAATACATAACGCTTATGAATTTTAAATAAAATATGATCAGAATCAAACTAAACTCAGCATTTAAATAGAACAGAGTGTAATTTTTTCATTCCAGAGAGATATTCTTCCACTTTTCACATTATCATGGAATATCCAGTATTTTACCAAATGCTAATATCCTTTTAAATAGGAAAGGCTTGTTAAAGTGTGTTAAACAGTATTAAAGTTATCATCATTATATCAAATTTGCATCCAGCAGGTGTAGAAAAATGTAGTTGATCAAATTTTTGTGTAAGGGTTTCAAGATCGCATTTATATTATTTTTACTACACTTTTGCTTAGCATGTTAAAAGAAAACTGGGAATTTCATAAACTTTTGAAAACTACAGTTGTCCAAACCGAGTTTCCACTCGTAGTAGAATCCACTACATTATTTGAAAATAATTGTTAATAAAATGAGGGAGATAATCGTCAATTTTCATATTTTTGTTAGTTGTTTTCCGAACTATTCTCACTTATACATATTCATCTTTACTGTAAGGGGACAACCGATATAGACTATAATAATACCTACAAATAGTGAGGTTATGGGGCATTTTCAACTCTGTTGTTTTTGTTTTAATAAACAATTGACTTACCTTGCTCAATAATTTATAAATTGTGGCATGTCGATCACTAAATATAATTAGGTAATCGAGTATTTTAATAATTTCGTTTGATATAAACTAAATATAGACTTCAACCGGCACATTCAATGATTCAATATACGTAACGGACTGAAGGTTTTACAACGTTGCCTATGTTAACAATCATTCACGGTTAGTCAGAACTTAAATAAAAGCAGATTGTAATTTTTAAATATTGTTAAACGTCAATACAGGGAAATTAGTTCACCATGCAACGGTATATATAACTATACTTTTGCCATAAAGTATATAATTTTGTTTAATAAAATCACTTCTGAATTCAAAGAAAAATTAAAAAATGTAGATTTACTTATACAACATATTATTGTATATGTAGTTACTAACCGAAAAAAGTAAGTGACTAGAAAAATATTTTAACTCGTCCTACATAGGTAACTAATAAATAACTCGCTACTTTTTCTATATTTTCATGAAATGTGACATACATTTTAAGTAATTATAGGTACTATGGCCACCGTAAATGAACATTATTTATGTACGATGCTATGGCAATTAATATAAAGTCTAACACGAATTCTCAATTTAAAATTTTTAGTAGGTAGCTATTTTAGTATTCAATAATCATGACGTTTTCCGAACACTGGCAACGGCGGTTTATCGACCGTATCTGTGGAGAACTTGTACAGCTGACGGTCGCGCACTAACTTCTGTTATATATACCTGCTGTCCTATTTAAATTTTACTGAAATGTAGCTAGAAGTGGAAAAGGTTTATTTCTTTTTACACATTAAAAACATTTTTTTCGACTACCTCACCGGAAAACCAGTCGTATGAACACCAAAAAGTAGGGCGGAAAGTATTGTTTAACAGCCCAAGGGCGGAATATTATATTATATCACAAGGGCAGAAAATGAGACTATTAGTGCAGATAATAGTTAAGGGTTGCTAAAACGTTTCCTGCATATGTGACACACAGCTGTTTTCCGCCTACCGAATAAACTACAAAAATAGGAAAATATAGTAAAAAACTTTGACAAACACTGACGTTTAATTAAAAAATTCATGTTAAACGTTTATTTGAAAAAATCATATGGAAAGTCAAAGCATTCAAATGACAGATGGTGAACAACTTCAAATATCGTGGCGTTATGAATTTTACACCCTTGGGCTACTAAACAATACTTTCCGCCCTATTTTTGGTGTTTATATGATTGCATATGGATCTGCAGGAAAACGAATATTTTCTCGAAAAAAGTTGGATAAAAATTACCAAAAACAAAGTTTAACCCTCAGTTTTAATTCTAGAAACTTTTGTCATTTGCAGTTTTTGATCGTGGACTATTCCATTATAATATAAATTCAGGTCGATACGATGAAAATTAAATTCCAGATATTTTGAAAAATCGTCAAAATATCAAACTTTTACCCCCTATAGAATCCAAATTCAGAGAGTTGACACGATGGTAACTTTTGTTCAGGATGGCATGGGCTACATCATACTGAAATTTCACCTAAACCGGTTTTCCATAAGATTAGTGCGGAGTCCTTTACTCTTTTTTTTTTAACCCATTGATCAGAAGCAGTCATTATATCGACGATTGATAATTGAAGAAATCTCTAAAACATTAAGTTATAGTTTGGCAAACCTATTTGAAGCTACGCGGTGTCTGTAAGAGGTGAGAAAACAAAAACGATAATCAATAAGTCAATAGTCGAAGTAAGAAGGAAGTACACACGCACGTGCTTGCCAATAGCAAGTCAGGTGGTTGCATAGCAATGGGCTATTATCCAGACGATGTCCAGACGATGAGATTGGAAACACTATGTTTTTTCCTTCTACTTAATTTATCTATGTTAATAATATCCTTTATAAAGGATATTGGTGTCTTTGTAAATAAGCAGGTTTTATTTAAAGATTCTTGTTTAATTAATCCTCTACTTACAAAACAATCATACACAATTCTTCACAATTTGCTTTACATCTAATGAGAAGTATTTTCGACGCAACATTGCGAAAAAAATTAATGATAACTTATAATATTCGTATAAAAAGCTCTTTGAAAACGCACACTATAACGGAATATTTAATACTTCCAAATGAATTCAATGCAGCCATCATACACCGGTTACAAACCCGATGGCCCGCCCTTGCCTTGTTAGTCGACTGTTCTTGGATTTCATTTCAGATAACATTATTTTAAAAAGGTCGTAAAGGGTCGTATTCAGATGATTTCCGTCGATACACTTTCAGGCAAACTATAATATGATTTTCGCACGGCATTACCGAATTGAAAGAAACTCGAAACATATTTGGCAAAACATTTACAGCCTTATTAATAATAAAGACGATAACACCATACTAACTAATGGTTACTAAGAGCGTACTTATAGCATGTTAAAATAATGTTAAATGTATTTATTAATATGTTTTTTCACTAGTTTGATTTTAGAGTCATGTTAGAATAATCTAAATTTATTATTAATAAGGCTGTAAGTATTTGAAAAAATAGACAAAATAAAATGAAACAAACACATAAAATCACTAACATATAATCATTATTAATTAATTCTTGATAATCAAAAGTTATTTTCAAATAATTGCTACTATATACTTTAGATTTTTTATAGTTAAACGTGGCCTACATTTGATAGGTATTTGTTGACAATTAATAATAATAATAAATTTTCTATCGTGAATTGCTTCACAATGAAAATGCTCTTCCACTTAACCTATGTTGTTATATTAAGCAACACTTAAAAGATAACCCCCTCCTATGAACTATTAATGATTTATGAATTTTGAAACCCAGTTTTCGTTAACAATCGTATTCAAGAACAACATTTTCCGGCAATAATCGAATGTCCTGTTTTCTTCAAAGTTATGCGGCCCACGATTACAAGAATACCAAGAAGAAAATCGATGGGCAAAATACTGCTGAATATGAGCCCAATATCCAAAATATTTCATTACAGTAAGCGTCAAGCATTTCTGAAATTTAATTTGCAATTCTATACGAAATGCTGAGAATATTAATAACTGAGACATTCGGGATGCAATCTACATTTTGAATTTGTATAAATTCTTGGAATATTCATCAAGTTGGGACAATTTACCTTACGCTAAACAGAAAATTATTCTCCGGTGTTGAATTATACGAAAATGTGCCAAATGTTAGCCTAATCTTAATAACTGTTAAAGGCGAACAAAGTTAATACTATTTTGTTCATTCAATTACTTTCTTTAGATTTATTTCATAAAAATTATAAATTTCACAAAACTTTTTCGTTTAAACCAAATAATGTAGGGTTTTTTTTGACCAGGAGTTTGCTGTGTTCCTGTTTTGGCACGTGTCTCCAGTACGACTGTTGTTTAGTTTGAGTCCACCGAGATGTACAACCACGTGCAGCAGTTTTAGATATCCCAAATACTGGTTCAGGACCAGAATAAAAACAGTAAAATAATAACGATAATTTTATTTACTCTAAGATATATAATTAGATTTATTATTATTGTTTGATTCGACGCAAAAAGCGTTTGGAACTTAAGAATGTTTAAAGAGGAAATTGTGCTTTTAGTGGAAGTTCCAAATTAAAACTCGATAGTTAACAGAGTCAACATGTACCTATGGAACTTTTAATTTGGCTCATATGTCCGAGGAGGAGTGTAGGAATCGCTATGTTGATCACAAAAAAAAACCACAGAATACAAACATAATATTCATTAATTGAGGTTAGATTTTCGCTTTTTCGTTAATGCAACCGCTATGTCCACCATTCGTAAACTACCGGTGCTGTACGGGAGCAGTATACGCTAATTGTATGTCAAAATTGTCAAATAGCGTTAATCGGAGTGTTTTTTTTTGAGACATCGAAAACTGTCTGAGTCTAAGAAATCTTGAAAAATCGTAAAAAATATGATATTTGTTTCGGTTTAAGCGTTTAAAGAATATGTAAATGATATTTTGAAAACCTTGCTTATATATATAGCTATTAAACTACACTTCTCACTCTATTGATTGCAACAAACTGCATCTCAAAATTGTCATTTTGCGCGGCCGCAATTTTGAATCTTCAAAATTTGACTTTCTTAGAAACGTTTGCTCTATATTTCCTTATACTATCACCTTGATTTTGTTATTCTGATTATACTTAGGTTTATGGTGAGAGGGTCTATAAGGCCCTCCATTGCGACTCACAACTATTCAGATTTCACCAAACAAATTCAGCTTCTTAACAAAGCCGGTTAGCTTATTTGGTGAATGATATTTCAGGTCCGATGGCGAGAGAGCATCCCTGCCAAACATCAGATAACTGATTCGAGCCGCGGCGAGGCAGGCACAAATTATATGCTCTGCTGTTTCATCATCTTCCAGACAAAGACGGCAGGTCGGATCTTCCGACAGTCCAAGTTTTAGCATATGATGATTCAGATGACAGTGGCCTGTTAAAAGGCCTGTTAGACAGCGTAGGTCATGTCTGCTATAGTATAACATTTGTTTGTTGACATTCTTCGAAGGATGTATGAAAGCCTTTGAATAAACCAATCCTGGTAAATTATGCCAGAAGTCTAATACTCTTCTTGCCGTCCAGGTGTTCAGTGTTTGTTTGGCAAAACTTATTGCGATGCCAATTGTAGGTTCTGGTCCGGTAGAAACACGTGCGGCACCCTCCCTTGCAAGAGAGTCTGCCTTCTCGTTTCCTTCCATGCCAGAATGGCCAGGGACCCAGACCAGCAATACTTTATTGAGTTCTCCTATTGAGGATAGTCTTTTTTGGTAATCTAATACCAATTTCGACGTTACACGGTGATTATACTTGCTGCTTAAATAAACAAAATTTCAAATTGTCCTACAATTTTTGAAAAATTTAGAGTTACGAAAAAATGTTCCAATTCGCTTTTATCATGTTAATACTTTCCTACAATTTTGATGTCTACAATTTTCTTAATAATTATATATTATTTCTATTAGGTTCCTACTACCAATTAATTTCTTTAGAATTAGATAACCTAAAAATTATGAGATTTTGGGATGGAACATATGAAAAAATGGGCCTAAAATTTCCAGTATAATCCCAAAAATCATTTTGTGTAACTTTTTTTGCTATTGTCAGCTTCACCTGAATCTATGTCATGTATGTCAGATTAAATCGAAACTTCCCACGTTATCAGGATTAACGGCGTATTTACTATATTTTATGCACTCCACTAATACCTACTCCTAATTAAAAATACTGGGGAATTAGCAGGGATGATAGGACTTTGGGATCGCAACGACTTTTGATGGGGAGGCTCGGGTTCGAATATAAATTCGTGTAAAGACTAAAAATGCAAAAATGAATTCAACAATGTAACATTTTATGGTAAACAGAAAGAAATCCAATGAAACGATATTTCAATTAGAACTTTATTATTACCCAGTTTCTCTCGATACATTAGATTTTAGTGATCTACTGGTTTTTTTCTCTTATCCCTGTCCATTTTTATTAATCAGATTGAGAGATTATTATTCATTTTTATCTACTTCCATTTCCTCTTTTCTCTAGTTATTTCCTTAGCCACTGGAGTGAGTGATTTAAAAGCCGTATGTATTATTTTGACAGGTGTCAACACCAAAAACTCCAATAAAACTTTCGTTTCAGGTTGCAGTATTTTACAACTTTTATACAAAGACTTTTCTAACCTTCTTTACATAACTAGAAGACTCAAACATCTCTGGAGTGGCTGATTTAAAAGCCGTATATATGATTTTGACAGGTGCACAACTCCAAAAACTCCAATAAAACTTTCGTTTAAGGCTGCAGTATTTTACAGCTTTTATACAAAGACTTTTCTAACCTTCTTTACATAACTAGAAGACTCGAACATTTTTAGTTTGACACTTCAGCGAATAAAAGTAGTTTATGCATACCAACACACTTCTATAATACCTCTTTGAAGTTCTGAGGCTTCAGAAGAATGTTATATTCAAATTACGAACTGCTAGACTGACGATTGTATTCAGTCGCGAATGTTCAATGCATTTAAAACACTTTTTTAAAGAAATTTCACACTATTATTTTTACTGAATAGTTCTCCAATGAATGTAACAAAACACTTTTATAAATATTCTTTTTTTTTTTCATATATCCGAGAATATTTTGAATTCCATCTCTTGTATTCAATTCTTTTAGTGAAAATTTTCTACCTTTTCTAAATTAAATAAAGGAGAAGTTGGAGCAAAGTGTACTGTATAAACCACGTTTTATGTCTAACTGAATATTTGAGGAGATTCCTTAACTTTGAAACGGAATGCTTTGTTGAATTCTAAAAGCAAATTTTTCCCTTCGTGTGGTAAGGCTTAGGGTATTTGTATTTTGAAGCGCTGGGTTTTAAGCGAGCAACCAAAAACAGGTTTTAGCTTTATTATAAGGACACAAGACATCAATAATTAGCAGGTTGTTGTGTAATAATTAGTTTTAAAATAAATTTACGTTTATATTTGTAACACACCTTAGTCTTTTTGTGGTTTGAATTAATACTGCCCCTTGCAATATTGCCAAGTAAGGATTTTGAGCATTTTTCATATAAACGTTTTCATAAATGCACAGCTCCATCCTACGGTTCAACCTGTTCTCTGTTGATATAATTACTGACATTTCGGCACTCCAGTCTACTTATAGTCCCACTAGAACCTCAGCAACTGCCGATATGAGGATAAGAGGTTGAAAAATTTCTGGTAGAATAAGAAGTATTTAATGATAAAGGTATCGTTTTATAAGAATAATTTTTAACAATTTCTATTTTAAGGTGGCACTAATTTTTGGAGTTGCTGGAGCTTGTGGAGGCAACGAATTATTGCAACTATCTGTCAACGATGTAAAAGATATCGGTTCAGAAATCATAGTTGATGTTAAGACCACTAAAAATAAAATCGATCCAACTTTCGTTATCAAAAATGGTGAAGACAATAATTCTCTTAAACACGTCGAAATATGCAGAAAGTATATGGCTCTGCGAAAATCAGAAACAGCGCATTCAAAATATTTTGTTTATTATAAGGATGCAAAATCACATTTGGGAAATTGCCTTAAAATATAGCTGCTTTTTTGAAGTTGCCGGACAAGTCTTTGTATACAGGCCACTATTTTAGGCGAACATCCGCGTTTCTTTTTGCGAATTCTGGGGCCACTGTGGATATTTTAAAGCGCCACGGCGGATGGAAAAGTGCAACAGTTGCCGAAGTGTACGTTGAGAGCTCCATCAACAACAAAAAATCAATAGCAGATACAATTCTTGGGCATAAAAATAGACCAATATCACCGTTGGCCGATGAGACTACATCATCTTCCTTGAATCGAAATCCTAACCCATTATTCACTTCTGTCTGCTCAAGTTCATCTAGTTCATCTATTTCTGATATTAATAATAATCGTGTATTTAGTTTGGTTAACTGAAATAATGTGAACATTACTTGTCATTTTGATTCAACAAATAAAGATTAATGTAACTATGGTACGTTTTTATTTGTACTTTTATTTTAACTGTTACTTTATATCCATTGGGTCTAAAAGTGACCACTTCATTCTCGAGATTGCAAAAACAAATATTGAAGTGTAAAATCATTTAACTGCAAATATTATACGTATTCTGAAAGTTACAAAATTCAAAAAGCCCGCGTTTTAAGTGATAGTTCATATCTGTAGCCAAGGTAGGCGCTAGTGGTAACTTTATGCCATGTATGTATGTATTTTGGGGTAACATTCACTGAGACCTAAAAGATCTATTGTGCCCCTTACTTCTACTTAGTTTCTGAGGAGAGTCTCAGAGACTAGTAGCTCCTTTAGTCCTATTTCCCGGAGGAATTTTAGGATATCTGCAGGCTTCAACTTAGGTAACTGTCCCTCTTCTATCCAGTAGTCTCCCAGGTACTGTGTCCTAGGATTCTGAATTGCTGTGCAGTTCGCAAGTATGTGGATGGAGGTTTCTTCTTTCATTCCGCAAAATCTACAATCTTCTTCCTCCACTATTTTGAGCTTTTTAAGATGCCCACTCAGGCGACAATGTCCCGTTATGCATTCATTTGATCTCAACAGGTTGTAGTCACCCAGACGAATCTTAGATTGCCTAAGCCCTACTAGATCTTTAAAATAGTCAGATCTTCCTTTTTTTTCGGCTTTACCTATTTCTTCCAATATTACATTGGAGCTGATTCCGCAAAAGGGTTCCGGCTCCCAAAAGGGTATTTCAGTCTCCTTCTTCGCTCGTTCATCTGCTATTTCGTTTCCTTCTATTCCAGTGAGTCCTGGAATCCACAGTTAGGTGACTATATTGTTCTCGCCTAGTTCATTAAGTTTGCCTAGTCATTCCCACACCATTTTGGAACTGATTACACAAGAACTCAGCGCTCTAATAGCTGCTTGACTATCAGACATTATGATAATCCTCTGCCCTCTATATCCTTTGTCAATATTGAACTAGGCACACCTTCTTATTGCGTGAATTTCCGCTTGAAAGATACTTGGGGTTTTTCCCAAGCTTTCAGAATGTCTGGTTCCTGACCCTTATCCCAGTTCCTTCTATTGCTTTTGAACCGTCTGTGTACCATTGAATGGCATTCTTTCCAAGTCTGGTAATGGTATTTGGATCCCATTCCTTCTTGTTGCTTAATTCCGTAACGAATTTCTTTGAAAAGTTATACTTTTTCATCATTCCATCTTGTGGCATGTCCCAGGTTGTCTGATTTCTAAGAAGTGAAGAGGTGGTCTCCTTTTTAATGATTCCCTCTCTACTTAGTCTGTAACTTGTTCTTGTTCTTTGGTCTCACTATGGCAGTGTACAACCAGATCAGGATTTTTGGGTTACAACCCCAGTTGCTCCCTGCCAGATTCCTGCACACAATTAGAGCCATTTTTGCTTCATATGTAATCTCCTTCTCGTACTTGTTCCACAGGAGTTCACTGTCTAGAGTCAAACCTAGATACTTGACCTTCTTGTCTCCATTCAACCTCGTTCCCATCAAGTTTAATGGTTTTGAGGTTGAGTTTTCTTTTCTTAGTGAAGGCTATCAAGATGTTATTTTTTCTTATTTTCTTGGGAATCAAACCACAATAATGTTTTTTTTTATTTTTTTATTTCAACGTTTCGGTAGCGTTCCAGCTACCGTTGTCAAGATTAACTAATAATGAATGAATGAAAAATTTTTGGTCCCTATCTGACACAAAGTTGAAACGTTGAAATAAAAAAATAAAAAAAACATTATTGTGGTTTGATTCCCAAGAAAATAAGAGAAAATAACAAGTAATGCCACAAGGAACTTATAGAAGATATCAAGATGGTTTTGGTGGGGTTGATGCCGAGTCCCACTTGCCTACACCAGCTATTTGTATAGTTCAGAACTTCATGCCATAGGACGCTATACGTTTAAAAGCTCTTTTATTATTTATTTCTCTATGCTACGACCTATTCAGTAGGAAGACAAAAAGCTGCGTATCATTTACTCCTTTATATATTCTTGACAAAACCCAACTTGTTTACATCAAATTGAGTTCTATTGATAGTGTGCCTGTCAGTAGAGGACGCGACATACAGATACGGTTGACTATTGTATACGCGGATAATCATTGTTATGCTGATCCACCTCCTTGTACAGTTTATTCCCAGTCAGTTTTCATGTAGAAATACGGCAAAACTTTGATTATTCGAACGGTGTCTCTTTGGGGGATTTGTAGACTACATGTCATTTATAATGAACGAATATAATAATTGAAATAATTTGAATTCGTGTCACTACAAAATATCGATAGTCATTAAATTAATTTAATAGTGATATATTATTTAACGAGCGTTATGTTCACTACTTATATACAGGGTGTTTCCGAAGGAATATAAACGATTCGTTATACAATTTTAAGACGAAAAGTCCCTATAAACATGTGTGATGACTTTTATCGGTTATGAGATACAGAGTACGGATACCTGGAATGTTTTCTTTTCATTTTTCGTTGTAAGTTTGCATTTATTTTGTTTTTTAAATTATGTATAAGATTATGTAATATTTTTTTTTTAGCTGCATTTTTATCCAGTTAAAAAAATGCAGTTATCTAAAGCAGGATAACTTGTCTTGTATGCTGAAATAAAGCATTTTCTGGAAACTTTTCGGTCACTGGGTAACATCAAGTTCTCTAAAGTATTCGCATAAAGTTCTCCCGTTAACATTCCATCAGTTTGCCAACACACTCATCGCTCATTGCTTCAATTCAAAAATTCATTTGCGAACTGAATTCTCCTTAGATTATGCCTGTCGGCTAGAAATACCTTGTGGACAGCATTGTTGTATTTCAATCCAAATTGTTATATACGCCATTGCGCTGTTTTGTTAGAGCTTGAGCTTCGAGAGGATTTTACTGAACAAATTCTACCTTTCTTATTTATTTTCTGACATTCTTTTTTTGCTTTTTTCATGATCATAATCTAGAATTCCATTTTTTCTAATTTAGCTGTAGTCCTGCTGGCCCTGGTATATTACCTTTTTTGACGTTGACTGCAAGGATTGTCATTAAAGTATTACATTTAACAATAGAGGTGGCGCCTGTCAACAAAGATCAAATGTCCAAATTAACTGTCATGTTTTAGACAGCTTCGTTGAAAGCTGTACCTAAGTTGTACCCAATTGTCTCAACAAGAATGTCTGTTTTCGCACCACATCAGTCGACAATTTCTGGCAGTCACCAATGAAAACGTCGATTTCAAAGGCCACAATTCAAAAAATTTGACATGAGCACAACAGAAGGCCATTAAAGTCAATTGGTGTCAAAAACTCTAAACCAGCTTGAAGCAGGAAACTCGAAAAATGTATACAGTATTGTCAGCGGTGATGATTCCTGGATTTGCTCTTATGAACCCGAAAATAAACGTCGATCACTTCCAAAAAGTATAGTTTATCTCAAGGACAGCTGATAGCTAAGGGCTGCTAAAGGGTTTCCTGCATGTTTAACTGCTTTTCGCCTATCGAATAAACCAAAAAAGGAAAAAACGTTGACGTTCAATTGAAAAATTCACGTGAAACAGAAGATTTGAAGGGAAAATCATAATGCTTATGTATGTAGCAATTCCCGGTTCAGTGGTAGAATGTCTACGAATTTGTGAACATTTTTGAACAGAGGTTAACATAAAACTATTTTTTTGTGTCTTTAGGAATAATAGTATAGGTACAGATTGTATGTATGTGTATCGGGGTGATACTTTCTGAGACCTAAAAGATGTATTGTGCCCTCTTTCTTCTACTGACTTCCTGAAAAAAGGCTCCTTCAGATCTATTTCCCGGAGGAATGTATCGAAACATACAAATTGTCTGTACTAAATAATTTCACTTCTTCTGTATGAATTTGAAATATATTTGGTTAAACTCTTTTGAATATTTGCTTGATGCTTCCATTTTGAAACTCGTCCGCTTTCTCTTTTATTATAATTGATTTCCATAGTAACGTTTTCCTTTACAGAATGTATTATCTCCTCGTTGTTTTTTCCCAAGTTTATTTGTAAATATTTTCATGTTTGTAGATTCCATTTATCTCTCGTAACTACGTTTCTAAAAGACACTATTGCACTACACATAAGAGATATATTTATAGTTTTATATTTGAAATCATTGGCTGTGAGGAAAAGCGTGTTGTTGCCGAAGACTTTCTATCGTCGGAAAATATTCGCTACATATTATATTTCGTACACTATGCTGGTAATGGAATGAACAAAGTGGTTTTTTATTTTTCTAAGCGTGCTACCATCTCCTTCATTCTTTCTTAGCCTCTTAGAATTTTATAAACGGTTAATAAACGTTTTACGCTACACTTTTGTTATCGTCAGCTAAATAACTATTTCTTTATGAAAAAAAGTCCTCGTTGGAAACGTTCCAACTTTCTAGAAATCATTTGCATTCTATATTGTGATTGGTTTTAAATAGATATAACTGAGTTACAATATATTAATTATGTACAGAAAATAAATCAGGAAGATTATCAGTGAAATTATGAACTATTCAAAATTCCCCAATTCAGGAGGGTTGCTCAGAAGAAGCTCCTTGATCTTGATTCTCCAAAATCCCTATTGGAACAAACTGGTACTTCTGTAATGGAAGAATTATATACAAGGAGTTCTCAAAGTAGGTTATGAGGGCGTCGAAGCATTTCTATCCGTTCCTTCGTAGTCCTGATGCCTACTACTGTGATACTTTTTATCTATGGCAGTCTTCGTGACAGAGTCTTCGGTAAAGACTGATATATCGTCTCCTTTCAATGTGGATTATACAAATATGTCCTAATATCCATTATAATAATTGTGCTACAGAAACTGGCTAACGTTGGACCAGTGAAATAACTGTCAAAATTCTAACAAAGATTAAAAAATATTGAGGAAGCTGGCCAAGATATCATCCAATCTTAGAATGAGAAATTGTCGATCAAACTGTGTGCTGTGAAACCATGGTATGTTATAGATTAGTTTTCCCATTATCAAAAGACGTAGAATCAATTTATGTTTAGACTCGGAAAAATTCTGGGATTTTAATGCTTGAGACCAACCCATCTTACAAAATTTACAGACTTCCACAGTTTTGTAGAAAAATTACGTTATTTCAATTTAAAGAAAATAATTGACAAGATTGATGATTCAATACAATGAAAACTGTAATTTTACTTCTAAATCTGCTCTCGACAGATTCCACAAGGTAACAATTTCTAATTTTCTCGTAAATTTTTATCCTAAAGAAAAAAGCTTGGTACGCCACTCTATTATAATTCAGAAAACTTCCATACATTTCATGATCATGAAAGATGTGGGGATGTTTATTGTTGGATTCCTTTTTTTCTCTGTGACATATTTTTCTTGTACGGTTGTGCTTTGATTTTTATGCGATGCCGTAGTATGCTTTAGGTTTTCCTTTTGTCCCTAGACGTTTGACGCATAGTTCGAAATATTATAGTATACGCATATGGTGAATGAATAAAGCCCATAGGTAAACATAGGCCTCGTAAAAATATGGAGTAAAATATAAAGGCGGCATCCCACCGGACGCTCTGTTCTGCTCCGCTCTGCTCTGTGCCGAGCTGTGCCGAGCAGCGCGGCGCAGAACGACACAGAGCGGCGCACGTTTGCGCGCTATGTTCGTCGAGGAGCAAAAAGTTCCAGTATATATTGACACGCGCACGATGGAAACGAAAGTAGCTAGTGCTGCTGTTATAGTAATTAACCATTTTTTACAAGAAAAACGAAAGACCCGGAGGAAACGTCGTTATTGGGTTACACCAGTATTTAGAATTAGAGACATTTATGGAGGAAATAATCTTTTAAGTGATTTAGTTGCTGGACAGTTTCAAAATTTTTGTCGTATGTCGTTGCAAGATTTCGAGCACCTGTTAACAATGATTGAACCAGTCATAAGAAAAAAGGATACTAATTACAGAGTTGCTGTATCTGCTAGAGAAAGACTGGCAATCACTTTACGGTTCCTAACCTAACCTTTCCCTGTACCCATTGTCTTTTTCATTTTCATGTTTTTTCTTCTATACGAAGACAACAAAGACGTCATCTTTGTTTTAACCTCAGCTACGGAACAACCCATTTTGTCAGCAACGAGTACCCATGCATCATGCTTTTTATTTTTAATATGGTAATTATTGCTTTTTGGATTCCACAATTCTGGTTTTTCTCGATATAATTCTATGTTTTTCAATTTCTTCATGATTCCACTCAAAACTCATTTTAAACAAAATGTAAACACAAAATCAAATCACGAACACCAGTCCCACTGAACGCGCACGTTTCTTTGAAGTACCGACAACCAACGGATAATGTTCGCCCTTGTTCGAACTTGCACGGCGCGGAGCAGTTTGTCGATCCCACCAAACGCTCAAGCCCTAAACGCGCACAATCGAACGAAGACGAACGGCACGGCGCAGAGCAGAGCGTCCGGTGGGATGCCGCCTTAATGATGAAAATTTCTGGATTTCTTGTAAAACTAAAAAAAACGATGTTTATGAAAATTTCCAGGTAAGTGCAATGAAGCAAAATGCATCTGATGTACATTTTTTTGTTAATAATATACTTCCGGTTTAACCGGAGATGCCATCAACTTCTTTAATTTAAATGGGACACCCTATATATTTTCACAGATTTTGAAAGAGCTGGTTATTTTGAATTCATACATACTGAGTTCAGTGTAAAAAAATTTGTAAAAACGAGGAATAACTCACTGTTAATTGTATAATAGGTGTACATTTCATTATTTCAGAATAATGAGAAATAAAATTACTTCAAATGTTCAAAATGCTCGCCGTTTACTTGCTGACAATATGCCATTCTATTAACAAATTCTTGAGTCACTCTTTCCAAGACTTCTTCACGTATTAGTTCACATTCATCAATAATTCTTTGTCTCAATTCCTGTAAGTTTGTTGGTCATCTAACGTAAACACGTGATTTTAGTTAACCCCAAAGAAAAAAATCTAACTGGCTAGGATCCGGAGAACGAGCAGGCCACTCTATGGATCCTCTACGTCCAATCCATCGATTTGGAAAATTCGCAACCAGAAAATCCCTAACCCGTCTATCATAGTGGGGAGGTGCTCCATCTTGTTGAAACCAAACATTTTGTGGTAATTGCCCATTCTGTTGAAGTGCAGGAGTAATTTCGTTTTTTAGTAGATCCAAATACTTGTCACCATTCAAGTTTCCGTCGATAATTCCCATCCAAACATTTAACTTCTGTGGATGCTGGGTATGTGCTTCATGAATCCAATGAGGATTCTCATTTGACTAATACCTTGAGTTATGGCGATTAACCGTTCCAATTAAACAAAAAGTTGCCTCTTCGAAAAAAAACTATGTTAGAAGCAAAATTGTCGTCGACATTACAGATGTCCATTAGCCGTTTCCAAAATTCCAGCCGGCGATCAAAATCATCGTCTGACAATTCTTGAACCAACTGTACCTTATACGGATGATACTTTTCACTTTTTAATATCTTTCCTACAGAACGTCGACTGATACCATGGTTTAGTGCCAAATTTGTGGTGGAAGTTTGAGGTGATTCTTCTAAATCAATTGTAATATTTTGTTTAACAGTTTCGTTCGTTGCAGTCCGCGGTCTTCTAGGTTTTAGCAAATTTTCTTCCATCCAATTGTATTAAAACGTTGTAATGTTTTAGTTACTGTTGAGCGTGATATAGGATTTCTCTCCGGATGCAAATTATTAAAAATATGACACAGTTCTTCATGAGTTGTAACACGATCACCATAACCTATCATCATTAAAATTTCAATACAATCTTTTTCACTTAATTGAACCATTCTAATTTGTAAAATTTATTTCTGTCAATTAGAATTTGACACTTGGAGAACAAAAGACGTACTAAACAGTACTCGTTTATTTATTACTATGCATACAAACAACATCAATTAGTTTATCTAAATAGTTTTTGGCTCTAATGCAAAAAACTCAAAGGAGTTTGATTAAAGTGCTATATTCCTCGTTTTTACAATTGTGTTACACTAAACTCAGTATGTATGAATTCAAAATAACAAGCTCTTTCAAAATTTGTAAAAATATATAGGGTGTCCCATTTAAATTAAAGAAGTTGATGGCAATTCCGGTTAAACCGGAAGAATATTATTAACAAAAAAATGTACGTCAGATGCATTTTGTTCCATTGCACTTACCTGCAAATTTTCATAAATATCGCTCTTTTCGTTTAAAAGATATTTACTTGGTTCCATACTTTATTCCAACCCCGTATCTATAATCTTGAGTTGTGCCAACTATAATAAAAAGGAAATAAAATTGGATTGGGATAAATGGGTGGGTTAAATACCACAATGAACACAACATCGATTAACTCAAGTGTCAATTCACACGGGTCCACAACAGAAGCGATCGCCACCGGCTTTTACCGTAACGCTTTCAAACTAATGATTTTATTCTTCGTTAAATAATATATTACGTATTTAGATAGGGAAACAGTGAATATGGAAAAAGTATCATACAGGATATTGTATTATATTTTTTTTCTCTGAATATATTGACTGGAAAAAACCTTCTGGAGTAAAAAAAGTTTTTCAAAACAACAGAGATTTTTATTTCACAAAACTTTATCTCGGAAAAGTGATCTGATATTTAATAAAGTATAGTTGTGAGTAAAATTAGTTTGCACTGTTTCACGATGATTTAACAGTATGCGGCAAGCCGAAAAGGTAGAAAAATAATAAATCATTTCGAGTCTTGACCTACCCACACGTGAACCTTTGATTCTCATTGGTGCAATGTAGCTTCCTATAGGTCTATATAAAATTTACTTGAATGGTTAGTCCACATTGACATTGAACGTCCCAGGATGGGTTTAGTTAATTTCTGTTATTTACGAGATATTGTGTTCTTACATATTGCTGTGATTGAGATTTTGTTTTATTGATTAAAATTGTTTTGTTGGTAATAATCAAAATTATTGCTTTTTACCCACCACCGTTCAGGGGTAATATCTCGGAGGATGGACCGAGGAAATTTTGTCGTAGGAAAGACCTATCCTAATTATATAAGGTCAATCAACTAAATTTTTTTGTATGAATCTAGGAATATGTATACGCCACTCTTTAAAATATTTATATTGAAAAAAGTAAATGGTTTATTTCGAAAGAATAATAAAATAAGAATCAGAATAAATAATTTAAAAAAATGACAAGCAAAGCTAAATGATGAACAAAACAAAAATGTGTGTGTGTGGAAAGAAATTGGCTCGGAAGCTGGTCCATTAGCCACAGAATTTTGTTGTAATCTCACTTAAAAATCAATTATTAGATCTTTAATGAAATTTAAGAGTATGTTAAATGTGGACCGGCTATCTCTGCTTAGAATATGAGTAATATTTAAAGGTAGGAAGAAGTTTTGTTCACAGAGTGACTGAGCTAAACTGTTTGATTTTTCAGGGTATTTGCTGTATCCAAAAAAAATGTGATTGAGATCGGCACATGCATTCTCATTGCAACTACAGGATGATGATCGTATTATACCAAGCTTAGCAAGATGAACGGGAAATCTCCCTCGATTAGTTTTCATTCTAACTGGTCTGCTTTCGAAATCTATTAACCCTGGTAAACCACAAGAGAGTGACACTTTAGTGGACCACATGGTTACCTAACTTGAATAAAATTTAGGGATTGTATAGTTGAAAATAAAGTTGGGATGTATTAGGAAATAGGAATTATATGAGAAGATCTTACGTTTTCCCAATGTTTTTGCCATAATATAAACATTTTATTTTTAATTAAGCTAGACACATTTTTTGCAGTATAAATGAGCCTCCGATGTTAGTTTTGTATCAATTTCTAATCATCCATGACCCGTCGGTACAAGGTATAACTTTATCACCGCCTTTGTAAAGAGGTATCTTTGTTCAGTTTTTGTTTGTTGTATTTTTTCATTAATCAAGAATTGAAAAAGTAATTCGTGAAGTGCAAATTCTAATTTTGTATTGTGAATGTTACCAACGGGCTGGAAGCGATGAGTGAACGTTTTAACGAAAATCGATGCAGAAGCTTTTAGGAAATTTATTGTTGGGATGTTGACTTTGTTAATTCTTGTATAATTTGTGAATTAGCGATAAGTAATGATTTATTTAATTTCCACTGGTATTACCAACAATGGTGAGTGAATAACAAAACAATTGCACTAGATTCCTCCCAGGTCAATTCACGACTGGTATGGGACTGCGTGCGTGCCCTATCTGAGCTAGCAAGTCATAACGTACTATTTCTGGCTGGGTACCATGGCATAAAGGACACAAGGGCAATGAAGAAGCTGACGAACTGACTCCCTGCATTGGCCCCGAACACATACAAAAAGGCAGCAATTGAAAATTGGAAGCAAACTAAGTTTCTGAAATGGTGGAGAACAACCACTGAACAAAGACAGGCCAAAGAGTTCACCAAACGACCAAAGTAACAGATAACCTGCTGCTAAAAAGCCGAAAGGTTGTTAGAATCATAGTAGGTTTACTGACAGGACACAGCAGACTCAACAGTCATATGAGTGTTATAAAATTGGCAGAAACAGACCTTTGCAGGTTCTGTCAAGAGGAAGGGAAATTGGCAGAATATGTGTTGTACCACTGTGAAGGTCTCGCAAGACTGCGTTTTCTAGAACTTGGCAAGGAAAAACCAAGGGCTACAAGCTACCTCTAAAAGCCTCTGTCTAGGGCAAGGATCGGGAAACTACGGCCCGCGAGCCATCTCCAGCTCGCGAAGCGTTGATATCCGACCCGCGATCATAAAAATGACAAGTGAAATACCCGCTAACCTCAAACTTGAACTAATTGAGATGCAATGCCGATTTGAAGCAACTATTCCTTAACACCAGCAAATTGGAATTTTATAAGTCTATACCAAGAACACAATATCCAAATATAGTTGCACACGCCTAAAAAATAATGGCAATGTTTGGTACAAGCTATTTGTGCGAACAAACATTTTCAGTAATGAAAATGAAAAAAAATTGTCTTCGTAATAGGCTTTCGGATGACCACATTTTTTTATTGCTGAAAATTTCCGCATCACAAATGGAACCGGCTTATGATGAAATCCTGTAAAAACATAAACAGTTCCACATGTCACATATCCCTACTGAGACCAGCGCTCCTCGATCTTCTACTTCGCAGTCAACTTAAAACTTTCATTCAATTTCAATTTCCTTATTTCTTTCATATTTTATAATAGTATTGTAATTGTACAATAAATTTGTGTATCAGAAAATACATACAAATATTTTTAGTTCAATGGCCCGCCATAAATTTCGTCTGTAAATATTGGCACGCGAAGGATAAAGTTTCCCCATCCCTGGTCTAGGCTATGGAGCTTGGTTAGGAGATTAAACGTAGACGAAGTACTTTATTTAAATCAGAGCGTCACACTAAATCATCAGATTTCAGTGACGGAAGGCTAACGCCAGCTCTACCTACCATCTAATATAATCTACCAACAATGGTATCCTGTTTATGTCGAGCATTTGCTAAAGCATAATATGACAATAATTATAATTTCACTTATTAATATATATCTTTTATAATGTCATACAGGAAACAACAAATATACATTCTTAAGTAGAAAAATAGAAATTTATGCAAGTGGTGAGGCGATGCTAAAATTCCATTCCATTCAATTGCAAAAAAAATGGACAGATTCCTCTGATTCCTACTTGAAAGTATCAACTTTCGTTCGCCTTTACTGATTTATCACGCCATTTCCGACTGGGTCTGTTTTATCAAGAATGTTTCATCTTAATTCATCATTGTTTAACTTCACTCGCAACCCCAGTCAAAGTATCTACGCTCATTTGTTTGCTAGAGAACTTTCTGACCCCGAATAGTTTCTCTTCGTCACGTTCCTGTCGTGGAAGTAAGAAAAATTGGAAAATTTAACACAAGAGAAGTTACTGATGTTTTTTTTTCACTTTGGCCTGTTCTATTTTGTTAATTAAGATTCGGAAAAGTGTTACGTAAAGCATCAGTATATTGTCCCCAATGTTTTTGGGCACAAAAATGTTAACATTGAAAATTTTAATTACGTTATTGGTATCTTCGTTTACTTCACACGATTTTCCGTTCTAGTAATATTCAACTAAAATATCGACAGCATCATAGAATTTCTAGTCTCATTAAATTCCATCATCATGTCATTTTACCATTACTATAATTATGTGGCTAATTGGGATGTTCCATAACGATGAAATTTAATTAGTATGCAACGGGTATGATTTTGCAAAAAGTTTTTTCGTTTAATTAAATGAATATATATTTTTATTGACTGTGAGAATTAAATTGAAACTTGGAAGGGAAATTCCTCAGTGACACATGGGGATACTATTTTTAATTATATCGAATTTTAAAATAATTAGTTCTAACAAATTGAGTAGGTACCCGAAAAACCAATAATATTAATATTTTGAATACATTCCAACCAAGACTATATAGTTCTACGGCGTGTTCTAGGTGAAAGATTTTTAAATATTAGTTTTAGTGAAACATGTTATTCTTGATAAAAAGTTTTGATTTTTCTGAAACCCCATAAAATGAGATAAAATTTAAGTTTTCCAAAACCCGTCTCATTTTATAGTCAGTTTTATGAAAACCGTAATAATTTTCACCTACAACCCCCCTGTAATCAGTCAATAACACACAGTCGGCATCAATGTAATGACGTCTATTACGCACGGTAAAAAAAACGCACAGCTGTAAAGTAAATCGCACGGCTTCCCTAGCAGCATCTTAGCAACTGTCAATAGACGTCGCCATTTTATTCAAAATTTACTATTTGAAAACATTCGATATTGCCACGTTTAACTATGAAAAGCCCAAAGGGCTAAGTATGTATTGATTATAATTGAAAAATGGTCATTGGTAATAGAGATGGAGATGAAAGTTTACCAAGCACCTCTAATAATGTAACTGTTGTTTCTTTTGCTTCAACAAGCAAAGGAAGCGATCTATGATCTGTGTTTAATAATTGTACTGTCACTATAAACAATTATTATAATAACTAATATTATGGTATTAAATGTTATACAATAAAATTATTAAAAATATCTATTGTTGATGTTGTTCAAGTATTATTAATAATAAGATTATAAATACAAGTACAAGTAGGTCGTACGTAAAGTATAGTACGTAACTACTGTTGTAAAGCATTTTACGCACTTGCCGCTACGCGGCATCGTCCGTAACTTTTCCATTCGTGCGTAAAATGCTTCTTACCACACACGTTACGTGAGAAATTTCCAATAATCAATTACCGGCGTTATCAGGATAGCATCATAAGTTTTTATCCAGGTTTTCTTATGATTTATCTTTGGAATGGTTGTTAATCGATACACACTTCAATCCACAAAATCACCAAACTGAGTTATGCATATTTTGAAAACAAAATAATCATACACAAAAAAGTAACAACAAACGCGTTTATATTAACAAAATTTCCAAAATAAACAAGAAAAAAGCGCTATCCCAATAAAAACCGTTCCTGGAACGTGCACTTCACTCGATTCCATTTCTAGTGGACTACATATCGTTAGAATGTCATGAAATAAAATATTTTATTTCTCATTTTACCAGAGGTGTGATCTACTATGAATGGACCTTAATAAAATTTGACAACAAAGTTTTGTAGTCTTAAACTTCAAAATATTATTGATTGTCTAGTTGTCAAATTTTTTTCGTTGTGTCAGATAGGGACCAAAAAATTTTTCATTAATTCATTATTAGTTAATCTTGACAACGGTAGCTGGAACGCTACCGAAACGTTGAAATAAAAAAATAAAAAAACATATTGTGGTTTGATTCCCAAGAAAATAAGAAAAATAACGTTACGTAATATACTATTACACTGAGTTGGAAAATAATGTATTATCCAGTGAGTGACGTTTACGATGTACGTACCAAGTAATTGTCAACTTTTATAAATAATTTTCAAATTCTCATTATTTAATAAATATTTGACAACAATGTTAACTATTCAACAAAGAGTATATCTTCAAAGATTCTTCTGGGCGACTACAACCTGTTGAGATCAAATGAATGCATAAGTCAAAGCAAAACTAAGAGTTTTAACAGGAATCCTAACGGGACATTGCCGCCTGAATGGGCATCTTAAAAATCTCAAAATAAAGGAGGAAGAAGATTGTAGATTTTGTGGAATGGAAGAAGAAACCTCCATCCACATACTTACGAACTGCACAGTAATTCGGAATCCTAGGGCATGGTACCTGGGAGACTACTGGATAGAAGAGGGACAGTTACCTAAGTTGAGGCCTGCAGATATCCTAAAATTCCTCCGGGAAATAGGACTAAAGGAGCTACTAGTCTCTGAGACTCTCCTCAGAAACTAAGTAGATGTAAGGGGGCACAATAGATCTTTTAGGTCTCAGTGAATGTTAACCCAAAAAAATACATACATACATACATATACAAGAGTATATTTTATTAGTGTTATGGTATTGGGGAAGTTTCGTACCAGTATGCAGTTTCACGAAAAATATAAACGTCAGTAAGCTGCTTGGGTGTTACAAGTTAAACCAAGACCGACGGAAGCTATCCGTTCTCGAAAGGGTTTCCAAAAAGTTAATGGCAACATAGTGTCAAAAGCGGGTCATGCAGCAACAATTCCATTGAAGGATGAAAAAACTGCTACCTCCGATTTGTACATATCGATTTGTTTGCCGGCAGTGATTGCTGAGTTTAGAAAAATATTGCATTAATTAGCATTAACGATTGCTGAAACGATAGTGAAATATCCCAATAAAAATTCTCGTTAAAATCGAATTAAAAAATCTCTAGACATTATGTAGCACTCAAATATACAATTGCTTACTAATGCACTTTCAATCTGGTTCCATTAACGTAAATACGTTGAGCGTAGTTATTCTTAAAACGACCGTTTTATCACCCGCATCATACATAACAGTAAGATAATGATATTATTCTTCCATTATATTTCCATTAAATCAGAAATCAAAGTCTACTCGCACTTATTTCTCAATAGGAAACGTCGGTCTGTGCAGTTATCGTGAAAAGTTTCCATCATTTAGTCGGGAAAACGAGGGTGAGAAAAGACGGAACGATTTATCTTATGGAAAATAAAGGAGAATCGTTAAATTTTCTGTTGGATGGAATACTGAAGTTCTGTTTCAATTAATACTGTATTAATAAATAAGTCATAATACCAAAAATAAGAAGTTGGATAATAGAAAACAGCGATAATAATTATTGGTCGCGTTCATCCCAGCATAGCGCTACCGGAACGATGATCAATTTCCTGCTGAACATGTGTTTTGTCAACGATCAGATGTCAACGCTGTGGTAGCAATCGCTATTTTTTCCATCAGAATTGAAATACGTTACACTACCGATCAATGATGCAAATATCATGTTAATAGAGGAGTCAGGCTAAGGTCAGTGTTGCCAACAAAAAGAGGTTTCTCTGACAGGAATGATAAGTAATGTCTATATACTATTCAAAAAATTAGATTTTTGCAGGTTTTTTATCATTGTTAAGATTATGAATACACCCCCGAAGCGTAAATCTTAAAATTTAAAATGACGTTTTAGCTGAATAATCAACGCATTGATGGCAAATAATTCTAGAAACTTTTGTTTCCATTTTTGGATGTGTTGTCGTATCACTTTGTGATTCTAAGGACTGGTCCAGAAATATAATTCTGTCTCTGCATACCCACACTCATCTTACTCTAGTGTGGTCTCCCAGTTTATTTAGTTCTTTCGGCTGTAAGTAGCCTTGCGACTATCTAGAGCAGCTAAGGTAGCCTTTTGTCTTATCTGTCGATAATAGAAACAAACTTACGAAAGAGTTTAGACACTAATATAAACAGTTCTGAATTTACTGTTTGGACCCTTTCTTTGTGGAATCTATCCATATTACTTTTTCAAATGAAACTAACTGTTTCTAATCAATTCCACTATTTCATGAAAAAATTATGATTATTTTTCCGACCCAAATATCGACCAATAGAATTGCACCATTCGACGTCACGTGGTACAACCTACATGGTATTATACTGATTATTTCTTTCGTCTATTAAATATCATTCAACAACCAATGATACGTTTGTTTCCTGTTTGACAGGACCAATCAACACGCTCTATTAGCGACTATTTACATGGTGCAAAATAGTCACCGACTATTCAGCATGATACCTATATATCAATGAACCTGTGCATCTGACAGTACTCTAAATAAATACATCTTAAACGTCAAATAAAATCAATCGTGTTGAAGCTGTATAAGTATTTGAAAATGAATCGATTTGGAGAAACTGATATAGAGAAATGGATTCAAGAAATAATCTTCACAAATATAACACGACCTTGATTAATTGTCGACTATTTTATTGCTGCTAAATTTCTCTTGTATTTATTAATTTTACTCTACATTATTTTGGCATTAATAATCAGAGATGAAAGGCCTCGAGCTTCGATCTCGGGCTCTCATCAGATTATTGATGCCAAAATAATGTCTCGTTAAATTATTATAAAATACAGTCGAAATTTAGATGCAATAAAAATAGTCGACTATTTATCAAGGTCTTGTTATATTACCCTTGATAATTTTTTGAAAATTTTCTCTGGTAGTTGCTATATATAAAAATAAAACATGATCCAGTCAAATTAACCACACGTCAAACTGACAGGTTGAATTCAATTGTGAAAATTGGAGATTTTGCATGAAAATGAGTCGATTTGGAGTTTGTTCTCTGTCCACCATCGATAAAAAAGTCAAAGGAAATGTTCCCATTAATACGGAGAAGGCAAAAAAACAATTCTATTGGCCGACATTTGGGACGGAAAAATAATCCTCCGAATACCACACGAGCTTCAAAATTATCTGGCATTTCCCTCAAGGTTCCCTGCAAACAAATAAAGTCGTCAAGTTTTTCAGGAAAAATCACTCGCGCTTCGCGCTCCTTATTTTTTAACCTGAAAAACTTGACTCCTTCATTAGTTTGCAACGAACCTATCGGGAAATACCCGATAATTTTGAAGCTCTTGTGGTATTATATATGAAAATTCTAAGATACTTATTTAAAATTATTTAGGTACTGACATAAACAAGTCTACTCCGTTTAAAAATTTAAAATAGAAATTCCAGCTCTAGAAACTATTCTTTTTTCTCTTATTCTTTTGGGAATCAAACCACAATAATTTTTTTTTATTTCGACGTTTCGGTAGCGTTCCAGCTACCGTTGTCAAGATTAACTAGTAATGAATGAATGAATTATTTTTGGTCTCTATCTGACACAACGAAAAAAATTTTACAACTAGACAATCCATAATATTTTGAAGTTCAAGACTACAAAACTTTGTTGTCAAATTTTATTAAGGTCCATTCATAGTAGATCACACCTCTGGTAAAATGTGAAATAAAATATTTTATTTTATGACATTCTAACGATATGTAGTCCACTAGAAATGGAATCCAGTGAAGTGCACGTTCCAGGGGTGGCATTCTGTTCACACTAGCGAGAAGTCTTGAATCGTTCTTGTCGATAAACACATTCCGTTTAGCAAATTTAGTCGTTTTGGCGCGATCGTCAAATTTCTGATACCTATGAGGTGTCGCCTACGTGTGTAAAACGAAGAGGAAATGTATGTGGCATCTCTATTCTCCTTTCCTTGTCAAAATATTAATGTTTAGTTAGGTTATGTGCTTTCTTTTTAAGCAATTTTGCATTATTAATTTGACTTTTTTCTTAATTATATTTATATTCTTAAAGACTAAAGCGAGTTTTATCCTAACGTTCTTTGTCCAAATTAAAAAATAGTAAAATTATTACGGTAAAATGTTGCCAATTCATTGCTGTTGCAGTCTTTGTTTGCCATCAAGACCAGTAAACTTATTTGTGATTATTTCAGGGTGCTCTTCTGCAAATGTTACGATGGTCTCGTGGTATTTAGCTGTCAAACGCATTATCCTTATTTTATTTCAATGTTTAAAATATGATCACAAATTTTAACTTTAGTGAATATTAACTGAAAACCGAAAAAAAACAAATCGAATTAAACATTTATTCAATTATTTTTTAGTGTCGCCATACGGCATAAAAAAAACCCTAAAATAACTCTTAATATCCCTATATTTTGACAGAATATCGACTTCTTTAACGAATGTTTCCGAACTTAATTTCGATCGCAGAACGGAATCGCATTCGGCTATAAAGTCGCAAGCGACGTCGCTTAAAAAGCGGTCGCTAGTTTATATGAACAGAATGTCACCACAGGAACGGTTTTTATTGGAATAGCGCTTTTTTTCGCTTATTTTGGAAATTTTGTTAATAAAACGCGTTTGTTGTTACTTTTTTGTGTAACCGGAAAGTAAATTTGGCGCACGCCTAATTTTATTGTGTTACTTTTTGCCATAGAGCGCCAATAATGTCAAATTATGACAGCTCGCGGAAAATTAGGCGTGCTTCAAAGTTACTTTCTGCTTAAGAGCGCCAATAATGTCAAATTATGACAGCTCGCGGAAAACATCATCTTTGCAGTTGCTAATCAAGGCACAAAAGACGACTTTCGATAGTGATAGTAGAAAAATAGTTATTATTTGAGGCAAAAACATTCAAACAAACCGAATTTAGATAAAATCACTCGTCTTAACGAACTCGTGATTATATCAATCAATTTGTTTTCATATTTTTGGCAAATAAACAAGTTTTCGTGGAAAAGAAAAAAATTATTGATAAAATTGGAAGCACTCGTTGATAATATAGGTAGGGTAACAACAGTAATAATTTCAATAACTTCAATAGAAATAGTCGTAATTTTAATAATGGGTATTATAGCAGTAATAATAGAGATTGTACAAACCGTTTTGATAGACGAAACCATAATTATTATTATTGTAAGGAAAAGAAAATATACCTTTCTAATTTGACATCACATAACCATAGTGTATTGACATCCTCATCGTAACTGACCGCCCAGCAGCTAAATCCGTGCTTTCGAGAACTTTTCCATTTTTTTTTCCAATCCAGTTTTTTATGAATGTGTCTAGATATGCGACAAAGGAATCTGGTATACGTAATGGCTTATTCAAATTCAGCGATTGTGATAATCATTTGTCTTCGACCCGGATATATTTTCTCCGTAAAATTGAACGTTTTAAAAAGAAATCCACACGAAAAGAAAATCCGGCTATGAACTTTATTTGAAATGGGCACATGCGAATCAGATTCTGCAGATAACTATAGTTGTGATAGTCCGTACTTACACGGCAAATGCATTTGGGTTAAAAGTGGATTAAGGATGTGTTTTTATCTTTCGAATTTGCGAGCTGGGAGTCACGTTCGGAGGACATTTCTTATTTGAAAACCTAGATATTCTATTAGGAAGTAACTTTATACGGTAAAATAGCGTCTAAAACCTTTTATATATCATCGGGATTAGAGAATTATACCACATTCTGGTTCCAAGCTGAATTAGAAATGTTTCCACTGAAGATTAAACAGAAATGCCGATTCAAAGTGGTTGATGAAAATCGCAAAATTCTAGATTATTTCATGGAAATATGGGGGTACTTGAAATCCAAGGTTTATACTACGGCACCAGATGGCATTGGCGTTTTGAAAGAAAGAATTATTGAAGAATTTCAATGCAATTTCAGCTGACACATTCGAACGAGTGCGACAAGAGTTTACTAATAGGATGTATTACTGTCAGAAAGTAGGCGGAGCACATTTCGAACACTTGCTATAAGAATCCATTGTTGATATTTGATTGATTAAATTTAAAAAAAAGAATTTCAATAATTTTGGTATTTATTTAATTTATCCGTCAAAATTAGTTTAAACCCAAACAAAATGAATATGGCTATGTAGCCAATGTCAATGCCTTTCAAACGAGATATCACTTGCCATAAGGTCCTATTTAAAATTATTGGCCAGAGTGGCACTGTGACGTCATCTATTACTATTACATCACCTGTTACCATTCGTAGAGAAGTTTACAACACTTTATTTGCACCCTCCAAATTTTATTAATGTAAGTGTAGCCGTTCAAAAGATACAAGGGGGGAAGGGGACTTTTGAATAGCACTGTATAATCTAGCATATGGTAATAGACATAAATCGTCTAGTCGATGGTACGGGGATAACTGGGTGGGTGGACTAAATGTCCAACAGGCTACAGCGCTCACGGAATCAGGACAGTTCACAAAAAAATGTACTCTTATTAAATTAATTTGATGGCTATTCGAGGTAGTAGGACAATTCAATAATATCGAAGCTGCGTTTGAAATATTAATCATTTTTGGAATAACGTGAATATTCACAGTCCAAATACAAATATAGAATTATACATAAACAACAAAAAATATTGTTTCAATTAAATAACGAGTCACTTCACAAAACTAATTTGTATTTTATAGTATTAGTGAATTAAATTTGGATAATAATAGAGTGGTATTAATTTTTTGCATTCAATATAATACATTTTTTTTCATTTTAGTTGGAATGAAAAATAGGATAATATATTTTTGTTTATTTCACAAATTAGAGCCGACAATCGGTTTGACGATATCGTTACCCTAATTCGCAAACCACGTAACTCCAGAATTTATCGAGATCCTGTTTTTTGCGCCATCTACCATCAGCATGGCACTGAGCGAACGCTACTCGAAAATCTCATAACTCTAATTTTATTTTTAAAGCATTAATTCCAGAAATAGAAAAGCTTCTAACTCCGACCATGGTAACGGTACTTAGAAAACCTTGTAACTACGAAAGTCGAAAGATGACACAGACCTCGTATCTCCAAAAAACATCATAATATGAAAGCAAATCTCATAACTCCGATGTATATTTATTGTCAAATAATCAGAATGTGTGTTTTCTGTTGTTAATTAGTGCCTGGTTATTGAAAAATACCAAAAGATAAGTATGAACAGTTACAGCAACTAAAAAGTTGCTTGGAAAAAGACTGTCATACCTTCTATGATTCCCACCATACGAATAATAATATAAAATACAAGTTTTTATATTTTTAGAGAACAAAAGTTAGTTAGGTTCTCTTTACTCTTCACTTCGCAGTTATTTAAGGCAGGGTAAAATTTAGTTTTTTAAGTAAATAACTTATTTTATTATTTGAAATAAAGTTTGTTTGCCTCGTAACTCCTATCAATTATAAAAATGTAATAGAAAACCACGTATCTCCATTGAAATCTCAGTAAAAGTATTACGAGCTCAGAACATTATTATTATTACAATATCAACAGACGTATAGAATAAATGTATTAAAAAATATTCCTAAGATTTCAAATAAAAAACAAGAAACAGTTTTTCTTATCTCCTGTAAAATTTTAGATTTTGGAGATACGAGGTTTGCGAATTAGGGTAACGATATATTTGTTTGCCCTTAGACGCCATATTTTATTTGACAGGTCGCTGGATTGCCTAATAAAAGATGTAATCGGTCTTTTCTTGATTACCTCAAATCAGAACTGACAGCCAAGCCATTTCGTCTTGGAACGATAAGTGTATACCGAAATGGTCAGTGATTTCAGATATAGCGATATGATTAATGAGTTTTCGTATACCGTATCACACGAACCGAACGAGGGCCTCTGACAGAAGTGACAGATAGTGAAACAAGACGGAATGCAGCCTTAGATAGATCGTATCGGTGGTTTGCAAGGAGTTGCCGTTCAATTGTCTTCCATTCTGCTTTGCGAATCTTGTGGCTTTTCAACCAGTGAGGGCACATTGTCGAATGGTTTTTGTGGCTTTGTGCTCCTCGGCGTTTATAGTGTGGAACAGGGTTTATTATCAACTTTCCTTTAGGGAACTCGAGACGGGATATATTTTCGCTTATTCGTGAATAGAGATGAGATGCGGTATTAAGAAGATAATTTTGGAGATGGCTGTTTGCTTGAGAACTGGGGGGTTTTATTTCGATATAATTTCAAGACAATTACATGTTATTTTTAAAAATGAACGGAAATTCTGCTTCAGATGATATTCAGATATATCAGCTTGGTGTTTACAATGAAATTAACTGTTGGCTAATCATCGTATATGAAGATCTGTGAATAAATGGTTTGCACTGAAAAAATGTCAAAACTAAAATAATTTATGCTTACGAATACTTTTATTGTGTTTGTTGATAAACATATCTAATCGTTATTATAAAAGTGTTTCATAAAGCTGACTCTAGTATTTCATTAATGACCTACATTTACATTAATTATACGAGGGCCACTACAATAATTCATTTGATAACCAGAAGAATAGCTTCAAAAGTCAACTGACACCACTAAAAGTTGATTAGTTACTGAAGAGCGTATTCCAAAATATTCCAGTTATCGTACACCTCTGTAACATCCACAGTACTTTTATCTACTACTATATTAGATTAGAAATGGAGTGGCGCTTTGTCCTATCCCACTGCGACCTTTGCAAATCTATTGTGGTCCTCCCTATTTTTGGAGCTCCATATCTAGCTTTATTATTTTTGTTAGACCTATTAGCCTGGATACCGCCTTCCTTGCGTAGCTCTCTGCCGTCGGTTTTTCTTCTCCGAATAGGTGATGCCGCACCCTTACTAAGCCTTCGCACTCACAGAGTATGTGCTCCGCGGTTCCTTCTTCTTCATAGCAAAACCTACACCTGCTAGGTCGCGTGACAGTTTTGCCGAAGGGCTTTTAAGGAATAGTTTAGCGTCCCTTTGTCCTGGGGTTTTATGCCACCAGCGCAGAGCCTGGTTGTTTATCCATTGGTTGATGCTCTCCTTAGTCAGGTTTTTTCCAATTCCACAGGAAGGTCCTGGCCCTATCATGACCCCAGTCACTCCCTACTTGGCTAATTCATCGGCCTTTTCATTGCCTTTTATTCCTTGGTGACCTGGCACCCAGGCTAGGGTCACTCTATTATGATTACCTAGTCTTTTGAGGGCCTTGCCACACTCCCACACCAGATTTCACCTATTACTAAGTCGGTAAGTTGGTGGAGAGCCGAAAATATTGACCAAGTTTGAAGTGTGCAGGTAGCGGTTTTTTTGAGATATGCTTAATAAACTGACACCATATTCAAAAAGCGTTAAGATCTTTGGAAGGAACTTTTGGATCTCGTAAACTAGGACACAAAATCACATCTAGTATCTATTGTTTTTCTATTGGCTGGAGAGTATCTTTATCTCCGTATAAAGTTTGAGTTGAAACTTTTGTAACATGTCTATCGACCTGTTTCGATTTTACGAAATAATTTCGATTTTACCGCTCGCCGTCATATTAACCACTTCCAATATAGTTCTGTGATCTAAATTTCTCCTACTCTCGTTTACCGTTAAGACAATTGACATAATATGATGTCAACGCTCGATTCCATGGGGTGGTTTTATCCCTCTCCGATACCGACCCTTGAGTAGCAAGGACGTACCTTTTATCGTCTCTTAAATTTAATTAAGTTTTACCTTAAATTGCTGTGGTAAGCACAGCTGTGAGGTTACCGCTGCAAGGATACCGTTACATCCCAAGATACCGTTACGTTGGTTGGTTGGTTGGTTGGTAGACAGACGGAAACAGGCCGGGTTAGTGGGCCCCAACACTGCAGCCATTGGCTTATTGTATTGCCCTGTTTGTCTGCTAGTCTGTGAGAAGATTTGTGACCTTGATGAGATCTAGAAGTCTCTTCACAGTATCTCTTTTGGTGAGGTTGTATATAGGGTCATCCGGCCCTATCTGTCTATACCTCCACCAACGTAGAGCCTCACATTCGAAGATTATATGGGTGGCTGTTTCGTCCTTGAGTAGCAAGGACGTACCTTTTATCGTCTCTTAAATTTAATTAAGTTTTACCTTAAATTGCTGTGGTAAGCACAGCTGTGAGGTTACCGCTGCAAGGATACCGTTACATCCCAAGATACCGTTACGTTACAAGATACCGTTACGTTACAAGATACCGTTACATTTCAAGATACCGTTACATGCCAGCTTACCACTAGGATACCCCTAGGAATCTAGTTTCCATTTCAAGACATCTATACTTCAATTTCAAGACATCTCTACTTCAACTTCAAGACAACTTTCGTTTCTTCTGTTTCGACGAGACCTCTCCATCAGTTTCAACTAAGCTAAGTACCTTCATAAAGTACAGGTTTCTCACTCTTCCATTCAATGACTTTTCCTCAAGGCAGAATAAAGTTAATATTTTAAATTTCTTTTTTTAATTTCTTATCTACCCGGCTATAAGAGCTGTAGGGGATCGTGTCCGGGTTCATGTAAGTTTGTAACTTTTTCATTTTTAAATTCTACAAGGTGTTTCTACCTTTCTCACCTTAGATTCTTTTCTTAAATTTAAATTTATTTTTTTTCCGTCGATGTCTAAAAAAGGTAGTGGCGCCCTAAGCTTTTATAGTCTGTCAACCCTCTGGCATACCTAGTGTAACACTAACATGGAGTCGATCCACCCTTGAGAGAGTCTCTAGCCGGGATCTGTCTCTTGAGGAGAGAACAGTGTTACACTTTCACGGTAGAAACCATAAAATATAAATAAAAATTCCACATTGATGTGAAAATTCGTATTATCCAAATAATCTTAATAAAGTTCAAGTTTCTACAACTCTCCAATTTCCTAATTCTCTGGGTATCTTAAAAATAAACCCTAATGCAAACAATATTACTGGTGACAATTTTAGATTAGCTTTCCTCTCAACCAAAAGAATTACCCAGATAGTATATTTGTGAGGCAAGTTATTACAGATAATATACGTGCTTCTTGAGTGTATAAGGCTTAAGCTTCTATAGCCATTCGTCAAAATACCCTTTCTTTAAGACGATTTGAGATTGGAAGAAATGGAGCGTGCGTGAGATTAGAATTCCACTCTCCTTTTCCACGAAATTGAGAATTTATTGTTTTCTGGTGTGACATAATAAGCGGAAAAAGAAAGTTTATGTCATCCTAATATTTACGATTATTCTTCGATAGAATCAGGGTAGCTTTATATGTTATTGTTTGTTCTACCTACATAAATTCGATATGTTTTATTAGTTATCGTTTTTATTTCTTGTATTGTTTTTGCTCTGTTTTATCTCTGAAATTGGCTGTTCTTTCCAGTTACACGAACCCCAAATTTTGTTATATATTACCGAAATGTTTGTATGTGAAAGATTCAAACTATTTTCGCTACAAACGCTATCCACTACCCACAATATTGGCAAGAAACTTGAATATTTCAGTTGATCATCTAATAACACATGGGCTGAAAAGTTCCGGGCCTGATACATAGATGGAGCTAGTTTTATTGCAATCGCCTTTGTTTCAGTTATTACTAACCTTAAAAAGACAGCTGTCAAAATTTCATGATATTCTATTCATTACTTTGTCAGCTATTGTGGTAAGAGTGACGCTACTTTTAATATTTTCCTAAACAAACTTTTAGCAACTTTTAGGTTAACAGAATTTAAGTTTTCTTGGAAGCCTCCGAAATTGACGACTTAGGTTAAGGGAGGTTTAAATTGTGTTTGACATACGGTGCAACAAAAATATTAACTTTAATTGGCCCTTAACCCTAAGCTTCACTTGAAATAGTCGGTGCAATTGGCCCTAAGTAGTTTGTTTTTTCACCGTGGCCGGCGTCGCTAATGCAAATCTAATAGACTATTCCATATGACTTTGACACATGACTTTGACATGTCGTGCTGGAGGGCAACCTAATTGATTAGTTGGAGTTGTACCTTGTATAGTTGTGTTTTATGAACGAAAATAAATGTACAAGTATACTAACTAACCTTATAAAATATCAAGAACATACACGCCAAGCTAAGAGTTATGATACACCCCCGTTTCAAGGCTCAAATCGAAGCATCGCGGCGTTCTACACAAAGATTGATTAAATAGTGACCTCGCTTCGTTAAAACAGCCAGAAATCGAGAAAAAACACACCACCCCTAACGACACTACCAAACGATGGCATTTTAGATGCATACAGGAACTAATTATTGTTAATTAAAGTCTAACTTTTATCCGTTTTTAACTAGCAAACAATGAAAACTAAATAAAAGGTGTGGGCACAATATGGCCGTGACACATGACAGCATATTATCTTTCTCATAACAACCACCTCTATATTTTCATTATTCAAATTTTTTATTTTCTTTTTCTTTTTTTTTATATAAATGATAGTCTTTGAAATATCAAGTTTTCTTCCAAAAATATCTTACTTTTGAGTTATTTGCTGCAAAAATCCGTTAATCTTAACGTACTGATATTGCTGTTCGATTCACTTCCGACTTTCTCAAAATGGCTAGTTCTTAACCCCGACAAAGCCACCTTGGAAAATGAAAAGCCGACTTATCGAAGTAAATGTAGGTCAGATGTTTACCCTGCACTTTTTTTCCACGACGGATGTTTTACTAGGCGAGTTTCCTGTTCCTCATATATAACGCCTTCCTGATTTTTTGAACACATTCTGTTGAATTCAACCATGTCTTGAAATACGCTATTGGCAGACGATCAGAAAAATAAAAAGTGATGAATTACGCCTCCTTCTTAAGCAAATCGCTTTGATTTAAATTTGTAATTAAAATGCACGTCAGGAGATAATAAGGTCATTATAACTGTGCAATAGAAATAATAAAGGAAAACTATATCTGATTATCTTAACAATTATTACTTGAGAAGACAGTTTAATAGTGGAGAGCTCCATATAATTATCTGTTCGTAAACGACATCACATTGTGGGTCTTCTAATTTCTAATTCTTCAAGGAAATCTAGTTCTTGTTTCTTATGACAAATATGTAGTCCTTCTAGTTCTGTATTAGGTGTTAATTAATTAATTACAAATACTTAGTTTCATTTATAAGAGAGATATGAGTAGATTCCACAAAGTAAGGGTCCAAACGCAAACAGTGAATTCAATTTTCTCTAATAGTTAGATATATAGACTCGCAGACAATTTTGTGGGTAATAATGAGTATGACGTACGACGCGCATGACAAAGTAAATTTTTTCATACTTTATGGTTAAATTATTTGATGATATTTAATTTTAACAAGATGGTTGCCGTGCTCATAATTACGGCCCCGTTATTGAGTATTTAAATAATACTTTTCCTCCGTTTGATTTGTTAATGTTGACAAACAATACATTACAAACTAAACCTACCCTCACTTGTCAAAACTGCGGAATTTTTCCAATAGATCTTACAACGTCTTGAAGTTTTGTCAACCCGTAAACTGTAAATTGCCATTTTCGTTGAGTATAAATATTGTATTTAAGGATGGTAAATTTATATAAATAGACACTTGAGAAAGCACATACATACAATACGTTTATGTATTTCATTGCATCTTAAAAAGAGTTAAGGCAATTGACGCCGGGTTTTTCGGTTGTTTATATTTTAATCCATTGAGAATTCACCTAACCCAACTTTATTGTGTTATTTCTATGTGGTTCTTCTTTATTCTGTGTTTTTTTAAAGTGTTTTCTGTATTTTATGTTTTGATGATGATGGCCTTGGTTTTACAATTTATTCATGATGAGAAGAGCTTGGGCAACAGTACACTTTATAATTAAAGAGAAAATAAGCAAGTGAAGTGACACGTGAACTAAATCGTTTATACTCGAGTGTTCCGAGTGCCTAGTTCAGCTCAATAAACCTACGTTTACGATATACGTAGAAACACGCAAGTCTACGTTAGATGTATCTAAATTCGTCCGACAAGTACACTCCAACCGGTATCTCGTGAAATAAGGTGACGATGCGCCGTAACACATTTGAAAATGGGGATTCAGCAAAGTCAATCGTGCGGTAGACGTTATACAGTGGGCAGCTCGATATTGGCCGAATACGTTCTCTCTCTGCGTACTGGAAGCTCCGCCTTGTCAAGAGATACCAATTTGCCTGTACTTACTACACACGCGTACCTGTTAATTGCCGTAACACATTTGAAAATGGGGATTCAGCAAAGTCAATCGTGCGGTAGACGTTATACAGTGGGCAGCTCGATATTGGCCGAATACGTTCTCTCTCTGCGTACTGGAAGCTCCGCCTTGTCAAGAGATACCAATTTGCCTGTACTTACTACACACGCGTACCTGTTAATTGCTACGTTTACGTATTAGTCATCGCCTTAAGTGTCTATATCTGAAAAACAGAAACGTAGCTAGAAATAACGTCATAAATAACCCATAGAAAACTATTTTCCATGACTGGACTTATTTGAAAGTGAACTGTAAAATTTCATAATTAAATATCGTGTAGGTTTCTCTGCGTTGTATGTGGACTATTATTTATGCTCATTAGGTGACTGGGTGACATCTATGTCATTAAAAAAATATGAGCACAACGTTTGTATTTGTCATTGACTAATTGTTACAAACTCAATTTTCTCATGAAAACTTCGAATATATTGTCACAATTTAATTGATATAATCATCGTTAATTACCCCAATTGATTAAACGTGTGATTCTCGTTTATGTGGAAATATGTATTGTTGATATATTATAATGAATTGTTATAAATTGTAGAATTTAACAGTCCAAATTATATGTCCTACACTACATATTTCACATAACACGGCAAATAGCATCAATATTGACCTTGGGAAAATGTTTAAGGGTGCATCCTGCCTTTCCAAAATTCTTCCACAGTTAATCCATTATTTCATAAGGTTTTTAATTGATTTAAAACTGAAGAATCTTTACCAATTTGAAAAAACAAGAATTTAAGATTTTATTAAATTCAATAATTTATCAGCATGTTCCCCATCAATTCTACTGAATCGGTTTGGATTCATTTCAGCGTCAAAGTTTTTGAAATGTTACAATAAATCCTTGACATTTTATAATCAAGGTTTTATCGAGGAACAAGTAGTTTTATCATATTTTGACGTATGAAAAAAATAATCAAACGTATGCGATGGTACTTAGTTTCCTAAATGATTATAAATACTGCTTTATTATTATTCTTATGACAGGTTTATTTTTTGTATTATTTTAGAAGTATAATGATTATTTTCCTCCTGTACATATTATCCAATTACAATGCGCTTTTCACTCGATTTTCGGCGAAAATCAGCCCACTATTGTGATTCTTTTCCTAGCAAACTAACTGCCAACGTGATAATCATAAAATTTCATTCAAATCTCCTGTCAGTTTCACGTAAGGTGGCAAAAACGTAAAAATCACTCATTCCGGATTAAGTTACTCCCTTTTTTAATTAGTGACAGTGGTTTTATGCTCATATAGATTTATCATCCAACATGTCCGACATAAGATGTATACATTTCTTAGAATGTCAATGTAATATTAAAAAAACGGTCCGTGATACTACTCCTACCACAACATATACAAAACGGAAGGTGGATATGCAAAGTGTAATACAATACGAGATGGTAGCCACAGAGCCACTTGGCCATGTCTTCGAATCACATGTCCACGGAAAATTCAAAGCAAATAACTTCAAATTACATTGTTCCAACAGAACTGTGAACGAATCAATCCTCCCTACTTAGGGCGGATATAAGCTTGGACTGTTCCAAAAATTGACTTTTAAGCTGAATCCACTACCTGGTGCAGCTGATCAAAGACTGAGCTTGTGGAGAATTTTGGGCGTCATGAAACAGTCTTTCAAGCGGAAGTTTTCTTATTAAATTTTTGTCTGATAGCACCACCCATATAGAAACCAAACCAAAATATTTCATCCGTTGAGATCAAATGAATGCATAAGTTAAAGTATAACTGCACTAAGAGTTTTAACAGGGATCCTAAACGGGACATTGCTGCCTGAACGGACACCTGAAAAAACTCAAAATAGTGGAGGAAGAAGAATGTAGATTCTGTAGCATGGAAGAAGAAACCTCCAACATAGTTGCGGATTGCACAGCAATTCAGAATCCTAGTGCACAGCACCTAGGAGATTATTGGATAGAAGAGGGCTCAGAAGAGGATCATTTGCCTAAGCTTGAAGCATGCAGATATCCTAAAATTCCTTAGGGAAATAGGACTAAAGGAGCTACTAGTCTCTGAGACGTTCCTCAGGAACTAAGTAAAAGTAAGGGGGCACAATAGATCTTTTAGGTCTCAGTGAATGTCATCCCATCATACATACATATATACAACATATTTCATATTAATGAAGTTTCCACAAATATCTTTTGTTTTTATTGTTGATTTCTTAAATATTTCAACCTGTTTTTGATTTGAAAATATCCAAAGAAATTCTCTGTTACTGATATATGTCGAAAACGCTTAGCTGAATATTAAAAACTTCAGTTCCCTTTTATTTTCAAAAAGTTTGTACAAGTTTTACAGCGTTCTTTGTTATAATTATCTTCTGGAAATAACCAACTCAGACGAAAACATTTCAAGGAAACTTCAGAATTTTAATTTCAATTAAAATCAATTCGAGCTAATACGAAGAATGAATCCCGTTTGTTCGGCTATTCTTGCTCAGTGGGTACTCCATTTTTCCGATGGTTTTTTGATCAATTCTCTGGCCTGTCCCACATCAAAGACAAACGAAGGCAGTGAAATTGTGTTCCAGTATTTCATCAAAACTTTGATAAAAGTGCTTTCCAATTGACAGTATCAAATAGCAATACGTACTAGTACTATCCCTATTTTCCCGTCTATATCAGTTTTTGATTGATATTTTAATTGGTGATTTTTCTGGAGACCGTTTAACGTATGGAATTGATTTTTAATTCCAACATTTGTAAGAAGAAGTCTCGGTTAAATGGTATCTTATTGGATATAATACCGAATAGAACATTGACGAGTAGGAACGTAGCTTAGCGTAAGTGCTTGTAACTGAGTGGTCCCGGTGGTTTCGCTTTTTCAATGTTCAAAATATCTAGCTTATATATCAGAAGTGGGATCAGATCTACGAAATGTCCACATGAGGCCATAATGTGATGTGATAGTGAGAGTGGGTGACTGGAATGGGCGTGCAGGCGTCAGGCTCGCCAGGAGAGCTAGATAGGCGTAGGCGGGCAAGGCATCAGGCTCACGAACGAGTAGATGAGATAGGTGTACGCTCAAACGTCAGGTCCAGCACTCTAGGTACCTCGAGGACGAGGAGCGGAGCAGGATGGCAGAATGTAAGACGCAGTCTCGGTTGAATGGTAGCTTATTGTACATAATACCGAATAGAACAGTGACAAGTAGGAACCGCTGTGGTGTATGGCTTAGCGTGAGGGCTTGTAACTGAGGGGTCTCCGGGTTCGAGTCTCGGTAGTTTCGCTTTTTCAATGTTCAAAATATCTAGCTTATACATTTAATAAATATTATTTAATAATTGCCATTATTTTTACACCAATTCAAATAAGTAACTATAAATATCTGATAGCTAATTTATGTAGATTATCTTCACGGTTTATATGGATAATAGAATTTCATGCTCAAATATTTCAGCCATATTAATAAAGTTATATATAATAAGAGTTCGATGTTATTATAGCAATACAATCAGCGTTCTGAACCCCTCTTGTTTGTTTTCCTGTAAAGATTCGTCTTTCCCTTCGTTGTTTTAGTTTATATGTATACACAATAGTTCAGGTTGTATTGATAGAATTAAATCACCGCCTATCTATACAGTATCGATACGACCAAAGGAAAACACAACCATTACAACGAGTATATTTTGTTCAGTAACACATTGTAAGGAGGTTTATATATTCCTTTCACAACATTTTCCGAATAAAAATATACAATAACCCAACAGAAACAACACTACGGTGAATCTTTTGTATCGGAGACGTCGCTTATGTATTTAGGGTTATCGATTATATGAATAGCCTTTCGATATTAACATTCTGACTGAATAGACTGGCACAACTTGTCCTTTATAGTTATAGGGTCGAGATTTAAAATGGCAAATAAGTTGATATATTTAGAATTGACAATAGCATTCGATTATTCATAACATTATATTGAAAACACAATTCAAAGTTTCAGTTTTTGATTATCAAAATTATCGTTTAACGAACAAGATGAAAACATTTTTCAATAAAGTTGTTCTTTTTAGAAATGTGATGTAAACTGGAAAACAGTGAGACTTTTACAATTAGGGAAATGAACCCCTGGGATTGTAAATAGAATAAATAGAGTTTTATTGGTTAAACAACGATCTCTTGCTCAGTTTATATAAATAAAATTAATACAAAGTGAAACCAAATTTATAACTGATATTTCACCAAACCAATAAACTATGAGAAAGCACAGGAATGTACAGAGTGAACCGATTATAAGAATACTCTGTCGTCATATATCGAGGCTCTGGAAATCGCCAAGCAAACTAATGGATCTCAAAAGATCCTGAAAAAATAATTAACACAATGAAGACAAGAGATGGAAGGTATACACAAAGCGAGAGAAAAGGTAAAAAGTAGGATAAAATGGACCAAAGACTAATTTTAAAAATATAAATCACCAGTACTGGACGGGATTTATTACAAAAAGCCAACAGCATTATACCCAGTGACTGTGTACAGTCTTTGGAGTGAGCATGGGACTAGGGTATATACCAAAGTCGTTGGCAGAAAGACCAATCGACACGGACCAATATGCATACATACCTACCGGAAAGTATCCATAGAAATAACACTCCATCACTTAATACAAAGGATAAAGAAGTTTTATTAGCGACCTCCATGAAAAGAAGGAACTAATTGGGATGGTGATGGTTACTGTACATATGTATAAAAAATCCCGAAACACTTCAAATTTGAATCATAAACTGACATTCTTCAACGTGAAAATGTGATACCTACCTTCCACCCCCTTCGAATGACAGGTACAGCCACTAATGTTTTAAATGGAAAGTATAGGCTTGTGATACATCGTTTGTAAGGTTTCTTCATTATTTAGCACTACTTCAAAATGATGTCATTCCAAGTTTGGCAAATTTATATCCTGATCCAGGAAACGTTCAAGTTCCATTGAATACGATATGGGTTCAGCAAAATGGAGCACCAACGCAATGTCCGGCAGAACCTCGATGTAATATTTCCCAATCGGTGAATAGGGAGGCGAGGATCGATAGAATGGCCAGCGCGATCACCTGGTCCTATATCATTAGATTTATTTTTATGGGGATATGTGAAAGAACAAATATCGCTCACGATTAGGTCGATCACGCCTGATTGTTAAATAATGTTAAAAGACAGTTTTCTTTGAGATTATGATGTTGCTAAGACGTTCGCGGTGAACATTTTGAACATTTATCTTTTTTTTTTTGTGTTTTACATTTTATTACGTTTTGCATTACATTTTAGTTTTTGATATATAAATATCTAGGGTTATTTATTGACTTGAAATGAACATGAACAAAAAAATTGGAAAAAGTATCCTCATAATCAGAGACTACTTAAGTGATGGTAAGGCTAACTTGTGACAAAAAGTAGTGGCTTAGTCCACGCTTAATACACTGATTGGGTGTATACATATATGCCAACAGAAGAACTAGAAGCCTTATTTGGCCTTCCCCACCAACTCCTCGTAATTGGAGAAGCGAAGAAGGGGTTATTTGATCTTAAAAACAACTTGAACAACAAAACAGTGAAATGGGGAATATAAGATGTTTCTTATCACTAAGAAGACATACCTTTTCATGTCAGGCGGAGATACATATTATCCTACAATGCTAAAGTATGAACAAATACCGGATGAAAATGTTAACGGACAGACAGTCAGACCTTGCGACCAGTTACTGGAAAACCGAATAAAATACTCCTTAAGGTATGTATGCGTTGTGTAAAATTTACTTTGGATTATATTATAAAGGGAGGCTTGAAGCAATCACTCGAATTTTAACGATTGTTTGGTTTTCCACCTTTGTAATAAAAATAAGCCTGATGGAAATAAAAAATTCGGCAGCGTCATAAAAGCTCAAAAGAAATAAGGTGCGAACTCTTCTTTATGTTCATTATATGAATCTAGCGGCCTAATTCCTTGCCGTAAAACCCATTCTCTTTTATATTTGGGGAAAAAAACTCAAGCATTTACTCGCATAAAAACTTAATTCCGTCAGCAAACGAAAAGAGAAATCCTTTATTGACTAATCAATTTACCATTCGTAGAATGCTGAAATCGTGGTTTAGTCGCAATTTAGTTAATTTATCCCAAGTCCTGCTGGAAATAAACGAAAGGGACATATTTATCCCCATTTTCCGACATAACATACAGTTTGTAATCCGAAAAAAGCTTGCGGTAATAATGGCAGTTTATATTTTTATTAGTTCACTTTTTGAAGATTAGGACTTGAAACAACAAAAATATGTAAAATTTATCACGTACTATCAAAGCTGTTTAAAACATTCATTTTTTACAAATAGGTATATAAAGTGAGGTGGTGTACCTGTTTGTGTGAAAAGTAAAAACAAGTCTAATCACCATATGAATTTATTTAAATTTGGAGAACAACTGATTTTTTTAAATGGCAACATGTCAATCTTCCGGCCCCGGTCCACTCAGAGGCACTAGACCCATAGTGATACCCTTTGTCTCATGGTGTTAAGCCATCCTGTTTTCACCTATCTTTAGTCCTTTATATCTTTCCTTTAATACCTTGTCGTAGGCATTTCCATCCTCCTATAAAGTTCTTCAAATTTCTGATGTCCATCACTGCTGCCTATACTAGACTCTCAAGTCGTCTACTCCACAAATACCTCTGGCGCTTACCTGCCAGGGTAGGGCATAGACACATGAGATGTTTCACCGTCTCTTCCTCTTCCTCGCATTGAGTTTTACCTTGATTTTACGAAGTCTTGCCCCTACTGTGCAGTGTCGAGTGATCTTCTGAATTGAGTCCTTTCTATATTCTAGGATCTCTCGTGTTCTTTCCTTGTTTATTTTTGACCAGAGCTGTCGCGAAGTGAAGCAATCGCCCAAGGAATATATTTTGCCCCCTTTCTTCTACGCAGCTCCTCAAGAAAGTTTCAGGAACTAGTAGCTTCTTTAGATCTATTTCCCGGAGGAATATTAAGATATCTGCAGGATTTAGTGTAGTGTAGGTAACTGTACCTCTCCTATACAGTAGTCTACCAGGTGTTGTGTCCTAGTATTCTGACTTCTATGTAATCCGCAAGTATGTGGAAGGATATTTCTTTTTCCATTTCACAGTTTGAGCTTTTTAAGTCAAAACTATTAGTGAAGATTTACCCTGACTGAGGCATTAATGCGTTGCCACTATAGGTTGTACTTTTTCAGGGATATCGTGTTACCTTTGCTATCCAGAATAGATTTATATGTTAGTTGGTTGTAAACAAAGTGTGCTGTCAGTATTCATCTAGTCTGTTTAATGATGATGATTGTTGTGGGTGAAATTTCTCCAAATCATCAAATACATTTTTCTAAATTGGTTTCCAGTTATTCTCTTTTTTGTGAGATCACCAGCGTAACTTGGCTAATTTGCGGTATCGGTACGTGGTATTTATTTTTTATTTTTTGTTTGTGAAATTGAGATAAACAAATTTTGCTTCTTCTAATTTCATACGCCATTATTTGGTCCTATTATTAATCTTATTAACAGCAGCTTGCAGGCTGGCTGCTGCAACATTGTCAGCAAATGTGGCTATCGTATCATATTCTAATTTAGGGATATCATTAGTATATAATCAGATATAGTACCATACCTAATAAACTTTCTTGTGATACTTCTTTCGGTTCTGAGTGAGCTTCTTCCTGCTTCACTCGGAGTGGTCTATAAGATTTTGATAGTTTGCAAAATTATTTAGGTAAGATTGCAATCACTAATTAAATATTTACACAATTCAGATTATTTACTGCTTGTATATGTGAATTTATTTCCCTTTGGGCTGTTATCCTGGATCCCCATTAATGTGCTTAGCATTAAGATCCCCTCAATTATATGAAAACTAGTTAGTGATTCTTTCAGTGGTTAGTCAAAGCATTTGAAATCAAGTGGGAAGGTGTACAAAACATATACGATGGCAAATATGTCTAATATTGATATAGTCAACATTACCTCTTTGTAGTCCTCATATTGTTTCTCCTTGGTTTAATTTTTACGTATTTTCTAAGCTTTCCATTACTTTTAGAAGTGTCCGGAAAACAAATATTTTTCCAAACAGTCACTAACCAATTGCAAATACTTGAAATCGTGGTATTGTCGAAATTGTGTTAATTTACCAACACCAGTCGTCTTTCAAGATTCTTTCTTTTGTGCTCAACTCCACACATTTAATTACCTCTGTTTACATATACCCTTCAATTTGCTTCAATGAGTTTGTTATTTTCTCTTAGGCTGTTATTCTCGCTTTAGAGTCTGAACAAAGTAAAAAGGGTTCCAAAAAGATTAAATTCGAATAATTACAGTCAAGAAGTTACTTTGGAATGGGAATATAAAAAACTGTCTAGAAATATAATAAACACATTTACCGAAAAATAAACAATAAAAGACGAGTGAACATCATAATTAGAACTATTATTATTCAAATAAATCTATAAAATAAAGAAAAATTAACCGTTGTTTTAGTCTTATTACTTACAAGTATTGTTTAACTGCCATATATTACATAGGTATCTTGACGGATGTTGGGATCCTTTTCAAAAGTTAGTTCATGATTGATTGGTTCATCACCACCAGTCGGAGGCTTAGAGTCCTCGGCACCTCAGTCTTTAACCTTTTTGTGCTCTTGGTTGTGCCGTTTATGTGAAGAGACCAGTAGCTCTTATCAGACGCAACAGTCTTTTTACTAGGTCCTTCTTGGCTGTTCTAGTCCTAGGAGTCTATATCTCCGATGAGATAATGCTTCACAATCGAAGATAATGTAAGAAGCTGTTTACCACCATGGACTCCAGTTCCTGTTCCAATGTCAGTCTTAGATCCGTCTGTGAACCACACCAACGTTCCTTCCTGACTGCATGCTTCCTGCCCATCTCAGTTTAGGTGAATATGGTATGGTTGGTTGTCGTAAATTGTAACCAACATGATGTCACTTTTCATTTAAGAAGCGAGTTTGTGATAACATCTGTGATTCTGGAATGACTATGGGTGTTGATGCCAGTTCACATTGCATTCCAGTCTGTATGCAGCCATTCTCGAAAAATGTACATAGTTCCAATATATTTATTTGGATTTTGTGCTGTGTATCAATATTCCGTTTCCTTTACAAGTTTTTTTATATACAGATTGCAAAAAAGTTTAATAGGTGATACGATCTGTACAAGTACGACAAGGATAATATGAACAACACTATTTGAAAGGGAGAGGCAAGAATTATTCTATCTGTGAAACTCACAATTGGATCAGTTCTCTCTACCAATCTTTAATTGTCTAAACCCTATTAGATCTTTCCAATCGACACACCCCCCTTTTTTGGCATTACCCATTTCTAATATTACATTTCAGCTGATACTGCAGAAGGGATCCAGTCTCCAAAATTGTGTTTTAGTCCCTCTCTTTATCTGCTTTTCCACTCTCTTTTATCCCAGTGCTTCCTGAAACCCACAGTGAGGTGACGAACTAGTTATAACTATATTGCAATGCGATTCTTAACTTATGGTACCTACAACGCACTAACAATAAATAATTAATAGCTTTGTTCCAACAAGCGATCACTTCGCTCGGTCACCACGAAGAGCAACACACGTCAGTATACATAACTCTCATCTTTAATTATTGAAATGACCAACTAATCGGTGGTAAATCCTGACTAATTCAACTGTTTGTTGCAATAAGCCTATTATTGGACTAATGACGGTTAGGCGTTGTTGCCTTTATCTCGAAATAATTGAGTCTATACTTTGCCGTATAAACACATACAAGGGATACGTATACAGACATTTAGCCGATTGTACCTTCGAGAATAAAAGATTTTCTCATTGTCTTTCTATATTTATATAACGATTATAAATTCACAGAGAAAAGTTAACCTGAACCTAACATTGACGTGAAAAGTGTAGACTATTATAAAAGATTATTAGCGAAACCCGACTGGAATCTTGGTAGTGTGTTTGTTGACTTAACCAGAAGGCTCTTGAGGATATCATGAAACAGATTTTGTCAATAATAATGAAGGACGCCTTCCTAACCAGTCCTTGGAGTCTCTGGAAAGACGGTCTAGACGAGCTTTAAGCTGCATTGGGGGTTTGCTCCCACTGCATTTAAATGGGTAATCTACCAAACGACTTGGATAAACGTACTAGAGTACTTCATACTGGCAGCGCGTTGAGTCAACGGCTACGACGATTAGGATTTTCGAGTTTTGAATTATATTGAAAAATAAACAGTTCTATTAGTGAGCTACCTACTGTCTCAAACGCACGCAGACTTGTCAGCTTATAACATCACCAAATAATGTCACTTGACTCCTTTTTTGGTCGGTGTCTTCCTTGTCGTCCCGTTGTTTGTAGCTTGTGGGTGTACTTTGTAGTTTTCTGGGCGTTCTCCCTGGAAGTTCGCTTAGGTGACTGGTTTCTCTATTTTTCAGTATAGAAATAACGTCGAAGAACTAAAAATAGTTGTTGTTTTCTGGATGAACTAGAATATGGCCTCCATCTAACATCAATTTTATATTATAAAAGAAGCAGTCTTTAAAAGCTACTACTTTGAAATCTTGGAAATACTTTTACTTCAAATTGACAACCTACCAACTACATTTTGTTCAATACTGTTTTCGGATAATGTAGCTAATGAATATTTTTTGTTACAGGTGAGCCAATGTTTGAAAAAATTAGCTACTGATTGGTGAGTAAAAACATTATTTTTCGAAATGCTTTTCTGCATTAAGTACACCAAAAGTGAACTGAACGTTATAATTTCATGGTAAATCTGTAAAATCGTAAGCCGTCCATGTTTTTGGCTGATAATGTAGCTTTTATATACAGCGTGTACTTAAATAACGTAACTTGCTAATATTTCGATTTCCACTAGGTTGACAAAAAAATTAGTTGAATAAAAGTTTTTTCAAATAATCCAGACCATCTGCATAAGTCGATTAGAAGTATACAGGGTGCGCCGTTGCTTCAAAATAACTTATTAACATATTTTTTTTTAAATAGTACACCATTTATATATTTTCAGTTTTTCATAATCTATTAAATTACAAATACAACCGTCAAGACCGCATAATTGTATTCTTAATAATTCCAAAGTTACATAGGTTTGAATCTAAAATATATAAAAAAATTATTTATGTCAAAAAAGTAGTAGTCATTAATATTAATTAGTACAGTTTTAGGTTTCTCGCCAAAATTTCAGGTTTCCCGCTAAAAATTTCAAATATCCCCTTTAGATTTCAGGTTTCCCGCTCAAATTTTAGGCTCCCCGCACAAATTTTGGGTTTCTCTCCAAAAATTTCAAGTTTCGCCGGGAAATCTGGAATTTCGGCTGGAAACATGAAATTTTTTTCAGAAAACCAGAAATTTTAGCAGGAAACCTGAAATCCCAATGGAAAACCTGAAATTTTTGGCGGGAAACCTCACATTTTGGTGGGAACTTTGGAATTTTTGGCGAGAAACCTAAAACGTTATTAATTAATATTGATGACAGAAAAACCTACTACTTTTTGATACAGTGTGACCCATTTTGTTTGGAAGCACCCCTATAAAATCCGTATTTTTGAACCGATTTTGATTTAGTCTTTTTTGTTAGATTCAGTATTAAAACAGTATTTAAGCACAAATTCTCATACAATAATAGCTATTTTCATGGCCCTCTATGTTAATTTTTCTTTGCCAAAAAAGACGAAAGTATATTAGGCATTTTTTTTTCTCAAATATGACTACTTCACTGGATTCAGAATCATCACAAATGTAAACTATCAAAATTTTATAAAAAAAGTTTTATTAACAACAAAGTTATCACTACATGAATTTGGAAAAAGTTGTTTTTAAATTAATTTTTTACTAGGAATGTAGACACATTTTAAAAATGGCAACATGGTAAACAAAAACTAGGACTCAAACATATTGAACACTAAAAATTCGAAGCCGATACCTTAACCCGTTCTGGAGTTATAGCTTCTGATAGTAATGTAAAATTGTGCTGATGTGATGAAAATACAAATTAACACCTAATAATACATTTTAATTATTAAACCACTTAATAATAATTTAATTCTACCGCGACCTATCCAACCATTTGGAAATTTTTCGTTAAGCCACTGCCTGACAATCCTAGAATAGTGTACAGAACAACCATCTAACTGAAATATCAAATTTCTTCTTTCTGCTAGTGGCAGTTCATCAATCACTGCGGATAACTCACCTTCCAAGAATTCCATGAAGTTATTGGCATTCATGTTACCCTCAAAAAAGAATGGACCTATTATCCTTTATTACCCAGTTAGGATTTTCAGGTGCCCAATATCTTGCATTTTGTGATGAAACTACTCCATTGGTTAGGTAAACGTGGCTTCATCTCTAAACATAACACTGGCTAAGAATTTTCTTGAATTAAGGTACTCACCTTGAGGCCACAAACAATATTCCATGCGTTTTTCTGTATCACCTGCCCTTAAAGTGTGGAGAAATTCTGGTTTAAATGGTCGTATTGAATTTCTCTTTAAACATCGCCGAATGTTTTCTCTAGGCAAGGCTAAATCCAAACTAGCGACTCTTAAAATTTCACTAAAATTTCTTGCTAGCAGATTTTTTTTAAAATAGGTTTGGTCACTGATCCAGTCTCAATAAATACTTTTTTAATATTGTGCAATGCAGAGCAGCAAATGCGGCGATCTGGATGTGTTCGATTAAATATTTCTGTTACTTCTCGTTCATTTCCAAATCTTTGTTCACTTCTATCATTGTAACCACACAAACGTACAATTTCAACTTTGTCTTGAATAGTTGAAGTAGCCATTGTCAAGTACTGGTAATTATTTACAACATTCAGTACTTACTATTTCATACAAATGTTACTGACTGGCATAAATGAAATGTCAAAATCAAAGCCTACTTTCGACTTTTGTTTGAATTTTGTAAAAATGGCTTTAATATCTAATTATGGACATAATAAAGCTGAGAACATTATAAAAACTAAGTTGCAAATTTGGAGTCAAATTATCCTTTTGATCAAAATGTTATTTTTTAGAGTTGTTAATTTGTATTTTCATACTCGTTGATTTCATTTTCTGAATAAATGAAATTATTGAGCACAATTTTACATTACTTTCAGAAGCTATAACTCCAGAACGGGTTAAGGTATCGGCTTCGAATTTTTAGTGTTCAATATGTGTGAGTCCTAGTTTATGTTTACCATGTTGCCATTTTTAAAATGTGTCTACATTCCTAGTAAAAAATTAATTTAAAAACAACTTTTTCCAAATTCATGTAGTGATAACTTTGTTGTTAATAAAACTTTTTTTATAAAACTCTGATAGTTTACATTTGTGATGATTCTGAATCCAGTGGTGTAGTCATATTTGAGAAAAAAAAATGCCTAATATACTTTCGTCTTTTTTGGCAAAGAAAAATTAACATAGAGGGCCTTGAAAATAGCTATTATGGTATGAAAGTTTGTACTAAAATACTGTTTTTGATACTGAATCTAACAAAAAAGACTAAATCAAAATCGGTCGAAAAATGCGGATTTTATAGTGGTGCTTCCAAACAAAATGGGTCACACTGTATAAACAATTTTTTTATAACTTCAGATTCAAACCAATATGTAACTTTGGAACGTTTATAGGTAGAATTATGCGGTCTTGACAGTTGTATTTGTAATTTAATAGATAATGAAAAATTGAAAATATATACATGGTGTACTATTTTTAAAAAAATGTTAATCAGTTATTTTGGACCCTGTATACTTCTAATCGACTTATGCAGATGGTCTGGATTATTTGTTGTATTGATTCAACATTTTTTTTTTGTAAACCTAACGAAAATCGAAATATTAGCAAGCTACTTTACTTTATGTACACACTGTAGGTGAAAGAATTCCTAAAATCAGCTCATGAGTTAATGAATATCTCCTCTCCATCGTATAAAGTTTTTGTTCCAAACTAATATTTTTTTTATCATAAAGTTATATTAAATTATAATTCATTCAGTACGTTTTTGTCTCAAAATTCAGATTGAGATGAGAAAACGTCTATCAAGAATAACTATTCTTTATAAAAACAATTAGAAGGAAACGTAGGTGTGTATAATCTGTCTTGACAGTGATAGATTTAATCGAAATTTATGTGAAACACACCTCCCATATAATCTTTTTTTCACGCCATTCAACCCATAAAATTCTAAATCGATTATTCATATATTCACCAGCCTACAAGACTGCTAACCTAGATATTCGGGATTGCCGTTTTTTGTTAATAAATAACTATATGTGATTAATACGTTGCGTCGTTCGAAAAAACCATATTCTGGTATCGCTGAAGACAGGGAAAGTACCGATAAGTTTTATCCGAATGCATTTTCAGTTGCTAAATTAGGTCAACCACTTTTTCCTCGCTCCATATTCTAAATTGGAACATTCTGGCAAATGGTATAAGACTTGACCAGTAAGGGTGATATTAAAATGGACAAATGCGCAAAAAGGATGAGCTCGATGTTAGAGTTCATTAACCATATTAGCCGTAACAATTTTAGTGAGATTTGTAATCAGCTGACAAGGCTAACCCTTGCTGGTAACATTAATTCAATACAGTTTCATCGAAATCTTCACCCTGTAGATCAATAGTGAGTTAATACTCGTCAGGCAACCTCATCTATGCAATTATTATGTAATCAAATATTGGCAATAAAATATGATAGCTTCACATCAGTATACGGGGTTGGGATAAAGTATGGAACCAAGTAAATATCTTTTAAACGAAAAGAACGATATTTATAAAAATTTGCAGGTAAGTGCAATGGCACAAAGTGCATCTGATGTACATTTTTTTTGTTAATAATATACGTCTGGTTTAACCTGATATGCCATCAACTTCTTTAATTTAAATGGGATACCCTATATATTTTTACAGATTTTGAAAGAGCTTGTTATTTTAAATTCATACATACTGAGTTTGGTGAAAAAAATTTGTAAAAACGAGGAATAACTCACTGTTAGTTGTACAACAGGTGTACATTTCATTATTAAAATGATAAGAAACAAAATTACTTCAAATGTTCAAAATGCCGTTTACTTGCTAACGATATGCCATCCTATTAACAAATTCTTGGATCACTCTTTCCAAGACTTCTCCACGTATTAGTTCACATTCATCAATAATTATTTGTCTCAATTCCTGTAAGTTTGTTGGTCGTCTAACGTAAACACGTGATTTTAGATAACCCCAAAGAAAAAAAATCTAACTGGCTAAGATACGGAGAACGAGCTGGCCACCCCTAACCCGTCTATCATAGTGGGGAGGTGCTCCATCTTGTTGAAACCAAACATTTTGTGGTAATTGCCCATTCTGTTGAAGTGCAGGAATAATTTCGTTATTTAGTAGATCCAAATACTTATCACCATTCAAGTTTCCGTCGATAAAAAATGGGCCTATAAGCCTATTTTCGACAATTCCCATCCAAACATTTAACTTCTGCGGATGCTGGGTGTGTGCTTCATGAATCCAATGAGGATTCTCATTTGACCAATACCTTGAGTTATGGCGATTAACTGTTCCAATGAAACAAAAAGTTGCCTCATCGGAAAAAGCTATGCTAGACGCAAAATTTGTCGTCGACATTATAAATGTCCATTAGCCGTTCGCAAAATTCTAGCCGTCAGTCAAAATCATCGTCTGACAAATCTTGAACCAACTGTACCTTATATGGATGATACTTTTCACTTTTTAATATATTTCCTACAGAACGTCGACTGATACCATGGTTTAGTGCCAAATTTGAGGTGGAAGTTTGAGGTGATTCTTCTAAATCGAATGCAATATTTTGTTTAACATTTTCGTTCGTTGCAGTCCGCAATCTTCCAGGTTTTAGCCAATTTTTTACCATCCCAGTTGTATTAAAACGTTGTAATGTTTTAGTTACTGTTAAGCGTGATGTGAGATTTCTCTCTGGATGCAAATTATTAAAAATATGACATCCTTCTTCATGAGTTCTAACACGATCACCATAACCGATCATCATTAAAATTTCAATACGCTCTTTTTCACTTAATTGAACCATTCTAAACTGTAAAATGTATTTCCGTCAATTAGAATTTAACATTTGGAGAACAAAAGACATACTAAACAGTACTCGTTTATTTATTAAAACTCATACAAACAACATCAATTAGTTTATCTAAATAGTTTTTTGCTCTAATGCAAAAAACTCAAAGGAGGTTGATCAGAGTGCTATATTCCTCGTTTTTACAAAAATTTTTACACAAAACTCAGTATGTATGAATTCAAAATAACAAGCTCTTTCAGAATCTGTAAAAATATATAGGCTGTCCCATTTAAATTAAAGAAGTTGATGGCATTTCCGGTTAAACCGGAAGTATATTATTCACAAAAAAATGTAAATCAGATGCACTTTGTTCCATTGCACTTACCTGCAAATTTTGATAAATATCGTTTTTTTCGTTTAAAAGATATTAACTTGGTTCCATACTTTATCCCAACCCTGTATTAAAATTCGCTGTATTCACTCCTTCTTTGTAGCCCGTTATTTTTGTGAGTTCGTACATTATTCGAAAATAGAAAAGGAGTCCTACGAAAGGTAAGTAAATAAATAAATTAATCTTTTCGTACCATTCCTCATCGATCTCTTCTTTTTTCGTTTTGTCTGTTTCTTCTTTCGGATGCCGATAGCTTTGCCATTTGAATTTCAAAACGTTTCATTATGTCTAAAAGGGTTTCTCGAGTAAATCACGATCCTATGCCGTTTCTGAAACGTTTGTACACTTCCACGTTGTATACAAACACTAGAATTGCAATTCGAATTTGAGTTTTTTGTCTCCAATATCCGTTTCGTTCGAGAACAGCTTGTAGGACAAATTTAGAAAAGCTTATTTTAATTTAAAGGTGATTATTTTTGTTCTGTGTCGTCTAAGTAATCAATAACTAGTGTAATCTAATTCCATTAATAACCGTTAAACACCTTTTTATTTTCAACAAACATACTGCCCTGGAGGAAGCAAAGCCTTGCCTTTGTATATTTATTGACTTAGCTAAAGCCTTCGATACGGTTAGTCACACTCTACTTATAGAAACTCTCGGAGAGATAGGCATAAGGGGAAATTGTTTAGAACTTCTACGGAGTTATCTAAGCAATAGAACCCAAGTGGTAAAATTAGAGACAGAACTAAGTGATGAAAAAAACATTGAATATGGAATACCTCAAGGCACAGTAATGGGACCAATACTTTTTAACCTATATGTTAATAAAATATTTTCTTTAAAGAATGCAGGTGAGATCATTGGCTACGCCGACGACACAGCTGTATTTTTCGAAGCAAATACATGGCAACAATTAAAAAATCTAGCAGAAGCCGGCTTCCGCAATCTAAAAAATTGGTTTGACCACAAACTTTTAACTATTAACATTGAGAAAACACACTTTCTACCCTTCAGCTGTAATAAACCTGGGAATTCCCCTTTTGAACAACTCGACATTACTGAACCCAATGCTTCAAATAATAGCAAAATTAATTCTGTAACACAAATGAAATACTTGGGAATATTTATAGATCAACACCTGAAATGGAATACTCATATAAATTATGTTATTAAAAAACTTCAAATAATTCTATATAAATTTAAATACCTAAAGAAATACTTACCACCAAACATAATGAAAACCCTATATTACTCACTAGTTGAAAGTCATTTACGATATGGTATTGTTATATGGGGAGGCGCTCTCCGAGTACATATTAATTCTTTAGAAGTTCTTCAAAAAAGATTTTTAAAACTTATTATGTCGAAAAAACATACATACCCATCTGACAAACTTTACAAAGAAAAGAAGAATGAAAACAGAGACATGTGAACCTTCTCTGTGACATTTCAATGCTACGATATATTTTTGACAGTACTTACCTATGAAACAAATATAAATGATTCTTGGAAAAATGAATGCAGTTTATGTAGTCGACGGAAAAGTTTTGTAACCAACACGAGTATCAAAAGGGCGAATAACAATCTGAAACATTGAACATTCATTAAAATATCTCGATTGTTAATAGCCCTTATTAATACACTTGTTAATTAAATAACTACATACTACAGATATTGGATGCGAGAAGTAGCATTACACAAGTAATTGAGAGAAAAGAGATGAAATAGTATATATTAAATTACTAGTGTGGAATGGTACTTTCCACACTGGTAATATTCATATAATTTATTTGACGTTATTTGTGCCTTGATCCTACTTCGTGATTTGATGCACCCCTATTACAAGTATTCGCCAGCTAACTTGATGTCCTAAATGCTTTCTAGGGAGCTATTGAAGCCGCCCATCCGATAACTGTAAACAGTGCCGTGCAAGTTCTGAGGATACGCTTTCTGTTACAAATTAACACAACTTCTACGATGAATAAAGTAAAGTCCGTCCGGAAATATATGATCCTAACTTAATAAATAATATTTAATTCTCTGTTATAATTACTGGTATATTGATTTTAATAGAAACGGATCTGCTTTATACCTGAATTCTGAGTACATAAGTAATATTTTAACAATAAGGTACCCATTACAATAACGTGTTATTTATCTAATTGAAGATTATAAAGTTAGGATCTTATTTTTCCGGACGGACTATAATTAAAATTTGTTAGAAACTAAATAATTTCTTCCAGGTAGTAGTGACAATAAAAGAAACACAAGATAATGGGAAATTATTTAAGCTAGGTATATTTCTAAGAATAGATATAAACAGTTTTTATCTTTACGAAGAATCTGACACTGCCGCTACTGGAATCACTTTCATCTAGAGTAATCACAAGAGGGTTGACGTCATAAAACATATTTGTTTGAAGTTCTCTATCGAAATATGAGTCTTCTATTGTTATGACATGGTCACACCTTTTCCTCCACTCATTCGCATCGATGTTGTTAAATTCTGCTTCTGCTATTTTTTTTACATCATCTAGTTTAAATGTTGCCTGTTGCCTGGGATGTTTTATTTTTCAATTTATTAAGGTATCTTCATCACTTTTTAATGTTAAAATAATTAAACACTCTATATACCACTTGACGAGTTTGTCCTTCAGTACATTTACGATTTTCTTCATTAACGGCTTACATTTTTACAAACACTTTATTGTACAAAGCAGAAACAATAACTGTGTGACGCTACGCTACTGAAAATCTTAACACCAGATAATGTTCGATGCAATTGGCGTTTGTCAAAATTGTACCACCAAAGTCAGTCGAGTAGGCTGGGCACTATTACTCTGTCTCTCTTAGTTGGTAATTTCTGGGACATCAAGTTAGCTGGCGAATACTTGTATATTCGTCCGCATCTCTAGAAGACTTCCTTTCTTCATGTCCATTTGGAGTTGTTAGATCTGCTCCTGGGTCTTCCAATTAGTGGCAGATGAATGACGAAATGAGCTCCCAGTGTATGCTCCCGGATCCTTTAAATTTAAAAGGCTAACCACTTTGTGTAATATTTTCTACTTGTTTCGTGCATGTTTGGCTCCTTAAATTTGAATATTTCTAATAGTAATATATGTCGTAAAACCGTCCAGTGCGAGCTTTTATATGGTTTCATACTTTTATCACATCTTTATTTTCAAACTACCGTTTTTATTGATAAATTGTGAAACAATTTGTTTTGTAAAAATTTTGTTATTACATTAATCATTGTCATGAATTTTAATAACACCATGTTCATTTCAAAGAGCATGAAATTCCTTTCTGACATAACTCCGAACCCTAATTCGATCCTTTCACGAATATGGGACGTGGAGAATGTTTTGTTTTTATTGCTGCAAAGGGCAGACATTTCATATCCCCCTTTATGGGCTACTCGAACAAGAGACGGTGTGTCATAATGACTTCATCAGAAATGTGTACAGAAGGATAAATTAAAGATCCCTTCAGGAGTCATAAGTCGGTATTATTGGATTCAAAAACTATAAGTAATTTTGTTTTGAATATACTGTAATTCGGCTAATACTTGATAGGGAACAATCCATATATTATTAAGGCGAAATAGCAGATCTCAGTTACGTAAGCCCCACATTCTGCTGTATAGTTGAAATGTTGAAATGTGTGCAGCACTATACAAATTACGCCTATCTTTAGATTTAATTAAAACTTCTACCCTTTTTTTATTAATTTTTCTGCACAGGGGAGTGAACTGAAGTAACTGTAGATCAGGGATTCTCAAACTATTTTGGGTCAGAGACCCCTCTTCCAAAATGAACTGATACCTCAGACTCCCATAATCATATTACTTTAAAAATGATATTATTTACCTCTAGTGTTTTCTCTATTAATACAAAATAGCTACCAATCTATAGTAAAAGTCACGAATATTTCTCGTTACGTTACAACTCATAAACATCCGAATCAAATCAATAAGACAGTTTTCACCACCGCCGCAGAGGGTTCGGCATGTATTTTGGTGATCTATTTATGAAAGGGAATAAACAAATTTAACATAATCATAGTTAGACTACAATTTGAAATTCTAGAAATAAAATGTTTAACGGCAGAAGTGGTCCGCCATTAGCCAATTTTTTTTGGAAATATTCATGTTATTTTCTAATACACTCACGTTTACTTTCGCCCAAACGTTTACCAGGCATTTTGTCGAAAACTATAACAATAAATGTAAATGAACTTTACCTGTTTAAAGTAATGACGATGACGACAAACTTCCATGGTGACAGGATGATTTCCGCTTCGCTTTTTAAGTACAATCGTTGTCACAACATAAGACAGAGTGACAAACCGATAAAGACGTAATGGCGTAGCTTAAATTAGGCACAAAAGACATATACGTACATTTCCATTTGTTTTAATTGGACATACGCGGTCAGCGAAATCCACATAAAATTAGAGTGTCTTTGATACATGAAACATCTTTGATACGTTAATATTACTGTAATAACTTTTGCGGTTGGTTGAGTAAGTAGACCTGCTATAATTTTCTCAGTCATAATATTACAAGAGCTTCGAAAATAATCGATTATTGAACGTACAATTATTTGTAATTTGTGAAACTTGAACCATTTTTCTTTGAACTTAACCACGAAAACCGGGTTAACAATACCATGACGTCACGGTTAACTTTTATGACGTAACGGTTTGTGGAAACCCTGAAATAAACAAACATCTAACCTTAAATAAGATAACTACTCTGTCAAACTATCTCAGTGAGCAGGTTTGTGTGGTTGGTTAACTGTTACGTCATGGTTTGGAATATAAGTCGAGGAATATTGACTGGTTAACTTATAGTTAACCTGGTTTGTGTGGTCAAGTTCAAAGAAAAATGGTTATTGTTATCTGTTGATGAGCTCGAGCTAGCTATATTGGTAGTGCACCGCAGCGTTTTTTCTCTCATTTTTTCAACGATGTTCATTGCTTAGCTTCAGGTATGGCTTGAAATTCAGTTGAAGAATGACCAGTCATTTGAATAACTTCTTGTAAGTTGGCTCCAGATTTTGTCAAATTGCTTGCGATTGGAATGATTGTTTATTTTTATTTTTTACCTTCTTGATATCTATCCCAATATTCTGCGCGCCTAGACGTGTCCATGATACTAAGTTCGTTAATGCCTATTGGACAATTTTTGTACAAAATTCCTGTCTTCTTCAGAACAATCGATTCGTTTTAATATTCGGTGTTCTTTTGCTCAACATCTGTAGTAGACGCACTAAAAACTTGACATTCTTTGTTCGAAGTTAATCAGTTAGATGCAGTGGCCCTGTGTAGTTTTGAAGAATATGTCTTTTTCATTCTTGAAACATTCTACTAGACATAAAATTGCCACGCCACACGAGCCCGACGGCAGATATTTGGTAGAACTTTTTTTGTAAGCCATTCGGTTAGTTTTCATCATAGTTTTCCACAATCTTGCTGATCACTTCAGTTGTCAGAGCTGCAGAACTGAATTTTGTTTTCTATGGAACCGCTTGTAGCTCTCTTCTCTTGGCCGTACGTACGTTTCTGGAATTCTTAAAAAACTTTGTCTTCAAATGGGTCTATTTTAAAATCTTGAGAATACTTTTTTTGTAGAAGCTCCGCGGATATATTCCAAATCGTTTTCACAACTCCCTCTTTATAATCGGTACCATTAGCTTGCTTCACATTGAAAGCCCAGTCTTTAAGAATTGTCTGTTCGAAGTTTCCTCAAGAAACTCATATTTTCCCTTTTGACAGCATGCCGGAAATTGCATCCAAACGCTTTTTCAGCGCATTCAGAGGACCTGAAGATCCAATTGCTTGGCTTATTTCTAAACTTGAAGCTCTTTCGAAGTGATTCATTGCAATTTTAAAACGTTTTTTAAGTGATTAAACCACGTCAAGGTGATAATTATTGTAATTCATAAAAATTAGTTTCATGATTCAAAATTAATTAACGAATTTTAATTAATTTCATCCTCAAAACAATCCTTTAGCACGTTCAAAGATAACCAATACGTTAAAACGTTTTAAATGTAACTGGAATGATCAAAAATATTCCAAAAGTGAGCAGAGCGAGAACCGCAACGAATGGAACAAAACATTGCCATTGAATTGAAGAAGTGACTTCAAACACACCACATATTTGGCAAATTTATTAATTATCGATTATATTATGGCCTAGTTTATTACAAAGCACCGCGCGTTCCACGAAAACCATATCGAAGCAGCAAAACCAAACTATGGTTTATTTACGATAAATTAACTCCAATGTTAAAATGTCATATACCTGGAAATGTTATTGTCACTTTGACATCGATAAAAAAGGTGCATCCTTTTTTTATCGGATAAAAACTTCTCTTCCTCAATATCTAGTAAGCGGACGTCACTTTTACACAATGACAATGAGTCGCAAGTTTGGTTACTTATAATTTCACAGCAATTAAGTGTTGGCAAAACTGCAAAAACTGTCAAATAGTCTGTCAGATATATTCTGTACTTTATTGTATTAATAAAGATAATTATTGTTGTTGTTCATCCATATATTCTGTCGTTAATTCATCTTGCCAAAAAACACTCGAGCTTTTCTTTTATCAGATAAATTTCTCTTTAACTCAAAGATTTGCCAATCACTAAATTTGCTCGAAAAACTGACATTAGATAAAATCGCTCCACCTTCGGTGTCGCGATTTTATCATGTCAGTTTTTCTTGTAAAATTAGTGATTGGCAAAACTGTTTCGTTGCAGAGAAAAATTTATCCGATAAAAAAAAAACTCTTGTGTTTATACTGTTGATAAAAAGACGGTGACATTGCAAAACAAAATTTTGTGATGTTGCCAGCATAGAGATTTTTTCTTTATTCAAAGGAAGTTGGAAAAGTCAACGCGACAGTTCTTCTTTTTTATTCGTCTGTACCTCGTAAGGCATCAATCGAAGGTGTTTATTTATTTAATATAAATATATATTTATATGGAAAGTTTGGATAAAATACAATAAACAGTAACCAATCATTCTATACCATAATTAGCATTTGATTATTTTTCATAGATTATATTTATTTGTATACGTTTCTCGAATCCAATACAAATTTTCAATTTCAGTAATTGATCTGACGTCTTGTAGTTTTGCCAACGCGTAAGCAGGAAAGTGACTAACAATTATGTCATCGTCTTTTTATCGTAAACAAACCACAACCTTCAGCATAATAATGCACCCAATAGCAAAAAATCAAATATATTATACGCAAATTTGTCCTCCTTGGCAACCTAGCGCGGAAAATTAAGTTTGCGTTTTTTCAGTGCAGCTAATAATTCCTCGTTCAAATAATAAAACTAGGAAGAAAATATTCTAGTGCTCCAGGAAGGAAAAAACAGGCATACATCCACTATAGTATATAATTCGACGGAGCATACAGCGCAGAAGTTATATAATTTTCTCCTACCACGAAGTCATAAGGGCGAAAGGGTAGGGAGATGACGTAGTGCGGAACAAAACACAAACCCTTCGACGGCAACCAGTCCGACATCTAGTGTCCTGCGGTCGAGGTTCGAGATATGAACATTCTAGGTAAGCCTACTTGGACTTGCCTGCGGACAACAAGAATTTTTTTGAAGTTGGTAGGAGATTTTTTAAATCGAAATTTTATTTTAATGTTGATGACGTGTCGTTATTGTTTTCTCTCTATTTATATTCTATTTTAAACTTTTTGATGTTTGTATTTTATTGGTGCATGTTTGTTTATATATTTTATGTTTTTTATTTAAACGTTATTATCCAAATTGATTTTGAAAAAAGTGCTTATAAGAAGTTTTATAAAAGTTTTGGTATCTATTGTTATAGTGAAGTTTCCTAATGTATGTTTGTCGCATTATTACGGGGTGAGTTTGTTAGTGTTTTAAAGTGAAAATTAAATTGATTGAGGAAAACATGAAAGGTCGACAGTTCTTGTTGTCCAATATTATACAATTTTTTTAAACGTAACTTCCGTCAACGCGTAGTAAATTCAGAAAAAAATAATAACAAATATTCAGGGATCTTCTATAGCTACAAATTCCGAATTACTTTTAATGACAGTTTAAAAACAGTAAAAATATCTTTGAAAAATCAAGCAAATATGCTTTTGAATTAAATATATCTAATTTCAACAGTAAAAACGCAATATCTTCCCTTTTAAGGATACGTAACACAACATATTTCCTTCAGTAACTTCACGAGGAAAACTGACATGATCATTTCGTCAAATGTCAGTTTTTCCAGCAAAATTACTTTTTCTTCAAACGTCATATAAGTGATAACTCATGTGACGTTTCTCAAGGACATTAAGTGACAATTATATGACAGTACTTATACTCCTAAGCGTATAAACACATTATTTGAAATATTTGTTTTGATAGATGCCAAACAAGTACGTATCCTTAATAACGATACCGAAAAGAGAATATTGTAGTGAAATAAGTTAAAAATTCAATCTTGCTATCTTGATTTCCTTTTATTGTTTTATCTCGAATAAAATTATGCACGTTTGAAGAAAAAATAGTATATGATATTTGAAAAATACGATACTTTATGGATGGATCGCATGGATTGAGTCAGACAAACTTTCCACTCTCGCACATAAAGTATCACTTATTATCCTAATATCATAATATACTATTTTTATCCGATTGGGTCAAAAAATATTTGGACGAAAAGGTAACCTTTACAGTAAGGTATTAAATAATTCATTGTCACCTGTACAACACTTTTCGTCCTAGGCCAAAAAATATTTTTCGGATGCTTTTAACTGTTTATTTTTTTTCATTTGTTTACAATATTTATATTAAATGTTCAATTATTAGATCAATTTTTAACAAGAACCGGGTGATGTTGAATTTTGTATATAATTCCTTAGATTTTTTCGGCGTACATCTTCACTATAGTAAAATCGCAATTGTTGCGGGTAATAAATCAAAATTTTATGGGACTTGCTCAGCACAAGTGTACCAAACAAAATATGTAATTTTACACTATGTACCTGATGTAATGAATGTTGTGAAAATAAGAAATTTATTTGTGCCGACGGATATTGTAGTTTTATGAACACTGCTTGAATTTTTGCACCAAGTTCGAAAATAATGTATTAATCTAGTGAGTGACGTTTACGATGTACCAAGTAACTGTCAACTTTTATGATAATTTTTAAATTGCCATTCTTTAATAAATATTTGACAACAATGTTAACTATTCAAGAATTATAATCACTATCAAAAATAACAATACCTACAGAATAATAATGTAAGAAACACTAAGTAAACAAAAAACATCTATTCAATATATCCTCCCCCAGATTCAAAACATCTCTCAATTCTCTTTCTAAATTTTTTGTAAGTATAACGCAGCATTTTTGGGGCAATTTTGTTAACGGCATGAATGATAGCTCGTTTCAAGTCTTCAATATTATGGTTTAAATTATTTGCGTAAACTTTTTGTTTTAAGTAACCCCATAAAAAAAATCTAAAATAGTTAAATCGGGGGATCGGGCGGAAAAAATATTGACCCACAACGTCCCATCCATCGCCCAGGAAAATATTCATCCAGCCAGCCTCTAATTAGCAAAGTCGAATGTGACGAACATCCATCATGTTGAAAGTACATTTTACGCTTTAGCTCCAAGAAAATATTTTCTAATTCAGGTATTAAGAAGTTGTCCAGCAAATACAAACATATCATTAACTTTTTCATCAAATTGACTATAGTTAATCCTGTAGCTCAGGTTTTCACTAGCCCAATATCGACAATTTTCGAAAAAAACTACTTCATCAAAACAAAATATTAATCGGTCTGGCATAAGTTTTTCACCAATCATCGCACAAAAGTCTAACCTTGTGTCATAATCATAATCTTGTAAGGTATGAATAAATTTCGGCTTAAATGGATGAATTTTGTTTTGCTTAAATATTTTCTGTAAGTGACTCTTGCAAAAACCAACCTCCACTGCTCTTTTTCGTAGACTCAACTTGGGATTTTCCCTTAACGAATGCATAGCTGGTGCACTAGCTGAATCATCCTCCTCAACGTACGAATTTTTCAATTTCTTTTTGTCTTGAACAGATCCCGTCTGATCAAACTTCTTTATTAATTTTTTTAATCCACACCGCGTAATGGGTACATCTGGATATTTTTCGTGAAATTTTGCAATTGTATACTGGTATGAAACTTCCCCAATACCATAACACTTAATAAGATATACTCTTTGTTAAATAGTTAACATTGTTGTCAAATATTTATTGAAAAATGACAATTTGAAAATTATATATAAAAGTTGACAGTTACTTGGTATATCATAAACGTCACTCACTAGATTAATACATTATTTTCAAAATTCATACGGTTTTTATAAAACTTGCTATAAAATGAGACGGGTTTTGAAAAACTTGAATTTTATTTCATTTTATTGGGTTTCAGAACAAGCAAAACCTTTTATCAAGAATGACATGTTTCACTTAAACTAATATTTAAACATTTTTCACCTATAAGATACCCCATCCGTGGACACGCTGTATAATAATATGCTTCAAGCCACTAATCGAATAGTTATAAAAATGAATGTGTAAATCCCTCCTGTAAATAGATTGGTATGATGTGCCACCATATTTGTATAATAATAAAGCCTAGTTTCGTATCATGCGAAATTATTAGGAAAACCAGACTTCATATCAAAAGCTAATTCAACTGCAGAGAATGGATGATAAATAGCGCTATATCTAAAGCTTTGAAATTGCCTTTTGTTGTGAACCAGAAAATTATGTTCAAGGATCTACATTTCATAATTTATTGTTGAAAATAGTTTAACACTCATTTAAATGATCTTTACCATTTCAATTTACAATCCTTATATTAAAATATGTGTAAATACAGGGTTTTCCATTAAATTAGAACCAGTTCTTGATAAATGTGAAAATCTATTAGTGAAATATTTTATCCAGTATTATAAAATGTTAGATAAATTTGAATGAACGCCGTAAGTACTGTAAAATATCCCAATAACTCCCATTACCGCAGATAATTGTAAACTTAGGAGGTATAAAACCAAAAAAGCTTCCCAATTTTTAATTTTGTCGTCATTTTGAAATCCTTTTATCTCGTGTTTCGTTGATCGCATGAAAGTCTCGCAGGCTTGATATTTTGAGCAATAGAGCCGCAGAAGTTACCGTAATCAGTTTTTCGGTAGGTATTAAAACCACCTGGTTACCGAAAATTGTGAATATGTAACTCTTGAAAAAGCACGCGAAAACCCGTTTAATTCGTGCTACTATCTTGAGTGGTAATCGACACCTAATGTTTTGGACCTACTAAATAATAGGAGTGTCCAATTTTTGTTCACAATTTGACTGTGTATACTTCATATATCATGCGAGTTTTGTAACTGAACTGCTAATCCGTTGAAATGGGATAAGAATCTAGTAAATATTATGAAGAAGTTATTATCTGTTATCGCACTTATTTTCATTTGGATTTAAACACACTATTGCAAAGATTAATATCTAGAAAAACGTTTTGGGCAAATACAGAGTGTGGAAGAAAATTTATTTTTCCGCAGAATGAAAGTTTCGAATAATGAAATTTTCACATTAGAAAGTAATTGAAAATACTTACCTGGATTTTGAACTAACCGAGCCAACTCAGGTATAATACTGTTTTCCAGGTAATTAAAATACGCCGGATCATTTAAATAATTATCAATGAAAAAGGTACCAGCTATTTTGTCGCCTAATATTCCAGTCCATACATTCAGTTTTTGTGGATATTGGGTGTGGGATTCGCGCATCCAACGAGTGTCTACAATTATGCCGATTTTGATTGATTGATTGGTTGATTGTTCCAGCACCATCAGTCAGAGGCTTAGAATCCTTGGCACCAGCGGCCTTTATCAAGCTCAACAGTTTTTTCATTAGGTCCTTCTTGGAGAAATGCTCCCTTGGAAGCTGTAGTCCTAGGAGTCTATATCTCCAATGAGATAATACTTCACAATCAAAGATAATGTGAGATGTTGTTTCCTCCTCTTCCATGCACAGCCGACAGATAGGTTCCTCCCTATATATGCCGATTTTATGCATGTGCTTCCTTAGGGCACAGGGACCGGTGAGTAATGCCGTCACTCTCCTTATCTGACCTCTGCTGAGGTTTAATATATCATTGGTCAGCGTCAGGGTTTTTTGACCAGGAGTTTAATGTGTTCCTGTTTCGGCACGTGTCTCCAGTACGACTGATGTTTGGTTATAATCCACCGAGATGTACAATCACGTGCAGCAGTTTTTGATATCCCAAATACTGGTTCAGGGCCTGTGAATGCAGTGTCTTCGTTTCGTACAATACCCTCGTGTTATGCCGATTTACGTTTCCATCAATGAAAAAAGTGGCCTCGTCGCAAAACATAACGTTCCTTATAAAATTGGGATCGATTAAATTTTAATATTTTTTCATCATCATTTCTGCAAACTCTTCAAGCCCATCGAAATTATCATCCGACAAATTTTGAACTACCTAATCTTATTTTGTATGCACTGAATTTGTTTTCACGTACAATTTTCGCGGAGCACATCCCGAACGCATTCGGAGAGACTTCGCATGCGCACTTAAAATTTGAGTGTTTGCGGTGAAAAAAGAACACCCTCCGGATTTAAAATTTAGTGTTCGCGGATCACGTTCGTAACGCGTTCGACAGATCCTCGGATAGAAGGAGGGACATCTCGTTCAGAGCAAATTCTAGCCTAGAATTTTGTTCTTTTGTGAAGTTCTTATTTGTTGTAAGAAGTAAAAGTATACAAACGTACTCTATTTTGATTACTGATTTCTTAGATCATCGATTATTTAAGTTCGAGTGACGAAGATCATATCAGAGACAAGATCATATATAATCAATATCCTTAGTTTAAAAGTTCGAATACATCCGGAACTAATTCGTACACGCGCTTGCGCCGTAGCATATGTTCAGTTTATATTTCGAATGCGTTCGGGATTGTCTCTGCGAAAATACCTATTATTTTCATTACGAACGTTAGCGAAATATCAAGTTCCCTGGATATTACTCTAGTATTCAAATGTTGATCGTCATCTAACAGGACACAAACATCTCAAGATTTGTTCACAATTGAAGCAGTTTTTCTGCGACTTGATTTGGATTAATCTTTTAGTAAACCAGTTTCGTTAAAACTACTAATTTACTGACAGTAGATCTCGTTATGAGGCTTCGGTTAGGACATAAATTATTTTCTTGTTGAGATAATTGAAGGGTTCCTAAGTTCCATACTTGAAACTCACTCTTTATAGGAATTAGCTTATCTTACTTTTAAAATCACGCAGTCAGATTAACTTATATGTATGAAAATTGGGCTAAATAGTAGATTATCACTCTACGATGATATAAAATAAGAAAAGTAGAACGAAAAACGAGGTCACGAAAGCCAAGTATAGTTGCTACCTCTTTATTCGAAAAATTACAATAGTGCATGCACCAACCTATCACGGTCTGATTTCCCTTAGGTTTTCGTGGCTACTGTCTGTTTATTTCCCCAGTTTATAACATAGGTGGAGAGCAATTTCATTGTTTTCGGGTTATGCCATGTCGTTCCCAGTAAACACACTTACATCTTATGGACGTTTTAAAAATGTATCAACTCGACGTAAAGCATGTCATATGTACGTACAGTTTCGTCAGGTATACGTCTTGTTTACGTACATAGGTGGTCATATGGGCACACTAAAGTACGTACAAAAGACATACGGTTTAGGTCTTTTAATAACCAAAATAAGACGTAATTTTACGTTTTAAATATGTATTAGTTACGTACATTCTACATTTCGTTTTGGTTATATGTACGTACATATTCGTACCTCTTAATGACCTAATTAAAAAATAATTTGTGACTATTTTTGGATGTCTAATATAACAGTTAGACGAATCTCTGATAAGCTATCTAAACATTTTTTTTCTTCAAAATTCATCAAATTGTTGAATATCATAATATATGCCATAATAATTTACCTCTACTTATGTTCTGATATTCAACATTTTGATGGATTCAGAAAGTGTGAATATTATCTACCAAAGATCCATCAAACTTTTATATTGGATATCTTAAATAGCTAGATTATCTTTTCCAAGTTATAATGTTGGTAGGTGCTTAAAAAGGTTGATTTGTAGTAATTATGAAAAATAAATAAAAATGCATGTAATCCAAAAATTAAATGTATACTTAAAACTCAAATACTTAAAATAAATATTTAAAAAAAATAAAAGTATGAATAAAATATTAAAAGAGCAAACCAAAAATAAAACAATATTCTTTTATTTCAAAATATGCTATTTTTTACAAACCAGACTAGAAAAAAACGGGAAAAAAGTTTAAAAATAGAAAATGTTCACATATTCTGATCAGTTCCTTTTTTTTTAATAAATTTTAAACGGTCTGTGGATCTGCGTAACCATGAAGAAATACTCTCTTCTATAGCTTTTTGATCTCCCTTCTCAAGTCGAAGTGCTGCTTCTAAAATTTATTAAATGAATTAATATCAAAAAAATCTGATCAAATAAATGTACAAATCACTTTAAAAAAATGTTATTCCAAATGATACAGAGATACCATCTTGAGAAAGAGACATAAGAATCATTTTTATACAACAGAGCAGCTGACTTTTGTATAATGGCATAAACTTTGAAAAACTTAAAAATACTCACCAATTACCAGTTTTGCTACTTTCAAAGTATAAAAACTCAATTTCTCGCGCCTTCCCAACCAACTATATTGTGCAGCTAATCCGTTGGTGAGAAGTTTGCACATTACCCTCCTGATCAAATCATAGGTGTCTTTTCCACCTAGTTGGGAAATTTCAGTGACCTACAAACATAAAGTGTTAGACTATTGAAACTCTAAACCAGATTACTAAATATAAAATTAATACTATAACACTTACAGCATTTTTGAAGTTTTCTTCATTTTCCAGATATTTGTTCAGTTTTTCTAACCCAGTGGGGCTATCACAAGGTAGCTCAACTCTTTTAAATAAGCTGTCTTCTGGATTTATATGTTGCTCTGAAAGTGGTTTTTTCAAACCTCTTACTTCTAATGATAAATCCGTTATCATATTTTTAATTATATACTGCTGCCGGAGCATCTCTTTAATATATTCAGCTAAAAATAATTTCAAGACATTAGTTAAATACCACAATATAGAAAATAGGACTATTATACTATTTAAGTACACTTACTATTTTTACAACATTGGCTACAACTCATTTTTCCTGCCATTGCAGTAGATACTGGTGTGCTAGTATCCGAGGTACCTGCTAACTGACCCAGAGTCACTGAGGGTGATTGAGAGGGAATATCATCTATTTGTCATGTAAAAAAAAATATAAGCATAGATCAATTTTCTCTGGAAAATAGTTGTTGAACTATAGGTTATCTTTATTTGTTGTTATGAACATAAAAATAATAAGTAACAACAATAAAAAAAGATTACCTCCTTTATTACTTGAAAACCTTTTATTCTTCTTAAGATTTGGAGGTGTTTTTAATAAAGTACAGCCATTATCTTCATCTGATGAAGATAATACGCGCCTTGTTTTCCTCACCGGCCTCTGTTGTTCTTCTCCATCGGTTGTACCAACATCACTCGTTCCTTCAGCTTTTATGCACTTTTGACGTGCTAATGCATAATCAGCTGTAAAAATTATTTTAATACATATTTTTTCAAAACTAAAACTGACTACAATACCATATGTAGCATTTCTGAAGATTCTTATTTTGAAAGTTGGCCAGCAGGTGTTTAGTGGGTGATGGTTCTTTATAGCAGCCGCAACTTTATCTGCAGTAAATTGAGGCCAAACACACTCATCAGTCCCTATAATCCATGTAGTTGGAACAGCTGCAAGAGTATTATCTATTTGGAAGGAAACAACAGTCCACGTCTTTGTCTCCATATTATCCTCAAAATAAAAAATTAAATGCAAAGCAGAAAATAATACCATTGGGAGTGCTTAAAAGAGTTCTAGCGTTAAGTGGTAAATCAGGATGATATGGCTTTAGTGCTTTTAGAAGTTCATCAATAGCATTGTGCTTAATGTTATGATTAAGAGCCCATCGAGAAATAATTTCAGAAATAGTTTCTTCATTAATTTTCGTATCAAAATAAGGAACTTCAATAACTGAACTCAATGCATCTGAATCTTCAGAAATTGTGCTATCTGAGTTATTATGAAGTCCAGAACTATGAATCGAATCAAATAAATTATCAGGATTAAGAGTTGGTACAATAGTGTTGTTTGAACTAGATGTACTAGAACTAGCGGCTTCAGAATTTTCACTATATCCTTTGGCAGCAGTGTCCAGCAAAACGGCTTCAAAGTTGAGCATATCTCTTCTTGCTCTTTTATAAGGCTTTCTTATTTGTTCACTCATTATAACATAAATCTAGGGTACTTACCGTGTCCGTGTAACCGATAAAAGATCAAAAAAAAGAAATATCACAAGTCTACTTTACTTTCAGTGTCTACACTTGGTTATCTACACTGTATATGTCTACTAACTCGTTCACTCTAAATGCGGGAGGGAAAACGTGAATAAATGTGGGAAAATGAAAATTAACCCGCCCGAGGCCCGAATCATATACACTTCCATAAACATACTATCTCACTTCACTATTATATTTGTAGCAAAAACAATAAAGAGAGTAGATTGTAGAAATTAGCGGCATCAGAAAGCAAACAGTTTGGTTATATGGTTCTTCTTTTTTATTCCTTATTCTTTTTCTTTCTGTCTTATTCTTCTTTTTTCATCAAAACTAATGCACTTGTTCTTATATGACTCACCATTTACAAACGTTTTGTTTAATAATTGAATATTTCTATTTGGAATCGCAAATGTTAGTTTGCTAGTATGAAATTTTTGTCTTTTCACTTCAAAATCTTAAAAGTGGTAGTGCATTCTTTTACATACAGAAGAGGGTATAAAATGTACGTACATAATATGTTTTTCCAAAACGTACATAATACGTACAGAAATTTACATCTTTAAGACGTACATTTTAGAGCCATGTACGTAACTCAGCCTAAATGACGTAAAAAGTACGTACATGAAACGTATGGTGTTTACTGGGTTGTGGTCATGTCCAAAACGAATTAAGAAAGAAATAGCTGTAAATACTAAATTGTATTGTTTTTGAGTAAATATAGGTACCTATAGTTGTGAGTGAAATTAATTTGCACCGTTTCACAATTTGTCGGCGAAACAAAGAAATCTATAAGCAGAAGCAAAACCGGTCTCAGAAAAGTTTTTCATTATTGCAGGACCCCGACGCACTAGCGATTTCTGTACTCTCTTTTTTCGATGAATAGCAGTTCTACCGATAACTGTAATAATTGATTTTTTTGAAACTTTTGTCAATTAAGTATTCTTTCAGCAGCTCCATGCTTTGACCCATTATTTTCTTGTTTCAGTTGACTGTACATATATGTTGTATCATTTTTTGTGTAGATAGCGACTAGAACATACCAAATTTCTTTCTGTCTATTGTCTCAAATCTCTACTCTCCACTTTCATTTCAAAACCTTTTGTAAAAAAGTTTAACAATAAAATATTCTTGTTTTATACATACAACAATAAAACAACTTATTATATTCACTGCGACGAGGAATCAAGCAGAATAAATAAACTTTGACATTGTTTATGTTGACTCTTCTAGTATATTCATTGTTCGGAATCTATAACAATATCTTTCTCTTCGAATGGTCGCCAAAAAGCTATAATTTTAATTATTACCAACAAAATAGTTTGTTAATGAATTAAAATCTCAATCACAGCAACATCTAAAAACACAATATCTCGTAAATAACATAAAAAAACTAAACCACCCTGGGTCGTTAACAGTTCAAATACATTTTTCATAGACTAATCGGAAGCTACATTGCACCAACGAGAATCAATTGTTAGCTTGTGGGTAGGTCAAGACTTTCGGCTTTTTAATCCTCAAAGAGACTTTACCGCATACTGTCATTTTATTGCGAAACAGTGCAAACTAATTTTACTTACAACTATACCTGGTAACTCAATATCTAGAACAAAGGCAAACAACTTCAATTGAATCAGTGGAAATGATGTCTTTAAAGCTTTCCGAAATACCAGTACCAAATGAGCTATTTTACTGGGGTGTCGGGCATAATAGGTTTGTTCGTAAAAAAGAATTTCCAATCGTTTGGAAACGTCTCAAACGCAGACATTTCATTTGTGATTCGTTGTAAATCCATTGGCAATTTTTGTTCTACGAACGGGTATAAAATTTTGACAGTATGTATGTATGTATTTATTTTGGGGTACCATTCACTGAGACCTAGAAGATCTATTGTGCCCCCTTACTTCTACTCAGTTTCTGAGGAGAGTCTCAGAGACTAGTAGCTCCTCTAGTCCTACTTCCCGGAGGAATTTTGGAATATTTGCAGGCTTCAACTTAGGTAACTGTCCCTCTTCTATCCAGTAATCTCCTAGGTGATGTGCCCTAGAATTCTGAATTGCTGTGCAGTTCGCAAGTATGTACAAAATTTTGACAGTAGAGAGCATAGTAATACTATAAGTACTTCAAAATAATCAGGTTATACATCGACAACTTGTTGCATAATTACAAAAAGTGTCAGTTTGAGAATTATTCTAACGCTGACGTCAAAAACATTTGACAATCTCTCTAAAAAAAATATCCTAGATTTTCATATAACTTTCCCTTTATCCGATGGAGCGATACTTTTCAGTATCGCTGTATATAATCTTCCTAATACCAAAATCACGAAAATCATCATAAAGTGTAACCTAAACATCAAAGATCGCATTCTCGAAGCAGCATTCCTCCATTCTGTTTGTAACTATATCGCTCCCTCAAAGGTCATCCACAAAACAAGGCACGATATATATTTACCACTTTAGCACAGTAAACCTTTATTGACCGCCTATTTTACATCTAGTTTAACATATATTCTTCGCTGCTCCCTTATTCCAACCTTCCTGAGGGCATTTCATACAACTTAGTTCAACATAGTTGAAGTTTTTGGTATGTGGAAAATAAATACCTCTATACGTTTCAAACATCCAAATCCTGTGAGCGAATATGAATATGATGAACTAAATATAAAAAGGACTATAACCAAAATATACAAGGTACTTTACAAACCTCGTATACGGATTAAAAAAATTGATATCTGATGGTTGTATTTTAAGTTTTAGTCCATGCAGAACTTTTTATAAAGAATAACTTTTTTCATAAAACTAAATAAAAAAGTTTCCCATGTGATGCCGACTTAATGGGACACACTGTATATTGGTTTATTGATACTATCTTTTGCTGTGGATATCGGGGTTTTGGTCAACTCACATGTTTCTTTTTCTATATTATAACTTCGATGTTCCAATGATTCAAACACATTTTTCACCATTCGTATCGGTTCCGGCGATAAATACACTTTTTTGCCCTAGGACGCCACATACTTAGTTTTAAACACAAAATTACTTTTGGAATGAAATGTTTATTGCAAACTAAGGGGTCTATTCTGTGCACGTCTGTAAGATAATCTGTAACTCTACAGGGGAATTGCTATTCTGCGTACAACTGTATCTTACAGTAATCTTTAAAATAGTTATAGATTTGGTAAATATTTACGTGTGTATTGACTGCTGTCGTTGGAAATGGAATATTTTTGTACAGTTTGAGGTTGTCTCTGGTTATTTGGTTAAAGTTATAGGTTAGAAGTATCGAAATTTGACGTACAGTAGTTCGAATGTCTATCTGTAATTCAGTGAGTTACAGACAACATCACAGAATCGCAAAGTTACAGATTATGTAAAATCCCATTTACAGAACTTTCGTTAGCTACAGATTCGTAAGCTATTACGAAAAACACAGAATCGACCTATAACTCTGTATTTCGGAATAAAACTAGTAAGAAATTATAACAATTGATATCAAGCATAATGTCATTAATTTTCTCTTTAATCATTTTATTCTTAATTTAGGAATTATTTTTTACTTTTCGGTTCGATTACCTATAAAGCGTGTTTTTTTTTTAGTTTTTTCAAACAAAAATTTATTTTTTAAATAATCCATTTATACAAAAACTCGGTCACATCTGCCTGAACTATGAGATCCACTCATACAACAAAACGTGACTCTCTCACTCTCACTCTCACGTGACATTTTTAAGTAGTTATTGTGTAGATGACTATCGACCCAAATCTATAGATGTTTGATTCGGATGTGTCATCTATTTAATTAGCTCAGTTGATTGGAGAACGCTTGAATTGAATTTATTCTATACAGAGTCGATATTGAGTATTAACCGCTTCATAAAACTGTCCTGTAAAGATGTTTTGTTGTGTTTTTCTTCTAAATTATTAGAATATACAGAAATCTCATTGTTCCACAGAGTTAGATTTTTAATAAAATTGTATAGAACAATAAATTTGGATATTATATTTTTTCTCAGGAGAGGCTTTATTGGGTCTATTGTAATAGTAAACACAATTGCAATTGGTACTTAACTTGATTAATACGAACTGTCACCTCAATTATTTCTATTAATTGTATACTTGCGTTTTTTATCAGCCGTTCCCGTTTAGAAGGCACCAACACGCAGTTTTTTCTCCTAAGCATAACCAGGTAAGAGATGAGAGATTCCAGAGAGTACCCATTCATCAGTTTTTCTCTCTTTGCTCATTAGTTGTTCGCACCTCAACAGTGCGTACTCATATTTGAGTTTACCGGTAACATTTCTTCCTTTTTCAACCTGATGTGATTATAAAGATTATTTACGGCCTAATTCTTATTTCAACCTACTAACCTCACTTACTGTTGTCATAAATTGATACCCTTTTCTCTGTTCTTATACCGTTTTCGTCTGGCATAGTTATTCAGTATAGCCTCATAACGAACGATTGTGTGAAACAATGAGCTACCATCATGAACAATGTAATGATACGTTATAAGAGCTGAAAATTAACAAGTTTTCTTCACTAATAGTCTTATACCACGTCAATAAATGCGATGAGTCTAAAATCTGAAAAACTTCCCTAAAGGTTAGTTCATATAGATGCGAATCGCGAAATTGCGAATGCAACTTTGAATGTAGAAAATCGCGTTTTTCTCAGTCCGTTCATATAGAAACGAATTTCGCAATCACTCTAGGAACATTTAACTTCAATGTTTTTGGTGGCATGCTAAATTGTTGGTGTTTCCGGGTCTTGACGTAAAAAGATTCATTAACTATTTATAAAACATAAAAAATTTTACCTGGAATTTGAGAAGCCCCGCTACCGTTGAAGATATTGGGGCTCTCCCAGTTACTGTCTCCTTGAGGGGATAATGAACAAGGTTGGGATATGGGTTGTGCTCCTGATTCCAAGCCAAAATGGTACTGATATTTTTCAAATGAAAATGTTTCCCCACATTGGCACTCCACAAGATACTGACAAAAATATTAAACACTGTATAGTTTTAGTACTACTTTTATTTAAAAAACTTTAATTACCTTCTACCTATTCTCTGTTACCTATGAATCCATACTTTTATTTTCACTCATTAAACTACAGATACATATATAATAAACAAATAAAGCTGAAATGAATGAAAATATGGCGGTCGAAGAGTAAATAATAACAACAAACATCTTGAATGCACATGAGTTGACAGTTTTGACAGAAAATTCTCAGCGATTTTCGCAAAAAATTAAAACCTGTCCAAGTTTCCTGCCCCCTAAATTTCAAATTTTGCGAATCGCATGAAAATTAAAATATGCCTGCTGCCACTTGTTTCGTCACCAAAATCAACCAATAGGAATTAAATTCGCTTTCGCAATTCGCAAATCGCATCTATATGAACTAACCTTTAGTATGTTTTAGTTCTTTTTCCCACACGCTTCTACTTCATCTCACGTATCGTTTCGAATTTTTCACACTAGTTGGGAAAATAACTATTTCAAACTCCATATGGACGTTGGCTAAGCTTAAACTGCATTACCATCACTTGAGATATCAAAAACTGCAGCATGGGATGAAAACCTCTAAATATCGAACGTACTGCAGACTTCTGGTCAGAAAATCATCGGAGTCGCTGACTAACGAAATATTGAATCTCATTAAGGACCAAATGTGGAAAGGATAACTACTCACCGGTCACTGTGCCCTAAACAGCCTCACTCTGACCTATTGAAGATATAAACTCCTAGGACTAGAGAGCCCAAGCGAGGATTTCTCCCAAAAGGACCTAGTGAAAAGACTATTAATCCATTATAAGGACAACTGGTTCAAAAATTGCTAACCAAAGCAAGTTATTGTTCAGAATACAACTAATAAGTACATCTGAATATGTACTATACATGAATTTTATTTGGAGCTCGAAGCCTGGTTGAACTACTATCTCTAGTAACCATACAATTGTACTCACGATTATTCCAGACTTCTAATATATATTCTTATTACTTTTGGTCCATTCCGCTTAGTTCTTGAAGCTTTTGAATCACAAACTCCAAGTGCTCGAACCTTTTTCCGAATGCATTCGCAATGTGAATATTTTGGTGTCTCCATTGCTTCAAGCATCATCAGAAGCTCTTCTGATCTGATAAGTTGGGAGGGTAGGGCAACCCTACAGCGCCTAGGCCTCATTGTATCCTTTGTGTATCCATCTGGAAGTCATTCTCCGTACGTCAGCCAGTCTATGGTTTTAACACACTCATTGTGAATTTGTTCGCGCACTAGGAACTATTAAATTGGCGGAGCAGGCAGGTTAAAAGGCTTTTGAGCTGCCGCTCGGTTATGTTTAGACTTACCATGGTCATCGAACCACGACAGTGTGACATTATTGTTTGTCACATCAACCAAGGCATTGTGATGCTCTAGTACTGATATGATACGTGGTCTCTTGATTGCTTTCTATGCACTTCTTTTTGAACTACGTTGTTAAACTTACCCATCTTATGTTCGGGTTTGAAGAATTGGAGTGGAAATATTCTGTCAATAATAAATGTATGCGTTATTTTATGGACGCACTGTTTTATTGGAATATAGCCTGCAATAAATCCGCGCTAGATACTATCTATGTTATATCATGATACGTATTCACGTACTTCTATTTTGAAGAGAAGTTGTACCCGTCAATCCCTGTCTTTATCAGTTACGAACAATATCAGACTCCATATTATCAAACAGTTTAAACTAACACAATATTCCCACATTAAACATACCGTACCCAATGGAGTTCAACTTCTCAATCAATTATCTGTTGTAATATATTGATAGATTGCACTTTCTGTTAAATCGATTGTTGGAACCTCATTTTGAAAGTCACTTAGAAAACAATCTCCTAACATCGATCCCTTCAAACAACGTATTCGCCGACCGAATCCAACCCCAGGAATTTCGAAAGGTCTAAGAGTATTTGAGACAGCTGTTCAACCAATGTAGCTTGTCACATATCTAATAGCAGCTTAAAATGTTTGCAGATTGTTTAGGTGTCCATATGTCAAATATAAGCCCGGAGTTATTTTTATCAATGTCACGGAGACCTGCTAGAAGAGGGAATTACGGACATTGTGGGATCTGAAGGGAGAAAAAACGTTTGTTGGCTGACCAAAGCTGTGGGTTTTATTAATTAATTTAAAGTTTACCGATACTTAGAGTTTGGTAAGATATAGGAATGTATATAAGGGGCGACTGAAAATTAACCAAAATAAAAAAAAAATATAAATTGCCGCATTTTTAAATTAAACTAAGCGTCACTCTATGTACGTTTGGGTCAATTGCTTTTATCTACAGCCATTTTCAAAATGTACATACGAATCAACTCGTCTATCTTTTTGTCAATCTCCAATCATATTTGTTAACGACAAAAGGCTTCCTTTTTTACATTGCTTTATCCATCCTACTGTACAGGAGCAATGAGAACATGCCTTACGGCAGCAGTGGAAGTGATTCTCAACCTCACACTATGGTGATGGAAAGTGTTGCAGAAAGAACAAGATACAGACTAAGTAGAGAGGGAATCATTAAAAAACCATCTTCTTCCTTCTTCCTTCTTAGAAATCAGAAAACCTGGGACATCCAGAAGATGATATGATGAAAAGGTATAACTTTTCAAAGAAAATCGTTACGGAATTAAGCAACAAGAAGGAATGGGGAATGGGATCCAAATACCGTTACCAGACATGGAAATAATGCCATTCAATAGTACACAGACGGCTTAAAAGCAATAGAAGGAACTGAGGTAGGAGTGTACGGGCCAGGAACCAAACACTCTGAAATCTTGGGAAAAACCCCAAGTTTCTTTCAAGCGGAAATTCACGCCATAAGAAAGTGTGCCCATTTCAATATTGACAAAGGATATAGAAGGCAAAAGATTATCATAATGTCGGATAGTCAAATAGCCATTAAAGCACTGAGCTCTTATGTAATCAGGCGAGAACAATACAGTAACCTTACTGTGTATTCCAGTACACACTGTAATAGAAGGAAATGGAGGAGAAGCAGATGGACTGAAAGACTCTTTTGGGGGGCCGGAACCCCTTTTGCGGTATCAGCCCCAATGTAATATTGAAAGAAATAGGCAAAGCCAAAGAAAAGAGAAGATCTGACCATCGGAAAGATCTAGTAGGGCTTGGACAATCAAAGATACTACAACCCGTTGAGATCAAATGAATTTCTGGGACATTGCTGCCTGAACGGGCACCTGAAAAAGCTCAAAATAGTGGAAGAAAAATGTAGATTCTGTGGCATGAATAAAGAAACCTCCATCCACATACTTGCGAATAGCACAGCAATTCAGAGTCCTAGGGCACAGCACATATGAGATTATTGGATACAGATATCCTAAAATTTCTCAGGGAAATAGGACTAAAGGAGCTACTAGTTTCTGAGACGTTTCTCAGGAGCTAAATAGAAATTAAAAGGCACAATAGATATTTCAGATCTCAGTGAATCTCACTCTATCATACATACATACATCCTACTGTAAAACAGTTTAAATTCAAATTCTAATCTTACATAGGTCATAGTTTTTTCAAATCGTGCCGAAAATACTTCTTTAGGTTGGTACATTTTGTTCTACAATATCGTTTTATTTTCTTGTGCGTCGAGTAATTAGAAAAGATGCGTCAACACCACCATTATTTATTGACGTAACTGTTTAACTTTCCAGAACTTTGACACAGCGGTGAGGTCGCCACTTCCATTTATATTCTCTTGATACACTTTTTTTTTAATGAAAATTTATGAACTTCCTTATAATAAAACGCCACCTTCCAATTCATGCTACCGCAAAAAACTTTAACTTTAAATGTTATCTAGTTAAAAACACTTATTGTTTCACCTCCTAAACCTAATCATTTACTAAAAAAACTTTACGACTACTACGTACGTTTCGGCATGAAGCCATTTTCAAGTAAAACATGGATAAAAACCAAAAATATATCTTTAGGTAGTCAAACAATGCAATATAAAATATAAGAGATATAAGATTTAAAAGAAAGAAAAAACAAACAACTTGTGTAAAAACCCAAACCCCAAACCCCAAACATTTGAGACTGTTATTCTGTAGGTACTTATATGTATATGTAAAAGATAAAATGGAAAAATGATTTTCTCTTTTCAGTACAACTACTACATTTGTAATTTACACTTAATACAATTTTTTCACAACCAAACTTTTTTCGTCACTAGTATAACTCTCTCAATGCCGTTTAATGCATTTGAGATATTATATTGACAGTTTTTGGAACCATTAACTTTAGCGTTTGTTATCGTTATTTGGCACAAGTGCAGTAAGTGAAATGATCAACTTCAGTGAGACCTTACAGTTCACGTCAATTTGGACATGAGAAAAATTGCTGCAAAATGGATCCCCAAATGTTTGAATGTTGACAAAAAGCGTGCTCGATTTGAAAACGATGTAGAATTCTTAAACCGAACTGTTACTATATATGAGACTTGGGTACATTTCTACGATTTAGAAACAAAGTCACAATCGATGGAATGGCGACACTCTGGTTCTCCAAGACCTAAGAAGTTTCGTGTCCAAAAATCTGCTGGAAAAGTTCTCACTTCAGTTTTTTGGGATTGCCATGGAGTAATCATGATTGATTTGTTGGATAAGGGTAGAACAATAACTGGAGATTACCATTCGACATTACTGACCACTCTACGGGAAAAAATTAAAGAGAAAAGACGCGGAAAGCTATCCAAAGGTGTTTTGTTTTTGCAGGACAACGCCCCTGCACACAAATCTCATGTTGCCATGTAAAAAATTCGTGATTTAGGGTTTGAATTACTAGAACACCCCCTTTATTCACCAGATTTGGCTCCGTCCGACTATCATCTCTTTCCTCAACTGAAAAAAAGTTTAAAAGGTCGTAAATTTTCTTTAAACGAGGAGGTAATAAAAGCTGTGGAGGTCTGGTTTGCAGAGCAAGTAGAAACATTTTTTTTGAAAGTTCTAGAGACGCTGCAGGTTCGCTGTGATAAATGTATCCAATCAAGAGGAGAATATGTTGGGTAATAAAATATTTTGACATTGAAATTTTGTTTGGTTCTATAGTATGCTAAGAATTTTTCAATATATTCTCGTATTACGCTCGAAACTTAGACGAAATATTGGAAACAGTGTTCGGAAAGTTGTGTTTCCAAGTACAGGGAAATTAAAAACGCCAAAATATAATTATAAAATTTCAGTTGATATCATTTACTGTCAAGCCTACGTTATTCGATGTTTCTTCTTGATACGTGAAACAATAAACTCTCAAAACAAATACAAACATTTTCTGAAACAGTTCCAATTTATTCCTCTTCAATCTACGAGTATTCATACGACGGCAGTTTACAGTTTTTAATCAAATCAAGGGTAGAAGTGATTAATACGTTACATAATACATACAAAGTTGTGCAACCAAAAGCAAAATCGATAGAAACCTAGAAACGATATTACATCAACGCATCCAACGATAAATCCCAACTAAATACAATTACTTTCGAGACGTTGTAAGAGCGACAGAGACAGATAGATGTTGGATATTCGGTGCTTCCATCAGTCTAAAACAGAATTAATTCTGATTGAAAATTCTCCGTCTTGCTGTTCCAACAAGATATAACTTGTACCCAATAATTCCTTCTGGCAAATAGAGAGGTAGTTACGAACATTATTTTATTTCCCACTTAAATAACCTAAAATAGCGTTTAATTTGCACTATAAGTCTAACACCCACTTTTATCTATCAGTAGATAATACAGCAGAAATTCAAATTTTGAAGATAGTCTGTATTGAATTTTAAAATTGTATTAATACAAGTTTACTGAGATCGTAGGCATTTGACACTCGTTCAAATGCCAACTGTGAATATAGTGGAGGGTGGTTTTTCGCAAGCTGATGCCGCACGTTATTTTGACATGACTCGCAGTGTGATTGTACGATTGTGGCATCGATATGAAGAATTCGGTGATGTCGCTGAGAGACGTGGAGGTCGTCAACGTGCAACTACGCCTCGACAGGATCGAGGCCAACGGTTAGATTACATATTACTGGTATGAACGGCAGACTTTTATTGAGGGTTCCCACGTTTACTCATGGAAATCGTGAACGAAGATTTAGGTAGGCACATTTAAAAAGACTGAGTGTCTGGAGAGGACCAGGTCGTCATGGGAAACTCCGACATGTACACATGTGCGGGGACCTTCGTCCATATGGTGATCCTGATGTGGACTGGTATAATTTTCCATCATCCGCTTTTGTGGAAGGCTCCTGCTGTTCTTCCATCCGCCCTGATTTGCGTTACATGCAGGTTAAAGCAAAGCCACATACTGCGGCAAGAGTAAGATATTGGTTTGATAATGAGAATATTATCCTTTCACCGTGGCAAATACAGTCGGCTAACCTTAATCCCATTAAGTATGTGAGGAATATGCTTTAGAGACAGATCCTTCGCTATCTGCATAATGTTCGTAGTCTCCAAGGTTTTCTTTCACAAGAAAGGACTCTAATCTTTCAAAAGGTAACTCTTCAAGTATGCCAAAACGGTTTTAACCTGTAATTAATGTTGCTGGGGGAAATACCGATTGTTAGAAACATTTTTTGTTAGATTTTCATGTTTCACATTGATTATTATGATAAGAATTTCAAAGGATTCGAAACAGTTAGTGTTTGAGTTATGGATGGACTCGATTCTGTCCATAATATGAATATTAAAATGGAATAAAAGCAGATCTGTCTTGAAATTTGGGATATATCATGGCCTAAGTGATAATTGGAGTTCTACTGCAGTTAACAGCCAACGGTATATTTTCAACAAACTATACCTTCGTAGCTGAATTTAATGTGGCACATTTGTGCCGCATGCTTTGATAAATGTTTATGTTGCATGGTGTTTGTTTCGTGCAGCATATCCTATCTTAACGACTATTTGAATGAAAAAGTAGAAGATAATAATAACATTATTTAAATATGTCAATTACGTACTTCAATTAGGTATCAGTGTGCGTTCGGTTATCCACTTAAAACTTTTTTCATTGTTATAAAGTTAGTCTTAACTGATTATTCTGGGAGAAGTATATTATGCAATTTAACTCCGGACAATCAACTAAACCATACTCTTTTTGCAAGCTTTTATCTTGTGAGTTTGGTTTTAAAATAGAAGCACGTTTTTTAAATACAAAATAATGTCGATTTTGATTATATCGAAAATCATTCTTCGCATCGAACAACTACATACTCGTATTTTTGATTCCATTCGACAGAAAACTTTTTCTTTGAGATTTTTTCTGCGAATAATTTGCCGGGGACTTTCGTAACTGAAAACGATAAGTTGAATTTTTCAAAGGATAATCGACTTATTTATAAATTCGTTCAAAACCTTTTCGACTTTGAAGTGAAAAAAGTAGCAAATTGCTTCTGCTTTCAAGGTGAAACGACACGTTTTCCCAATGAGCTTAAAGTTGTTTTCTCCATTTTTGATATATTCCAAGACAAGTTCGTTTTAACTTCATAATATATTCTTAGAAATTTGAATATGTTACGCATTTACTTTTAGACGCTTTCGTAGCTTATTGCTGTTTATTTCAAATGACTTGCAGGTTAACAAACAGAAGTCAATTTGAATTTACAAACAATTCGTGTTGAAAGTCAAAGACGTATTCATGGTTACACACCCGTCTCTCGATTCAGGAGCAACAACCTCTCGAACTATGCATCTCCACAAAGCAAATATGCTTGAATGAATTCTGTCTTCGGAAAATACAAAATTTCATGCTCATCACATAATCAAGCGGCACCAAAATCCTTACAAGCCTGCAGTTATTAATAAAGGCACTTCAAACAAACCTTGAAACAACTGGCATGAAATAAACAGCTGGTTAATTCTAAAAAATGAGGAAAGAAGAGAAGTCCCAATTTATAATTGCTTCGAAGACAACGAGTTTTATGTACGTATGTATGATGGGGTGACATTCACTGAGACCTAGAAGATCTATTGTCCCCCCTTACTTCTACTTAGTTTCTGAGGAGAGTCTCAGAGACTAGTGTAGCTCCTTTAGTCCTATTTCCCAGAGGAATTTTAGGATATCTGCAGGCTTCAACTCAGGTGAATGTCTCTGCTGTGCCCTAGGATTCTGAATTGCTGTGCAATTCTCAAATATATGGAGGTTTCTTCTTCCATGCCACCGAATCTACATTCTTCTTCCTCCACTATTTTGAGCTTTTTCAGATGCCCGTTCAGGCGGCCATATCCCGTTAGGATCCGTGTTAAAACTCTTAGTGCAGTTTTATTTTGACTTATGCATTCATTTTATCTCAACGGGTTGTAGTCTCTCATCAGAATCTTTGATTGTCTAAGCCCTACTAGATCTTTCCAATGATCAGATCTTCTCTTTTCTTCTGCTTTGCCTATTTCTTCCAATATCACATTGGGGCTGATACCGCAAAAGAGTTCCTGCCTCCAAAAGGGTTTTTCAGTCCCCCTCTTTGCTAGTCCATTTACTATTTCATTTCCTTCTATTCCAGTGTGTCCTGGAATCCACAGTAAGGTTACTATATTGTTCTCGCCTAGTTCATTGCGTGAGCCTAGGAATTCCCACACCATTTTGGAACTCTGATTACACAAGAGATCAGTGCTTTGAACTGGGCCCACTTTCTTATGGCGTGAATTTTCGCTTGAATGATACTTGCGGTTTTTCCCAAGCTTTCAGAGTGATTGGTTCCTGGCCCGTACACTCGTATCCCAGTTCCTTCTATTGCTTTTGAGCCGACTATGTACCATTGAATGGCTTTCTTTTCAAGTCTGTTAATGGTATTAATATTTAGCTGTTAGACTCTTCTTGAATCTATCAGGCCGTAAAGAAGACGACATCACTGTGGAATGAGAATTACAGAAGAGAGAGATCCTGGAACTAGACGAAGAACACCAATTCAAATGGAAGTTGACCGAAGGTCACCTTAACACAAAGAGATTATTGAACAAGGTAGACATGGAACTATGTTATTTATTGAAACTGAGTAAGACATTTGACGATCACATTAAATATACTCTATGTTCTTTCCTGTACCCATGACAATGTGTGTATGGAGATCGGTTTAATAAACAAACTCACATTTGCAATTATAATAAGAAGTAAGGATTTGAGTTTGTGTCATTGACCTTTACAAAATTCTTGTTAATTTTCACCAAATAAAAAAACAAACTTCCAAGTAATCCAAATTAATGTGGTATTAAATAACGTGAAATAATTGTGAATTATTGGGTCGTGTTTTTGAAGTACTCTTAACAAAATACCTACATACAGATTGCGTAAATTACATCGGAACCCTGGCCTTGAATTACACAAGTACGACAAGGATATATGAAAGAGAGAGAAAGAATCATTGTGCGCGTTCATCACTTTGTTTCATCTTAGGGGTGTATACTTATTTCCCGAGACTGGCCGAATGGTCCTTTACAGAGAGAATTCACTAGTTGGTGGTATTCAGTATGCTCCCAACATGGAAGGAGTGAGGGTGTTAAAGAAATAAAAAAATACAATCGTTATTACGTAACCTGTACATCTTAAGATTCATTTTTGTCAACATGAACATTTCAGACCAAGTTGACAATTTCTAACTACAATAGGATATTATTTTAGCCATTGTAATTTGAAAATAAAACAGCATTTCTTGAGAGAACCATAATTAATAAACTAATTATCCCTTCCATTAATAAATTAAATTGAAAAAATAAAATAAGTAGGTAGGTACCTACACCTACTCTAAACATAAAATATAAACTTCCTGAAAAATTAAAAATAAAAATCCATTCTAAAGAGGTAAACATAATTTTAATGAATTAAGTGCTCAAATAAACCACCTTCCTGTGCCAGACAATAACCAAATCTGTGATAAAGATTTGATCTCATATCTCTAAGATTATTTGGCACAATGCTGGCACAAACGTGCTGTATTTTCACCCTCGAAAAAAAGTCAACGATAACGAGACAAAAATATCATTTGTACAAATTAGTCTGCGCTTCTGGCAACAGCGGTTAAAATAGGGGGGCAATGAGCATTGGGCCAGTCTCGGGAAATAAGTATACACCCATAAGGTGAAACAAAGTACACGCCTTAATGACCGCGCATAATTATTATTTCTCTCTCTTTCAGCTGTTTTTCTGTCGTACTTGTGTAATCCGGACGGTTCCGATGTAATTTACGCAATCTGTATAAGTTTATTGCTACATATTTACTAATTTGCTTTCAATTTTGTTTTAGGTAAGATTTCGAGCATAGAAATTATCTCTTCAGCAGAAAATACGTGTAAGTAAAATATCTTAATTTAAAAAAAACAGCTTATTGAATAAATAAAATGGTCTTTGTAAATAGTATATTACGAAATTTCAAAATGCCATTTTGGTGTAATAAAACATTCTTATTTCCAATTTTAAACTTTTAATATCCAGTAACTCGGTAATTAATATAAGATGAGGTAAATATGGGGTTATAATTATTTTCTAAGAGCCTTTCCACTACGACCTTTGCATATCTATTGTGTGTGCCCTCCTGTTATGCTAGAAATCCCTGCCTAGACCCGTTCTTATTACAGGACTTCGAATGCCAAACCTCAGGTCCTTCATATATTGGGAGGGTTGTGGTTTTTCCTTCCTTGTGTGTTTCCCTTCAAGCTAGAATTTCTCCAAACGTTATTTTCTTACAAACTCCCCATAAATTATGAAACTATACGTAGTTCATAACAGTATATTATGTTTCAAGGACGAAATATGAATGTTTTCGTACTATACAGGGGAATTCTGGGCGAGGCATAGCCGAGGCCGAAAAAATGGCTAAAATGTATAGATAAAGTAAATCAATACAATTAATTTTGCACCGAAGAATAAATGAAACCTGCCACCTCATTTGGCGTATCTATGGAAATAACAAATAATTAAATTTAACTGACAATTGAATTCATGTATAAAAAAATCTCATAAACCGCGTGATTTTGTCATTATGACAGCGCAAAAAGTTTGCCCCAACTTTTCCAGCGACAATAACGGAACCTAACTTTTGAAAGCATGACAACCAGCATTGTAAACAAATTTTTTTAAAACCGACCAGAAAATTTACACATTCTGGACAATTTTTTGTCCAGAAAATAACGTTTTGCCGATCAAGACCGGAAAATGGACGTGAGGGACCGGCAAAAGCTTTTTCCGGTCTCTGATTTTTCATTTTTCCAATCGCTCATTTATAATACAATTTACCTTGATTTCAATACTATCACAACAACGTTTCGATATATTGTCGAGTGATGACAGTTCGTTGATTTTTAATTTGTCGTTTATGTCAAACTTATTTCGCGAGTGCGCAAATTTAACAATAATATGTTTTCAGATTTTGAATTATCCGATAAAAAATTAAATGTATATCGATGTGTCTGTCTTAAAAAAATATTGTACGTCACGCCACCGGAAATTAGTGTTTTTCAGGTCTCGCCAATCTGCTTGTCTCGACCTGAAAAACACTACTTTCCGGTCTTGTAACGTAAATTACTATTTTGATGACGTTATGTCAATTTTTCTCAAACTTGCGCTGTCAGAAAAGTTTTCATTTGTCGCGATTTGGAGAATCTTCGAGTGGAGAAATTGAAAAAGCCATCAATGATAATGTGCCTCGCAATACTGTGAATTCAACTACATCAATTTGGCGACAATTTGCGATGTTTTGTTTGCAAAAAAAATATGAACTCATTGCAGAAACTTCCACTGAAGAGTTCTATTTTATGTGACACAGTTAGATGAAGAACATCATAAAGAAATCATTGGTTCCATTCGTACTACCATCCAGGAAACAGTTACTATCACCGCTCAAAATACTAGCATGCAGCAAAATATTAACAAGAGACACGAAAGTTCTGAAAATCAAGCTATTTTTAATAATTGTGTTTTGAACAATTGTACTTTTCCGTTAAATTAAATAAACTAATTTACATCTCATTTTTTAATTTATTGATTTCCATATTCATTAAATTGTCTTACCGAATTACACTCTAGCTTTTTTTTGAGTCGAAGTAAACATGACATTTATAATTCGAATTTTGTTGCCATAAGGTAATTCAACTCAAAAAATTGCCAGAAAAAATTACTCGTCCTACGGACTCGTAATTTTTTCAGAGGCAACTTTTTTCGCTAAATTGCCAGGCAACAAAATTCTTATTTATACATGCCAAGTTTACTTCGACAAAAAAGGCTCTCGTTCTATTATAAGTGAATTTTTTTTTTACCTAGGTAACAATCAATTATTTAATACCTCACTGAAAAGGTTACCTTTTCGTCCAAATATCTAAACCATAAAACGTCATTTTTTGACACAATCGGATAAAAAGATAATAATATCATTATTTATATAACCACGCCAGAAAAAGTTGACAAATGATCACTCTAGTAAATAATACTTCATTCACTCTTCTAATTTTATTCCGTTTTATTTGTAAAATTGTAATTTATTTGTCGAAATTTTGATGAGAACATCCGCCTCTGATAACTAATCGAGATAATTTACAAGATGCTTATTAATTATACCGCAAGTAGCTCTAAGTAATTGGCTTCGTTTTAGTATAATGGAAGTACAAAAAAAATGGTTGTACTTCGCAATATATCTTTGGGCTGTTGCTCGCTTTTAATTTCCACAATTTTCATTTCACAGCTATTTTTGCGAGCGCTTATTATTGTTTCAATGCTCACACTTTTTTAGAAATAATGGCTTCAGCGATATCTAGTAAAATAAATTCTAGTAACGATCTTGATAACAACATAGGTATTTTGAGCCTTTTAAACATCGTTTTCCTCGCTCGTTTTATAAAACCTCACAATATTTGTTTACCCAAAGGCCCCTTAACATAGTGCGATACAAAGTGCAAGTAATTGAAACAATTTATTGCAAGGTCAGTCTATTGCAAAAGATGAATATTGTTTCACTAAAAAAAACCAACCTCCTTAGGTCTGCCGTACACGGACTGCTCGAGAAGTTAATGGCTGCTCTAGCGCAGTCAACGGCTCGAGCCGGGTGTATGGCACTATGGAATTTCGTCATGTAGTTGACGGCTTGAAGCGGCCACGACTGCTCGAAGCAGCCCGTGTACGGCAGGCCTTACTTCTTAGAAATCCGAAAACCCTGGACATGCCACTAGATGGTATGATGAAAAGGTATACCATTTCAAAGAAATTCGTTACGGAATTAAGCAACAAGAAGGAATGGGATCCAAATACCATTATCAGACGGATCAGAACCAATAGAAGGAACTGGGATAGAAGTGTACGGGCCAGGAACCAAACACTCTGAAAGCTTGTATATTCCAAGTGCCCAGTTCAATATTGACAAAAGATGTAGAAGGCAAAAGATTATCATAATGTCCGATAGTCGAACAGCCATTAAAGCTCTGAGCTCTTGTGTAATCAGTTCCAAAATGGTGTGGGAATGCCTAGGCGACAACAATATAGTAACCTCACTGAGGATTCCAGGACACACTGGAATAAAAGGAAATTAAACTCCAGATGGACTAGCAAAGACCCTTTACGGGACCGGAACCCTTTTGCTGTATCAGCCCCATTGTAATATTGGAAGAAATAGGCAAAGCCGAAGAAAAGGGAAGATCTGACCATTGGAAAGATCTAGTAGGGCTTAGATAATCAAAGAGTCTAATGGCTGACTACAACCCGCTGAGACCAAATGAATGCATAAGTCAAAGTAAAACTGCACTAAGAGTTTTAATAGGTATCCTAACGGAGCATTGCCGTCTGAACGGGCACCTAAAAAAACCTAGAAATAGTGGAGGAAGAAGAATGTAGATTATGTGGCATGGAAGAAGAAACCTCCATCCACTTACTTGCGAATTTCACAGCAATTCAGATTCCTATAGGGCATAGGAGATTATTGGGTAGAAGAGGGACATTTACCTAAGATGAAACCCGCAGGTATCCTAAAATTTCTCAGGGAAACAGGACTAAAGGAACTACTAGTCTCTGAGATCTTTTAGGTCTCAGTGAATGTCACCCCATCATACATACATACATGCAATTATCTTCCATTGCAGCATTGTTGCCAACCATTCAATAGTAGAAAGAAAAAAGTGTATAATCAACCTACGCCTGCGATCTTTATTTTCAGAGATGAATAACGTTGAAGACTCGGTTAGAAACCGTTTGTCAGATGACTCCAGTTCAGCATGCAGTCTGCTAAAAGTAACATCACACAATCCCAACATATGTTATTTGTCATCTAATCTGCAACAACATAAATCATATTAATTTTACTTCAATTTAAATTACGCGTATCATTGGAACATTACAAAATACTCTAGTTTCTTGTAGTAAATAGAGAGTTTTGAGTTGATAGTATTTATTATTTTAATTGAACATGTCTTTAGAATAATGCCACGTTAATACGTAAAGGTTGACCATCCCCATAATAGGTGAAATATTAATAGATCCGTTAATTATCATGTACAAACAAAAAACAAATAATAAAATGGTATCATGTGTCTATACTACGATAAGACAAATTTTGTGTGTTGAAATACTGTTGATGTTAATTTAACTCCAAAAGACAATTTTAAAAATTTGTTTCCCTAATTTCATTGTCACAGATTTAAAGCCAAGACTTATTTTTGATTGCTCACCTGGTTTGTTCAACAACCACTAATCCATCAGCTTTTTAACTCAATTTGTCTGTGTTCTTCTAAAGATTTAATATTTCTTTCTGATTTATTTAAATTGAACAAACTGTGCCATGATAAACACTTTGTTATAAAGTGGCTTTTTTATCGCAAGCATATTTAAGACCACGGCCCACCACTGATACTTTTTGTTGGCTTTAGATATCATAATGGATTCACAATTTCACTCAGCTTTCAGTGTGGTGTTGACCTTGTACCTATTTTATGTTATGGTCGAATAATCTTAAAATCAGTAAAAATTTCTGGACCGAAAGCAACTGACGATAGCGCAACTTCGCCGAAACTTCTCTGCTTTTAATTGTAAACAAAAACGGAGTATTTAGTGCACTGTCTGCACTCCATATAGTTTCTGCTTTAGTCTTTGTTGCCACAGATCTTCTCTTATTGTGGGATATTTCGGAATATAAAAAGCACCATTTTTGACAGATAGACATTTGAGTGTGTTAAAATAAAATGTAATTTAAAACAAAAGCATTAAGGAATATAGATATCAACTTCGAGGAAAATCGCGCACAAAATAACAATCTACCCCTTCTTAACCACGTTAGGCGACGAGTTTCAATAAAATAAGTCTTTCATCAATGCTGTTAAAGAATGTTTATGCAAAATTTGAAGCAGTTCGGACCAATGAATCTTGTTCCATACAAACTTTGCCCTAAGTTTCCATCCCCTTATGGCTAGAATTTCGGAAAATACTGCCTTATTGGATGCCTACATAGCATGCATGTATAAAGAACACACCCTCCAAGTTTTAGGTCTCTACGATCAGCGGTTTAGACTGTGCGTTGATCCATTCATTCGATTGGGTTGTGCTCAAAAGCCCAGGCACTTGAACTGAATCTTTGTACCATTTGCTATGTTATCCACTTCCATTCCAGAAGCTTTCTGTCTTCTATGTAGACCACTAGTTTGACTGGAGGGATTTTCAGTAGTGTTGTAATGGTTGTATTATTTCCTCTACAAAGTGCTTCCGTCTGAGTCCATGTAAGTTCTCGCAGAAGCAGAGTATGTGAGTAGGTGTGCATTGATTTGTCAACCAGTCAGTAATTCAGGACAAAGCATTTTATCTGTATCGATGACAAATTCATTTTAATTGCACCATTAATAATCAAAAAATTATAACTGTGTTTGTGATTCATAGAGGTGATAAGAAATGTAGATGGTAGATATTTTTTGCATGTTCTTAATTGGCGTCGCAACCATATGTTAAGGTAAAAACTTTGCCTACTTTAAATTCTCTTCGTCACGGCACTGAAGAATGTAGTCACAAATTAAAAAATGGTTATATCCTACTAAATGATGTGACTCATTCCTTATTCATGACAGGCCTTTTGCAATTGAGATTTTCATCATCAATTATCCACGGGAGAGCGAAAGAGAATCATCCCAATGAATAAAACAGACATCTCATAATGGTTTCTTATAACTTTTCAAATTAAATGAAGTGGATGTATTTCGGAAGTGATTGATGGTATGTCAATTTCTCTCCCTATTTTTCTTTTCGTTGTTAAAAGTTCTTTATTCGTGAAGTTTTACGAATATATCGATTAAAAGTCTCTGTTTTTGCATTAAAAAGTAATTTGGAATAAAAATCGGCTTTCTTTATGAAGTTTGTGTATACATATTTTTTACAAAGTAATTAATTTACATAAATTAGATATTAAAACTGTTCATTTTAAAGTATTAATTTAATATTAAGGAAAGTTATTAACGTTATGTAGTGAATAACGGATGAGGTTAAATATTGTAATCCAAAGCATAGCCGAGAATTATAACAACCGAACCCGTTATTTGCGTATCGGCCGTGTGTCGTTCAAGACTTTTCGAAATCCCGCTGAAAGATTACATTTTAATTCCGAGGACAGAACAAACCACGTACCTCTTAATTCTACAGAAAAATCCCAACACCGTGTTGTCATGGAACAGCTTAACAATATCACAACAAAATTATAAACAACGTCAGTTTTTTGTGTTCGCGAGTTCGCTTTAACAACGACCATGGATGAAATTGAAGAAATTGAGGATTAAAATCAAAATTCTTTGGAAATATTGGGAGAATTATGTGCAGGGAGTGTTGATTTACTGCCGAAAATAATTCAAAAGCGTTATCAAAAAGAATATGAAAATTTTGAAGAGTGGCGTAAAAGCAAGAATGTGAAGGTGGTTAATGAAGATCAGAGCTTTATTCTCCTAACTCGCCGTGGACAAAGATTTCAATGTTAGTTATTTTAAATCGTTCACCATATTAGAGTGTTACCTACAGAAATGGTATCTTCAGATTTGGAAAATTATTTTTGTTCTTGAGATGAAAGCCTGATGGATACACAACAAAGAAAGCAAAAATTTTGTCTGAAGAAGAAATCACTAAGTTTTTGTTGGAGGCAGATGATTATACATGGTTGCTTGAAAAGGTTGTATTAATGTGTGGTATTTTTGTCGCCTGTAGACGTGACGATCTAGTTAAGGTGACTGTGGATGATTTTGAAAGCACCAGCACCAGAGTTTTGGTTACATTGAGGTATATACTAAAAACAAAAAGAACATTCCCAAAGAAGGCCATTTGAATGTAAATAACAGTATTGGATGTCGAAAAGAAAATTATATCAAGTGATAAGGAATCAAACTAAACGATCGCAGATGAGAGTAAGGGTAGAAATGGAAGTCTAAATAGTGTTCTACGATTGTGTTTCGTACACGACTTACACTAACACTTGACACTTAAAACTATTTGATGTGCGTTTCGATAACCAAATTTACTTCTGCAGACACCAAAGATGAACTAAAATTATAACTGTTTGTCATTCATATGCTAAATATTCACTTTTTTCATATTATATGGTGCTTAAGAAATTAGTTGTAATGATTGTGATGGGCTTAGCAGACTGGAAGTTTTTTTTGAAGAAAATTTGGTCCATCTAAACTATGGGCGTACAGAAAGATTGAGTATTGCCAAACATGCTTTTGATCAGAATCATGAAATAAACTTAGATTATGGTAAATTGTCAAAAAATGTATCAAACAGCAGGTTGTTGAACCAATTATAGCGCGAGAATATTTAGTGTGTAAAGATAGCACACAGTCATAATTTTAGTTCTGAAGACGATCACGGGGTGACATTCACTGAGACCTAAAAGATCTATTGTGCCCCCTCACTTCTACTTAGTTCTGAGGAACACCTCAAATACTAGTAGCTCCTTTAGTCCTATTTCCCTCAGGAATTTTAGGATATCTTCAGGCTTCAGCTTAGGTAAATGTCCCTCTTCTATCCAATAATCTCCTAGATGCTGTGCCCTAGGATTCTGAATTGCTGTGCAATTTGCAAGTATGTGGATGGAGGTTTCTTCTTCCTTCTGAAGACGATACTTGGGTCATAGTGTTAGTGTAGTGGAAGTCTAATTTAGTTGGTAGTTTCATTTCCAATATTCTCATTGATGCAAAACTATGTTTCGTCTGACTAAGGTGGAATTAAAACATTTATATTTTTTAGCAAACAATTTAATAAAAACAATGCAATATGCCACAGTGCAACTGTCATGTTGACACTTCAACATCAATCAATTCAAAGTAAATTTAACTCTCCTCTGCAAGTATTAACAAATAAACGTTATCACTGAATAAATATTGTCAACAAAATCCTGTGCTAAATGTAAATGGCCTCCATAAATTCAGTAGGCCAAATTTACCCTTGCTTGTTTTAATATAAATTCGAAGAGGAGATTTTAAATCCTGTAAAAGTTCCTGGAGGAATAATTAAAGACATTAAACATCTTAAATTGAACAACAATCGCCAGTTATTCGATGTAATGGAAAACTTTTATAATAAGTAGCTTGGCGAAGAAACATAAATAAAACGGCATTTCATCAATCTATTCAAGCAAATTGAAGAAGTTTTATTGAAATAACAGATTATAACCGAGATTTTCTACTTATAAACTTTCTAATAGATACTTGAGTGAAATTTGTTAATAACACAACAAAAAAGTAATAGTTATTGTTGTACTGAATTGTCTCATTTTACATTTTCTCTCATCTGTTTATTAAAATACAATTATTCTGCAGTTTGTTTTTTTTAATTGGTTATTTAACATCGGTCTATTGAGGCTAATCACCGACGCCGGGAACACTCTACCCCTAACCGGAAATTTTGCCGAATCCACTGGTGCATACCTACATTATACCTCGTGCTCATTCGTATAATGCCTGCGAGCTGTGATATGCTACTCCGCTGCAAGCTGTATGTGCTATTCACATGACGGTCTTCCCTAGTATGGTCACCCATCCAAGTACTAACCGCACTCGACACTGCTTCATTGTAATTATCGCATCAGAGGCGTTCCACTACAGTGCTGGTCCAACGCCCCTACAGTTGTCTGTCGGTATTCTTGGTTACTGCTTCGGTATTTTTCAAAACGTCAGGAATCCATCCTGGAATGAACTTTCATGTCGTCTGCTATTCCATAAGCCTTGTGCCCTTTAAATATGCCATAAGTTCAACTGGGGGAAGATTTTGAGTTGTCTCAATTGTTGTATTATTATTATTCTACGAATTGCTTTTGTTTCCACAGAACAGTTCCGGACCTTTGAAGTCCCCTTTAGATTATTCCAACTGGTGTGCCAATTCATCCCCTAATATCGCGGCGCGCATAATAGTGACACTGTGTTGTCCCTTGCTAGCCGATCGAGAGATTTTTCGCAGTTTTTCATCAGCTGGATTGCTGATAGCTGTAAGCAAATTCGGAATACCCTCTTCTGGTGTCTTCATCAATACAGGCTATAGCGGCAATCGTCTGCTTCAAACACAGACGTATATCAAACAAAGCGGGAGCATATTCTCTTTTTAGCTCCGTTTATACTAGCCCCTTTACTCTAGTTTGTTTTGGAACCATCGGTGAACCAGTCTCCAGGAATTCCCGGGTACGTCACCTGTTTGCTAGATAAAATGATGATATTCAGCCGCTCAGTGAATCTATCCAAATTTATGTGAAATATGACCATATGCCTTCCGATTTCAGCCTAAGAATTGCAATCATCTTCTCGGACCTTAACAGAATTTTCAAAGAGGGAATGTCATTAAGGGTTCCATCGATGCCTTCCCCGTGCTGTTTATTGCCCTGGTAATACCAAGGAGGGCTTGTCTGGATTTCTGTTAATATATTCACTGCAGTGTAAGTCTAGTATTTATTTCCAGGTACGTTTTATAATAGAGAAGATTTATCATATATCTGCTCAATTTCAATGAATTCAAGATTTTAATTTTTTTTTATAAGCATATAATTATTTTCTTACGGAGTTACAAACTATCACATGTACGGTGCTACACAAATAATGATTCTTTCCATACGTAATTCCAGTTTATTTGGTTAAATACCAAATAGTTTTCCCATAACTTTGTAAAAAATTGTTCTGACAGTGCGGTGAATTCAACAAAGACATCTCTAAATAATGGCAGGGGCAGAATTCGTGAAAGTCAAACTAAAACAAAAGTGATAAAAACTTCATAGGACGAGGATAATTTTGAACGAGCACCACTAAACATGTTTGCATTAAAACCATACCGCCCACCATTTGCAATTCAGATCATCAAGGCAACTTTTCGGGGTTTAGAGAACTTACGTACGAATAAATGTGTATACCTACCACTACGAGGGCAAATGTAATAGAGTATATTAAACAAACTTTATATATCTTCCAATTTGCTGTTGTAAGAGAAGTTTTACAGTAATTATGGTTAAGCTAGAGATTGTCTGAAGCTCATGGTCAATATAACTTCTTCCCAACGGTCAGCTAAAATGAAGTTTTATGATATTCCATGACTTCATATGTATTAAGACAAAATAAAACAAGAATACGGAATTCTAATTAATTTTTTTCAAATTAAACTTTCCGTTTCTGGTTAATTTCACTATTTACTGAAAACATTCATTAAAACGATTCAAAATTTTGAAATTAGATACAATAAACACTTACGAGCATGCAGATTAAAAACAGCCAGATAAATCCCATTATGCTAAACATTTACTTGACACCAAACATTCATCAACACCTAACTAGAATTTTTTTTTTCGAGCCCGTCTGACAAGTCTCCAATAACACTGCAGCCTAATGGCTTATTGTTTTTCTGCTCGTGCTTTCTCATAGCACCCAGTCCAGCACCTTTGTCCCCTGCACCAGTTTGTACAAGTTCTTAGCTGTGTGATTGTTATATAGCTCAGCGTTTACTGGTGCATGACCAGTCATGAAACCTGTTATGATTCTCAGCTGATTTCTGCAGAGTGTTAGCAGTCCCGCTGTATGTTTCAGGCATGGTTCTTTCATAAAGGTTTTCACATGCATTTCTATTGGGACGTTTAACCAGAAATTTTTATGTTGTTCTCTGATCCAGGTCTTTACAGATCCTCGTACTATAGTTTTCGGTATACCGAGAATCTGTCCTGGTTCAGGCTGCGTATCCTCTGACCCTCTTTTTGCAACTAGAATTACTACATATTTGTGATAGAAAAAAAAGGCCTATATTTCCTCGAAGAATTAGAAATTAGAAGACACTTGAAAGACTCACAATATGAAGTTATCAATGAACAGATAAATCTAGGGAACTCTCCACTATAAAATATTTTTTAAGTAACAATTGTGAAGATCAGCAGATATAGTTTTCCCATCATTGCACAGTTATACTCACCTTCATATCCAGGATATCCCCATGGGTCTAATAAGACGTGCTTTAATATTTGTAATATCACATCTTTTTTTTATTTATATATATCAAGTCAATGACAAGATAGATCACTATTTGGTCTAGCCAAAATATTAAACATCAAGTAGGCATCACATAAAAAGTAACTTCTGTCATTCTGATATGTCAATATCAAAATAATTATCAATAATATTATAGCATTTTCATTTTTTTCATTAAATAGTGGAATTGATTAGAAGCAGTTAGTTCCATTGAAAAAAAAGTAATATGAGTAGTGATGAGCAAAATTGGTCTTGGTCTTGCAGTCTAGGTCTTGGTCTTGCGAAATCCTTAGACTAGCAAGACCAAGACCAACACTAAATGAATATAGGAACAAGACCAATACCAAGACTGAATATTATGTCAGACCAAGACCAAATACGCAAGACTCAACGTACAAAAAAATAATTATACGCTGATGTATTTTTAATATTATTTAAATAATAATAAAATAAAGAATTTTGCTGATTGATAGTTGATTGTAAATTATAAACATTTATAACCACGATGATCTTTAAAAGTAAAACAAATAAGTAACAGGTAAAATGAACAAGACCAAGACTTTGTACGCAAGACCAAGACAAAGACCGGACGATTTGAGCAAGACCAAGACCAAGACTATCCGAGTCTTGGTCTTGCTTTGATCATCACTAAATATGAGTAGATTCCACAAAGTAAGGGTCCAAAGAGTAAATTCAACTATATTCTAAAATTGAACAGTCAACTGAACTCACATCTGAATTCCTCTTGATATAATCCCAGCAAACTTTTTTATTCCATTTTAATCGAAATTTTAGCCGAAAGACCCATCAACCTGCATGTATGTCCTCTTGCCATTGATGGTTATCGCCTCACCTTCATCGGTTTTAAAACTGTTTGAATCAATGACATCGCCCCGGCTCAAAATTTGGACAAGACAGAAACGTTTTGTAGAAGCGTTGACACCTGGTGAACCTCTTGTGGATTGTCGTTGTCCCAAGTGGCAATTTTTTCTGTTACCATAGGCTCAGTTAGCTAAGCGTTGTCTATGGTCATCAACTTTAAGCCACTGGGTCAGTTGGATCTTGTACGGGGGAAATTTCGTGATGTTGGAATCTGAGGAAACCTGAGCTCTTGTCCAAGGCACGGAACTGACCACCTTGAGCTTTCCTGTAGATTTTCAGATTTCGCAGGGATATTTTGGACGAGCAGACGTTGACGAATAGTTTACCGAACCAGTCGTGTAGAATGTGGCCAAAACCGTATTAGTCGACTTTTAAGGGCAATAAACACTTATTTTAATAATAAACTTTTATCAGTTGGAAGTGCTGTCAATCAAGTAACTTGCCAAGGTGATTTGGAATCAGCTACTGAATAATGAACAACAGATTAGACTGACGGCACCCTAACAAAAATCGAACCATCACAATTGAAAATACCTTCATCTGTAACGTATCGAATTGCTGGTAAAATCAATAAACTTTGTATTATTTAGGTAACTATAAATTTTGGATCGATACAAAGAATTCCACTAGTGAACAGGTACAAGAAATTTGAGAAATCATTCAGCAATGTTCTCGAATAAATTAAAATATATCGGGTTCATTCTACGTAATGTATTTTACATAATAGCACAGTCCGTTTTCTATTAGAATTTTTGTCAAAAACTCTTGATGCTTTATTGAGAAACGATAGGTACATAGGAGATTGGAATGATCTGCCTTTGGGTAGATCCTAGTTTCAAATTCATTCCTACCGCCTCTTGGTAAATCCACACCTTAAATAAAGTCCAACTTGCACTTAGAGCACAATTGCCGCTTTACAGAACGGAGGGTTCAATAAGTAACAGTAAGAACAGCACTGGAGAAAAATGTGCTTAAAAATAAATGAAAGCCTCAAGGTTGGGGTGCCAAGGACTCGAAACGTCTGACTTCAAGATAACAGGACGATAAAAGTGATACAATATCTGTGTGATCACATGTTTCGAGTAGTAGTTGTTTCCATTCCAAACTTTCTTTTAGACATAGAAATCCAAATGTGATAAGTGACTTAAATTGATAAAAATTTGAAAATAGAAATTTCGATTTTCACATGTATGCCAAATGCTATTAATATTTTGGTTATCATAATACAAATGAGGGAAAATTATAAAACATATTTCATGAAATACGAATCTTCAAATAATAATGTAATGGCAAAGTGATAATCATTGTGGAATAAAATTCAACTATAATTTAAATTTAATAGCAGATTCTGTAACAAATTCAAATTATTGAAACAACAATGAATTTGCATACAATTTTGCGTTAGTTTCATAGTGAAATGATAAATACATTGTATCAACTGTAATAGTGTGGCAACTATCAATTTTATTTCATAATATAAAGAGCCATTCGGTCAAAAATCGTGTCATAAATGTTTTCTAAATAACCCAACAAATAATATATTTGACATGTTGCAGCCCAACCAACCAAAATTTGCATCGTTTTCAATTTAAATTGTGGAAAATGAATGTTTACAATAATATTTCATCCTGTCAAATCGAGTAGCAAATGTTCACATCCATATTATTCAGGTTCAAGGAGAAATATATTGAAAAGTAATATTTTTCAAATGATGTATGTATTAATAATTATGAAATAGGACAAGCAATAAAACATACAAGTATATTAATTTTTGACAAAATACAAGTAGATAACGGATGGCGCCATCTCACAAAAAAGGCATTACGTAGTATAGTTTTTATAGGTTTAGGACACGCAAATCTTTTTCAGTTATTTGTTATAACATTTAAAAAATAAAAAAAACACATAATAGGCAGAATAACGTCCCATTTATCGTACTAGAATGAATGTTACACTGCCAAAAATAAAAGAAGCATGGTAAACAGTATCCTTGAGATTATTGGCAAGTTTATCTGAAGCCGTGAAAGGAATGCAGTCGAAAACATTCGATATTGCCATGTTTAACTATGAAAAAGATAAAGTGCTAAGTATGTAGTGATAATAATTAGAAAATGGACTCTTTATTATTAACAATATTAACAATATCATTAAAACGTTAATTCTTTAATTTGCTTGTTTTCTTGGATTTTGTCTATTAACATTATTTTTTCAATTTATGAATATTAAAAGATGAACACTTTTCCAAATTTGTTATGGACTTCTTCAAGCTCTGGCAGGGTTGTGCAATATAATTTTCACGCTTTCCGAACTAACTCAATTGATGAAATTCATCGAAAGGCATTCGTTGCTTAGCTACCAGCTGACTTCCTATTGGCAAGCTTGTGCGTGTGTTCTTCCCTCTCACTTTGTCAATTGACTGACATTGATTATCGAGTGGTGTTGGTATTGTCAGTGTCAGATTTTGAACTATTGAATTCAAGTACGATTCTTAACATTATTTGTTTTTAACAAATACCGTGTTTTGAATAATACGTTACCTTTAAAGCAAAGCAAAAATCAGTTTCTATATATAATTATTATTTTTTTTATTACTTTCATAAAAATAGGTACCGTACGCCATTGGTACGTTTTTGACAGATATCCGCCATTTTCCTCGCTTTTCCTAGCTTCAGATAAACTTGCCAAACTATATATGAAAGCCTATAATCCCTTCTAGATTGGAAAGGAATGAATTCATTTATGAACAGATAATTAATAGTGGTGGTCAAAATATAGTATTCTACTCGCATATAATGGCTAATATTCACTCAAGTGTTTATATCATAAGCGCATCTTCGTGATAATAGCCATCATTATATTTGCTTGTTGAATAATATACTTTTAGATTGTTTGAAATTTTTATAACACATTTCCACAACTTCTCCGGTTATTCCACATTTTTCTCATTATATAAGTTTTAATTTGAAATTTCAAAAACCGTTACATTTAAAAGTGGAATTTTCATAACAGCTATTTATCCAGAAAATACAAAAAGACTGCAGATGACATTGGGAGCTAGCGAAACGAATTCACAACGCCTGCATTCAAAATTAGTATCTTCCTAATTAAAAAATTTTTCTACCAACAGTACTTGACATTCTTTCTATCTTAATTAAAGCTAACTAAAGATAAGGACTTTCTCGAAAATAAAGAATCGTCTCAAGGCTTTCGTAAAAATGATGCAGCATTCAAAATTTATAAGGAATAAAAGAAATATTTCATTAATAATTGATTGAGAATAATAAATTTCCTAGTTGTCCAAATTATATAATTTATATTTTAAACGGAGCCCGTCAAAATGTTCTTCAAATTTTTAGCTGGAAAACGAAACTGTAGCCCAATTACTTTTAAATAATATCTAACAAAATAGGGTACCCTAAAAACCTCCTGCCAAACGTACATTGCAGATACTAGACATGAAATTTTTGGTATCTGACATGGCGAACAAAAGTTCTCATGGGCAGAACTACCCAAAACCCCAAATAAGGTCAAATTTGACCTCTTAAAGTATACAGGATGTTGTCACACACCTCAGGATCTATCAAACAAAGAAAAGAATAAAAAAATAAGCGAAGTGGTGACATAAAATATTCAATGACATAAGTTGTAAATAAGAAAATACGCATTTGTAATATATTTTTTATTATACAGAGTAATCCCAAAATATATGGCAAAGCAAACATTTTTATAGAATTCTACCCACATGTTTTTTATGTATCAAACTTCACACTTAATTTATGTAAGGATCAAAGGTGTTAAAAGTACTGATCCGACTCTCAAGGTGACGCCACCCGGAATATTAATTCGCCACGGTCAGATGCCCATCTATAAGTATGTTATCTATGGAGAAGCGTTCTCGCCTCGTACTCTCGTGTCTTGTCACTTGTCAGCCGCTAAGCGTATGCTGCATGGTGTACAGCATGTCAGTAATGTAGTTGTACAAAGCAAACACTTCCTCTTTGTCGCTAGATATATTGTATACTAACCGCTTTCGTAGGTCACACAGATAACATACTGGTACGACACATGGACAGAATTTAAGGTGACGCTAGTGCCAAAACCTTCCTGTGGAATTGCAAAAAACATCACTAAGAAGAGCATCCACCAATGGATAAACAACCAGGCGTTACGCTGGTGGCATAAAACCCCAGGACAAAGGCACGCTAAACTATTCCTTAAAAGCCCTTCGGCCAAACTGTCACGCCCCCTACTATGTCAATGTCGAGAAACGACGAGGATAATGGTTGGAATACTGACAGGACATTGTAGGCTGAGGAAGTATATGCACACAATTGGCCTTGCAGATGACAGCCTATGTAGGTTTTGTCAGGAAGAAGACTAAACCGCGGAGCACATATTCTGTGAGTGCGAATGACTAGTAAGGGTGCGGTTTCACCTATTCGGGGAAGAAAAACCGAGGGCAGAGAGCTACGCAAGGGAGGCGGTATGCAGGCTAATAGGTCTAACAAAAAGAATAAAGCTAGATATCGAGCTCTAAAAATAGGGAGGACCACAGTAGATCTGCAAAGGTCGCAGTGGGATAGGACAAAGAGCCACTCCATTTCTAATCTACAATAATCTATCTAAGGGTGCTACAATGGAAGGTGAACTACGATTACCATACCAGTATGTCTATTACTACAACTTCTTATCGCACATTTATAAAAAATAAGTAACTACCGAATACTATTAACAAAACGATAAAACCAGAACAAAATCGATTGTGCTATGCGAAATAACATACAGTTATTGCCAATATTACCATATTTATGAAGATAATAATGATTTAATTCAAACTTTTGAAAAATGCGAAACATTTAAAAACGATTGTACTCAAAGGAATAAAAAACCAATAACCCTTAGATTTTACGATAATCCAAAAGCACATAAACCGGGAGTGCCCCTAGGGCAAACGGTATCTTGTCTTCAATAAAGCTTATTTAATATAATTTCCAATATAACATTCAAAAACCAATATTGGTATATAAAGATTCATAGCAATATAGATAAATACGAGATATTTTGTTTTATATTCAAAATCATGGAAAATGTCACTAATTTATACAGGGTTCTCTTTCATATTTTGCATGTAGAGCTGAAAAATAAAACAATTTGATGTTTTCTTGCTTTAAAAACTCAATTGCCTTTCGAGCTATGTGGGAATTTGTATTATCTTGATGGATGATCATTCGTCGGCGGGAAAAGTTTTTTTGACACCAATTGACTCTGATTGCTCCCTGTTTTTCCGTCAACAGATACGGTATCCAACGAGAAACTATTTTGTTCACAGATAATTATTTATGTAAAATTTTTGGAATTGTGGTCTTTAAAACAGCCAATGACTCTCTAATATGTGACATATCGATATTCTTGGATCAGTTACGTTTTCCTGGGTGACGGCCGTTGTTGATGGATCTATACTTGGATCGTGGCCAAGATTAATCCGTCTAGGTTTGAAATCTCCATACCAACGAGAAATTTTCAACTGATGTGGACCTGCCAAGCCTGCCAAAAACAGGAACCAACTAAGCAAGGCGTTCTTTATGAGACAACTATCTTATCAACTTCAAACATTCAGTTCAGGTACAGCTTTAAACGAAGCGGTCTGTTTAACTTTGGCTCAAGTTGACTAAACGTGACAGTTAATTTTAAAAGTTAATCTTTGTTGACTGTCGCCAACTATGTTGTTATACGCAACGCTGAAAGGACATGTTTAAAACATGTTTTTTTTTTGCAGATTATCTGCACAAATTTAATAGGAAGATCGAGAATTGTGTTATCATCTTGAATATAATCCCCACTGCATAAAATATAAATTTAAATACTCCCGTTATCCGTGTAAACGTTTTCTAGAACTTGATAGGTACTCCAAATCATATTAAAGTCATAATAATAAATTCATGGTTTATCATAAAGTCTTTATCTCAGAAATTAGTTTTGGCGGTCTCTTATTGTGCAAGAGAAGAGTGAAAATTCCCCAATAAAAGGAAAATGTGTGCTAAGCTTATAATACCTCCAGCTCTCCCAGTCGTGCGGAATAAAGGCATTTATTATTTGTATCAGGAATTATATTTTCCAGTGAAATACAAAATAGGAACATATTTGAATGCTATTTATTCAAATTGAATAGTTACTTATCATACAAGTTTTTTAAATTGAAAGTGAGTATTTTAATAGATATCGAAGAATAAATATATTAGTTATTATGAGTATAGACCACGAACTTAGGATCCATGGGCTTCTAATCAGATATTCGTTTTGACTCCCTTACGTTGATCGCTATGTTGTGCTAATTTTGATTTGGTCAGCCTGAATCACGTGATTCGTACAGGACCGGTTTAAGAAATAAAGCAGAAATGTTTTCCTTATAGTGCAGGCAATCTAGCCTCTGCCTAGTGCATTTTGTAACATAAAACCTGGATAGCTGAAAATGCGTAAATCCGTTTGGGAACTAAGTACTGAGTGTAGCCGTATGCTCGATAATAGCTACTTCGCCCCGCGTCATTGTTTAAACAAAGCAAATATGTGGTAAAAATAGGTTTTTTCGCTCTAACTCATTTGCATATCGCTGCAGCAAAATGATATTGAAGTCATTTTTAACTGCTGAAATTCCGCGTCGAATGAGATGTCGCGCATTAAAATCGAATAAATAGGTACTTAGTTATAAACAAAAAACCGTTATAAACAATGATTTATTTAATAATTTTTTTCTATTGCAATAAACAATTGCTCACACTGAAATACATTTCAAATGATGCAGGTTGATGATATAAACGTGCATGATTTTTTCGGATTCGACATTTTTATTATTTAGAGCATTATTTATATTTATACCTTAAAAAGGGCTTAGTTGTAAAATGCAATAAAAAGTTTTACCAACTACCTTTCAATCCTGAATTTAAGGGAAACTCATATGAACCGTAGCTTATTAATACCAACTTAAAATTAGCACAACATGGCGGCCATGTGTAGGCAAAAAGAGGGGTCGTTTTGGATATATGGGAAACAAATACTATTAGAAGTCCGGATCCTAAGTTCGTGGTATAGACAGACATCGTTATTAACTAAACATAAATGGGAGCAGAACACAGTAATTGTCAAAATTCCTAAGGCAACTGAGCATGTTCTTTCTTATATAAAGGACAATTATTGTAAAACTGATGATGAGTAACACAAAAATGTCCTCGAAAAAATAGAAAATCCTGAATGCAGACCCTCGATTATAGATTCCTGTTCCATTACATATTCTTGTTTTAGTTACCAACTTGTCATTAGGAATTCAAGTGAATTTCGTATTGCCGACCGGCCAATACCACATGGAGACCGAAAATACATAGAAACCCGCAGATGTGTAGGAAGGGCGGAATGCAAAATTCAATTTATTCAGGAATGGTGCGGTTGCTAACAACATGTGTTGAGGGCTGGGTTTGCACCAAAACAATGAAAAAAAACTCAAAAGAGAATGTAAAACTTTCTTGAATCCTTGAATAGAAAGCTCTATTCTATTCCAATCCGTTTTTAAATTGCTATATTTGCGTTTTACATTGTGAACAGTTACTTCATGTCTACAGCTTTGAAGTAATCGGATCTCATTTGAACTGAGACGTTTTCAATGATTATATATTCGTTAAATAATTTTAAATCAATCTATCGGACCTTTCGTTTAGAAGTTATGACGGATATAAAAATGCTAAGGTAAAAAAAATGCTACCTGCTTTTATGCAAAGTGACCATTACCGAGCGAAGCCAGGGTCGATCTCTATACCTTGTTTTTAAACTAGGAGGAGCATTTTAGGAAACCTCAACCACACCACTAAAAGTAACTAGATTGGGAGAAGTGTGTTCCGAAAGAGTCGTGTTCAGACTTTTTGAACTAAATGAAAATTACGTGAAATATGTATTGTACTGCTCGCTGTTGTCGTGGCCAATGAGTAACTAGATTGGAAGGGTGTTCCGAAAGGGTCGTGTTCAGACTTTTTGAACTAAATGAAAATTACGTGAAATATGTATTGTACTGCTCGCTGTTGTCGTGGCCAATAAGGCATCAAGGCATGTCTAAATTTCGAATGATGATTGGCCACAGGTCATTGCGAAAGTAGTATTATTATTATTATTATTATTATTAAGAACAGGGTGAGTGTTTTCGCAACCTCCTGCACTGCGACCAAATAAGATCTTTTGTGCCCCCCTCTTGTTGGATTCAGGAGAGATCTATGTCATTGACAAAGTCGATCAAGCCCCTGATCGGTAGGTTTAGTAATTCTTCTTCCAGGATGAAAATAAATTCTAAGAATTTCTGTCTTTTGCGGCATAACGCCGGGCAGCTCGTGATAATGTGTTCCATAGTTTCCACCTCTTCACCACAGTACCTACAAGTGTCATCATCCACCAGTCCCATCTTTCTCAGGTGATGCCTGCAGTGGATATGTCCTGTTAGTATGCCGCAAAGTAGTCTTAGCTCCCTTCTGCTTAGTCTTAACACTTCCCTTCCCCTCTTTTTGTTAGGGTTGAGGAATTTCTTTGAATGTTTGAGACCTGTAATAGCATTCCAGGTTCTGTTGATTTCTTTGTTGATCCAGTTGGTAATGACTTTCTGGTAGTCTCTTTGTCCAAAAGCAAACATGGGAGCTGGTCCTATAAAGGACTTTTGTGCACCCTGTTTCGCTTGCTGATCTGCCTCCTCGTTGTCTGCTATACCCACATGCCCTAGCACCCAGACAAGTTCAACTTTATTCTTGTCCGCCAGCTGGTTTAGAGCCAGATGGCACTCATGAAGCATTTTTGATCTCAAGCTGTTACTTTGGAGTGCTTTTAATGCCGCTTGGCTGTCCGACATGATACTTATGTGTTGTTTGCATCGGTCTTTGTTGATCAGGTGTTCAGCCACCATAGACCTCTGCTTGAAAAATGGTGGTGTCAGCACTGAGGGACACATGTCTGTTGAACCTTGGTCCCACCACTCCTGCCCCCACTCCATTTTCCATTTTTGATGCATCTGTGTACCACTTTTGGGAGTGCTCCAGTATGCATACTGTGTCTCCCGTCCAGTCTTCCCTTTTGGGGATCCGAACCTTGTATTTATGATCAAATATCATTTTTAGTTGCATCGGGTCACTCACTGAAGCCATGTCCATCAAGGGAGTGACCTTGAGGATTTCCAGATGCCCCTTGAGGTTACCTTCTTTAAAATGGTGTTCCTCATGTAGTTTGAGGATTTGCTTCATAGCTTCCTCCTTAATCACTACCGGTAGGGGATCCAGATCAAGCAGGATCACCATCGCGGCAGTAGGTGTAGTTTTCATGGCTCCTATAGTACTCAGACACGCTAGTCTTTGTACTTTGGCCAGCTTTGCGAAAGTAGTAACCAAATGTCACATTATTATGAAAAGATTTAAGGTTAGGTTAAACTTTTTTTAACATTTTAGGCATGGAGACTAGATATAAGGAGCACAAACTTGTATAGGAAAAATCTCGAAAAAGTGGTCAGCGGTAAGGTACAAATAGTAGATGGCGCGAGAGTAGCTAGCGATTAAAATTACAGAGTGAAGTTTGTTGAACAAGTTAACCTAACAAAAAATGAAAATAGTGTTGTTTTTATAAAAATTTACAATGTGAAAAACGTGTGTCGTGAAAAGTTGTCCAACTAGAAGTAAAGTTAAAAATAAAAAAATATTACACAACCCAGCCCCTGTCTTATTTTCGAGCAACAGTAAGTGGTTGATGTAGGACTCTCGGGTTAGGTTTATTGTTCTCATTACTATTTTGCAACACAATTGCCTATATAATGATATTGAAGAAACTCACCTTTAACCAAACATAGCACCAGCTACGGGAAATACTTATTTTTTCCTTGAAATTTGCTAAAACCAAGCATGAAAGGTAACCGAATGAAATTAAACAAACCCTCCATTTACATAACCTAAAATTTAACACGTCAAACATGATTTTAATCGCTAGCCTCCCCAGCGCCACCACAATCTTCCTAATTTCGACGGACACTTTTTATATACAGAGTTTGTGCTCCTTATATCTAGTCTCCATGATTTGAGGCTTTGGTGTAGCAAAACTAAAAGTGAACAGAAGTTTTGTTATCGAAAAATACCATAATATAGTACTGCAATGTATGTAAAACTTGATGCGAAACTTATATTATTAACAAGAAAAAAGAAGCATGGATTTTTTTCATGAAAGGGAATAAATAAAAATAGCAAATACCTTGGGTAAAATATAATACTTTGTTAAAAATAAACAATAAGCAATAACAATAAACAACAAACGTGGTAGTAATGATTGAACTAATGACTATTTTTATATAAATAAACACAAAACTGACAAATGTCAGTGTCAGTGGTATCAAAAGAGCTGTGTGAAACTGGGGGCAATCTGACCAATCACTAGGCGGCAGAAATGCCAACTTAAATTCAAATCGCTCCTCTTGGTTTAAAAACAAGGTGTAGTCTTCATGTTCCAAATGGAAACCATCTTCACCATCGAGTTTCATTTCAAAACAAGAACAATAAGACTATTTCCCAAGACCCGAAATGGATAATCGTTGCTACAGTGGACGTTGAAAATCTTAGAATAATTAACCTATAGATGCCTTGTACTTGGATGCATTCCTTGGGAAATGGGTACCTACTACTTTTCATCCTAAAACAACATGGCATACAAATCCAAGTGCTACTAAGAGTTGATAAACGAGGGTTATGATAGAATAGGTTTAACTGCATTTCAAAACGAACCTAAAACAAACGCTTTATCAAAATTGACAGTAACAACAACAAAAATTCAAATTGGAAATGGATTTCGAGGACAATGATAAATTAGTTTTTGGTAACAAGCAAAAGTTGGGCATCTATTGTCTTGTTTAATTTCAGCGTTACGTACTTTCAAACTGGATCGTTCGTAAAAAAAAAACACATACAACCGACCGCAGTTAACCGATTTACAGGATCGTAACACGATTTACCCTTGTGCTATAACTTGTTCGTTCATACCAAATGTTCATTCAGATTATCATGTGAATACCAATGATTTATTTTCAACGTCCAATCAGAACTCAATGTAACAACAGACAACTTGTTACAATTTTTGAAAACATATGATCCACGAATGACGTTTCTGTTGAAACATTTCGGGCCTATTATGGTAAGCGACAGTGTTGTTGCGTTCCAAATGCATTTCACTTAAACACATGACATCCAGTACTGCCACCTACAGTCTGTCATTGCATTCTGCAGTCAGAATCGATCGTAGTAAGCGACAAGCGACTGATATCGGAATCAGCGATAGGAACCATACTGTTAAATGGAATTCAATGAAGCTGGCCTGTTGGCTATGCCAGTGCCAAAGAAAATTAGTAAAAAAAAGAGCCCTTGTTCGAAAACTGCGACCGCTGGGAAGTGCTGCTGCGCGTTGTCGCTGACAGTCTGTCTCGCGACTGCTTCTGAGGCAGTATTGTCACTTACGCTAAAAGCTTCGAAAGCTTTGCAGTCGCTAAAAACCAAATTTTGTACTGGAAAGATATAGCGGAGATTCAAAAATTTTCTGTTGCGAAGTTTGTACCTTTTCACATCTTTTATAGTAATTGTATAATATATTTTTTTGTCGTTGTTTCTGGTCTTGGTCGTTTGATGCGAACAAGTAGGTACCTTATAGGACAAGCTAGAGTCCGACCACAATAACTTTGCTAATGCCGATCTCTGACTGGCTGCAGCTTCGAGCCGATTTATTTTATGTAGCTTCTTCGTTTTCATTTCAGTGTTGACCAGAGTACTTTGCTTTCGGTCTTCTTGTGCGATTTTGTTGTTGCGAATAGTGAATTTTTCATGTCTTGGAACTTTTTGTGTCATGTCTCCCAAGAAAGTGACACAAGGAAAAGCTTTGCATAGTCAAACAAAGGAAATTATAGATCGGATTGCTGCATTTATGCCCACTTATGTATTGAATGAATTGAACCCGATTGAAAAAATATGGACATCAGTCAAAAATTGGGTAGCAGCTCATAATACTACATTTTTTTTAAAGGATGTTGAAGCATTGTCCCGAAAAATATTCGACTAGTTGCCACTTGGAGAATGGACGAATATTTGTCGACACGTCAAGGAATATGAAAACTCACAAATAGAACCAGAACACATTCTCGATAATACGTTGGATCATTTATGTTTTAACGTTAATACTGGCTTTTCTGATGAAAGTTTCTCAGATCTTGATAAGGACAGTAGTACACCTGCACAACCATTACAATCAGCTGATGACTCAAATTACTAATAAGATTATATTTATGATAAGTTTAAGTTGACATGTTAGATACATTTGTGAAAGTGTTTAGGTTTGGAATATATCAACTTAAGATTAGGTAAATTGTTTTCT